>JAZKJV010001376.1:1294397-1926897 GCA_037367405.1 Ottelia alismoides
TAGCTTTGACTTCCTCGCTATGCACGGGATGGGAAAGGAGCGATTTTCATTCCAGTGCTCCCAAGGTGCTAGATACCAACTACATTCTGAGACAACCTCCTCTTCGATCGTTAGGATGGGTCGAAGTTGATCGGAAAAGAATTGAAATAAGATTATATATACTATGGTAAAACAAAGTGTTTTTGGTAGCAGTCGCCCGTACCTAGTCACTACGACCCCCTTTTGAGAAGACATCCCCTTCTCCGAGCTTACATGATTTATTTACCTGAGTTCTTCGGAGAGATTTATCTAGCACCCCTAGGTATTCACTACCTACTCACCAATGTGGTTTCGATTACTCACACACTTGCTTTCCCAGGCCTAGGAAAGGAAGCCATAAAGGTACAAGGGAGGCATTCCAAGGAAGGACGCGTTAGGGTGTGGTGCAAGGTCCAGTCAACTAAAAGCCATCTTGAGAAGCTAGAGCTCTCTTTGAGAAGCTCGAATAAGGTATATCCCAAAGGATTGACGGATAAATTCGAGGGATGAGTAAAAGGGTTTTAATCCCAAATATACAGTTATAGACCATACTATGTATCCATCTTGATTCGTATATGGATACACATGTCAAAATCTATACAAACGAATACAATAGCATATCAGATACAGATTTATCTGTATCCAAGATATATCTGTATCCATTTGCATTCGTATTCGCCAATGAGGTATTCTCATCAACCTTATCCTCTAAGATGGCAAAGCTAACAGAGGCTAATTATCTCGATCTCTTTCTATGCATCATTAATTACCATTGTTCACATCATCCCAAACTTGTACTTCCTTAAATCCAAACAAATAATATGTAAGGATATCCCTTAAGTTGCTAAACATTGAAGCATGGATCAATTTAGCATAACCCAAATTTAAACAATGTAATTACAAACATACATCAATCTTCACCAATCCAAAATATGTTGGTTTGGTTCTTTGATTACAGATCGAAAGCAACAGGCCGCAAGATCTTGAGAAAGAACTGATCTTGTGAGCTTCAATCTGTTCAAAAACAAAAAAACAAAAACGAACCCAAGTTCTGTTTAACAGTCAATTGAACACGGATGGAACGTAGGACGGATCTGCGCAGGGGCCCCTTGGGCGTTTGCAGAAACTCCCGGTGTCTGGTCTGGAGTTCTGCTTGTTGACAGCCTGCCTGGTGTCGTTTTCAGGGGATCCGCTGACGGCTTTCCCCGTTTCGGGTGACCGACAAGTTAACTCCGAAGATCGAGCTTCTGCGACCGGAGTAGTTCTCGGGTTCTGCTCATCATTCTTGCATTGGTTTTCGATCATCTTCTGCAGACACTTCCCATGCTTCTCGATGCGTAACTGCAGATTTCTCTGGATCTGTGAGGGAGAAAGTGGCAAGAACGGTTAGTTGGATTCAGCTTTGATCACTGTCAGATCATGGGAAAACATTGTCCGAATAACAACAAACCGCAATCGACAGCAGAAGTTACAGAAATCGCAGATCGGACTGAAGAAAATCAAGAAATCACGAAAGACTGAACAATGAAAGACTTGATGTCTCTTTGGATTGAATATAAAGTACTTAAGAATCTGTTCTGTGAATCACCTGATTTTCTGACTGCAAAAAAAGTATGCATAAAACGGCTTTCGCATGATCCTCATAATTAAAGATACAGAATACAAGGGGTATTTCGAGAAAAAACACACAAGAAAAACTCGCTCGTTGGAATGCATGCTATTTTGGAGGATGAAGATTAGACCCTTAACATGGGTGAACATCCATTCAAATGAAAATGCACACCTCTAGTTGTTCATGAAGCTGTTTCTGAAGCTCCATCTGAAGTCGCAAAGCTTCTGTGATCCCAATACCGCTGGAAATCAGAAGCGCATCGAGTTCAACAATGATTACGATAGAATCCGAAGCACGAAGATAGAACAATCAAACTCCCAACAAAAAAATTATTCAAGGTTGACTAGCCTCATCGTATACAATCCAACAACTTTCCATGTTCGCAGATGATTCCTGGCAACTTGGACTTCGAAATTTAAGTATTACATTAGGACCATTTGGACACAAACCGACCAATTCATATTAGCTTAAGATTTACGAGAGAGTTATGACTGCGGCGCTTCACCTTAACAAACCACCTTAAATATAAAAAAGAATACCTGTTTTCAGAAGAATCTATGTTTCTACCGTGCTAAAGACTATAGGGATGAAAACGGATTGGACACGGATCGGATATGCCTATTTCCATATCCATATTCGCTTCATCTCTATCGAATACGGACATGGATATGATTCAGATATACATTAAGGACACTGTATCCCTAAAAATACGGATACGAAAACCTAAATATGAATCGAATAAAGAGTGAAATCCAAATATGGACCCAATAAACATAGAATCTGAATACGGAGTGAATAAAGATTACATACGAATTACGAATTGATTTTTTAATCAAAAGTCATAATAATTTTGAAAAAATGATAATGAATAATATGTTGCATCGTGACAAAAGGCAGTGTCGTGTCAAGGTTGACATGCGCTCTTGATCGAAAGGCAAAAAAGGGGACATGGTTTCAGAATTTTTGCTCGTGCCCATCTCCAAACAAATAGAAGTCCGTTAATATCATTAATATAGTGTATTTTATAATGTATAATACTAAGATAATAACATGGGATTGTGTATTATATTGTATTTACAAATATAGAAATATCAAATATTGTATTCAGATATCCGGATCCGGATCCGGATATTCAAGCCATTACCATATCCGTGTTCGAAAAATTTTTACAACCCATATCCATATTCGATCTGTATTGTATTATTAATCGGATATGGATATCCATATCCGATTATTTTTCGAATACGGTAAGCAGATATTCGGATATATCTGTATCCATTTTCATCCCTAAAACACTAGTTGATAATTTTTTTTACTTGTAATAGATGCTTGGACAGCAAATTTTTTTCTCCAACGCCCATTTATGAATGCTATTTGAATTGATATAAGATCTAAACTTAACAAGATGGCCACACAAGAGCATCAATTACCACTGCATATTAATTGTTATATCATAAATAATTGAGCACAAGTGTTTTCATTGTGAAAAAAGTTGCAAACTCACGCAGCTGGATCCAGCGAAGGTATTTCATCAATCCGAGTATTTTCCTCCTTCGATATATCTGAAAAGGCATCGAATAATTAATGAATTGATATTGACATCACAAACGACGAAGCTTTTTCCCACTATAAGTAGGGTCGGCTACATGGATTCTTGCTCAAATCCATGTTGAAAGATTCAATTATTTTTACGTTGGTTGTCGACTACCTAACACAACCCCCACAAAGGGAGATTTGAACCTGTCTTTTGGGCGGTAGGCACACTGCACTACCACCAGACCATTTAAGGAGATATTGACATCACGGAATGAAAATAATCTGCATTTCTTCAAAAGCACTGAGGTTTACGGTACTCCCTCATAACCTTATAAGGCAGAGTCAAGATTTTACGAATTTCCACTACTTCATAGAAAGAAAATTCCGAGAAAAAAATCGAAATTCGAAAGATGACTATAAAATGCCAAAGTAGAGAATCCAACCTTCAGATAATTCTGGGTGGTATCGTGCCGATCTGTATTTCTGTGAGATGGAAAACCAATTTAGTTTCTGTCAACAGTTAATAAGCAGTGTGCACTATAACAGTATTTTTTTTGTATACCTGAAGGTGGCTCTTCACATGGTATATCGTCATGTTGGGACATTTCATGAGATTCAGCACGCCTTTAGGAGTAGCCTCTACAGGTGACATTGTCCAACTTTAAGTCCAAATTATTTCAACAATAAAGCAAAACCAATGATATGATTGGCATACTTTCACAGCCACCAAGTTGGCTAACAGCTTGTACAAACTGCTCATGTTTCTCTGGAGTCCAGCGCATGCGCTGTGTGGTTGAGGCACCATGGCGGCAGACGAGGAACTGGTGGAGGCAGAAACTTCCCCAGAATGGGATGGGAATGATTGATGAGGTTGCTGTTGATGTTGAACTGCAAAGCTTGGTGATGGTTTTGATGATAAAGATATGGCCTAAAAATAAAAATTATACAGAGAAGAAGCTATGAGCACTCCTGACAACTAGAAAGAATTACATAAAATCAAAATGACCAGTTCCGTAATAATATCTTCTGTTTCAATAAGCCCACATTTCATTTTAGAATTTATCGGTATCTTAATTTGCTGCTAGGACTGTGTAATTGCACTGTTCTTTGGGTGCTCGACTTTACGGAATTTCTTCCTTTTTTTCCTATCGAAATAAAATATTTGTACTAGTTCACTTTCGTTTTGTGTAAATGGCCATTCGGTTAAATAATCATCCAATCCATGCTTCAACAACTGATTTATGGATACCGATATTTCTCACATTTGTTAGAAGCAGCGAGTGCAAGTGTGATTTATTATAAATATTATAAAAAGTAAAAACTACAATTATATATAGTACACTACCTAGAAGCTCTCTAAATTTGGTGTCTGCATAAAAAAATGCTATAAAAAATGATATTTTTGTATTTGTTGAAAGCAAGCACTAAAATTCTCACAGTGAACACGATGATTTACGTGGAAAACCCTACGGTGAGGAAAAATCACAGGCATACGATCCTTAATCTCCCTCACAAGAGATTATGGCTCTCTTCACTATCACAAAAAAACAAAGAGGAGGATGTATACAAATACAATATATACATATGTGTGTGTGTGTGAGAGAGAGAGAGAGAGAGAGAAAGCAGTGACTTATCCAAAGATCCGTTTACCCATATAATAATAAGTTCACTCAACACTCCCCCACCTACATGTCAACCATGCCCAACTTACCTACATTTATCTCAAATTGTATGTAGGCAATCCTTTTGTGAAGAGATCTACAACTTGGTCATCGGATTTCATACAAGGAAGGAACACCTCTTCCGCATCAATTTTCATTGTCAAATTTATCGCAGTTTTGATGTCATAGAACATCTTCATTGACATATCAATTTTGATGCCCAAGTCATGTAAAAGAATATTTAACCATAGGGATTTCAATAACACCATTTGCAAGCCCAATATTATGTTTCAACACTTGATCTTGAAACAATATCATGCTTCTTACTTTGCCAGATAACATGATTTCTACACAGGTACACCATATAACCAGAGGTAGATCTTCTATCATCAACTGAACCAGCTCAATCGGCATCAGTTTAGCCTTCAATAGTCATATCATGATTTTTCTTAAACATAAGGCCTTTTCCATGTGATCCTTTAATGTATCTCAGAATCTTGTTGGCCACGGTAACATCAGAAGTAGTAGGAGCATGCATGAACTAACTTACTACATTTCACATCATAGATAATATCAAGCCTAATGATTAAGATAGATCGATTCTCATATCTATTTTAGAACCTTCCTTCCCTATATCATCAAGAAGCTTACCGTCACCTTTACATAATACCCAAATCTTTCAGCAACTCTAGAGCATATTTACGTTGGCATAAGCACGTGCCATTTGTAGACCGAGCCATCTCAATACCTAAGAAAATATTTCAACTTCCCCAGATCTTTAAATTTAAATTCAGCTGTAAGAGTTTTTTTATACTGGAAATTTCACCTTTTTCATAACATGTAAGAATAGTCATTGACATACATTAAAAAATACATCTTTTCTTACCATTACTCCTTATGAATTGAGTGTGATCTCCATTCACTTGAGTATACCCATTTCTATTCATTACAACACAGAGTCGTTCAAATTAGGCTTTTGGGGACTTCTTTCATCCATACAACGCTCGCTTTAATTTGTAGTGCTTGCCATCCTTTTCGAACCAAGTCATTTTCATATAAACATCTTCTTTAAGGTTTGACTGGAAAAAAACATCTTTAAGGTCAACATTTAAGAATGCATTTTTTCGTCCAACTGGTGTATTTTCCAGGAAAAATGAATGACAATGCAAATAATAACTCTAGCGGTAGTGCCACAGACGCAAATGTCTCTAGATAGTCGATTCTAAATTTCTGATTATAACCCCTAGCCACAAGACGAGCCTTGAATCTGTCAATTTTTCCACCAGCATTATACTTGATTGCATAGACCCACTTTGAGCTAACTAAATGCATACCTTTATGAATATCAACTATATCCCAAGTGTCATTCTCCATGAGGGCCTTCATCTCCTCCTGCATAGGAAGGACCCAAGTATGTTTTTCTCTAGCCTCAACCAAACGTGAGAAACATTTGTAGGAAGTACTCATGTTAGAGTATAAGAGATATGTCATTCAGTAGGGTACCAAGAGCATCTCGCGTATATGTGTGTTTAATGACCATCTTACCCTTCCTTTTGCAATGATGTCATCTACTTGTTCAAAATTTATATCTTATGCGCCATCGTCGGTCACATCAATAATTACAGAATTACAAAAAGATGCTTATTCTATCTATGTATCTAGTAAATCATTGTTATTCTCACTAAGAGTAGCAGGAATACTGTTAAGCACATATGAACTTGAGTCATTTAAGGAGGAATTTGAAAAATCATGATTGTTTTCTTCATTAGATTGATTCTCCCCCTAAAAAGGAATACTATAAACAATGTCATCCAAGAACTAAAGTCCACAAAAGTCTTCATCATATCCAGTCTCCTCCTGAAGAGTAACCGTAAAAAAGAAATCCTCGTGTTCAAAATAAGGTAACATCCTTAGTAACAAAAACATGACCAGAGGTGGAGTCAAAGCATTGATGGCCTTTTTATGTCCTAGAGTAACCAAAGAATAATCCTTTAGTAGCATGAGCATCCAGCTTCTTTATTGTCATTTACATGCAAAAAATAAATACACCCAAACACCCTAGGCAATAGAGAGAAGGGTACTTGACCCGGATACATACATATAAATGGAGATTGCCTTTAGAATACGCGATGGTATTCTATTCATCAAGTACATTAAGAACAACCTCTCCCCAAAATTTCTTGGGAACATTTCGTTGAAAGAGAAGCGCTCGAGTAATCTCTAAAATATAATATTCTTCCTTCATGAGGTGTCATTCTATCGCAGACTATAGGCACACAATGTTTCATGGATAATTCCTTTTCCAGCAAAAGTCCTTTCAAGAGAATGAGCCAAGTACTCTCGCATATCAGAACGAAATTTTTTAATCTTTGCATTGTGTTGTCTTTCCACAAAAACAACAAACTTGCTGAAAATATCACGAAATTCACTCATGTTCTTCATGAGAAAATAGTGGTATGTCTTGACCAATCATCAACGAATATGATGAAATTGCAAGGGCCCCAAACATCAAAAAGTACAAGCTCGAAGGCATAGGTTGATTTACTAGTAGAGAAAGGAAAAGTGGTTTGTGTTTGCTTTGCGAATTTGCATATCTCACACTGCAAAGAAGCCTCGATCAACCCAGAAAATATATGCCATTAACTTTTGTAAGTAGGAAAACTGACGTGACCAAGGAGCTCGTGCCACTGTTTTATGACTACAGAGTTGCCTTTTATCAATTTTAGCCTTCATCAAAGAGGTAAACGACTGTCCAATTCCAGTTGGAAGACGATATAGGCCATCCTCAACTAAACCAATTCCAATATTTTTCCTACTCCACAAATCTTGTAAAACACATGATTTTGGTCAAAAAAACAACTTGCAATGCAGTCTTTGAGTAATTTTGATTACGGACAGAATTTCATTGGAAAATCAGGAATCAGGATCATGGGGACATCATGAAGAGGAACCGCTCGATAACAGAGATCATCCCTTTCCCAGCAACATTCATAGGAGACCCATATGCAATGGTAACTTTTTCTCTACTAGATGATAACTTATATCATGAAACATTCTCGAACCACATATGATCTGATGAACCACTGTCAATAATCTACCCATACTTGGCAGAGCGAGCATTATCAATACTCCCAATTTGAGAGCTACGCTAATACTGTAGAATGCATAGAGTAGGCCCTTTAGTGAAAGATTTCTCCAAAAAAATGTAATTCCATGATGGTATCCATTTGAATTTCAACAATTATGAACCACAAAAAACACAGAAGATGACACCAATGCACAGAAGAGAAGCAAACAAATCCGTCTCACATTGATAACCAGCAAAAAATTCACTCCATCACACATGTAGATGCCACACGTATAACCAACAAAAAACCTCTCCATAGGGCATGGAGTAAAGGAAAAACAAGGGAATGAACCTGGGCACGTGGAGGCCACAGGTGCAACCTTCGACAGAGAATAAACAAACAGAAAGGAACCACAAGGAGCAAAGGACCTCCAAAGCTCTTCAAACTACCCCTTCAAGACCAATTAAAAACCTGAACTGCAGCACTTCAAGGGTAAAAACTACCCAAACACAGTTGTTGAATACCTTACAGAGACCTTCAAACACTTTGCGTGCATTTGCACCTTCTACTTCTTACACAAAATATCAAACACCTAGTGTCCTAGTCAAGAGCACCTCCAGAACACAAGATCACCAAGGAACACCACAACCTCTCCTTGGACCTTTAAACAAGGCATGAACTTCTTCCATGCAGTTCATACAAAGCCTTAGATTTCCACATGTCACTATAACCTTCAGATCCAAGCAAAAATCGGCTTGGATGAGAGCCAATCTTTAGCAGAACACGAATCTGAGGTCTGAAATCAGACTGCTCGATCTGATCCAAAATAGGCCAGCAGCCGAGCTGGGGGGTCTCCCTTGGTTTGAAGAAGGGGCAGTCTCCCCACAGACACCCACGCAATCGCCTTGGGGAAGAGGAGATCCCCTGTGCGTGGCTCTATCTCCAGCAAGGGAGCTGCACGCTTTGGGCCAATCTTTGGAAGATGCAGAACATGGCCGGAATCCTTAAACGTGGTGGTGAGAAGATCCCACTGAGCCCACGCATGACGCAAACAGGGAGCCTTGCGTGTGGGAATATACAAAAGCAAGAACACAAGCAAGTGGTGATTTCACAACCTGTGAGACCCTCGGGATCCGGGTACCCGTTTACACTACTTTCGCGGCATTTCATTCACACAGGATCGCACAATTTACAGAAAAACAGGGAATTTTTTTTCGCGCGGTTAATTTTCCACATGACATTCATATCCATAATCGTAACCACAAATTAATAGAGACAAATGGCACCAAAATCTCATTTCATTAATTTCCATATAATTTTACAACATGTACAGTGATTGATTGACAATACATAGAGTAGTCCCAATATTTTTAAGCAGAAGAGAAGGAAACATACTACATTATCAACCGAACAAAAACTGAGATAAAATAAACCATACCGTCTAGTATATACCCTGTCTCATGAAGTCATCAACCCGCTACTGAGCTAAAGGCTCCTTGCCTGCCATGCGTGCAAGGAAGAAAAGGCATCAGCGGGCGCTGGTACTTCCCATAAGCTTATATATATATATAAAAATCAACAGGCATTTAAATATTCAAAAATAACAAGTAGAAAGGTGGAACAAGTACAATTTACATCTACTTGCGTAAGTAAAAAGGTGTTCAAGTTGTCTGTAAGTATCTATCACGATTGCCTGTTTACCCAATATTTCCCATATATAACATATTTATACTGTAGTTGAATATTCATGAATTTATGAGTGTAAATATATATCATCATTTTCTTCAGAGATCATAATTGTGAGTGATAAGGGAAGAGTTTGAGATTGGAAAGGTTCCTTGATTTAATTAGATTCTTAAGTCTAGTGGATAGTATGTGATCTTGGTTCGTGTAAAACCTCACACTATGACTCTAAGACATGGGGAATGTCTTAGGGTTGGGGTGCCTCCGTACGCATGCGGTGTTGTATAATGCATCCTAACTAAGTTCCCAACACGTCCACTAGCTTAATGAGATTTTGATTCAGATTGTGGTTACTTCCATTTACTCAACTTTGATTGTAATCCCTTTAAACCTCAAGTGCAACTGTCTCAGATGTAACTCTAGATGATGTAGATATAGATATGTATGATCTGAATGTAGAATCAATCCCTTCAAACCTCAGTGCAACAGTCTCAATTGTAACTCTAGATGATGTAGATATAGATATGGATGATCTGGATGTAGAATCGCCAAGTCTGTTGGCGAAAGTAAAACTCAAGCTAGAGGGATAGGTCTACTCCCAAACTACGCCACTGAGACGGGTGAGAGGGACTTCCCGGAAAAGTCACTCTAGAAAAAACAGCCCGACCGGTAACAGGCAATCGAGCTCGTACGTAAAACTGAAAACTAAGGATCCCCCCTGGGTATCCTAAAACAAAGGGTCAGCGGAACTGGTCTAAAGTCGGGATCCCAACGAGGCGTAAAAACACTGCGGGCTCGCGTAAAAAAAAACCGAAAAGGGACTGGGATCCTAGACCCGCGCATTAAGCGGCCGCTGCCCTAACTGAGCTTCCTATCTTCCGCCCAGTTGAGAGTCACCGCGCTCTCGCACGGTTAATATGAGTATAATATTCATATACTTTTGGTCGGATTTTGAATACCCGAAAATTTCGGATACAATTTTTGTTTAAGGTTAAATTTTGTGATTTAAAAATATCAAACGACCTCCGATTGACAAACGGTCGATTCCGTTGGTCTTCTTTTGTCGAATCGGGTCTCATGATGGTCTCGGTTCGTTTTGTGGTTTCCGAATTTGCGTCACGGCTTTTCGCAGCGCGCATTACGAAGTGACCGATTTTTGCTCGATTTTGCCCGAACGACTTTTGATTCATGATCAATTGGTTGTTTTAGGTTGTTTAGTATTGACCGACAATGTTTTTGGGTTCATTGGACCCAAAATCGGACGAGTTCGGGTTTGTTAGAATATGGATGTTACACAACCTACCAACAAGGAACGATGCTAGCTTTCTTCCGGCAACACAACGAAGCAAAACTTCGATCACGGTATAAGAAACACGATTTCTGGCTTTGATAGCGTGCTGAAAGCAAGCACACTTTTTTTTAGACAAGCATGCACAAAATTCTCACGGTGAATACGATGATTTACGTAGAATACCCTACGATGAGGGAAAAACAATGTAGCACACAATCCCTAATCTCCCTACAAGAGATTAGGGCTCTCTTCACTATCACAAAAAAACAAAAAGGGGGAATGAGTACAATATGTGTGTATATGAATGGGTAAACAACTCCTCATCCAAAGGTCTGTTTACCTATATAATAATATGTCCAACTCAACAACATATTACACTTCTTGTTAGATTGTGTAAGCGATTTAAGTCATGGAGTCCTAAGGCGTACATACTTTCATTAATTTCATATTTGACCTTCCAATATGAGCTTAGGAACGATGGAAAAATCTGTTGAGAGTGAGAAAATAGAAGTTAAGGCACAATGAAAATGTGATGGATTAGGGTTTTCTTCAATAGACACTATTGATCAACATGTTGTAGGTGCTATTCAATGAACGTAGGAGTTCATGCTCCCACACCTGGCCAATTAAAACCAGACCACACATCAGCCACTGCCTCCTCCAAGTTGGCGGCAAGTGCAAAAATCCTTGAGAACAACTGCAAAGAGGTCCCCTTTCCGTCCACTGGTCCTTTCAGATTCAAAATAAAGAACCATCTCCAAGAACCGAAGAAATGGAGATGCATCATGGAGTGTAGAATAGGTACTTCTCCAGAAAGTAGATGGAGACCTTGTAGCCCCAATCTGCACCTCCAATGAAGCACGGAAACTATAATTCTCAATAATTTGCATAAAAGGCCATCGCTGTCACCCCACAATCTAATTACTAACTTCATAAGCAGCGCTTTTATCATCTCTTTTAGCATTAAAACACCCAAACCACCATCTTCTAGGGGTTCTCCTCCCCAAGCCCCAGCCCACCAACACCACCCGCATCCCTCCTGTCCAAAGCTAGGACAAAAGAACATTATCATCAAGCTTTCAGCACGCTCTATACCCCCACACGGTATCATGTGTCGAAAGAAAGAAGATATGTATTGTTGAGAGAATCGACCTCAGCAATACAAACATCCCCTACTCTGGATATGCAGGAGAGGAAGGTTGTGTTCCAACCTCTCTAGCAATGATGCCGAATCAGATTGCCTCACTCCCTCAATCTACCAATAAGAAAAGATATTACCAAATATGGTAGATGTAAGGCCTTACACGAGATGCCAAGAATCCTGGTTTACATAGAGTCAACATTTTCCTAGGTTCTCCTACCCAATTTTGGGGCAATTTGTAATGATATGAAACAAAAGGTCCTGGTTTACATAGAGTCAACATTTTCTACAATATAATTGAAATTCTCTGAAGTAAGAAATACCTGCTTTTTAACGTCATTTGTAGTTGCATTTCCAAAAAGCCCATTCCAACCAGATAGCAGGTCCTGGTCATTAGGTAGCCACTCAGACAACTCAGTTTGTCGAGTGAGGTCCACAGGTGCAACGCCAACACCACTTTGTACCAGACAGTTACTGACAGGGATATTATCATCAAAGTCCAAAATGTGCTGTAAAAAAGCTGGACTCCATGGAAGATGGGATGATTGATTGGAGTGATTATTAGAAGACCTTGATGATGCCAACCCTGTCTGCGAAGAGTATGCTGAAGATAAACAAACTCCGCCATTTGATGGTTGAGAAATGTAAGCTGTGCTTGTCAGATGAGGAAAGGTTTCGGGAAAACGGATATTAGAAGGCACCATTGAGATGGGTGGAACCGAAGGCCTGCTGATACTGCTGCTGTGGCCTAAAAGGGAAGCATTTATGGCCGAAGCATTGAACCTCGATTCCCTTTCCATTATCGCACTTGGAAACCAGACAACTCACTGAAGCCGTCCGATTAGAAAAGTATAACAAACGCATACATTGAACTATAGAATTTATAATAATCTTCCATCTCCCTGCATGAGAAGTGGTTAAATGGTGAAAACAAATGAAAAATCCTTATCGCAAGCACCAAAGAAACTTTACAAGGTTTACGATTATTCCTATCACACTGTTTGAATTTAAAGGACTTAAGGCATAGATGGAAGGTGATTTAGATAAGAATCATTACTAGAACTTGAATGCCAGGATGGAAACCATATCAATCAATATTACAACAGTACAGGACAGAAGCTTTGTCTATGGAATCTGAACAAAACAAATAAGAGAAGGCTATGTTTTACAGTCCATCCATATTTTTGATGGTGAGCTCATTTAACACTTTATAACATATGCAACGAATGTTTTGTTACTAGCATTATCAACACATTGTCATGACTGAAGTTATCAAATTGAAACTCTACTTCTCCTCCTAAGATATCTTTACATGCGCACAATCATAGTTCCCACCACTGTAGTTGGTATCATCCAACCCCTAAGTACCCGTTCGGTTGGGGGGTTACCCCCCACTTTGGGTGGGTAACCCCCTAAAACCCCCATTTTAACCCACTAGTGGGGCCCACTCCCTTTCCATAAAAAAAATATATATTATACCATCATATCATCTAAAAATCATAAAATACTCAACTTCTACTCACTATTCCAAACTTCAATACAATCACATCACAACAACCACCCACTTTTTCAAATTTCAATACAATCATATCATAATAACTACCAAGTTTCTCAAATTTTAATACAATCACATCACACAAACCCTCCCAACCCTTAACCCACCAACCAAACACACAAACACAAACCGGGTTATCCACCCCTGGAAGGGGATCGGAACGAATTTGATTACTTGGGCTTTCAATGCACTTTAAAGATTGCTAGTCTGTACTTGAAAAACAAACTAGCTTTTCTTTCTAATTCCTACGATCTGTGTAAAGCTCTTCACCACACAGGAAGAGCACCTGCTGATGAGCACATCTATTGTGCACCTGAATTCCTCCAATTCTTAAACCTCCGATTTCAAGACAAATATCTTCTAGATTATCAAAGAAAGAAGTGTGACTTTCTTATATACAAAAATATAAAAACAGCACTGGCCAATTAACACCATGAAGAACTGATCACTCAGACAACAAACCAACATTGCAAAAGGTCGAACTCATTAGCAAATAATTACCCACATACTCCTTACGAATAAAGGCTAATTTTCCCATCCCCAACTTTCAAAAAAGGAACACATGATACATCAAAATAAACGATATCAAACAATCCCCCCCCCCTCACTTCCAATTCCCACCAAGAACCTTCCCAAAGGAAGAGCTTGATTTCCAAAAAGGGTACCCTTAAATCCAGAAAAAAAAACATGTACCCACGTTACGAAATCGCGGAAACAGCACACCCCTCTGAGGGGAAGCACGGGGAAGCGAAGCATACCAGAAATCGAGGGGGAGCGGAAAATGCCAAAAAGGTGGCGCCTTTGGGCACCAAATCGATCGAAACAAACAGGAAATCGCAATAGAAACGAAGCGGAATCTCGTGGGGAATCTCTTTTTCGTCGAGTTCCGCGACCGATCGCCGGCAAAAAGGGGATTATTCAACGAGGGAGCGACGGAGAGGGGGCTGAAGGTCGCGTTTTGCGCGAAAATTTTGAGGCTCTCTCTTTGTTGGGGGATTTTTTGCATACATACCCTTGTAAAAATCTGATACTGCACGAATGTTCTCACAACTTTAGGGTTCCATCAAAGAGTTTGCTATTTATAGTTAAACAAAGTATTAGATTTGAGGATATAGGGCTATTATTATCAAGAGTATTGTAATTTCTTTTTTATTGGTGATATACTTATGATTTAGAGTGTTGCATTGATATAAATAAGATGTGTTTTTACAGTGATTTGTGTGTGTATTCTTCAAGTTTATATTGGTTTTACTTTGGGGTAAAATTAAGGGTGATATTATTTAACATGTTATCCAACTTGGATTACAAATATTGAGGTATATATTTTCTAGTATGTTGGTGTTAGGATGGAATGAACTTTAAGTAGGTATTTATGGTGATGAGGGTTGTTAGGGAAGCTCGGACTCGATAAGCTCGGGTTGGACCTATCTATTATGAGCTTGTGATCCGAGCTCGAATAACTAACATGCTCAAGGTAGATGTCAGACTCGATAGACATATCGAGTCAAGTTAGCCATGCTAAGTTGCTGAGTCGAATCGATAACTACAATACGAGATGCTTGTAAGAAATTAAGGGGTCGTGTAGTGAATTACCGTGCATTTTTATGTTTATTTTTCGCAGCATTTTTACCGATCGTATAAGCTAAAAATGAGTAGTGAAATCCATTTCATTGTTGGAAACCTCTTTCTTCCTTCCCCTTCTCAATCTCTCGAAATTTTGAAAACCATAGACCTTACTAGTGATGACTAAGCATTTCGCTTACAGTACCATGTACGATCAATGATGAGAATGACCGCCAGTCTGAACAAACATCGTTAGCATGTTTGGACCATCCAATTCTTTTGGGTATAGGAACCCCCATAAGTCCATTAATCAGTGTAGGACTCATTCTTAACTATATCGACGTTTATGCTATGACACTGTGATGTTGCAATGTAAGACGAAGATCGCATGTCAAATATGATATCTATTAGTAAACCCCATATTCTTATCTTTTTTAGTAAGAATATCAAATATAATCACATTCAAAGAGTTACATTGAACGGAAACCCGGCACAGTTGAGTTTGCATGTTTTCAATGGAACAATAAATAGCCAACTATCAGATCATCATACGGTTTTATAGAAAGAGCAACCATCTATTATGAGATCTCAATCACCATAATTGTCCACCATTAGATACAGGGGGAGGAGCTGCGGAGCAGATAATCAGTAGCAATAGATATGTATGTAGTCGCATATCAAAAGATGAAGAAGCAGCTAAGCTACGAAGATGAACAAGAAGTGACATGACCAGTCTATCCATGACGACCCAGGGTTCAACACCACTATGTTTGTTATACTCTCCCATTTCCATTCGTCGAATGGGTGGGCTTGCAGTAATCCCTTTGGTCATCAGTGCTCTGACTTAACCCATTGGCATACCAGACATCAACTCATGAGCTCTGCGATGTCCTTTCTCATTCTATTCCACCATCTGAAGTTAATGGATTTGTGATGACTTAAGATCATGATTCACTTAGTCTTGGAACATGTATATGCATTTTTTGATGATAATGATGATATAAAACATTTATTCTATTTTAACTTGAGTTTAGGACGTAATGAGCTTTAACAAGGTACTAATAACAGAGAAACCATATCGCAAAGCTAATGATCATCAAGCTTAAAGAGAAAGATCAAGCTTAAAATATGATCAAGCTACATCATTAAGAAGCCACTTGACTAAAAAGTTCAACAAACAAGGAAGACTTCACATATGATGCTCGAGTCGAAGAAGGATCATATATTCTTAGTCCTTGTAATTTATTTTACAAGAGAGATGGGATATAACCTTATACAATGTATCACATGTCACCTATATGCTACATTGAACAATCATTTAGCCAACTAAACCTCACATTAAATCTGACTATTGCATGGTTCAACCACCTGACCAGTTTTTTTTCCAAGGTTTTAAAAATCAGATCCGAAGTTGAACCGGTCAGTCTTCGGTTTGGTCTAACCGGGTCAGACCGTCGGTCCAAGTCGTCTGGATCGATGATGATGTCAGCATGACATCGTCATTCCTATCGACTCGGAAAAAATCTAACTGGACTTAATTTATTGGTCTGACCAACTGAATCAATTTTTTGAATCGATAAAACCAGATAGATATGTGTATATATTTATATATCAATGAAATAATCATTTAAAATGTCAGATCTTTTAATATAATAACATGATTGTCTATTTCGAGTAAAACTCTACAAAAGTTAGTCATATTTTCTAGCATTATATATGAATAAAATATTGTAATCATTTATTTATAATGGCTTCTAGAAAATTAACTTAAGAAAGTAGCGGCACAACTTATGTTCCAAAAGAGAGAAGGGCATAACTGATATTGTAGAAGTTAAGAAGGGCAGAAATGATAAAAACCATATCATCTCATCATTTAAACATTTGTTTTTTGAAAATTTACTATCAAAACTGGATCGATCCAGTCAACCTGGTCCGACCAACAGTCAAACCCTATTTTTTATTTTTTTTAAATTAATTACATAAAAACGACTGAGTCGATCGAGTCGGAGTCGGCTCCCGATCCGACCGGTCAGTCCGATCCGATTTTTTAAACCTGATTTTTTAGTCGGCTAAAATGTTTTTTCTAGATTCAATCGATTACTCATTCATTTTAGTTAGCTGTTTTCCGATCCAGTCGACTAACCGATTAACTCGAAATTTTGTTATCTAAACTTGACTAAATGCTCCAATCAACCAATCTATTTTCAGTCACTAATTTAGTTTTCAGGGAACTAGTTTCGTGACTATACGATTGATTTCACGAAAGAAAGAATGGCTAGACCTTTGAGGAAGTCTAAGCACTTCACACGTGCGGCTCAGGCTTATATATCTAGTTCTCTATCCAACAACCAATTATGTTGGAGCAATTTACATCCATTAATGTGATCCAAAATGTCTTTTGGCGAATATATTACATGTCTTTTAAGGGCTATAGGAAAGACAATATGGATTGTTTATTTTTGGCATTCAATTCAACCATTCACTTCTCATGTGTCTAACCTTAATAGAGTCTCCTCTACATTTCCACTCTAATTCCAGAAAAGAAATTTGGGTAAATTATAATTTGGGTCCCCATCTACGGGTCTGATCCTAGAATGGGTCACAATCTTTAAATTGTAACGATTCGGATCCCAAGACCATTAATGTAAGGAACTTTTTGGGACTAATGATGAGTATGCCCTTGTTTAAAAGTTGGAACCCAACTCTCATTCCCTTCCTAACAAGGGCATATTCGTCATGAACCCTAGAATTTCCATTTCCTAAATGGTCCTGGGACCCGAATTGTTACAATTTAAAGATCGGGACCCATTCCGGGATTGGACTCATAGATAGGGACCCAAATTGTAATTTACCCAAGAATTTTTAAGCATTTTTGTTTATACACATTCATCTTTTGTGAAGTAGGCGATCTATAAGATCATTTTCATTGACCTTATGCTTTATTGCACATTTTTAAATTTGTAATGGGCTTTTTTAATGAACTTTTCTTATAATTGATGTATGCGAGCAAACAAATATGGATTTAAAAAATGTTTGACTATTTGCCAACAAAAATTTCATTTTAAAATGAGACTTTCTATATTTTTATCGTAATGCATACATCATGCGTACAATATGTACATAGGTACATACATAGACAAATATCATACTTTCTTGGGTTTTTTTTTGAATTTGCCTTTTACTTATAATGGTGAGTGTGTGCATACAAATATAGATGAAATCTCAAATGTATGCTAGAAAAAAAGTAACTTTAACATGATATTTTATTACATTTAATAATAATAATAATAATAATATATCAATTTCCTTATGTTTTTTTAACTATTTGAACTTTTTTACTTGAAATGATACGCAAGCACAACAAATATATTTGAAATCCCATATATATGTTAGTAAACAAAAAAATAATTTTAACATGAAAATTTATTTTATTTTTATCGTAATAGATAACACATTTTCTTTTTTTTAGTATTATAACTTTTACTCAAAATTGCATATTATCACGCTAAAAAATAGTTTTAATATTTTATTTTTATCATAAGATGTATGTCACATTTTCTTGAATTATTTGGGATTTGAACTTTTACTCAAATTTGGCATATGTTAGCGTATAAATATAGACGAAGCTCATATGTATGTTAGTACACAAAATAAGAAACATTATTACATTTTTATAGACGTGTATGTTTGTGTCTATGTATAACATTTGCACGAGTATTTTTAGGATTTTAACTTTTACTCAAAATTTGCATATTCTTGCACATAAATGTGATGAGATATCATATGTATGTTAGTGTGCAAAAATAATTTTAACATGATAGTTTACTATATTTCTATCACAGTATATATATTTAATACAAATTGGTAAATATTAGCATACAAAGCATGGATGGAATCTCATATGTGTATTAGCACCTAAAAAGTATATCCAAACAAGAAACTTTATTACATTCTTCTTTTAATATAGTATCGATTTCTTTGAGTCCTTAGTCCACCGTTAATAAAGACAATGGAAATTTACTAGGGATGCAAACGGACTATATATGTATTATCATATCCTTATCCGTTTCAAAATATAGATATGAATACGGAAACGTATATCATACGGATATCGAAAATTGAATACCATATCCTTAAATACGAATACGGATTCGGAATCGGATAATCATGATTCGGATACGGATATTTAAGAAACGGATACGGATTATCTTATAAATATTAAGTGCCTCCTCATACTTTTAATTAGAAGTGATGTCTTTACGAATTTATAATTGATGGATGATTAATCCTAAATTCAATAAACTTACAATGTTACATAATAAATAAGAAAATAAATTAAAATATTGAATGATAAATTGAAGAGCACATAATAAAATTTTATGATGATGTACCTTTGTCTTCCTTCATTTGACATGCTTCTGAAATATAAGTAATATTGTAACCAACTAATAAGTAAAGATGATATAGTATATTTCATGAAACGATATTATGATAAATTATAAAAGTTTATTACTTTTTCTTGACATTTCATGATGAGGTACAATTTCGTGTCAGAGCTACATTGATGCATGCAAAACATTTCTGAAGCTGAAATATTACTGAAAATATGGATAATATGGA
Source organism: Ottelia alismoides (assembly GCA_037367405.1). Taxonomy (NCBI): domain Eukaryota; kingdom Viridiplantae; phylum Streptophyta; class Magnoliopsida; order Alismatales; family Hydrocharitaceae; genus Ottelia; species Ottelia alismoides. Next base: position 1,314,146 of record JAZKJV010001376.1, read on the forward strand.
TATCTGTATCCGTATCTGTGAAAAATATATACATCCGTATTCGTATCCGGAAAAATTTCTATAATGGTATCCGTATCCGCAAAAAAATTAAAATTAATATCCTATATGTATCCGTATCCGCTAAAATCCGAAAATGTATATCCGTATCCGCTTAAAAGCGGATACAGTAGCAGACAGATACGGATATATCCGCATCCAGTTGCATCCCTAAAACTTATGTAAAATAAGATGCTGGATAGAAGAGATGTCGCTTGCTTGATTTAAATCGAAAGCAATCTATGCTCACATTGATTGCATCAATGAGAGACGAGACTTGATTGTCTTGTTGAAGTTTCTGGCATATCTCTTCCCCGTGTACTTCTCGATCTTTTCGCTCCTCTCCTCCGTTGTGAGCTTCACAACTTTGTGTTCGATATGAAAAAATGCACTAAGCAAAAATGGAAGGCCGATTTCAGAACTTTATGTTCTATTGGCATATCTTCTATTTTTTTGTCCTTTGAGAGTAACACTTCGTTACTCTGGATAGAGAACTATCCTTGACGGGAGCAGAACCAATATATATATGATGGAGGGACCATGGCACTCCTTTATTATTGTATTTTATTTGTGCAATGTCATAAGTTTTTAATATGGTCTCTCCATGATTTTACAATATATAATGCAGTAAGAGAAACGTTTTGAAATCATTTAATGGTCAATTGGTATAGTAGTTGGGTTTTATTTTGGAGACCATGATCTCACCTTCCCTAATTTTAACTTCTTTTACATATTTTACCCAATAACTTCCAAACTACTAAAATTATAAATATAATTTGATTTAAAATTATATTCAGACTCATTTACCATCCCATTGTTTCTAGTCCTCCTTGTAAATGAAATAATTTTTGTTATTTCCTTTTACCCATGAACTTTTTGTTACAAAATTTCACTTGACAATTTAATCTTTTAGGATCGATTTAGAGAGGTCTAAATTATTAGAGTTGTCAAAATGTAAAAAAATCATGATTAAAAAAAATAATTTATTGGAAAATCCAAAGTTAATAACATATTTAAATTGCAATCTTATCAAAATTGAAAAAAATACATTTTAAAAATATCAACTCTTCTTTAAAGTATCATTTGAAAATACAATATTCTTTTTATTTTTTGAGCACATATGATATGTTGAAAATATTAATAATATGTAATTTCTTTATGTAGAATTGTTATCAGTAATGGGCCCTTACACTTATGGACCTAAAATCATCTGCTCAAATATTTAAGAGAGAGTCCACATGTGATAAGATTCTAGAAAAAAGAGAAGTGGAGAAAGTATCTTGATATTTCTTCCCCTCTCACCAAAATATCTAGATATTTCTACCTAAAGGAGAAGCATGGAAGAGTATTCTAGATCTTTTTTTCTAAAATATGTCTACCCTCTTGGATCGACTATAAATACCACCTAAAAGGTCTTCATTTGGAGAACACAACAACAAGAAGAAGTATAACACATCCACTACTATGAGAAGAGTCTCAAAATAGTCATCCTCCTTGCAAATGTTGTAAGTTCTTCTTCCCTTTTTATAAGCATTGTAGTCCTCTTCTTGTAAAAGTTAAAATCTTGTATACAAGTTTCAAATTCTTAGTGAAAAGAAGTGTTAAATTTCATTTATACCTTGAACATCGATCTATATTCTATCACTATAATTTACTTCTTATCCACCATCAATCTTCCGCTGCCTCAACATGATAGCATCATTACTTGGCCCCTCCTTGGTAAAATTCATGATTCTGCCCATGATCCTTGGGATCATTTTCTCGAACAATGCACATAAAAAATAATTTTGTTCTCACAAAATAAAAATCTCATGACAAGAAATTAAGAAACTGAGGATTGTAGAGAGTCAGAAATATTATTATTAATATTTACTGGGAAACTATTTAAACCATAAACGATGAGTGATGTTACCTTAAAGGAAGATAGGGACGTAAGTTCTCTACCCCTGACAAAATATAATAGGGTTCCATATTTAATAGAAAAACAATAACAGATTAACAGTGAGTCAAAAATTCATAGTTTCCTCATGTTCGAGGTCATGGGATATATCATAAGGTAGAACTAAAGGGTAGTGAAGTTTTGGATCAACAATTTAGGCAACAAATGCTATGAAAGATATATAAGCGTCCAACTTCTAATTAATGGAGAAAGTCATAGCAATTCCCATCTTAAGCAACATCTCGAAAAAGATTATGAGAAGTATAAATTGGCTTAAGTTTTGGTTCTCTTAGTGTTCTGATGCAGTCGCAGCAGACAGAGAATTGCATTTATAGCTAAAAAGTAGAACTCAACCAAACAAATAGATATATACATACATGCATGCATGTTGCTAAGGCCATGAAATTGCAGATTGTCTTCAGCGCTAAAAAAATGGATAAGGATACGGTAATACCTATATTCGTATCCGACCGTTTGCATCCCTATAAGAAATAAAACCTAACCAAACAAATAGATAGATACATACATGTCCTTGTCACTCGGAGAAGTGCTACATCATAAGAGCATAAATTTGTAAATCATGCAGATGTCGAGTTCGTAAAACCTAACTAGTTGAATTGGTCAGGCGGATCAGCAAACATGTTTGATGGAGGATAACAGGATCATGACACAGGGTGTAGCACGGACAAAGATGACTTGTCGGAGTTGGAGGAGTATGCTCCCTAAGAGCATGTAACTTACATGCTCTCACCTTTTTCTCCGGTTTTTTTCTGACTGAAATCTAGTGGAATTTAGATCACAGTATATCGACATGGTTTCATTTAAATTTCGACTTAACTTGGGACTTCTATCCCCTCCATCCTGTCAAATTTAACAGTCTCATAATTGCTGAAATGGACCCCTCAGATGGAAATATTAGAAACATATATTGTATACGAAATTTAAAACACATATTTCACTTTATTCTAAGTAAATCTCCCTTGTTTTATTTTAAAAAACAGAAAAATGTGGAAAAATATGGGGGCATACTCTTATATGCTCCCAGATAGCATATTTATTTAACCCTGAATATAATCGAATATTTGATCAGAAATGAGAGGACCACTTTACTATAAACATATGGTATTTTACACAAACATATAAAGAATTTGTAGTGGACAAATGGCTACAATGCCAAATCTCAATGAATATCTATCCAATTATTTTATAGAAGTCAAAATAGAAATTTTTTCTCAGGAAAAAATATATAGAGTCAATTTACAAAAGAATTGTTATCGAAACGAGATCAAAACATGTGTGAGCCTATCAAACTCGAACTTGAACATAAGCTATCGAATCGGGCATCGAACCTGACTCGATCTCAAACTTGCAAATTTTCTTATCAAACAAGACCCATCTTTCTCAGGAAATATATATTCGACTCTAATTACCAAAAACTAGTTAAAAACAAACTTTCTCATTTTTTAAAAACTTGACTCGAATTGAATGAGTAACGAACTATTATCGAACTAAACTTTGAAATGTCCGTTACACCAACAAGCTTGAATTCAAATATAAGCTATTGAGCCAAACTCGAGCTCGAAGTTCCAATTTTGTTATTGGACCAAACTCAAACGTAGGTTCATTTTTTTCAATATGGTTCGACTAGGGATGCGAATCACCAAATTAGTGAAGTGACGAGGCAAACTCGCAATTATAATAAATCATTGGTCCTTATGGAAACTCAACAAAAGATTTGGACCTCATTGTGCAATTTACTCGATCATATTAGACCTCCGACTTAAGGCATGGGTGGTCTAACGACCTCGCGGTCACGAGTGTATATATAGGACCTCTCGGCTCTCGCGCTTGCCATCCTCCCCATCTTTCACACTCCCACCACTCCTCTTCTCTTTGCCCCATCTCTCTACTCTAGATTAAGGTTTCATTTCCCTCTGAGGAAGCGAGAGAAGGCAGAGAAGGAGGGGGCATCTCAGGTGAACCCGATCCCACTCTCGGAATCTCTGCATTGGTCACGCCCGATCGCATTCCGCTGTTTTCATTCTTGTTTTGCAATCCGAACATTTTCTCTTCTTCGGGCACGATTTTTGGTGAGTTTTAGTTCGATTTCGATTTTGTTAGTGTCATTTTTGCTATTTTTGCAGATCGGGTCGGCGAGCGGAGATGTTGCAAGATGTGATTTGCTCTACTGCGAGGACTTCGGAGTTAATTAATCTTATTTCTATAAAGTTTTGAATTTTTAAGTGATTTGAGGAGATGCAATTGCATGTTAGTTGTCAGTTTGTACTCTCTCCTTACTGTTGCAAATTAGATATGAGGAATGACCAATCTAATTTGAATGATCCAATTTGTCCTGTAGCCACTGCCGATATGTTAAACTTACTTTGTTGTTAGATTTTTTATACATGTGATGGGGGAGATATTTATCTTGGTAGAAATGAACCATTGCTTCTCCTGATGTTATTTATAGATGTGGACATATGAGATTTGAGTATATAACTTATCTTTTCATTCACTATAGAGGACATGTATCTTTGTATACTTATACATATCCATGCATATATGTAGATAAGTACATGCAATTAAGCAGTTAGATGTTTTGAACCCAAATTCAAATTTTCAAATGGATTGTTTGATAGAAATCGGTGGATATGTTATTATAATATTTATGTTAGATTTTCAATACCACATGATGAGAGGGAAACTATCCTTCGATTCAATTTGCCAAATGTCAATCTTCAAAGTGGATTATCCCGCAGCCACAGGCCAATGTGTTATTCTCATTTTCTTATTGGATTTTGTTATACATGTGATGAGGGAAAGATATTTGTTGTGACATGTCATGTGCTTATTGAATGAGACGGATGTGCGGATCACCGTGTGAAGAAAGAAACTTCTAGCATATAAATTGTTGTCATCGCTTCCATTTCTTATCTTGGTGTTATTTATTGTAGTGAAGATATCACATTGGAGCATAGAACATATCTTTTCTTTCACTATAGAGAATAAGTATATAATACTTATACTTACACATACATTCAAGCATAGATATATAAATATACATACGTAGTACATAAAATGAAGCAATTAGATGTGTCGAAATTTGTTTCATTCAATCAATGATTAATCTTGTACTGATAAGTATGCTAAATCCAAATTTTCAAGTGGATTGTTTGAGAGCAGACAATTGATTTGCTACTCTCACAATTTTGTTGGATTTTTATATAATGTGATTGGAGAGAAAATATCCCTTGACTGATTTGTGTAATGTTGGTATTATATAAGAAAGAATTTCTTGATCACTTTGAAGAGGAAGGACCCCTTGTCATATGTCACTTATACATTTTCATACTAGAAAGAATAATGATTTGCATTGATTCTGATAGAAATAGTCGTATAGGTATCACAATGGAATATATAACTAATCTTTTCTTCCACTATAAATGATATATGCCTCTATATGTGTATATCTACATGTGTATAGATACAATAAGTTAGCTAAATGTGTTGAACTTTTCATCATTCGATCAATGATCGATCATGTTCCAATAAGTTTACATAAGAAAAGTTAACCTCTTGTGTATGGATTTGTTCTTGATCACAACAACTTTTGTTATACCACTATATCATGGAGAGGTTTTGCAATATTTGATAATCAATAGTTTTCAATTTGCGAATTTTCATAATATCCTCCAAGATACTTCTGTAAAATAATTATATTTTTGAGGCTTAATTGTGGAGATCAATGAATTTGAAATATTTATGTATTTTTTTTTTGTATTTATAAAGTAATGGTGGGGAATGCATATGTTATTGCGTTCTCTTGTTGTTGTCATTTTTTAGATAACGTGTAATATTTGTGGATTTTTGGCATGTCTATTTGAATTGTTAACATAGAAAACTACTCTATCCATTTTATTTAATTGTCTTTCGGCATGACCATAAAATTGTTGAGAAGAATAACGTCCAATGCATACATACAAAAATCCATACGACCACAGATTTACAGAACAGATTATCATATGTATGAATCCTGGTTAACAGTGATAAGAGAAACATCCGATTAAATAACATATGCATATTCGCGCAAGGGAGAAATCCGGAAACCAAGATCACGACAAACAATGCGACAAAGAAAAGTAGAGTTAGAGATCACAACCGAAGCGTCCTGTTGTAGGACTCCCCTTAGAGAGACAACGCCCCCCACTTTACCGGCGCACAGGGCCTTGACATGTCGCTCCCAGGGTCCGACGGTCCACGCTCGTTGACGGTGCGCACCGTGCTTGAGCGTCCTCGAAAGCCACCTCCGTAGACGAAACCCAAGATCGAGAGAGAAAAAGAGTGTCCTCGTAAAAGAGAAGGGCGCAGAGGAGGAATGGAAAATTGAATGTTCGTTCGTAACCCACACCCTTTAAGAGATACTTAAAGGCGTCCGGGCGGTTACGTTTTCGTGAGAAGATAATGGGGCGTAACGCTTGGAATTCAAAACACGTGGTTACAAAACCGACTCGGTCTTTGCCACACCGCAGTCGCAGCCGCAGCCGCGCCCACGCCCGGCGCGGCGCGGCGCGCGCGCGTGCGTGCATGTGTGTGTTGTGGTCTAAAATCCTCTCTATTATGTTTCCAGACTAGTCTCAGGACCTCCCACATATAAACCAAGTCTCAGTTTTCTCTCTCCACGATGTGGGACTAAACAACACCCCACAGGGTTGAAACATTGAATTCCAGGAATTGAGATACATCAATACAACTTGATATTGACCATCAAATTACATCAAACTATCCCTATACCGTTAATTCCAACAGTCCCCCACGAATTCACTGTTGAAACACGAAGAGCCAAGAATCTCGGGTTTCCACACTCTGCTTTCAGTAAAGGTACCTTCCGGTTTGAATCTTTACCTGAATTATCCCCTTTCACCATCACAGGAATAAAGTAAACTATGTCTTGAACTTTAATCCTTTGATGTAATGGTATCGAGAGGTAACAACAGAGTGAAGTCTATGGTGACAATCTTCTGGTTTTGGTGCTATTAATAGCCTTGCACCCTTCCCTGTTTCATGAGTATATTAAGGATAAACCCTCATCCTTTATCTGCGGCCCACAGAAATACTCATATAGGTGGCATTCTCCAAGGATGCACTGCTCACATCCTGCTTATAAAAGCTTGAATCCATTAAGAGCATAATGCTCAACCTTTTCCTGCAGCTTTCAGGCACTTGACTTTTCAGGGATAGGACTCACATGCAAAGTATTGCATATTGAGTGCCAACCAGTTCCCCTTACAGCTTGTTTTCCCATTGAACCTATTTTGTGGGATCTCCACTCATTTAGGTTGGGTTGCTACTGCGGGTAAACTCTCAATGGGTTTCAGCCCCATCCCAAGTCTGGATTTTTGGACTAAAGATCTATCAAGTTCCTTTGTAAGTGGATCTGTCGTGTTATCTTTGTTACCAACAAATTCCACAGCAATCACTCCAGAATACACCAAATCCCTAATAGACTTAAGTCTAACTTGGATATGTCTTCTTGTTTTCTGATTGTACTTTGAACTCTTTACCTTTGCAGTAGCAGTCATGCTATCACAATGTAAAGAAATTGTCGGTATCGGCTTACCCACCATGGGCATCTTAGAGAGAAGCTCCCTAAGCCATTCAACCTCAATACCTGTTGTGTCCAAAGCACACAGCTCTGCCTCAAAAGTAGACCGAGCCAAAATGGTATGTTTCACAGACCTCCAGGAGACTGCACCACCTCCAAGGGTAAATACATACCCAGTCACACCGTTACTCCCGGAGTCCTCCATTTGACCTATCCAACTTGCATCACTATATCCTTCTAAGACAGGAGGATATTTACCATAATGCAGTCCAAGAAGTGTAGTGCCCTTAAGGTACTTCAACACTCGATCCAAGGCCTCCCAATGAGTACGGTCAGGGCAGCTCATGTATCTACTTAACTTTGCGACCGTGAATGAAATATCAGGTCGAGTACAGTTCGCAAGATACATCAAGCTTCCTATAAACTGGGAATATCGTAGCTGTGCTACAGGTACTCGACTCTTGGTTCTTGCAGAGGGGTTTAGATGAATCATAAGGAGTGCACACAGATTTACAGCTCTAATAGCCAAATTTTTCAAGAACCTTCTCAGTATAATGTGACTGAGACACAGCTATCCCATTAGTAGATCTAATCAGTTTGAGCCCCAAAATCACATTAGCAACTCCTAAGTCCTTCATCTCAAACTTACTGCTCAAGAACCTCTTGGTTTCTTCCACTATCCTTATGTTTGATCCAAATATCAAAATATCATCTACATATAGGCATAAGACAACAAACATATCACCTTTAATCATAGAGTACACACATTTATCGGATTCATGAACAATAAAGCCATTAGACTGGATAGTCTTATCAAACTTGTCATGCCACTGTTTCGGAGCTTGTTTTAATCCATAAAGAGATTTTACAAGCTTACAGACCTTTCTCTCATTACCAGATGCTATGAATCCCTCAGGTTGGTCCATATAGATTTCCTCCTCAAGATCACCATATAAAAAGGCAGTCTTCACATCCATTTGATGAATTGTGAGATCATGTATGGAGGCCAACGCAATGAGCATCCGAATCGTAGTTATTCTAGTAACAGGAGAATAGGTATCAAAATAATCAATACCCTCTTTCTGTTTAAAACCTTTGGCTACAAGTCTTGCCTTATATTTTTCTATGGATCCGTCCGGTCTAAGTTCTCTTCTGAATACCCATTTACTTCCTATGGTGGAACACCCAGGAGGTAGATCGACCAATTCCCACGTGCCATTTGAAATGATCGAATCCATTTCAGATTTAATAGCGTCCTTCCAATGCCTTGCTTCAGTAGAAGCCATCGCATCCTTGTATGTGGGAGGATCACCCTCGATTTGGTAGGAGACAAAGTCGCTACCTAAATCCTTAGCAATCCTAGGTCTCTTACTTCGTCTAGGTTCAACATCCTCCAAAAATTCATTGGGTTTAGAAGAGCTAGCCCCCACATTTGACATCTTTTCTATTTGTTGTGGAATAGAACCAGATGTTGAGGCTACGTCACTGGTCAGATTTTCAGGAATCCCTTTTTTCATTGGAAAAATATCCTCGAAAAACGTAGCATCACGAAGTTCAACAATAGTATTAGTATCTATGCCTGTGATCTCAGACCGAATTACTAAGAATCGATAGGCATAACTATTTTCCAGATACCCCAAGAAGACCGCGTCAATTGTTTTAGGTCCAAGCTTCTTTCTCATGTGTTCTGAGACTAAGACCTTAGCCAGGCATCCCCACACCTTAAGATATTTTAGGCTTGGCTTCCTATTTCTACAAAGTTCAAAAGGACTCTTATCTTTATGCCTTAAGGGAACTCTATTCAGAATATGGCATGCCGTATTCAAAGCTTCCCCCCACATGTAAGATGGTAGCCCAGAACATTGTAGAAATACATTGCCCATATCAGTTAGGGTCCTATTCTTTCGTTCTGATATTCCATTGGACTGTGGTGAATAAGGTGCAGTGACCTCATGAACTATGCCAAATAGTTTGCATTGTTCATCAAATATCTTAGATGTGTATTCACCACCCCTATCTAACCTTAGACGTTTAATTACTTTCCCGACTTGTGTTTCTACTTCATTATTAAAAATAAGAAATTTTTCTAAGGCTTCATCCTTAGTTTTAAGCAGATAAACATAACAGTATCTACTGCTATCATCTATGAAGGTGATAAAATATCTTTTGTTATCTCTAGTCATCACACCACCAAACTCACAAATATCAGAATGTACTAAGTCTAGAATTTCAGTTTTCCTATTCACAGAATGAAAAGGCTTTCTAGGCAACTTAGCTTTAGCACACATTTCACATTTGTTGAGTTTGTCTGTAGTATGATTAGGAATCATATCAAGTTTCATCATTCTTTTCATAGAATTGAAATTTACATGTCCTAGCCTAGCATGCCATAAATCAGTAGATTCAATATTTGAAACAACATAAGTAGAAGAATCAAAACCAGAAATATTATTAACTGAACTATCAATGTCACATCTTATTCTAAATAAAAGATCATTATCAGCCAAATATTTTTTTCCAAAGAAAATACCATGTCTCAGAAAAACTACTTTATTACATTTAAAGTCTAATTGAAAATCCTCTCTAACTAATAAAGAACCAGACAAAACATTCTTTTTAATATCAGGAACGTGCAGCACCCTGCGCAAAGTCCAAACTCGTCCAGTTGAGAATCTCAGCTCGACTTATCCGGACCCAAGCACCTTGGTTGCAGATCTGTTCCCCATCACTACTGTACTACCGGCTGAAGCCTGATAAGACGCAAAGAATGTTCTATCAGTACAAATGTGTACATTTGCACCTGTATCAACAAGCCACTCATTAGGCTCGTTTACAAAATAGAGTTCAGGGTTCACTGAGACATACCCCTCACCGGACCCGCCTCCCTCAGTCAGCACAAGAGCCTGAGGAACGACATCCATAGACTTCTGTTGGGTCTTCAAAGAAGGGCAATCCTTCTTCCAATGTCCAACCTGTCCACACTGCCAGCAAGGTTTGTTCTTTGATTTTTTCTGGATTTTTCCCTGGCTTTCAGTTTCTTATTTTTCCCTTTAGCAATGTTTCCTTTTGAGGTTATGACATTGACCTTAGGGTTCACGTCTACAGGCATCACAGGTTTTTGTTTCCTATGCTCCTCTTCAATGACTATCGAGACCATCAGATCGTCCAGAGAAATTTTCACCTTCCTGTGCTTTAAGGACATCCCAAAATCTTCGCAGGACTTGGGAAATTTCTCAATGATCGACATAACTTGAAACTTTTCAGGAAGTTTCATTTCTGCCTCGGCTAACCCATGGAGTAATAACAAAAACTCATGAGCCTGTTCCAAAACCGATTTGCCCTCAATCATCTGAAATTTCAGGAACTTGGATACTAAGTATTTTTCAATACCCAGATCCTCCGTGTTATATTTCTTATCCAGTTCCTCCCACAGATCCTTAGCGGTTTTGGTAGATTCGCCATAGACATCGAACAGAACGTTCGATAGTGCAGTGAGAATGCACCCATGACACAGACGATCATGTTCTTTCCACGCATCCGCCATCTTAACCGTCTCAGGATCCGGATTTTGTTCAGATAATTTAGGGCACTCGATTTCCAGAACCGAAATCAGGCCAATCGTGGTCAGCCAGATTTTCATGCGTTGTTGCCAACGCTTGAAATTCTGCCCCCCGAATTTCTCTGGCATACCAGTGAAATCGACATGAGACCGAAACCTCAAATCCGACATTTTTCTTATCACGTTATAACTCTTTCTCTCTAAGACTGTTGAGAAGAATAACGTCCAATGCATACATACAAAAGTCCATACGACCACAGATTTACAGAACAGATTATCATATGTATGAATCCAGGTTAACAGTGATAAGAGAAACATCCGATTAAATAACATATGCATATTCACGCAAGGGAGAAATCCGGAAACCAAGATCACGACAAACAATGCGACAAAGAAAAGTAGAGTTAGAGATCACAACCGAAGCGTCCTGTTGTAGGACTCCCCTTAGAGAGACAGCGTCCCCCACTTTACCGGCGCACAGGGCCTTGACGTGTCGCTCCCAGGGTCCGACGGTCCACGCTCGTTGACGGTGCGCACCGTTCTTGAGCGTCCTCGAAAGCCACCTCCGTAGACGAAACCCGAGATCGAGAGAGAAAAAGAGCGTCCTCGTAAAAGAGAAGGGTGCAGAGGAGGAATGGAAAATTGAATGTTTGTTCGTAACCCACACCCACGCCTTTTAAGAGATACTTAAAGGCGTCCGGGCGGTTACGTTTTCGTGAGAAGATAATGAGGCGTAACGCTTGGAATTCAAAACACGTGGTTACAAAACCAACTCGGTCTTTACCACGCCGTAGCCGCGGCCGCGTCCGAGCCCGGCGCGCGCGCGTGCGTGCATGTGTGTGTTGTGGTCTAAAATCCTTTCTATTCTGTTTCCAGACTAGTCTCAGGACCTCGCACATATAAACCAAGTCTCAGTTTTCTCTCTCCACGATGTGGGACTAAACAGCACCCCACAGGGTTGAAACATTGGATTCCAGGAATTGAGATACATCAATACAACTTGATATTGACCATCAAATTGCATCAAAATATCCCAATACCGTTAATTCCAACAAAAATATGTTAAGCCAACTTGTCTAAGTGTCCCCCTCTATTCTCCTAAACAATGTTTACTCATTCATTTATATGATTAAATGTGCTAAAAAATACTATCAAATAAAAATTTATTCCTTCGTATTATAATAAAATGCTAAGGTGGATGTGTGGAAATATACGTAAAAATCGGATTCGGAATGATGTAGTCAGAAGGAAAGTTGGTGTAGCTCTGATCAATGATAAGATGCGAGAAAATTACTTAAGGTGGTTTGACCATTTGCAAAGGATGCCGGGTGATGCACCATTTAGGAAATGCATGTTTTGGGATGTTGAGCCGACCAAGAGAAGACAAGGAAGACCCAAGAAGGGTTGGAATGGCACTATACAAAAGGAATCTTAGGTTTTTTGGATTTAAGTCCGAAATTGACCCAAGATAGATCTGAATGGAGGCAAAAAAATCCATGTAGTCGACTCTACTTAATATAGGAAAAGGCTTTGTTGCTGTTGTTGCTGACATTATAACAAAAATTTAATCATATGGTTGAAGATCCTTTGCTTTCGCCACATTCTAAATCTTTTATTTTATTGAAATCAGATTATCTAATAGAGAATTCGACCGATTTAAATTTTCTACTGTTATTCATTCAGATAATAGAAAGATATGTTCTTTTAATAACTACCCTGATTCTGATTTGTTCCTTATGATTTCAGAATTATCATACAATCAAATCATAAACTTCTACCAACATTACCCCCATTTTCCTGAATTTTTTTACAATATTATTTGACAAATTAGTAAAACCAATCCTCTTACTGTTATATATTCCCAATCCTCCATCTCCGCCTGCTTTCCTTGACAGACACCGATCGTCTGCTGTAGCGGGAACTGCAGCAGGTTCTGCACTAACTGCTGGAAATCGAGCGGTTCGCACGATTTTACACTTTTTGTGAGCCCGTAACGTGCAAAATTATATAATAAGGCTGGAGTTGTGCTTTTTGAATACAAGTGATGACTATTTTGTATTGTGCTTCAGGTACCATGTAATAAGGCTGGAGTTGAAAATGTTTCTACTGGTTTAGTATCTTGACTGAACCTGTGAGGCTTTTGTTCAATTTTCAGCTTTAAGTAATTTTCATTTTTCACCTTTTCTGATTTAAAATCTTCATCCAAAATTTTAATATGATGCACTGAATAGGAAGTTCACAATACTGGAATATTTTGAAAATATAGTTTTTGTGTAGCCCGAACCCAATAAGTTGTCAGGGTCAGTTTTCCTCAATAACGGACCCGGGACCTAAGCCCGGGACGTTACAAATGGTATCAAAGCTAATTTCCCTCTGATAGTGGAAAGGGTTACCCGCGAGATGGAGCCGCCCCTACAAAGAGATAAGAGAAAATGGCTACCCGGAGCGTGCAACCGCTACTGTCACTAGGAATAAGTGAATGTGTCATGTCGTAACGAGGACGTTGCGAATATAAGTGGGGGAGGTTGTAACACCATAACCCCAAAGATAGTACCACATGGAAAACTCACAAAGTGTGGGTGTGGTTTATAAGTGGTGGGGACTACTACTTGTCAACTTGGGCTTAAGCATTTTGGGTGGTTGTCAACGGGTCCAATTGAGCCCGAGCCCAACAAATTGTCAGGGTCAGTTTTTCTCGATAACGGACCGTGGACCTAAGCCCGGGACGTTACATTTTGCATCTTTTTGTTCCAGGGATCACACTGAACAATTTCCGGACATGCCAAACCTTCAGATTCTAGGCCTCCCAGAGATGAACTGCTCGAGTTTTCAAGCTACGCTCGATAGTGGTCGACAAATGCGTAAAAAACCGAGCATCAAATCATCTTGAGAAAGTGTTTTTGAGATGATAAAGACTTTCTATGTGATATTAATGCATTGTTTCAAGGTTACTTTGAATTGCCCTTCAAACATTCAGCAAATATCTCATCAGAAAAAAGACATTCAGCAAAAATATCTTCTACTACAAATCATACAAATGCATACCTTCAATAAATATATCTATTGGCAGAGGAATAATATCTACTAGTAGGTTTTCCTAAGAATCTTATTACAGTATATACACAAATGAAATGGTTATTGTTCAGCCCATTTCTTCATCTTATTCATTCATTTAAAAAAATGGTTGCGTCCTGCATCGATGATTACGACAATGAAGTGATTTTATGTCTCGCAAGAACCACTTACATGAATAGATTAAAGAAAGCGGTCTTTATCGCATGTCAGGTAAATCTGAAAAGAAGTTGCTGAAGGAAAACCAACACATAATCGAGATAGTTAGATGTAACGTCCTGGGCTTATGTCCCACGTCCGTTATCGAGGAAAATTGGCCCTGACAACTTGTTGGGTTCGGATCCAGATGGATCCGTTGACAACCACCCAAAATGCTTAAGCCCAAGTTGTCAAGTAGTAATCCCCACCATTTATAAACCACACACACACTTCGTGAGTTTTAGGTATGACACTATGTTTGGGACTGGGGAGTTACAACCTCCCTCACTTATATTCAGTGACGGAGACAAAGGGGGGCGGGAGGGGGCTTGGCCCCCCTGTCTCCCAACAAAGCACTTATTATATATTATATAGAGTAATAGTATATGATTTAAATACAATACTTAAATATAAATCTTAATAAGTTGTATAAAATGGCCCCCCATCTCCCATTTATAAGTTGTATATAATTCTTCCACTCTCATTTCTCAATAAAAAATTAATAGTATGATCTGAATTGATAATTTAATTATTAATACTTGTATGTTTTACAAGAACTACATGTCATAAATATAGGGATGTAAACAGTTACGGATATATCTGTATCTGATCCGCCACCGTATCTGTTTTATACAGATTTTTTTACATCCGTATCCGTTTTAAAATGAATACGGATATGGATATCATTTTGATATCCGCGAACATCTGTATCCATATCTGTTTTCATATATAAATATAGTCATACGTTTATTTTTAACCATATATAACATAATTCTATACCTTCTTTTACCATATTTGTATAATTTTTATGATACAAATACATTTACTAAATTTATATCGTGTGTTTTCCATCTACACTACAAGGAAAATAATTTGTGGCTACAGAACTATGGCCACGAATATGGGATTTGTGGCCACCGAATTCGGCTCTGGCCACGGCATATCGTGGCCAATAGCCGTAGCTACAAGGCTCGTCGCGAGAGTTCTCTAGCCACGAATATGCCGTGGCCACTACAAGTGACCACCGAATTTATCGTGTCCACAACTCTTATATGAAGACTTAGGCGACGGATTGTGACTACGAGAAACTAGTGGCCACGGAATTATCGTGGCCACAAGTTTCCAAGCCACATTCCGTGGCCACAACTCATTTTTCTTTACTACCAATTCATATATATTTAAGTCAATTCTATAGATTATTTCTAACATTACTTGTATGTAATCAGTATTCGTTTTACACCTGTATCAGTTTTTTAAGAATATGGTAAGATAATTTTAATATCAGTCGATATGTGTATCTGCATCTGTATTCGTATTCAAAAACAGATAAGGATTCGATAATACCTATATCCATATATGTATCCCTATATAGAATAACTATATAGAACATACATTAATGTGGCATTTATATATGTATTCATTTTAATACGGATACATACACATGTCGAAATAAAGTATAAGGAATAGGCACACACACACCCCTTTGCATCTCTACATTAAGTGTGATATAATTTTAATTTTTAAAAATATTAGATTTAGTGGTACTACTTAACATCGTATTAATAAATTTTTTTGTGATTTGAAGAATTTTGTAAGGACCTTTTTGCCCATATAATGTTTGTTTAGATATTTATGTGAAATCGCAATTCTATAAGGGTGTCTTTATAAAAATTCCTTGTAAATAAATATTAATAATTAAAACGATAAATAATAGCATAGATAAACTTTATATATATAATGTATCTACATGTATATGTATGTACATGTATGTGTGTAGTCTCAATAATTTGGCCCCCCCAAGTAAAAATTTCTGGCTTCGTCCCTGCTTATATTCGCAACTTCCTCGTTGCGACATGGTACATCACTTATTCCCAGTGATAGTGTCGGTTGCACACTCCGGGTAGCCTTTTCCTCCAACCTCTTTGTAGGGGTGGCTCCACCTCTCGGGTAGCCCTTTCCACTATCAGAGGGAAATTGGCTCTGATACCATTTGTAACGTCTCGGGCTTAGGTCCTCGATCCGTTATCGAGGAAAACTGGCCATGACAACTTGTTGGGTTCGAATCCAGATGGATCCGTTGACAACCATCCAATGCTTAAACCCAAGTTGTCAAGTAGTAATACCCACCACTTATAAACCACACCCACACTTCGTGAGTTTTAGATATGGCACTATGTTTGGGGTTGTGGTGTTACAACCTCCCCCACTTATATTCGCAACTTCCTCGTTGCGACACGACACATCACTTATTCCCAGTGATAGTGACGGCTGCACGCTCCAGGTAACCTTTTCCTCCAACCTCTTTGTAGGGATGGCTCCACCTCTCGGGTAGCCCTTTTCACTATCAGAGGGAAATTGGCTCTGACACCATTTGTAACGTCTTAGGCTTAGGTCCCGATCCGTTATCGAGGAGAACTGGTCTTGACAACTTGTTGGGTTCAAGCCCAAATGGATCCGTTGACAACTATCCAAAATGCTTAAGCCCAAGTTGTCAAGTAGTAATACCCACAACTTATAAAACCACACCCACACTTCGTGAGTTTTAGGTATGGCACTATGTTTGGGGTTGGGGTGTTACAACCTCCCCTACTTATATTCACAACTTCCTCGTTGCGACACGGCACATCACTTATTCCCAGTGATAGTGACGACTGCACGCTCCGGGTAGACTTTTCCTCCAACCTCTTTGTAGGGGTGGCTCCACCTCTCGGGTAGCCCTTTCCATTATCAGAGAGAAATTGGCTCTGATACCATTTGTAATGTCCTGGGCTTAGGTTTCGGTCCGTTATCGAGGAAAACTGATCTTGACAACTTGTTGGGTTCAAGCCCAAATGGATTCGTTGACAACCACCCAAAATGCTTAAGCCCAAGTTGTCAAGTAGTAATACCCACAACTTATAAAACCATACCCACACTTCGTGAGTTTTAGATATAGCACTATGTTTGGGGTTGAGGTGTTATATTAGAGGCTCGAAGTATTTAGAGATTGTTGCGATTCTTTGTAATGTGCTTCTCTCTCGACGTTGATGCAGAAACAAAGGTTGGATGACTGTTTACCCTCATGGTGTAAAAATCCCTAAAAACTATATAAAATTACTTTGTCTTTATTTTAACTTCTATCAAATAACTTTTACTATAACACACTGGTTGTCAATAAATTAGTGCCGAGGAAATTATATGGGTGCGTTTATGTATGGATGTATGTGTTTGTGTATATGTATGCATATAAATACTTGTATGTGTACACTTTTATATGTATGGATTTGTGTGTGTGTCTATACATGTATATTTATATGTATGTAGTGTGTATGTATAAGTATATGTGTGCATCATATACACATGTTTATGTGTGTGCGTATCTATATACATGTATGTATACATACATGTTTACGTACAATATGCGTACCATTACAATAAAATGAGTTTATAATGATTTTTTAACATGACACTGTATCTACTGCTAAATATATAATGACGATTATTGTTAAAAAATTTTCAAAATATCTCATTGCTATTCAAAATTTAGCGACAATTAACATAATTTTTGAAATGTAGTGGTTAATATGTGTTTCTATACAGACTCCTAAAGATTTAATAGCATAGTATACAAAATAATTTCACAATAAATAATATCATATATATATATATATATTAAATTTCAGAAAAATGTCAATGCAAACTCAATTTGCTCTAGTGTATATATAATGCATGTATATGTATATGTATATATATGTAGATATACTGTTTTATAATATTTCAATATTTATAATTGATAAATTATGATTTCGATAATAGCATATTCAAATAAATTTTCATCTTAGTTGGTTCACAAGAAGATATTGAATTTTTGGACTTGAAAAAATGTTCATAAGATATCTTTGAAGTACGCGATGGTTGATAGAGAAATTTTTATTGTAATTTCCATTATGAATACTACGTAGAACATGAACCTTGTGATTGATAGTAAGACTACGATTTTTTGTTAAGATACGAAGATGGGTTACAATTAGAGTGCCAAGTGGCGTGATGAAGAAAGAAGCTGGAAGAACTCATCAATAGCATATATAAGGTATGTAAGATAATGAAAAGGGAGCCTACTTCATGAAGCAGGTAACCTTACTTACTTCATGCTTGTTTTTCATCCTTTTTTTTAAATACTACAATATATTTCCGTCACTATATCCCTTTTAACAACCCGTATCCTCGGTGGCCAGCAGAAAAGCATCAAATGCCACCTCGCATCAAAAACATCAATGATATCACAAATAACAGAAGGAACCATCTTAACTTTCCTTTTTCAATAAATTTTACATATGCAATACGAAATCAAGATCGTTTGTTCTAGTGGGCACAATGATATCCTTCCTTCAGACCTCGCAACAAGTCTCCAACTGCCACTAAATTTGTCCTCACATTGACCTGCAATAAAAACACCAGAATATATGATATGAGCATAATGCTTAGTATGTGTCGAAATGAGGTCAAATCGAATAACGTAGAAATCAAGTCACAAGTAATTATTTCATCGGTAACACCATGGTAGTTATTCTCACAAGAAACTTATAATTGTTCATTTTTCACTCTTACCATGTTGCATGAAAAATGACTTGTCACGTGCAATAACATCCTATAGATCCTTAATAAACTTAATTATGCATACAAAAGAGTGTTCTTTTTGTATTCATGCATTGCATACCATACTTTCCATATATGCCCTTAAGGTTAACCATATTTGCACATATGTCCATAATAATAACATAATTGCGTATATTCACTTAGCATTTCACATAATTGCACATATACACTTAACATTTCACATAAATGGACATATACACTTAACATTTTACATAATTGCACATATACACTTAACTTTCAAATAAGCACTTGGCTTCCTCGTAAGCACTTAGATTATTCATTATACTAATTTGTCTCATTGCATAAGTTGTTAGGTAGCTTTGGTGGCTTTTATCACCGGCACAAGCGGTCACTCAATCACTACATGGAACGTGATGACATCAGCGCCGAGTCGATTATGGACTTTCCACTAAGTTCTACTGAACCCGACACCCCCAAAAGGTGTTGTCCTTTAGTCCCTCAATAAATGAACTCTAGAGGTGGCTCCCACTGCTGTGTGTAGCACTTAGCTCTGCTTACCATTTAAGTGTCATTATTCATTTAAGAAAATTCCAATTCTTTTAACATCATTTCTTTTTCATGAATGGTTCATGCGAACCTTTCGGTTCCACTACTCAAATAAGTCTTCATTGTACAGAATGCATAATCGATATAATATAATTATTAAGTTATTCATATTATCATATTAGATTAGATCATTAGATACTATATATTTATTTTCAAGTAATCATTCAATTACAAAACAAAGCACAATTTTCGGACCCAACATATTAGTATAAATTATAACTAAATAAATTAAACAATCAATCATGCATCGTTCACAGTAATAGAAGATGAGATCACTCTTTCTAATGCATAATCCATTAATAAATTTTCAGCAGTATTTAACTTGTCATTATCTAAGAACTTTCCACACATGCACTAATCACAAAGAAGTTGTGCCATATAAATTAAGACCGATATAACTTACATCACAAAAAAACTCGTGCGCAATTACCACGTACCAACACATGAGAACTAACAAGATCCTATTCAATCATATGCGCTTTTAAGATTATTTCATATCGATGATAATAGCCAATTTGGATGTACAATACATTTTATTTCTTGTATGTACTTTGATGTATGTGCGTCCATAATACATATATACTTCGATGTATGTGCATCCATAGTACATATGCTATGTTTATATGGTTTTGGGCATCTAGCCAAGCATATTTGTGAGTATGTAGCTTCTTCATATCTTTAGAATACATGCATACATCTGTGTGTAACTGTGCATGACATCTCAAACATCGTCAAGCATTGAATACTCATGAGAAGCTAGTATGAGATATCGAGGATGGCTACATGACACCTTTGATTTAAGCATTTCGGATGATTGTCAACACGCTCAATAATAATTTGAATCCAACAAGTCGTCCGTATTAGTTTTCCTCGATAAAATAAGGACTTTACATTGTGTGTGTCCATAGTATGTGCGCATTTATGCGTATGTGTGTCCATAGTATGTGCGCATTTATGCGTATGCATCCGTCTATCTATGTGTGCATCTGTCATCTATGAGGTATGTGTGAATATTTGAAAACTTAGTTATTCATGTTACAAAGAACTCAAGGAACAAATAAGTGTAACGTTTCGGGCTTAGGTCCCCGATCCGTTATCGAGGAAAACTGACCCTGACAACTTGTCGGGTTCGGACCCAATTGGATCCGTTGACAACCACCCAAAATGCTTAAGCCGAAGCTGTCAAGTAGTAATCCCACCACACTTTGTGAGTTTTTCATGTGGTCCTATGTTTGGGTTGGGGTGTTACAACCTCCCCCACTTATATTCGCAACGTCCTTGCTGCGACATGGCACATCACTTATTCCCATTGACAATGACGGCTGTACACTCCGGGTAGCCTTTTCCTCCAACCTCTTTGTAGGGGCGACTCCACCTCTCGGATAGCCCTTTCCACTATCAGAGGGAACATGGCTTTGATACCATTTGTAATGTCCCGAGCTTAGGTCCCCGGTCCGTTATCGAGGAAACCGACCCTAATTCGGACCCAATAGGATCCGTTGACAACCACTCAAAATGCTTAAGCCCAAGTTATAAGTGGTGGGGATTAGTACTTGACAACTTGGGCTTAAACATTTTGGGTGATTGGCAACGGATCCAATTGGGTCCAAACCCATAAGTTGTCAGGGTCAGTTTTCCTCGATAACGGACCGGGGACCTAAGCCCGTGACGTAACAATAAGCAACAACCTATTAGCTCAGTTCGTTAGAGCGCCGAGTTAATAACGTGAAGGTCGTAGGTTCGAGGCATGCATGTGCCATTTTTCTCAAATATTTTGCATTATTTATTCTATAATTATTTAATTATAATTTTATTTATTTCGATGCCTAGATTTATGGTTGATATCTACTAGGTTTTGGAAGATCAAAGCGTCTCGTATAAAGATCATCGATTGCTTTTGATGAGGGGCGCATGCTTGTTATAACTTCCAATGCTAGATCTATAACAAAGAAAATCAACACCTTCAAATTGTATGTGATATTTGAAATCGACAATATATATCATATTCATTGTTATATTGTAAGTAAAGAATCGTAGCACTTGTGCTCGTTGAGTCAACAAGGAGTTGACAAGTGGGGAACTAACCATACCCGCCAAGACATGGCAACGCGGGTTGAGATATCTTCCCCTCGGTCATTTTGGACCAGAGTTCGTCCCGCCGCAATTCAAGCCATGAAACAAGTAGTAGCCAGTAGCGGCGGTTCCGGCCGCATGCTGAATTACCGGCCAGTACTGGGTTGTCTTTGAAACTGGCAGCTGACATGCTTGCTTTTTCACGTGGATGCGCAAGCGAGCTTTGAGGCAAGACATGAAACGTAGGCGGGGGAAAGAGAGGGGTTAATCGGTAAATCAAGATCTTTTTTCTATTCGATAGTCTAGTTGCTTTGATTCTCACTTGCTTCTCTTTCCCGCTAGCTTCACTTTAGCTGGTTAAGGATGTTGTATAGTTGACAAAGCAGGGTAGGACTATCCCGCGGATAGATTATTTACTTAACGGACTGGCAGGGAAAGCGCATCTTTCCTTGGCCTAAGGCATAGATAGATATAAGTCGGTCGTGTGTTGGGGATGTGGGATAGCATCTATTTAAGCCCGGATAAAAGGACTTGTGTGTGGGGATTCTATTTAAGTTCCTTTCCTTTATATGTATGACAATTTTAAAGGTCAATTCTCATAGTGGAAGTTGTTGATGGCTTGTGAAGGTTAAGAGGATCCATATTGAGAGAAAAATATTGAACCTTAGTTGGAAGAACCCTATTGTGAATCAAGTAGAGCTCATGTTGTAATTATGGCATTCTTATATGTGGAATTTAGGAATGACTTAAATACCTCAACTAATTGATTGCCTATTTGATAATTATGTGATGTTCTTCACAATAAAATTCAGGGAGTAGGATCATTCCTTCGTCCTGAAATGAATTTTTTATTTGGACTATTGGATATGTTTGTCTGTGAGATCCATTTATTTCGAGAGTACTATATAAACTCCGTAGAGCTAGGATTCTACGTGTCTTTTGATTTCTCTTTCCTTCTCCATATATAGTAAAATGATCGCAACTACAATCATGATGCAATCCGGTTAATAACGAACCTTGTAAATCATTATGCACGCATTTTGCTTGTTCATGTTTGTGCGTATTTGCTTCAGCTTCTCACAACACACATCTTGGAGGAGGTTGATAGTTAACTGCTTAAGTAGTATGAGGTCATATCAGAATGTGGGCATATGGCTTCACAAATCGGGAGCATGAGCATTCTATCATTGCCTTCACATTCATATATATCTTCATCCAGTGTCGTTCTTGACATTTTGTGGGCCCTGGGCAAAAGGAAAAAAATAGGTCCTTATGAAAAATTTCAATGAATAACGTGCCATTATATAATTCCATTAAATTTTGTACTTTAGCATTGAGTTGTTTACTGAAAATTCGATTCTATAAAGGTTCATTCTTCGATGAGTTGTTTCATCAAGATATTGCTTCCATAAGGACTCATTTTTTAACGAGTTTTTTCATCGGAAAATTCGATTCCACAAGGGAACATTCTTCGACGAGTTATTTTACTAAAAATTTGATTATACAAGACCTCATTAGGACATACACGAATTTTTTTCTAAACTAATAATTGAATACATGTACAAATGAACCTCTAAAATTGATGAATCATGGACCATTGCACTCAGAAACTATCCTTAGGGATAACCTCATGTTCATCCCATTAAGAGGAGCGAGAGGAAATAAGGTGAGATAAGGGAAAGGGGTAAATATTGCTAATGGGTGACCCAATCATGATATCCACTTATGATGGGATAATTGATCTTGATAAAGTTCATTTATTCCGAAATAAAGAAAATCAAAATAAATAGTAAATCTTGCTAGAGTTATCTCCACAAGAAGTTTATTATAATCTCCACTCTTGATTTCAATTTTGATCATGTCTCTTTGAATAAAATCTAAACTTTGGGTTTGAATAAGGATCTACATCATCTTACCAATTTGGATTTAATAGTATCAATTTTTATCATACCACTGAGTTTATCTAAAACCTGAATCAATCAGGTTCAATTGAAATTGAACTATAATTCAAATATGAATTTATTCAAAAATAATGATGTTAGTGGGAGTTGCATCCATAACATTGACTACTAATCACAATCCAATAACTAGATATTATGACACAACTTCTTATAAAGAATGTATTCTAATTGCTATCAAACTAATATTATGTCATAATAATTAAATATTAGTCATATATGACATTTGATGTTGCATACACAATAGATATTTTATATATACAGTAAGATACATGCATTTTATATGCATTTTGTATCTATCTATTTTTTTCGAGTATGTATTTTATACGATTTTTTGATTACACTTGTTCCTCGTGGTTTGATTTAATTCAATATTAAAAAGATAGTGTCATTGTATGATTGAACCGATTTGATTTCATGACCGGATTCTTATTCCATTTGGCTCAATTTTTGAAAATTATCAATTTAAATAATGGATTTTTATACTTGTTCCTGTTCGAGTTTCTGCAAATACACTTCTAATATATTTTTTTTGGAATAACACTTATGCTCTTATATTCCTACAAAATTCATAGTACGACCTCTTGCAAGTAATATAGGGAAATTGATGTAATAATGAAAGGACACTACCGTGTAGGGATGAAGATGATCAGATATGAATACAAATATATATATATATATATATATAATCATATCCTTATCCATTTTATAATATGAATATGAATGCAGATAAAAATATCGACGGATGCGAAAAATTTGTTACCATATCCTTAAAAACAAACACGAATGTAAAACGAATACGAATCGGATACGAATAATAAGAAAAATATTAATTAGATTAACTAAAATATACATGTTTACGATATTTACACATAACATTGGTTAAACATATGTAGTATTTCATAACAATTATACCAACTATGGTGAATGCAATCTTAAAATGTTGTTACGCATAACTATAAATAAATTTATCACTATACTTATTTACAAAAATAAATATACGAATACGAATGCGAATATTTACAAAAGTCAAAACGATATCCATATTCGCATCTATTTTAAAACGAATACGGATACGAATGTCAAACCGTGACAATAAAGAGGTACATGTGTTATTGCAAATTAGTAAGGGACATATGTCTATTTGTAGAAACTTGGAGAGGCACAATTCTAAATATTTTTAAATAAGTAAAAGAAAAGGGCACAAGAGTAATTCCGCCACCAATATCACACTCATATAAATCACAGACTCGAAATTAGGGTTTCCTTCTCAGCCTCTGCCGAACCGACAGCCGAGGGACCGGGAGCCGTCACCGAAATCCGAAATGGTTACCCTCCGATCTCTTCTGCTCAGTTTCTAATCCCCAAAATCGAAATCTCGTTCTGTTTTTCGCATATCGGCAACGTCAAAAGTTGATCTTTGCGCTCGTAACCGCGTTGTTTGTGCAAATTTTCTAGGGCAAAGGTACGGGCAGCTTTGGAAAGAGGAGGAACAAGACTCACACGCTCTGCGTGAGGTGTGGGAGGAGGAGCTTCCACCTTCAGAAGAGCCGCTGTGGGTCCTGCGGGTACCCATCTGCTCGCATCCGCAAGTGTAAGGCTTAATAGGCGAACAAATTCCCGCTTTTTTCCGATTAGATCTTAGTTGGGTTTTGTTTCTCGTGTTGAGTTACTGAGTATATGGATTTGTTGCTATCGGGAAAATAAAAATTTTGACACGTTAGTAATGCCAATTTGGATGAATTGGTTGCTTAATTGTTTGATATTGTTGATTACGGTAAGACATTGAGAGGTAGGATATGATCATTATAATCAGTTCTTTAAAATACAATGCTTGTGGATGAAGACCAAAATTTACCGGCTAATGTAAATTATATTTTAATTACGCACTAAATTCTACATGCAAGGAACGGTTGTGTACAAGAGTCAATAACCAACCGAATGGCAATGTGATTGAATTAAGTCAATAACCAACTGAAGGGCAATGTGATCTGAGAAACCTTGCAGGGCTGTTAGTATTAATTCTTTTAGCTTCTATGATCGTGGATGCTACTTTCGAACGTCCAAAAGTGTCAAAAGTATTAGTGTGTTTATTCATACAATATGCCCCAAGTCGAAGATGGTATCGTGGTACATGGTAGCAAGATGGGGTAGACTGCCATAAAATCAGTCATGTTATGTATACTTATATAAATATGCATATGTATGCTGATTGACATGGTTGTATTTAGTGCCCACATTGGTCAGATATCAAGTCTGAGTAAACCTGATCTCTATACATTTTATATACTCTGCTATTTACTGCATAATATCGTCGGCAGCATATAATACAGTGATCAGCAGCTGATGTAGCCAAGATTTTTCACTGATTATTTTTTGAAAATGAGTCTCGTACTGTTTCTTGCCCAATTTTTTTTTGTATGGCTGTATAGACTTCTCAGCATTAATGTGCATAAACTTTAGCTATAAACTGGGATTCTAGTTAAGAACTATGTGACTGAACGAGAGTTGGTTGATTAATTGAATTACCTGATTGTAGATTGCCTAACTCTTGATAAGCATAATCGGTT
This sequence comes from Ottelia alismoides, assembly GCA_037367405.1. Taxonomy (NCBI): domain Eukaryota; kingdom Viridiplantae; phylum Streptophyta; class Magnoliopsida; order Alismatales; family Hydrocharitaceae; genus Ottelia; species Ottelia alismoides. Next base: position 1,340,355 of record JAZKJV010001376.1, read on the forward strand.
TAGTCCACATTAACAGTTTTTGCTCCAGTAATTTTGCATTCTTTAGCTCTGATTTAGTTCGCTAGGTTTGAACTTTGAAGACAAAAAAACCCGTGTATCTCTCTGTGTGGGTAATTGTGCAAGTCAATGTGGAATGCACTTTTGTGGAGGCAAGTTAATACAGATCCTTTCCTAAATAGCCAATCTTTCATCAGGCCCAGTTGACAGTAATTATTTATGTGACAGATGTCTATTCATAATGTAAAACTTAGAAAACTGTGCTTGAACTATTGGTAACACACATGATGATACTGAGGTATATAAAATGTTTCAAAGTCGCCTGCTTTATAGGTGCTCGATCACATGATTTTATGGAATCCATGTTGTGCTTGAATGCACATCAAAAATATGCTTAGTTTTCTGAGAAAACAATTAGGCTAGAGGAAAGTTTACTAGTCACTTCATTAAGTAATTGTTGGATTTGTAGGTGTAATTGGTCAAATAGATGAATGTTGATGGAATTGAGAGTGTGGTATGTGTCTTTGGATGTGTTTTTTGGCATGCCACTTGTTATTTGGGAAGGAGGATTTGGAATAGTTGTCGACGTGTTCTTGAGTGTGCCCTTTGTCAATGTTTTAAACCCTTTTTCTTGTTTCTCACATTTGGTTTGGATTGTTTCTATTCCTCAATCATTGCCATTGTACTTTTCCTCATATTTCGTATGCTATATTTTTTTGCTATTGACAGACAACTGGAGTCGTAAGGCCATCAGGAGAAAGACCACAGGTACCGGTAGGATGAGATATCTCCGCCACCTTCCTCAGAGGTTCAAGAGCAATTTCAAAGAGGGTAATTTTATACACATCATTTCAAACCATTTGAATATTACTATATACTTTCCTTATTTCTTTACCTTTAAAAATTGCGGAAGAGAAAACATGCAAAGGTGTATTAAGTGGAGTTTTTCACTATAAAGTAGGGTTGTGTGAGAATTAGGTCCATGTTACGCTTCCCTTGTTGTCTCAACGGGCAATTTTATCGCCGTCTCTTTTTCCTCATCCATGATTTCACCCGGTAGGTTGACACAGGCTTTGGAATGGTTGTCAAAGATGCCTAGATGTGGATCATGGTTGATTTGTCTGTACTAGTGTTAACTGGAGGAAGTTCCATATTTTGTATTTTTTTGACATTATAAACAAAGACCTTAGGGGCCTCTACCCTCAATCGGTGCTATTTCGGTGAACACTGTCAAAAATATACCCAGTTTGCTTCTCTACTTGCTGTAGCAGTTGCATTTTTTTCTTCGTGTCATTTCGGATTTGATTTTTGTTTTTGTAAGATGTTTTCACAATGTGAAGCTCTTAAATACACTTCTCATTGTCCGATTCCTTTTTTTGCAGGTCCCAAGCCCTCAAGCAAGCCTGCTGGAGCAGCCTCATCTTGATCGGGCACCGCGTGTTTAAGTTAGCTTGTTACATTGTCTTGCTTTGTTCGAAGATACATCTTTTTTTTAGAGTTGGCATGGTTTTGATTTATTCTCGAAATTTGGATTCAGTAGCTGGAATGCATTGGTTTTGATACCTTGTTACCCAAGACTCTTCTGATGATGTGAATTTCCATCGTTCGCTTATGGAGATAGTTGGTAACAATTGATCGTGGATTGGCGAACTAAGTGCCTCAATCTGAGCCTCCACGATGTTCACTCCGATTATGCATTTGCACATATTTTGTTATCTTTGCTGATCTTTGTCATTCAAAACATGAAGTTCTGTCCCAGATCATGCTTCATTGCATGGCAGTTTATCGGTTTTGATAGCTTGTTCGCAATCTATTTATGATCCGTTTTTGCTGATTTTGAATTGTCCTACAGATCCTTTTTTTTACATGGAAGCTGTCTGAATAGATTGCTCCAAAGTGGATTATGCCAACTATATTGCATAATCTTAGGGACAAATCTGATGAATATTGCAAGAGATGAGATTGAGGGGAGTGGGTATGGATCTGTTGATGGTAATTCTACTCTTTATTTGGTTAACATCTAGAAGTATTAAAATAAGTAGGGCAAACAAAAAGAAAGATCTCCAAGTAATCATACATTTCCACATATAGGTCTCATTTTTTAGTGTAACAAAGAACTCTGAACAATAAATCATAGAATTAAAAATTTAGTATCTTTGTGTTACATTGAGACGTTTTTTTTGGGAATTAAGGTATGTTTTGGGTTTTCTTGTTTATCCAAATAAATATAACCAATAATTATTTTCTCTTCTATGTTATCATTGGTGGGTTTTTTATGCTTGTGCCCTGATGAAATTTTCTCCAATATTACTTGCATGGTCCTGGCTCTTTTGTGATTACACTTGTATCCTATAGTCGTTTTGCGCTCACAGAATTTGGAAAATTCTGTGATACGAATATCCATATTCGAATACTAGTTGAATATGTATGTGCAGTAAAAATTGTCTGTATATAGTAATGATTTGAATATTCTGATTTGGATATCTGAATACAATTTTTAATATTATTTTATATAATAGTTAATGTAATGTAAGTCACAATCATGTTATTATATTAGTATTAGATATTATATAATACAATATATAATAAGTTTTTGTTTGCTTGAGGATGAGAATGTACAAAAAGTTATGAAATCCTATTTTCTTTTTCTTCTGATAAAGAATGCATGTCACCTCGACATTTTTTTATGAAGCAACTTATTATATTTTACTGTCATTCATAAAATCATTATGAAGTCTTATAAAAGTACAATTTGTATTCATATGTGGTTTTTATTCCCTCCAAATACCCCCTCCCCCCACACATACAAGGCTGCTTCGCTTCGATCCCTTTTGATTGATGTCCTTGTCTCATGCTGCTTCGCTTTACCTATAGCATCCTCTTATTGTCGTTATGACTTCTCACGAGGGTCGTGGATAAGCGATAAGTCGATCATCCACTTGCAAAGCTTCGACTCTAGGAGCTCCCTCTCCTTGTCCCCGTCCTTGCTCCTGACTGCCATCGATTCGCTTCTCCTCATCTCTTCTCATGTCGACATTGGGGCGTGTGGTGTTGCCACGTTGAGGGAGGCATCACGAGAAGGGGAGTTGCATGCATTAAAGTCATTGTATGTGACGAGAGTGATACCGAGGTTGAGGATGCTGTGCGAACAGTCGGTTGTCGTACCAAGGTAGTATCAATTGCGATTTCATAAGTAAAAGAAGTTTTAAGTTAGTTTGGTTTTGACTATGCAAAAAAAATAACAACATTATTAGAAGGTTGATACTTAACACATGCAAAAAAGTAATATAATAGAGGATATTGCACTATGATATCATCCCCTAAAATAAATGTAATTGCAGCCACAACCCTTAGACAAGGGCATATGTGTAAATTAGAGTGAGATTATCAGGATAATGGTATCGTTACAAAGATAATAGGGTAGTAGTGTAAATAAACAAGATTTTAGGGGTAACGGCAAAAACAATTAAAATATATTCCTTTTTCAAGGGCCAGCATGACCTTTCACTCCATCACACATTTGGACATTTAAGATTGTGAAGAGAACTGGGTTAATTGCATTTAAGCCCCCCCACCTCAGTCTTTTGAGAGAATTTTACATCATTCCAAAGGGTTTATTACTTTAGAGATATTTATACCCATAACCTCGAGTAGTTTTATAATTACTCCACAACCTTCGATAATTCATAATTACACCCAAGGCCTTGAATAGTCCTTGACTCTTATATAGCGTAACCACGAGTAATTTATTAATTATGTACATAACCCTGAGGAGTAACTTCCACCTGTTGCTCTGTTAGTTCTGACGAAATCTGTTATAATCCACCTTTGAGTTCAATGTATTTACAGTATATGCAATTCCTTCTCTCCCTCTTCCTTGGACCTCTCACACCCACCGCACCTCGGATATCCTCGACTCCTCCTACCTCGCCACCTCTGCCGATAATGTTGATAAAGTCCATCCTGAATGTTTTGCATCGAGGGGAAGGGGGGAGCAGCAGTGCTGCTTGTGCAAGGGGAAGGGAAGGGGAGTTGTTGCTGCTGCTGTTGTTGTTGCTGCTTGCGTGAGGGAAGGTAGAGGGAGGGGAGGAGCAACCAATGTTGTTGATGTTGCTCGCACGAGGGGCGGGAAGGCGAAGGGAGGGGAAGGGGAGGAGCAACAACTGCTGTTGTTGTTGCTCGCGCAAGGGGTGGGGAGGAGCAGCAACTGCTGCTGTTGTTGCTGAAGGGGGGTGCACTGGAGGAGGATGGGAGAGGGGTGGGGTATTTTTGCTTTTTCGGTTTTTTTACTTTTGGTTAACTTCAGTCGTTTGATCGTGGATTGGTTAGATTAACTCAATCGTCTGATTGAGTTAATGAACTAAAGTAACATAGGTTATGGGTGTAAACCAACACACTTATTCAGGGTCATGTGCGTGATTATAAATTATCGATGGCGCTTGGTGCAATTCTGAAATTAGTCAAGATTATGGGTGTAAATACCCCATTACTTTTTATACGCATATCCATGTATTCTTTTGTAACTGCATATGTACCCCTCAATACTACTAACTTCGAGTATATAATTTAAGGTATATGTATAATTACAAATTTACATGGGTTTTTATATGATCACATATGTTTCTAAGGCTATATATGCATTATTTCAAATAGAAAAAATTGGAGGGAAAATATATCGATAAATGGCAGGTAATTAATTTTCGAAGATATCAAATATAGCTCGGGCTTTAAAACGGAGATCCCACACTTTTTGATATCAATTTCGAATATGCTTTATAATAAGAGAAAAAGGAGTACGCTCCCTGAAAACATGTAACGTACATGCTCCTGCCTATTTTTCTCCGTATTTTTTATTTTTCTGAAATAAAATTTAGTTAGAATTTATATCATAATATATCACCATAATGTCATTCAAATTTCGACTTAATTTGAGACTCTTATTCCTTCCATCAAGACTGTCAAATTTTAACGATCTCAGAATTTGTGAAATTGATCCCCTACAGATGGAAGTGTTAGGAACATCTGTTTTATACGAAATTTGAAATACATATTCCACTTATTATTTAAGTAAATCCCTCATTTCATTTCAAAAAAATAAAAAAAATTGTGGAAAAAAGTGAGAGCATACTTTTATATTCTCCTAAAGAGCATATAATATTTAACCCTTATAATAATTATTAGTTCGTAAAGAAGGTGCGAAATAATAATTTAAATCTAATTTAATTAAAAATGAGCAAAACAACTTAACAGAGATTATAACACCAAATTAGTTATTATAAATAATTATTAATAAAATAAATACATTTAATATATTACTTTTAAGTAACCCAATTTTCATATCCGTCAATATCGACGATTGTGCATCTGGAGGGCGATGAAGCGGGTGGAGGTTGAGGGGCGCATGGAGGGCGACGAAGCGAGCTAAGGTTGAGGAGCGCATGGAGGAGACGACGATGTGGATGGTTCCGTGCATCATGTTATAACGGGCCCACCCAAGGTGGAGCTCCATCACCACTTTTTGTCGAGCTAGGCGTGATTGTAGGCGATCTGGACACGATTGTGGGTCGCGCTTACCTGATCGTCCGATGATTGATCGGACAACTCACAACGCACTGATATGTCTGGTAGGCTATGTTTGGACATTCTTTTTACTAGTTAAGGGGCTGGGGGGTTTGAACCATGCTTCTAGTACCAGAAGTCTACTGCTTTTACCGCCAGATCATTAGAGGGGTTCTATGTTTGGATGTTGAGATGGAAGGATTAGAGATAGGTGTTTAAATAGTGTATGCCCGCATATACGTATTTTTAACCAATTACACAATAACTCCTAATAAGAATATTATAAGGGTTGCGGTGTGATTTACCAGGGCTGTTATGCAATTAACAAGATTATGTGGGTTTGGGTGACATCGGCCAATATTTTAGAAGTCATGGTGCTGTCAGAAAATAATAATGATATGTATGACGGTTATTTGTAAGATTTTTCATATCGCATATATATATATATATAATATATATATATATATATATAATGGGTCATATGTGGCTGCCCCCTAGGGGCAGCCAACATGGCTGCCCCCGCCTTATTTGGGCAAATTTGTTTTTTTTTGAAAAATAACACCATGTACATTCATCCCTATATCCCTCATATATACCATTCGAATTTCGTCAGAAACAGAGACTCCTATGGCCTCCATCCGGACAGTAATTTTTTAACGGTAACAGGATTTTTCTAAATCGATACCATCGAGATGGAGGCCATAGGAGTCTCTGTTTCTGACGAAATTCGAATGACATGTAGGAGGGATATATGGATGAATATACATGGTTTTATTTTTCAAAAAAAATAAAAATAAAAAAATGCCGAAAAATGGGGCGGGGGCAGCCATGTTGGCTGCCTGTGTGTGTGTCTCTCTCTCTCTCTCTCTCTATATATATATATATATAGGGAAAAAGGAGCCTACCTCGGCGGGTGCATGTAACTCCCTACACCCGGCCTAATTTTTCATTATTTTTTGATTTTGGGGGATTTAGATCACTGTGTATCACCATGTTGTCATTCAAAATTCAACTTAATTCGAGACTTCTATCATCTCCATCAAGACTACTAAATTTTAACGATCTCAGAATTGCTGAAATCGACCATGTCTAGATGAACGTGTTAGGAATGTTTGTTTTGCATGAAACTTGAAACACATATTCCCCTTAACATATTAAGTAAATCCCCCCAACTTTTAATCCAAAAAAATAAAAAAATAATCGAAAAATTGGGGTGGGTGCAGGGAATTTCCTACACCCCAGGGTGCAGGCTCCCTGCTCCCATATATATATATGAGGTAAATGAGGCTGCCCCCAGGGAGTAGCCAACTTGGCTACTCCCACCCCTATTTTTCCCTCATTTTTTTATTTTTTTGGAAAATAAAAATTTGTGTATTCATAATTATATCCCTCTCACATTCTATTAAAATTTCGTCAGAAACAGAGACTTCTACGGCCTCCATCCAAACATAGTCGATTTAAAAAATCCTGCGACCGTTAAAAAAATGATATCTGGATGGAGGGCTTAGGAGTCTCTGTTTCTGACGAAATTTTAATAGAATGTGAGAGGGATATAATGATGAATATACAAATTTTTAATTTCCAAAAAAATAAAAAAATGAGGGGAAAATAGGGGTGGGAGTAGCCAAGTTGGCTACTCCCTGGGGGCAGCCCCATTTTACCCTATATATATAATGTAAATTGGGGTTCTTTGAGGGAGCTAATTTGGTACTTTTTATTTATTTTTTGAAAAAATATTTCTTTGAATTTTTGTAACTATATTCATATATTATGTCATTCAACTTTTGTAATTAAATAGAGATTCTTACGACTTCCATTCAGATGGGGTCAATTTCAACAATTCTGCGATTGTTAAAATGGTTGTCTGGATAGAGGCTGTAGGAGTCTCTGTTTTGCATGAAATTTGAATGACATAATACATAGATATAATGATGAAAATCCATGGAAGCATTTAAAATAAATAGGAAAAAATGAAGCGGGGGAGCCAAGTTAGCTCCTCCTAAGGAGCAACCCCATTTTACCTTTGTTCTGCCTTTTCCTGTTGTTTATTGCACAGTGTATGTGTGATTTACCAGGCAGTTATGCAATTAATAAGGTTATGTGGGTTTTCGTGACATGAACCAATATTTTGTAATTCATATCGCTCTTGTGTGTGTGCGTGTGTGCGTGCACGTATGAAACTTCAAATGAAGTGGGATCTTATCATATATATGGCGAGCCACTATCAATTTAGTTATCTTTCCAATGTATTTTACAATTTCTTATTTAATAGATTTAATAATAAATATTAACACAACATTTATAGTAAAATAAAATTATGAAAATATTATTATATTGGATGAAAATGTAAATTTAAATTTTGATGCTATATTTTACAAAATCACTTTTTACAATATGCAATTTATACTTTTACAAAATTGTTACATAGTTTTTACTAAATTGACAGCGGCCTTTACAATCTCAGAAAAACCCACCTCATTGGCAAGGTCTCATATCGTTTCATTTTTCCTATTTTTATTTTTTTAAATACATACTTCTATAGATTTTCATAACTACATCCTTATATTATGTCATTCAAGTTTTGTACGAAATAGAAACTCCTATGGCTTCCATCCAGACATGGTCAATTTCAACAATTCTACGACCGTTAAAAAATGACTGTCTAGATGGAGGCCGTAGGAGTCTCTGTTTCGCATGAAATTTGAATGACATAATATAGAGATATAACAATGAAAATCCACAGAAATATTTTTCAAAAAAAATAAAAAATAGAAAAATATGGTGGGGGCCAAGTTAGCTCCTCCTAAGGGGCAACCCCATTTTACCTTTGTTTTGCCTTTTCCTGTTTATTGCATAGTGCATATGCGGCTTGTATCTATAAACATAAGGATTTTTATCATTGTGTCCTTAACTTATGCAATATCAGGTGTGCCTTTTTTTGTAATATCAGTTATGGCACTGACTTCTTAAAAATCCATAATTCTATCCTTTTGTAATGTCAGTTATGCCCCTACTTTACTTTAACAGAGGATATAAATACGGATTTTGAAATAAGTGAAGGGCATATACAACAAAAAAGTAGGGGCATATTAATTGATATAACAAAAGTTAAGAAGGGCACACTTAATAAAATCCTTGAATACAATCATCATACGAAATTTGTGCCCTTCCTCATACCTTGGAACGAGGTAAGGATGAAAACGATCGGATACAAATATGAATATAAGTATAATCATATCCTTATCCATTTTAAAATTTGTATACGGATACGAATATTTACGGATATGAAAAATGTATTACCATATCCTTAAATACGAATGTAAAATAGATACGAATAATAACATAAATATTTATAGATTAACTAAAATATACATATTTAGGACGGTTTACACATAAAATAGATATAACATATATAGTAATTTCATAGCAATTAAAGCAACAATGATGAATGCAATCATAAAATGCTGTTATGCATAGTTATAAATAAATTTATTACTATACTTATGTACGAAAATGAATATTCGAATAAGAATATTTAAATACGAATGTAAAATAGATACAAATAATAACATAAATAAAATATACATGTTTAGTATGGTTTACATATAAAATAAATATAACTTATATAGTAATTTCATAGCAATTAAAGCAACAATGATGAATGCAATCAGAAATGTTGTTACGCATAGTTATAAATAAATTTATTACTATGCTTATGTACGAAAGCAAATATTCGAATAAGAATATTAACGAATGTCAAAGTGACCCTAATATACTACAACAAAATTGAGCTATAGTGACATTTTTTTTCGAAATCCATCGCTATATTAGCCGTTGTTAAATATATAATGATGTTTTTATTCATTATAAAATGACTTTTCGTACTTGAAATCAGCGATGAACATCATATATGTCGCTATATCATTAGCAATGGTCCACATAGCAATGTTTATCTGTTTAGTGACGATTAATGAGAAGTTCGAAATATGACAATGGATAAGCGTCTCTATGTGGACCGTTGCTAATGATATAACGATATGTGGACCGTTGCTAATGATATAACGACAGATCTGATATTCGTCGCTAATCTCAAGTATTAAAAATCATTTTACAACAAATAATATCGTCGTTATATATTTAACAACGGCTAATTTAGCGATGGATTTTGAAAAAAACGTCACTATAACTCAATTTTGTTGTAGTATCCATTTTAAAACAAATATAAATACGAATATCAAAATACATGTAAAACGAATACAATAGCAGATCGGATACTAGGATCAGGTAGATGATTCCAACACGAAGATGGAAAGCACCCTTTTGAGTGTTTGAAACATATAGAATTTCGATACACACTTACGATATCCAAACCTACAAGTGAGATTGTAGCTTTATCTCTATGTGTAAAAAAAGGATATGGATATCCTCGTATAGCCCTAATAAATATGGATATGCATATGACTATTCAGAATTTGTACTTTAATGAATGTGAATGAATGTAGATACGTATAATGATTTTTTTTTAAATATGTAGATGTATATTGATTTCTAGGATGCTTTTCATCTTGAGAAAGAATGCTTGTCTTAATTTATATTTTCGTACGAGGATGAGGAGTAGACAACTCAAATACATACAACTTCCTTTTTCATCACCTCCGAGCCATTGTCTCGAAATTTGAAATTGCACATGTTTTAAAGGCACGACCACGCGCACTCGCTTATCTCGAAACAGATCAATGGTTGATGGAGAAGATGGACGCGCAAGTTTCTTGCAGCTCAGTAAGATATTCCATTTTTCTTTTTTTGTTATAAACATATAATTTTTTTTGTCAATGTTAACAAACCAACCAAACTCTATAAAAAAAATTCTCTCAAGTCCACCATCCAATGCAACTATCCACTTTATTCCTTTTGTCAAAGTTCATACATTGCTAATTGCAACCTATAGTTTTCGCGAAATCCACATGCTCTTTGTTATATAGTTTGTTACTTCCTTAATCTGACGAACTTCCAAGGGTTTTAGTGCTCGCGCATCCAAGAGCTCTTCGTATCGATTATATGGTCTAGGTATAAGAGACGATGATTTATAATCTTCAGTTCGTTCTCCACTTGTCCATTGCTTTCGCGGTAATTCCATGTTATCTGTCAAAGAAAATGCATACACAACACTTTAACTCTTTCGACAGGATTAGTTGAAATCCCTTAATTGTTTTCGCTAGATAGGTATCTTTCTCTTCGTCCTCAAGCTTGAGCCACAGTGCGCATACCTTCGAGATATATATAGGCTCTCATGGATGAACTCCGCCAATATTCGCTGTCTTTGTTTTGTGCGCCTTCTCCACTTTCACCGCTACATATGGTTCACTTCTTCTTGTATCTTAGAGTACTAAACAAGATTAGGAATGTTTGATTTTCATTCACAAATATTTGCTTCACATTAGTATCCATTTTGAAGGTACTATTCTTCTTCAACCAATATGTTCATAAAAATTATGTATTTGTATATGTAGAATACCCTACTGGTCATGCTAAATCCTTTACCAAAGCCACTTGGTTATCATAGATGTCCATCTTAGATCCAATGGAGGAGATGGAACTATAAATCGATCCCTTTATACTTAGTTCTGCCCGCTAAGGACATGGATCTAGTAGTAAGAATATACAACAACAAAGCCTTTTCTCACATTAAGAATAAAGATCGACTACATGGATTCTTGCCTCCATTCAATTCTGTCTTGAATCATTCTCGAGATTAGATCCAAAAAACTAAGATCCTTTCGTATAGTCTCATTCCAACACTTCTTGAGCCTTCATCGCCCTCTCTTAACCAGCTAAACATCCCAAAACTCGTATCTCCTAGCCGATGCTTCAGCTTACCATCCAGTAGTAAGAATATGTTCCACATAAATTCTAGAACTTTCTAGCTGCATCACAAAAACTCAACTCAACTAATCTCCTCAAAGACCTGACACTATAGAAAGTTCTCCTGCTAAATCACTCCACCATAAGTACACGTCGAGAGTAGCACACAGTCAACAATGCAGGCTTTTCGCTAAGGTTGCCTATCAAATTTATCGAGTAGATATTTTATTGCCATGAATTTGATGTTGAATCTTTAGTTTAAGCAAAAGGAAACATGCTTCTCCTTCCATTACACTTGAAAATTATTATTAGGTGAGGGAAAAATGAGAGAAGATGATAGAGAAAAAAACATTTTTAATTATTTAATTGGTAAAAAACTAACAAATTATTAAAACATTTCATCAGTGGAAAGAAGGCTTAATAAAGGAATACCTCAACTTGAAATATCATTGCATAGTTTTTGGAGAGAAGTGCAATACCTATTTTCATAGTCAAGCATGTATAAACAACGGAACAATCAAATACATTTCATACATTTGAATATACACACATTACGACCGTAGCGAATCGCGCAAGGACTCAACTCAAGCTCAGATAAATTATGATGTCGAGCTCAAAGTCTCGCTCATCAACTCAATTAAGCCGATGTAGAAAACCATTCCCTTATCTAGAGGGATAAAAAAGACCTTACTCAATTAAGTCGATGTAGTCATCCCTTTCTTATCGTCAAATCAACTGAACAAGAACGAAAGATAGACCTCACTATTCCTTTATCTTATCCCTATCTTCTCTTACCCTAACACAAGTGGAGCTGCTTCTCCTCCGCTACTTCTGATGGAAGAAAACATAAAGCAATCACAACAGAATTGTAGTGAAGCGGTTCGATAAATCAAACTTGATCATCAACCGAGGACTAGTCCCACACATCGTACGAAAATCTCGAAAAAACCGTATTCATATGTTCGAATGTTCTCTCGCTCTCCTATACGATATCTCGACGACAGAGTTCGAACCCATCTAGGGCACAACATTACAAAAGAACTGGTATATATCTTAGTAAAACAAAAATACTAAAAGTTTTTTTGGTATAAAAACATAGCTGATGCTGCCATTGCTCCGGCCTGGTTGAGACGCAGGCCGTAGAAGCTGACAGTCATCGCAGCCATAATTTTCTAACTGGAACAAACTAATGCTGCATAAGCAACATCAAAACAGCACCAGAAATACACGATACACCGCAAATATTGTACAACTACAGGCGTCGATACGAAGGCTCCGCATCCTACGAGGTCACAGCCGATGTAAAACAAGCAAAGGGCATGATTTTACATACCCTAGGAAAAAAATCGCCCCATCAACCGCTGCTTTATTATTCTCCACAAAAATTGGCCAGCACTTCAGATCGCAGGACCGTAAGTAAAGCTCAGTGGATCGCTTCTCGGCTGTAGTACTGATCGAGAGTTTTCGCAGGGATACGGTGAAGGAGCTCGCGGGGAAATATGCGCAGCAATGTCCAGGCCAAGTCCAAGGACTGGAAGATGTTGCGGGTGTCGTATGCTCCTTGCGTGACAAATTTCCTCTCGAACTTGTCCAGGAACTCCAGATAGAGCTGCATCGATCAATTTAGACGGTCAGCAACACAGGATGTGGATGATATACCCGGTATTCGATATATCTGAATTGCTATTCGCGCTTATCACAAGAGTGGTAGAATAGAGTGGTTTGTGTTTCACGCGTTGGTTTCCGCTGTTTGTGCATTTTACGCATCGAGTTCTCGGTGTCTGATTCCGTAAATCTTTATGCTCAAGATGAGTAAGATGGCGGATGCTCGGTTATCGATAAGAACTCAGAACATCATATGCAGCGTGTGAACTACATGTGCAGTGGATATAACACAAACAGAGAAAGAGATACCAGATCCTCTGAAGAAAGGGCTTCTTCTCCCACGACGGCCTTCATCGCTTGAACATCCTTTCCAATAGCATAATTTGCATATAACTGCATCAAGAATGGCAGAATAAGTAAATTTATGAAGGAAACTAGAATCACAATTAGTGCATAGAAAAAGCAGTGCTATGATAGGTGGTAGAAAACTTGAATGTAGAAGCGTATCAGAAATAAATGATAAAGAACAATAAAGAACGTGGGATTTTACATAGAACCCTACTCTCTAAGGAGCGGGATGAAACCAAGGTTGCGAAAATCGGTAGTCGGTACTTGGTCGGTTGGGTCACTAACTAAGGATTAATCGGCAGTCGGACGATTAATCGGATTTACTCGGACTTTAATTGGATTTGGATTTTTTTAATTATTGTAAGTATATAAATCATTTCTATATGTAAATTCTTATATATTTACATAGATTTGTACAATTTTTATTTTACCATAATGAAAGAAAAGAAGTAATTGAATTTAAACAAAACATTAAGCTCATTAGAATAAGTTTGCTTTAAAAAAATAAAAAAATACGGTATCTCCAAGCAAATATTGATCGTCTAGTTGACCTAGTCGGAATTAGTCGGTACTTTGTTGCCAACCCATCTACTAGACTAGTCGGACCTACTAGTCGAGCCAGTCGGAGGACTTTTACAATAGTGGATGAAACCACAGAAGAAGACCTCAAAGGGTCATATGTTTCTTGCATTGCACTTTCTCATCTGATACAAAAGGGTGAGGGGCTTCTTATATAACCCCCACTGAGTCTCCACATCCTACAGACGATCGATGTGGGACTAAACAATTGGATGCGGTAAATGGATCTTGAAGGGATCCATTTACCCATCTACACATATAAGTGGCACATACTCTAGCAATAGGCTATTAAAATAACGCAGCCTACCGGTTACTAGATTGATACCCACATTAAGAACCAGCAGGTCACTTCTAACTACAACAGATATAGCAGGAAAGACTGATTGAAAACCTTGCTTTCCTATTCAAATCAAACACCCAAATACTGGTGAAGTAACAGATAATGGTATATGACCATCAATGTATAGTTCTTTCTCTATCAATCTTAACTAACTGTTCCATCAGGAAGATGACAGGCATACTCATGAAAATCTGATTAATATCTTAAGAAACACCTGATTTTTTCTTGTACTCCTGATAAAAATGCAAATGTCAGGTTCATTTACATTTTCAGAAAAACATAACTCAGAGACTTTTCATGCAATGCCTATCCTATTTTTCATTTATGGATATCATTCTGAGAGGAATTAAAAAATTAAAGCAACAGATAAATGCCAGAATTCCTGCAATAAAGTATAAAATGTATATGCACCTGATTGGAGACGTCGGCATGATCTCTACGGGTCATACCCTCACCAATAGCACTCTGCTCACAAGGTAAATCACATGCATAATAGTTTCTAGTTAGTATTGATATATAGCCAACAAAAAACATGTGCAAAGGCTCGCAGAGCATCGGGTTGCTCACCTTCATCAACCGTGAAAGTGATGGAAGAACATTGATAGGTGGGTATATCTGTCAAACATTATCAAAGAAAATAAGATTCCAGATGAACGTGATAAAAAAAACTACTGACCAGATTTTGAAGAAAATAATCCATAAAAAACAACCCTTTTGAGCCATAAAGTTAACAGTCTTTATCAAATAATTAAAATTGTTTTAATATCTCAAAATAAAAGATGTGTCCCATGCACAATAGGGTAATGAAGCAGATAGATTCTCAAATTTATCAATGTTCTCTGTAGACAAAAGTAAATGAAGAATATATACTATATGTGCACCTGTCTGTTGTGGAGTTGCCTATCGATATATATTTGTCCCTCAGTGATGTATCCAGTGAGATCTGGAGTAGGGTGAGTGATATCTATCCAAAACAATTGTAAAATTTATTAGGGGCACAAATATCAACCAAAGCAACTCCAGAACACAAGATCTAGAGACAAACAATTCAGATACAGTACCATCATTAGGCATGGTCAAAATTGGGATTTGGGTAATAGACCCCTTTCTTCCTTCAATTCGTCCAGCACGCTCATAAATTGTAGCCAGATCAGTGTACATATATCCAGGGTAACCACGCCTACCGGGAACCTCTTCTCGTGCAGCAGATACCTGCACAAAGATGGATACTTCAATCAAGCCTTTTCCGACTTTAAATGGGGTCAGTACATGAATTCTTTGCATCCAAACAGATTGAAAAATGTGTTATAATAATTTAAGAGGTACTAACTTGAAATGAGTTCCTGCTGACACTTCTAGATCAAGCAAATTAAAAAGATTACCAACAACAGACGATAGAACTGATGAACTGAACTGGATACAGATAGGTGTGCTAGGGTTGCAACTTGCACGACAAGATGCTATCACTTTTAGGCTTTCAGCAAGTACATGAACCCCGAAGAATGATCCAAATTATCTTCCAATGATAGCGTCATTGAGTGAATAATAAAGTGGAAATGCTGTGTTACGAATTTGCAATGATCAGGTTGCCTATTTCATGCTACTTCAGTTCGCTTGAACATTTAAAGGGAGGAAACAGATGCCAATGATTAGCACTGCTTGGGCACTCTCTCCTATTAAAAAGAGAGTCCAAATTCCTCTTCATACAAGTAAAAGGTTGGATGGGTAAGAATGTATATTGACCATGCAGTTTATCAACTCAACAAGAAAGAAACCAGGAAAATAAAGTACTAAATCGGACTAAAATCCCCTATGCCTCAAGCAAGACCGATTAATTCAAATCGAAACATCATATACTTGAACAAGCTGCAGCAACTCTTTTAAGGATTGTCAGTACCTCACGGAGTGCATCTGCATATGAGCTCATATCGGTGAGAATCACAAGGACATGCTTCCCACATTCATAAGCTAAATATTCTGCGGTGGTGAGAGCAATTCGGGGTGTAATGATTCTCTCAATGGTAGGATCATTTGCCTGGGAATAGGGAACTTCCAAAGTTCAAGACATACAAACATCACAAAGAAGGCAGTAATTTTACGAATATTATGAGAAAACAAGTTTGCTAAAACATACCAGATTCAAGAAAAGAGTCACTCTCTCCATAGAACCATTTTCTTCAAAATCTCTTTTGAAAAATTGTGCCGTTTCCATGTTCACTCCCATAGCAGCAAAAACAATAGCAAAGTTATCCTCCTCCTTATCCTGTCAGATTTAAGAGGAAAGAAAAATGAAGGTAAAGCTGAATTTAACTAAAAAGTAGGATGTGTTTTATTATCATCAATTTACCATGGACAGTCCATGCACAATTGGTTATCAGATTTAGCTGATGATATGCCCTTGTTAGTCCAGAGATGGACTAAGATGTATCAAGGAGCAATGTAGTGGATCAAACTAAAAGGTCAAGCCCTCTTCCCACTCCTCTTCCCCAATACAGGGAAGAGGTTTCTCAAAAAAATCGAAATAGAATTTTTTGGGCCTTACATATTGTTTTTTGCAAAAATCAGAGTTGTTCTGAACAACAAAGTTACAATTCACAATTTCACTTTATTCTAATTATAATGATACTAAAAGAAGGCAATTACCCCAATAAGATTTTCAGTCTTCTCCAACCGTTTTACAAGACCAGCCTGACGGCAAATCTGAGCAGCAATTTCATTGTGAGGAAGCCCTGCAGCAGAAAAGAGAGGTATCTTCTGACCTCGAGCAATAGAATTCATGACATCAATAGTTGATATCCCCGTTTGGATCATCTCTTCTGGATATGTTCTCTCACTTGGATTGATGGAGCTACCTGTCAGAGATATGTTTGCTCACATAAGCACACAAGCTTCAATGACGCGAAATTACCCCACATGTCAAGCATGTGAACAAAATGACACCTGATATATCCAAGTACGCCTCAGGTAAAATAGGAGGTCCATTATCAATTGGCTTTCCGGATCCATTGAATATCCGCCCCAGCATATCTAATGACACAGGAGTTTTAAGAACCTGCGTGTAATAGGTCAGGGATCTATTCTGTTTTTTTTGCAGAAAACGAAAGGTAATAATTTCAATATCATTTACAAAATATAATTAAAACATGTATAATACTATCTACACAGACCAAAATTTGCGTATAATGCACAGGATTATCACTTGTGCAAAACGAATAAACTTAAAGCACTTACAAGATATGCATTTTTTAAATCGAGCACATCTTATGCTTAGTCTCCCTTTAAGAAATCTTATTTTAAAACAGCGACAGATACGAATAGAATTTGATTTGAAGAAGCATAATAGTAACTTTCAGTTGGGCCGAAGTTCCTGGAAATTTCCAGCATACTTGCTGCATATGAAGGTAGTTTGCGTAGGTCTAGGGAAAGTGATAATGCTTCACTGAGCTTATTAATTGAGTTTATGAAATGCTGATCACTGACTGGTACATTTTGCAGGTACAGGGTCAAAAATTGCCATTCGGTTACGCCATACAAAGCTTTGTCTATAGTCACATACTGCTAAGACCTTCATGCTCTCACTTCCTTTTATGAAAGATAAAAGGGTGTTCACTCTTGGTAGGTGTTCACCCAAACTCCAATAAAAATAAATTTGCAAATAGATTTAAACATACATAAAAGATAAAGGGTGCTTCCACTTATTTGCTCTCTTTCCAAATAGCATTTTTTGCTTTAGACAAAAGCTTCTTGTCGAGGAGTAAATTATTAGAAGCTATAAAGAAGATATATGTTCTTAATATAAACTAATTTAAGAGTTTGTGCATTGCACGGCCTACAAAATAAAAATAATATATTTTTTTCATGCAGATGTTCTCCCATTTATATTACACAAATACCCCTCCTTTACACTTAATTACATATCTCAATTGCCATGCACACATGAGAACACCACACACGCACAAATGACTTTATTTTCTTGAACTTTCTATAGTCCATAGACATTTTATAGTTCGGATATGGGGTAAATAGGAACAAATTGCTAGCCTTTTTATTATAACAGAAATATACTATAATCTATAAAAATCACATGTTTGGCAAGATTTTTTGTACGAAGAAGATATATGTTCTTAATATAAGTTAATTTAGGAGCTTGTGCATTCCATGGCCTACAAAATAAAAATAATATATTTTTTCATGCAGATGTTCTCCCATTTTATATTACACAAATACCCATCCTTTACACTTAATTACATATCTCAGTTGCCATGCACACAAGAGAACACTTCACACGCACAAGTGACTTTTTTTTTCTTGAACTTTCTATAGTCCATAGACATTTTATAGTTCGGATATGGGGTAAATAGGAACAAATTGATAGACTTTTATAACACAAATATACTATAATCTATAAAAATCATATTTTTGGCAAGATTTTTTGTACGAAGAAGTTAAACAACTATTTTGCATGCCTAGTTCCTTTTAAGAAAACCATTCATAAATGATTGCAAGCAATTTGTTGAAAACTCCATAGTTGACAGCATGACAGATCCAAAACAATAGGGTATATAATATAACGAATCATTTAAGCATATATAGAATGTAACAAATCATTAAGCATCACGGATGGCCAAACTTTTGATGAAATCCATTTAGGACATCTTAAATTGAGGTCATGTAAGTATTCAAGCAAGCATTACAGAATAAATATTTCTATTGTTCATTGCTGTATAAAACGTTCAACGTACCTTTACTGCAATTTATCAAATGATATATAATTGAAAATTGCACACAAAACTGAAAACTTGGTAGGAATCGAACCGTTTTCAGGTCCAAGTAACTGCTCATCGCACACTACCATTGCATCACTTGTTTTTTTAAACCAAATTTATGCAGAAACTATATAACAAATGACACTCAGTGCAGAAGCAAGGAAAGCTCCATACAAATCCCGCATGATTGAGAATTGAAAAAACTCTGCCAAACCTGGAACTGATAAAATTGGAACAGGGATCTCTAGTCCAGGTACCAGCCCAGCTTAAACCACCACTTAAGCACTTTCTTTTTTAACCAAAAAAAAAATAGGTCACTTAAGGTAAAGTGCCTATACCACAGGGTCCAATATATCTTAGCATCAAACTGGTCAAGGCAGGTACACAGCATGTACAGATTTTCTTTGAAAGGTGAGTTAAAAAATGTTATACAGCTGAAGAAATTAATTAAATAAACATTCTGCCTAATTTTCAAAGGACAAATCAGCCGCAATATCCGGTTAAAATTCCGGTCATTTTCTAGAAATTCTAGATGTAATATTCAGAAGTAGACTGACACCACTCTGTATATAGTAGCAATTACTCTGCTATTAATATAAGATTGATATACAGCGTAAAGATCCAAGTTAATAATAAATTTACGCTTGTCGATTTACAAAAAAAAATGCAATTACCTCCCCAGTGAATTGCACTGTTGTATATTTGTTGTCAATTCCCGAAGTACCCTCAAAAACCTGAACACAATAGCATCACACGATAAATGACAATTGTGAAGAAAAAATAAGCCACAATCCATACAAGTATAAAATATCATTGTTACCAATACATTCAAATGTAAAAATAGTATGGCTAACTAAACATATATCTGCTTTTTAACATGATCAGGCATGTGTTATAATGGTGTTCCACCTGCCCGCCCCACTTCCAAAAGAAAATAGATAATAGATAATTATGAAGAAGAAATGAATTACTGAGAATGTGCGTCGTGTCAATTACCACCTACTTTAAAAAAAACATTACAAACTTAAGATTTTTTGAAAAGACACCACCAACAAAAGGGATAAAACTTGGTCATGAGATATGATCTTAGGCAGCTCACTGACTACAGAACAATATAATTCTATTTGAGTTCACCTGACATGAAATAAATACGATGTCATAACCAAAAAAAGGTAAGGAAAAAGGTCTATATAATATGTGATGAAACAACAAAAAAGGGCAGATCCTGATGATTTATGTGGTGTTCAAATAAAATGGATTGATACATACATTAAACATGCAACCAACAGTTGTGAATAATTTGGATGTAAACATTGTCGTGATGAGACGTTAGAAAACGGTGTTCCACTCAAAACTGAAGGGCACATTTCTCTCAAGATAGAATAATTCCACAACAATTTCCAAACATCTATTTTGCATGCATTAACAGCCTGCAATACCCAATCAGAACAACTTATTATTGTTGCAGGGGCGGGTAGAGCTATAAATCCAATGCATTGTAAATTTCTTCATATCAAAACCGATATAAATCCAATTCTGAGTCTCTGACACAATCACCAACTTTTAAACTTCATACCTTCAATCATTCAAGTTTTCATTCATATTAAAAGAAAAGCCAAGAAGCATTTTTATATTTAACTAAATAAATAAATAAGATAATCATATAGTTTCTTGGAGAAAATGACAAACAAAAACACAAAGACCAAAAAAACAAGATTTTAGGACCTGCACAACAGCTTTTTCTCCATCAACCTCCAAGACCTGTCCACGACGAGTAGTGCCATCGCCCAACCTAATGTTAACGATTTCCTGATATTTTGGACCCTAAAATGGGATAGAAGATAACGCATTCAATAACAACAAAATTATTTCTGAGATTAAGGGTTATTTTAAATGCCAATCTAGATAAATGCATCCAGCTGGATCCCCAGTAGGAAGAATAAAATATGAAAACTACCTTTACTTTTTCCAAGATGACTAGAGGTCCTGCAACCCCTGATACCGTTCGATACTCTGGGAGAAGAAAGGTTGTTAGCATAAATAGGTGAAGAGGACTTCATAATTAGCATTTCTTCTAACATGCTGAAGAAAAGCTTCCAATGTCAAATGCACAAATAATAATTCAGTAAAAACACAGATATATCCACCCTAAAAGAATAGTTCCCCGTGGTATTAGATAAAACAGATACTTAATAAATTAGCAACAAGCTAATAAAGGACTATGGAAAGAGCAAAAAATGGTTATAAATACAATATTAATCAGGAATTCTTTTATTGTTACTTCTAGATGAAACTCTAAACAAGGCAGTGAGGTTGAGTTGCATATGGGAGAGGGGTGCAGCTAGAATGGTTTGTAATTCTAGCCATAGACCTTGGATAGATAAACTTGCACCTACTCAAGGTCGAATAGATGCCAGTGGCGCGAATAGTGGCCGACATTAACCAGTCTTAGCAAATTGTTGACAGTTGAGAGCACCATACTTCCCTCCCAGAACATTTACCTAATCCGTGATTGTCACTGCAGTTTGACTAGGATGAATGCTCTTTTGAAGTTTAAGATCATGACATGGCTTCTATAGAAGAACTTGATCACTAGTGTGTTTAAGAGTCAATAGTATGACAAATGAACATTACTTTTACATTTTATGGCTCGAATAAGGAGGAAGTGGATCATTTCTTTTTTTCATTGTATGTTTGCCCACCATAGCTGGACAACTGCAACGATCTCTCGGCTGAATGCATTCTCTAGAGTGAGGATGCAGATGGATATAGATATACCCACATGCCTCCATAATCTTATGAGTTTTCCCAAGGATATGAATTAACATTTTCCATTTTTAGCAAACATCCACGTGGATATGGTTTTATGGGTTTTAGTGGATATCCATCACGAATCATGATAACCATCTATGTACACGCATATTGTGTGTGTATAATAGTATCCAAGTGTGTATATGTGTTATAAAATGTATTCACAAAGTCTTACATGCAAGTGCTCATATAAGTACCTAAAATACAACTAAATTGAACAATTTTAAATATATCTTTAACTTAATCTCCGGAACCCACACCGACTTCCTTTTCACCCCCTCCCCCCCCCCCCCCAACTACCCACTAGCGGCCTCCCTTGTCATTATAAAGCAATTATAGACACACGCATTTCAAGATTCCATAGGCATCTATCATCTTGTGAATGCATGGGTCTAGCGACTATCTATATCTGAATAACAAGTATCCATTCCATGTTCATTTTCGAGGATATGATACTACTGTTTTTATATATGTATGCTAACATGAATCTATATACACATTTAAAAACAGACATGGCTATGATAAAACCTGTATTCACATACGAATATATCCATTTGCATCCTTCTCTAAAGGTACTTTAGGAGGCATTGCATGAAGGCATGTCTTTGGTTGCCCAAGAGAGAACGAAGAGGGTAAGCGAATTGGGTGGGAAAGGGCTCCCGAGTAACGAGGTACCAATCTTCAGATCGATGATATTCCCCTCATGATGAAATGCACTTATACGGCATGCACTCTCGGCTTCTTCTGTCTTTTCCCTCCACGCCCTGTCGGTTGCAACCTTGCGCAAGCATCACCAACGGTTGTGTGACCATGAGGTCAGTTCAGTTTCCATAAAATAATTTATCATTACAGGATGCGACAAAGACATGTGCATTACCTCCTATCATTAGTAGTCGAAATGAGTTCTTTTATCATTATATTTATTTTACATAATAATTCATTTCAAGGTGCATATTTTACTTTTCTTAAACATCAACTGTAGAATGTAAACTAACAAAACATCCTAAATACACTATGTATGAGAACCTTAACATATAATAAAACCATCTCTTAAAACTATTTCCTCACACTCTGTTAATATCAACAATAAATCCCCCTTTACGTATCAAATTGAGATGACTCCTCACATCTTACCCATGTGTATACTTCCCTCGATCAACTACCACATATGGGCCATGGTAGCATGAAGGATATATGCTGCAAGGTGGCATGTGTCCGGTCAAGCATGCTCAAACCAAAGGAGAGGTAATCCTTCCTTTCCATAATATATAATCTTGTCGCCAACAAGTTATTATTATATGTATTTGTCCGAAAAGTTAAGCCACTACGTCAGCTTCAACTACGATATAGATAGAAGGTGGGATTGGATCGGAGACTGATTGAAGTAGTAATTGTCATTCTTTGTTTCAAGAAATCAACAGATGATCAATGAGATGTCATCCGAGAATATTATTAAGAACCAAAATACAAAATATTGTAGTCAACATAGCACAAAACTGCCAACTTAAACAATGTCATTGTATTGTGCACTGCCTTTTCTATATAATGTCTCTTGCCCCCCAAAACCCATGCATTCCTTTCCTTCCACATGATCCATAAAAGCCAATGGTCCAATTCAGACTTGATGTCATTTGTATGTTCGATCATCGCCATCTGATACAGTATTTCCCAAATTGGCGGATCGAATCAGATTGAAACCGTCGCAAATTTGGATAAATTAGGGTTTCCCGTCCTTAATTGATCATTTTTATTTAGGATTTTTACCCCCACGGGCGCTATAAACTTTGCCAATTACCTCCTCGACCTTTAAAATAATGTATGCCCCCCCCCCTTTACTCCGTAAACTCGCTAGCCCTTACCCGACAGAACATGTGATTAACCCACATCCATATGCTTGTTAAATTTAACCGGATTCCGTTAAAAAGAGGTGCATATTACCCTATTTGTTTGGAAAATTTATAAAAGATGCCATTCATCTTCCTCCCTAACCCTCCTTACAGTCCCTTCCCATCCACCTCCCCTGCACCGTCCTCGACCTCCCCCGTGCCGTCTCAAACCTCAGACTCACTACCTTCATCCTCCCAGCCCTTTCCCGCACCGACATCGACCTTTTCCATGTCGTCTTCGACCTCCCAGCCCTCCCTTATGCCGATGTCGACTCCTCTATGTTGTCCTCGACCACCCAACCCTCCCCATGCACCGTCGCCGACTTACACCCCCTTCAGGCCATCGCCGACCTTCCTCGTGTTGCCGACATGTGCCCCCTCCAAGCTGTCGCTAACCTGCACTCCCTTCAGGCCGCTGTCGATCTCCTCCGCGCAGCCGACCTGCGCCCCCTCCAGGTTGTCGTCGACCTGCACCTCCTCCCTTGTGCTGCTGGAGACCTCCCTCGCGCCACCGACCAGCCACCTCCTCTAGGATGTCGCCCACCTCACCAACCTCTGCCCCTCCTCGACCTACACCCTTCCTGGACCCGCACCCACCTCGACATCCCCAACCTCCACCCTACCCTGACCTGCACCCCCTCCCCGACCTCCACCCACCCTGACCTCCTGGACCTCCCCAACCTCTGTCCCTCCCTGACCTACACCACTCATGGACCTCCGCCCACCCTGACCTCCCCATCCTCTGCCCCTTCCCGACCTCCCCAATATCCGTCCCTCCTCGACCTGGACCCCCTCCCCGACGTCCGTCCACCCCGACCTCCTGGACCTCCCCAAACTCCACCTCCTCCGCCAGGTCGTTCGTCCTCCCCCACCCAGTCCACATTCTCTTCATCGACGGGCACGTTGTCGAATCCCTAGGAGGCTCCACCTCCTTCATCCCCAACATCTGTCGTCGTGTGCTTGGAGAGGAAGGGGAAGAGGATATTCACTATTGGATTTCCACTGGTTAGATTAACTAAAGACTAACCCAAGCAATTGGCTCAAATAAAGTTAAAACTGACCGCATGGTCTATGGGGTAAGACAGAGCAAGTTTCCAGGTTCAAGGGGGAAATACGTTGTTTCAAATATCGAAGAGGTAATTGACAAAGTTTATAGGGTCTTTGGAGTAAAAATCCCATTTTATTTAGACTTCTATTTTTATGCACGTTAAATAAATTGAGATTGATTATAACCAATCTCAATATTTATGGTAGCTTAAATTAATTAGTGAGTCAATTAGAGCTGGTTAGAGTCAATTAGGATTTTATATGATTTGATTTTTTTTATCATCTCAATATTTATGGTAGCTTAAATTAATTAGTCAGTCAATTAGAGTTGGTTAGAGTCAATTAGGATTTTATATGATTTGATTTTTTTTATCTTCTTTCTATTTTTGCAATTCCAGCTCTCCTATATAAAGAGGGCTCTCCTATATAAGAGGATGGTAGTCTTTTGTTAAATCAGTTTTGAATATATAAAAATTGAGATTTCTCTCTCATGTTATCCTCTTCCTCTACGTGATCTTTTCGATTTGTCTTCAAAATCCCACGCAATCGACACGTTCTTTTTCTTCATCCATTATCAAAATTTCCTCCACCAAACAAAATTTTCCATTGTTGGATTTTTTACCTACATCAATTAGTATCAATGATGCAGTACGAAGATCATGACGATGAGAGAGGAGAGAAGATCGCGATGTGCCTCGCATTGTTGAGAGAGGATCGTGATGAGAGAAGAAACCTTAAAAATTGACAGGTCGAATCAAATTGAAGCCATCAAAAATTTGGATAAATTAGGGTCCCATGTCCTTAATTGATTATTTTTATTTAGTCGTCTATTTTTATTTACGTTAAATAAAATTGAGAATGATTATAATCTCAATATTTATGGTAGATTAAGTTAGTTAGTGAGTTAATTAGTATTTTATCTGATTTGATTTTTGATCTTCTTTCTATTTTTGTAATTCCAACTCTCTTATATAAAGAGGATGGTAGTCTTTTGTTAAATCAGTTTAGAATATTAAAAAATTGATACTTCTCTTCTCATGGTATCCTCTTCCTCTACGCGATCTTCGTGATTCGTCTCCAAAATCCTGCACAACCGCACATTCTTCTTTTTCTTCATCCCTTATCTAAATTTCTTCCACCAAACAAAATTTTCCACTGTTAGATTTTTTATCTGCATCAATTGGTATCAATGATGCAATCGGAAGATCGAGAGGACGCGAGGAGAGAAGAAGATCATGACATGCCTCGCATGGTTGAGAGAAAATCATGATGAGAGGAGGAACCCTGGAAATTGACGGGTCGAACTGGATTGAAGCCATCAGAAATTTAGATAAATTATGGTTTCCCATCCTTAATTGATCATTTTTATTTAATCTGATTCTATTTACATTAAATAAATTGAGATTGATTATAATCTCAATATTATGGTAGATTAAATTAGTTAGAGAGTAAATTAGAGTCAGCTAGAGTCAATTAATATTTTATTTAATTTGATTTTTAATTTTCTTTCTATTTTTATAATTCCATCTCCCCTATATAAAGAGGATGGTAATCTTTTGTTAAATCAGTTTAGAATATACGAAAATTGAGATTTCTCTCTCATGTTATCCTCTTCCTCTACGTGATCTCTGTGATTTGTCTCCAAAATCCCATTTAATCGGTTCGTTCTTTTTTCTCCATCCCGTATCTAAATTTCTTCCACCAAACAATTTTTTTCATTGCCAGATTTTTTATTTACATCAGTTGGTATCAATGATAAAGTCGGAAGATTGGGAGGATGAAAGAGGAGAGAAGATGATCGTGACGTGCCTTGCGTGGTTGAGAGAGGATCATGATGAGAGGAGAAACCCTGGAAATTTGGGAGAAAAAGGGTATAATGGCGGAGGCTCTCTCCAAACCCAGAACTCAATTCTTAATTCATAACATGATCTGTCATGCAATGGACTACTACCACCTTTACATAGGGAATGGGTCTAATTACAAACTCGGTAACAAAATAAAATAGCAATTAATAAAATCCAAATTGGACTCTAATTAACCCATTAACTAATTCAACCTACTAAAAGGGTTGAGATTACAATCAATCTCAGTTTATTTAACATAAATGAAATTACCCGACCAATTAATTTAGAACGAAGAACCCTAATGTTGAGAAATCCCCAAGTTCACAATTTGCTTCAATTTAATTCGACCTGTCAAATTGGGAACAATTCCATAAATTCTCCATTACTTGAAAAATTCATCTCATGCTGAATTGCTTGATCTTCAGTTCGTCATTGGAGAATTCCATATGAATTCATTGATCAGATCTCCCCAATTTTGCTTCCGTTCAATGTTATGTTTATATTTTTTTCCATCGAGGGGTATGGTTGCAAATGTTCTACCTTTTCACTTAAAATAATGGTAAGGTTGCAAATGTTCTACCTCTTTACTTAAAATAACTCCTACCCATATGTTGGCTTCAACTCTACCCTTTTAGTGAAGTAGTTTTGGAGGAGGAGGCTCCTTAAAAATGTTCCCAGCCAACCTCCAATCGCAAATTCGATGAGATTTGAAAATTGAAACTAATTGGAGAGAAATACCTAACTATGGTTTGTTCTCCCCTTAATATGAATCGGCCACGGCGACAACGAGATGGAGAAGTGTGGCGACGCAGTTGCTTGTGCTCGACAGATGGGCGATGGTTCTAATCGGATGGCGTGTACGATCAAGGTGGATCTACAGTGAGGAGACAAGTTCTCCTTCCCCGAGATCGACTCGAACGCCAACTACCAAGGGGAGCGGTGGGGCTGTTTGCTCGAGCAAGGGTTGCAGTGTCAATTAGGGACGCAGTGGCTGCCCTATCGACCCTTGCGCGGGTAGTGACCATGGTTGACTAGTCCGAGAGTAAGGGTAGGAGGAGTCACTAGCACGATCTCCAATGTTGACCATCACCACCGAAATTGTAACCATGGGTTTGGGGAGGGTGGGGGTTTAGCTGGGGATGGGTGGATACGATGACGGTGATGAAGGGGCTCCCTGGAGAAAAAATCTAGAGAATTTGTGGGGATATCAACAACTTCGAAGGCGGACAGATCAAGAACTTCATGTTCTTCGCCCGCAGGATATTCGTCAAATATGGGTTCTTTTTCTTCATCTTTTTGTTCATGGACAATATTTCGACCGCGAACAAATCAACGATTTTCAATTCTTCCTCGTAGGATATTCGTTGAATATTGGTCCTATGCCTTTATTGCTTTCTACAAGAGTTTGATCAACAAAATCTTCTTCTGAACAGAAAATACATTTATTTTCTGGATCAAAATCGAGTTGTATCAAAGAGGCGACTGTCTGAATTTTCTTGTTGACGCAGGATTCCTTCCTTGAACCATGAATCCAACCATGCGTGTGCATTGATGCTTGATATAAGATGTTGCTTGAACTTTTTCGAACGTGAGTGTGAACCTTGTATGAGACTAGTCAAATCGAATTGCATCCACAAATATAAGATCAGATCGTGGAATCGTTGGAACGATTGGATTTCCATGCTCTGATACCAATTGATGCAGATAAAAAAAATCCAACTGTGAAATCCTTGTTTAGTGGAAGAAATTTAGATAAGAAATGAAGAAAAAGAACACGTCAGTTGCACAAAATTTTGGAGAATCGTGAAGATCGCATAAAGGAAGAGGATAACATAATGAGAGATGGAATTACAAAAATGGAAAGAAGATCAAAAATCAAATTAAATAAAATCATAATTGACATTATGTCACTCTAATTGACTCGCTAACTAATTTAATCTACCATAAATATTGAGATTATAATCAATCTCAATTTATTTAACGTAAATAAAAATAAACGACTAAATAAAAATGATCAATTAAGGATGAGAAACCCTAATTTATCTAAATTTATTATGGCTTCAATCCGATTCGACCTGTCAATTTGGGAAATATTGCATCATCATCGCGCCTTCAGAATCTAAAGCTTGCAAAAAAGAAACCAAAATGCTCACATCAACCCTATAATCGCCATTGTCTCCCACATCATTGTCACATCATTGTTGAGCTTGGACACAAGAAACCGAAATCCACAACATCCTCCCACAATAAAAAAACTGATACATTGTGTTCAACCCCCCTCCCCCCCAAATCACGAAACCAACATATGTTGTCCAAGCTAATTCTCGCTTCTGAGCAAGATAGTAACCATCCTTTGGTGTCTTACCAACCACATGCAATTTCACTATCAAATATGCATTGGTCTTCTAAATAACCAACCGTCCAAAAAAGTTATAATCAACAATTGAACTTTGTTCCCTCAATGCTTATTAGCACATGAGACGAAGAAATACTTCTTGGCCTACTCCCATGTGATTGCCACCAGACCCACCGACATCACCCCATCTAGCAACTTAATAACTAATAAGTAACGAGAACTCGGTGATCCTCTCATTAGAGAGCAGTCAAAATCAAGGAGACACACCCTGTCCCAACAACGTGTTACCACCTTATTGCATTTCATTCATGAAGCCGCCAACCTCGATTATGTCTTCACCGTCGACCACTTCCATGATCAGTCATCTGACTAAAATGATTGTCATCTTCTATAAAGACTGTGTGAAAAGTTTGTTCTAATTAGCAAAATCATTAAAAAACACACAGCTATAACGTTATTCAAGAATGTAAATGCAAGAACCACACGTATGACACGGTACACATGCAATATGCTGAGTAAACTTGCATTTTTAAGTGGTACATTCCAACTCGTATCCAATCGACGATCCTATATAAAATAGAAATCTCCCATCAATCAAATGTTCTAATCAAACTTTGACCATTATTAGATATCCAAGTTGCAAGCTGGCCACAAATTAAATTTGCATTCTAGAAAGGTCCACACATAGGTTAAAATTAAGCTTTTGAAAGCAAAAGATGGCCGCTAAAGATCAATAATCATCCAACATCGGTAAAACACGATCATTCTAAATTACATAAATGACCAATTATCAGACCCCTACTCTTTGTAAAAAAATAAAAAGGGCGAACATCCAAAGGTTGTACACCTTGATAAATATTAATAATCACAAAGCCTTTCTAAAGAGACAATGACATAGCAGTGCCTTAGGCTTAGTATGCGCAAGAAAATTTTATGCATAGAATCTCTTATTATGAAACACACTCCACTATGAGTAAGCCACAATGTCCAAAGATTTCACTCAATTACTGCGCGACATAAAACACAACATTGGGAGAAACCCAGAGAGCCTCGTGGTTGTGGAGTCAGCCCACTCAATTGCAGCTTTGGTCCAAACTTTAGCCCGGCACAAGAAAAAATAGGTGATCCACATCTTCGAGAGATTCTGACACATCAAACATCCTACATCATTCCCGTGAAAAATCTTCACTTTATGAACCTTGATTATCACTCTCTACATTCTCATGAGGGAACCTTTACTCTCATGGACACTTTTCAAATCAAACTGCAATCAAATAGTGGAGTAGCCCATGTTCTGTGAGCCTAATTAATCGAGAAGTTCCCGTCAATCCATGTATAATGATATGCCCATCCAAAGGCCCCTCAACCGCCATTAATCTTGTGAACTGCAAAAAATATTGCAACCTTTGCTCTGAGAACCCAGAGCTAAAAATAGGTTCCCAGTGCCCACAACATATCTGACTACTCATCCCAGCAACTTCTAAAAAACAGACCATGCTCTCATCGTGAACATCATTACTGTGTCCATAAAGCATAATACATCATTACAAAAAAAAGTCAGATAAGGTGAAGCATGCCCGACCACATCATGAATGTGAGAGCTAAAGCCCCATATCCACAACATGCTACGAAGAGCACAAGACACATCACATTTGCATCATGGGCATACTGGCTCTTGAAAACCTTCTAACCAACCACTTCCTCCTCGACAGTAACATATAACTTTAGTTTCAAAGCGAATCTTCAACCTAAGTACACAAGGGCCATTGTGGAAGAGGTACTTGTCCTCAAGGAGATACGACGCTCTCCGTAACTTATGGATGCCATCTACAAAGAAGGATCGATTGGCCTGCTCCCAACTATTTTCCTTAATTTATGATGGATTCTATCCATCTATCATCATTAGTAAGCTCAAAAGCTCAGTGTACTACTCCCTCGAGCATTTGAGTTGATACCCATCGGGCTATGGTCACAATGCCATAATAGATCGATGCTTGTGGATCGATAAGAACCACAACAGGGCAGCCACATAAAAGGGTAGTGATACCCATCCAGTAGAAAGGACCATATGAAGGTGAAAGCATTTTAGATAGTTGTTAGGACCTTCTAACATGTTCAACTTCTGAAGGTATTGAAATCTTTTTGGTGGAAATATCTAAATCACCACATACTGATAACGTTTTCTTTTTAAACAATATGGGGAAACACAACAGGTGCCTGTCCCAAGATTTAAACTATGACCCTTTGGGTGATAGGCATACTGCACTACCACCGGACCATTGAAGTGGATTCTTCATACTAACAATGTTATCAGTTGTCAGTTAGCCCTTGGGCAAAGGGCTTGCAATAACTTTCAAAGAGGAGATTTTCTGGAATGGCTAACAAAGGTCCAAGGACCACTTTTCGTACAGGAACTCCAAGCTAAAACTAAAAACACAGCATGGCCAACAAAAATAGTCTTCAGACAACAGAGTCACAGCTGTAATAACCAGTAATTTTAACATCTAAATTTGCCGATTCCTTGACAAACTGCAGTACTCTTGCCATGCCTAAAACTAAGTGTTCATTATCGAGCATCCAAAACACTTCAAAAACGCATCTCGACAGATGGTTCATCGCATGATAACAATGCCAAAGAGCAAATATCTAGCAAAAAAAGGCCACAATGATGGATATTCCCAATAAAATCACAAGTAACTTTGGTTAGCAAGCTCACCCATTCCGATCTCCAAGGATCCCTCCTCCAAGTCCACGATCTTCTGCACGTCTCCCATCTTGAACTAGTAACCTGAAGCATACACCACCATTCAGATAAACATCCATAACATCAAATTTAATGCCGAGAGAAACAAAAAACGAACAGTCGAACTCCCACAGATCCAAAACTTCAATTCTCCGATTGACCGCGAGGAATCGAGTCAAAACACTCGCAAATTCGAATCCCGGTCGCAAAAAACACCATTTTCGAACACTCAACACTGAA
Organism: Ottelia alismoides; assembly: GCA_037367405.1. Classification (NCBI taxonomy): domain Eukaryota; kingdom Viridiplantae; phylum Streptophyta; class Magnoliopsida; order Alismatales; family Hydrocharitaceae; genus Ottelia; species Ottelia alismoides. Next base: position 1,372,338 of record JAZKJV010001376.1, read on the forward strand.
ATCAAACACCAAAAATCCACAATTCGATCGTGAACGCAACCCTAACCAAATGACATCAGTTCACACAGAAACATCCACCAATTCTCAAATGGAATCCGGAGCTAAACCTCGATTTCTAGATCTGATCCCCAACCCAAATGGATTCGCACCGGTCGATCAGTTGGGAACAGTGATCGGGATCGGAGATCGGCAAATGGTTCGCGCTAACTCTCTCTCCCTCTATTTATATACCCGCGGCGCGGGCGGGGGAGGGGCGGTATGCGCGCCATCCGCCGCCGTCGATATGGCAGTGGGTGATCGTGAGCCGTCGGATGATGCGAGCGCGTGAGGCGTGCGGGTGATGGAGCAGGATGGTGTGGAAGGGGGTGAAGGGGCACCAGAACGCCTGCCGTCGGGAAGTGGACGACACGTCGCCACGTGTCTCGAGTTGGCCTCCGGGGCCAGAGCTCACCTCCAGTGGAAATGCGACAAGAGCCGTCGGATCGTAATCCGACGGCCTTTCTTCAATACGAAACTCGTCTGGCATGTTTTTGGATGCATGTTGATGCGATTGGAGTGAAATGGCACCTTCACATCAACGTACCAATGAATTGTCTTTGTATACATTGCATGTGTTCATGGAAGTGATGAAGACCAAACTACTTTTGGTTCTTTGCACTTAAGAGCATTATTGTATTCTCATTATTGAGATGATGTCATTTTCGCTCACCTTTGTCCTCTTGTTTCCAATTCCAAGACTAGATCATCAAAATCGGACCGGATCGGTCGGTTCGATCAGTCCGACCGGTGAATCGGGTCTGGACCGGTCCGATTAACCGATTTATTCTGATTCGGTTCGATTATTAAAATTTTAATTAACATGTCCGATTTAACCTATTTTATGGACCCGGTTTAATCAGGTTCAACCAAAGTTGAATCGCATTTAATTTTTAAATTATTTAAAAAATTGTTAGCAACGAGAGTTTAACTCATGAACTCTGGTTACCTATTTCAAACTTCTAACCATCTACAGTAACACAACTTTTTTGCATATATTGGATTTTAAATATAATTAAACTATTATCATGTTATAGAGCATCTAGTTCAAATAATATATATATATATATATATATATAGGGATTGGGGAGCCTACACCCATGTGTAGGTAACTTTCCTACACCCACCTCTTGTTTCCTATTTTTTTTGATTTTTTTGAAATGGATCTTTAGGGGGATTTACTTAGAATATTAAATGAAATACGTGTTTCAAATTTCATGTAAAACAGACATTCCTAACAGCTCTATCGGACGGGGCCGATTTCAGCAAATTTCAGACCGTTAAAATTTGACTGTCATGATGGATAAGTTAGAAGTCTCGAAATAACTTGAAATTTGAATGACAACATTGTGATGTATTGTGATCTAAATTCCTCAAGGAATTATCTCAAAAAAATAAAAAAAAATTAAGGGAACAAGAGGTGGGTGTAGGAAAGTTATCTACACATGGGTGTAGGCTCCCTTTTCCCATATATATGATATGTATGATATTTGATAGTGTATAAGAAAATACTTTATGTATAGTGTGAAATATGAACATTATATATGTATTTTATTTATATTTCAAATATATTCAAGTGTATATTATATAGGAAAAAATGGGGCTGCCCCCACCCCATTTTTCGCAATTTTTTTATTTTTTTAGAAAAATATAATCATGTATATTCATCCATATATCCCTCCTATATGTCATTCAAATTTCGTCAGAAACAGAGACTCCTACTGCCTCCATCCAGACGTCATTTTTTTAACGGTCGCAGGATTTTTTAAATCGACCCTGTCTGGATGGAGGCTGTAGGGGTCTCTGTTTCTGACGAAATTCGAATGGCATATAGGAGGGATATAGGGATGAATATACATGGCGATATTTTTCAAAAAAAAATAAAAAATTTGTCCAAAATGGGGCGGGGCAGCCCCATCAACCTCTATTATATATATATATATATATATTATTTCATTTCAATTTGAATAGCGGTTCAACTACTTTTTTTCACCGGTCAAATTTAATCCGATTTTAAATAATGATGACGTCATCGTCCGGTTGAACCTGTTTGATTACATGGTTCAACTCCATCCAACCATTTCGATAAAGTTTCCGATCCGGTGTCTTGTTCGGTTTCAAAAACCTTGATTTACACAAGTACTTGCAAACTTTATCATATGTCCCTACCTATTTGACATGTATACATTGTAGCGTCTATATGTATGTATGTGCATGCATGTGTCTCTCTCGTTAACATCCACTGACTAAGTCGTTGGAGATAGTAGAGAAAGGGGGAAAAATATGATAATCTCTTTCATTGGCAATGCACTGTATACTTCATTTATTCAACTATCTTATATGTCTTGTATTCCCACTAAAAAATTGAGCTATAGTGACGCTTTTTTCAAAAGCTGTCACTAAATTAGTCGTTGTTAAATATATAACGATGATATTATTCATTGCGATTTGAGTTTTCGTACTCGAAATTAGCAATGAATATCATATGTGTTGTTATATCATTAGCAACGGTCCACATAACGACGTTTATCCGTTGCTATTTTTCCAACTTCTAATTAATCGTCGCTAAATTTTGAACTAAAAAAATAGCGACGATTTGTTGATATTTTGAAAAATAGCAATGGATACAAACCCGGTTGGACCGTTTAAACCCAGTTAAACCAATTAAATCAAACCATCAGTTCAACCATCCATTTTTTGACAAAAAAATAATTTCCAATAAATTAACAGGACAAACTTTTTTAGAATTCATAATCTAGTTTCATTCTAACCCAAAGTATAGTTCCCCTTTATCTCTTCTCCTTCACATGTGACAATGACTCATTATCGCTTGTCTTCCTACCATATGAGCATTACCTCTCTCTTCCCACTTTGTTTATGGGATTTTCCACTTATAAGAATATTTATACCCCTAACTTTAAGCAATTTCACTTGTGCTCTTATATTTTCTTAAAAAATTCACAACATCATCCTTATATTAGTATAAAATGGGAGCACAAATGTACTAATAAAAGGCCACTACTATTAATTTTGTAAAAATACAGGGGATATATACAGTTGTATTAAAAATAGAGTTACAAATGTTATTGAAAAACATGTAAGGAGAATAGTAAACAAATCCTCGAAAGATATGATGCATCATTTTTAGTATTTATTTGTATGATATACATGTCTAACTCGGTTCGACCCGGTTGAACCGTATGAATCAAACCAACAATACAACGATTCGGTCTTTTCCGGTTCCTTTGAACTGATGAAGTCATCACCGGTTCAACCGGTCGGTCCCATTGGTCCGACCATAAAAATAAAAAATCGATACATGCTCGGCTTGATTTGCACGATGAATATAATAGTCAAATGGTGAATTCGAAACCAGATCCTTTTGATGTGGGAGTCACAGCTTCTACCACCAGACCATTAGATGGGTTCTAAGTATTTGATTTTTGGACAAAAATCATTTACAGACATACCTAGGCACATACTGTATGCTCAAGATGGAAGACAATTTAATGGCGTCCTTCCCATTATTTTGACCTACCTCTTCGTTCCGAATGACCAAACAGCTTCGACATCAACTTGATGCAAGGAAACATGAAACCCTGACACGAAATAGCATCAACTAGGGATGAAACTGGATCAAATACGGATCAGATATGCCTATTTTCATATCCATATTCGCTTCATCTATATCGAATACGAATACATATATGATTCAGATATTAAGAGAACCATATCCTCATAAATACGGATACAAATCCGAATTGGATATTTATTGAATTCGAATACGGATCGAATAAAGAGCGAACTCGAATGCCGATCGAATAAAGAGTTTATCCAAATATGAATCAAATAAATAGTGAAATCCAAATATGGATCCAATAAACATCGAACCCGAATGCAGATCGAATAAAGACTACATACGAATATGAATTGAATTTTTATCAAAGTTCATAGTGAATTTAAAAAACGGTAATGAAAAATAATTGTATCATGACAAAAGAGAGCATCAAGGTGAGTTGTGTTCTTAACTGGAAGCAAAAAGGAGACATGATTTCGTAACTTTTGTCCGTGCCCATCCCCAAACAAACAAAAGTTTATTAATATCATTAATATATTTGTATTCAGTAATATATAATACCAATATAATAACACGAGGTGGTAGCTTATATTATATTACTAATATATAAAACAATATTAATATTGTATTCAAATATCCGGATCCAGATCCAAATATTCAAGCCATATCTGTATCCGTATATGTATCCAGAAAATTTTTACAACCCATATCCATATTCGATTAATATTCGGATACGGATATCCATATCCGGTAACTTTTCGAATACGATAAGTGGATATTCGGATATATCCAAATCCACTTTCTCCCTAGCATCAACACAAGAAAGGAGCCAACAATCTAGGAACAATTATATGACAGAAGAGCTTCTTAGTTCAACAATGATCTCGTTTAAATCAGTCATGGAAGAGAAAATTTTACATCTACATGTCTAGACTTCAATGGACTGGTGGTATAGCAATGCGCCTACACCCAAAAGACCAGGGTTCAAATCCCACTTGAAGAGGGTTGCATTAGGTAGCCGACAACCAACATAAAATACAATCGGATCCTTCAACGCGGATTTAATAAGAATCCACGTAGCCGACCCTACTTAAAGTGGGATAAGGCTTTGCCTTTGCCATACGTCTGACTTGCAGCTTATCTGAGAGGACAACAGTTCAGGAAGTTCTATCATCGGCCTTTAAGATCACGGTCTAGACAAAGAGAATGGAGTCCACACTTTTTTTTACTCTGCGAGCAGGCGATCTTGTCGCTTTCGCACACTTCGACTTTTCCTAGCAGCTTGGGATTATGCAAATACTTAAACAAGTAAATCCAAGTTATATAAGAGCTCATCACCAGATGCTGCTGCAGGCAGTACTTGAGAATCACATGTTCAGCCGCAACTGCTCGGTTCACCACTGTACATGTCTGATCAATGGCTAGAAATCATTGGTTAATTAGGTTGATAAGATCACAAAAGAGTAGATTAGTTATGAAACCATGTGCAGATTGATCACAATCCCAAACCTGATTAGGCAAATCATTTCACAGGTGATGTTTCGATCTTCAGTTTACATGTTCGTTCCGCTTTCCATTTCAAATCTCCAGCCACTAGGTTAAGTTGGTACACACACCACTTTGCCTGCAGTTATTGGAGGATAAATCATCTTAAATACTCATGACGAGCCGAACATGAACGTTCAGCTACTCGATGCGAAAAGATTGCCACTAGATTCTGTGTCAAGGTGTTAAAAACTTATAAGAGTTTAGGAAATTACAACAACAAAAGAATGGAAGATTTATCAAGGATCACATATTCTTAGTGAATACCTGTAAGTGTGATGTTGTCGATCTCGATAACATCTGCTTCTTGTACAAGTTCTTTGATTGCGCTGGGAAGTCTCCATGGGAAACAGAGTGGAGGTTTTTTATTCCATTACACGTGTATTTCGAATACGTACTCCTTTGATAAGCATGTACGGAAGATATCTGGTAGGAAACTTTGTGAAGTGTCCTATCTAGAGGAAGATATGTGATAAGAAAAGATGTGCTTAGATGACTATACCTTTTAGAGGAGTTCAAGTGATTCACTGATAGGCAATCCAATGATTTTCTCAGCAGCATCAATGAAGACAGCCATATCTGCATGACATGAGCAATGATTTGTATAACTTCAGGTTTAACTTTCATCCTTCCTGTGAAGGGAAAGAGTAGTTGATAGGTAACAGTTGAAAGTAAATGAACTATTGCTAAATAACATGTTACCTCGAAAAGCGGGATTATGTGTTCTGCAGGTGATGCATATTTCATCTTCATTTATTTTGTACGTGTTCGTACAATAATTTTGTGTTTTTTATGTGATAGTTGCGTTTGTCGTATATGTTACGAGCTATTTGTGAATGAAGAGTAGGTGGTAGTCGGTAAGGAAGAATGAGCATGGTAAACATATAAATGAATATACAGAGAAAGTGTTGATATTATCATTGAGGTAAAGAGTTTAAGCCAAGAATTGAGGTTTGTAGTCCCATGATTTCTGGATGATTTATTAGAAGACTGAAGAAACTGGTAGTGGATAGGGTGTACAATCCTCGTATAATAGAAATATGGAAAAAGGGAGCCTACACTCGGGGGCGTAGGTAACTACCTACACTTGGCTCTTTTTTTCAATATTTTTTGATTTTTTTGAAATGAAACTTTTGGGGAATTAGATTACCATATATCCCCATGGTGTCATTTCCAAATTCAACTTAATTCAGGACTTCTATCATATCCATCAAGACCATCAAATTTTAGCAGTCTCAGAATTGTTGAAATCGACCCCTACTAAATGAACTTGTTATGGATGTTTTGCATGAAGATTGAAACACATATTCCCCTCAATATATTAAGCAAATCCCCCTAAAGGTTCCTTACAAAAATAAAAAAATAACGAAAAGAAAGATCTTGTGTAGGTAGTTATCCACACCCCCGGTGTAGACTTCCAGCTCCCTAGAAATATTTAGAAGGAAATAAACATATATGCTATGATGTGCATTAGAATAGCAGTAGCATTTACCTTGGCATCTAAGAACTAGAATATGGGCTACAAGTGACACATCGTTATTTTTTTTAACATTTTTAAGCTCCTCTTTAGACTTTCGTGTAAGATCAGTGCAAGTTGCAACTTTAACAATGGATCCACGATATATAGAAGAATATCATGTATGTAAGTTATATGCGACCAATAAATGTAGTATATGATTTTTTGGTAAGCGCCTTTTGTTTTGATGGTTGCACTTAGTCAGCTTCAATAATAGTTCGTAATATATATGTCGGGAAAGATAATAGTGTCAGCATAATGGATGTGATAGAAGAGGCATGATGTGCGTTTTCAAGGCATGTTAGTTAGTTGTGAACATTTATAGACAACTGAGAGATCTATATCTTAAGTAGAAGAACATCCACTAAAGAAATGAAATTATCATGTTAAATATGCAGAGTCTACGAGTAAGATTCCATATAAGATCGATTGAGTACAGGTTTCTCAATGTGACAAAATGATGCGCAGTGCATGGAAAAGAATAATCATCATTTAGTAGATGAATCATAAATCGGTTTTTAAGCACCCTATGATATCGATGCTGAATATTTCTATATTTTTATTTCTTTGAAAATTTCAATATTTGCAAACAAATATATGTTAACAACGTTTAAATTTGATATCCACTTTCATAGGTCAGGATTGGAGATCATTGCATTTCTCCACCTTACAATAATGATAAAGGGTATCCTATGATAATATAATAAACCATTAGGAATAATAAAAGCATGAAGCTAATATATTACCTTCTCGTTAATGAGGAAAGAAAGAAAGTTGAGGTTAGTTTGGCCCAAGTAGTTGTTCATATTATATTATGTTGTTATCAGTCTGTAGATGGTATTGCAGATGTTGGGATGTGTTACATCAAGTGTAATTATTCTCCGACCGTGAAGAGAAATTTGTGTGCTTGTTTCTCTTGATGTAAACATGGATGTAGAAAGGAAAGAAAGAAAAGAAGTATTTATACCAAGAGAAACAAACGTGGAAAATTTTCCATACATTCAGAAAACAATTACACTTGATGTAGCACACTCCAACATCTGCAATGTTCCGTAAAGATTAAGTGTCAACAAAATATAGTATGAATAATTATTTGGACCAAATCATCGTAGCATACTTGCTTTCGTCGTCATTGATGAGAACGTAATATATTCACTCATGTTTATATTATTACTAATGTTTTATTCTATTATCGCATAATACTCCTTGTCACTGTTACACAATGGAAAAAATGCAAAGTTTAGTTCCCACTGCCGACTTACAAAAATGGATAGCAAATTTAGACGTCAGTAACATATATTTGTTCGCGAATATCAAAATTTACAATGCAATAAAAAACATAAAATTGTGAAACACTGATATAAAATAGTTCTTAAAAGCAGATCTATAATTCATCTACTTGAGAATGATTATTTTTTCCCAGTGTTACACACCATTTTGTCACATTGAGAAACCTTTACTCAAGCTGATTTACATGGAGCCTTCCTCGTAAACTTGGTAATATTATTGTTATTTCTACATATTTAATAGTCATTTCACTTTTTCAATAGATGTTCTTTTACTTAAGATATGCAATTTCCTTAGTATACCTATAAATGTTCAGTAACCAACAAGCATGCCTTGAAAACGTAAACCATGCCCTTTCTATCGTATCCATTATATTTACACTATTATTTTTCTCCACAGATGTATTACGAACTATTATAGAAGCCGACCAATTGTAACCATTGAAACAAAAGGAGCTTACCAAAAAAAATCATATACTACATTTCTTGGTCGAATAACTTCACCCACATTATAATTGTTAAATGATAACATACTTACATACATGATTCTTCTATAAGTAGTAAGTCCATTATGTTAGATACTATTATTTTTCTCACAAATGTGTTAAGAATTACGATTCATTTTGACCATCAAATTAACATGAACCTATCAGAAAAGAAAAATTGAATGATATGCTAATTGATTGAAGAAAACTTCTACATTCTAATTGGGGATGAGCATTGAAGCCCAACCCAAAAAAACTCGGCCCGGCCCAAGCCTAAATGAACACTAGGCCGGGCTTGGGCCCAATATTTAGGCCCAATTTTTTTTACTCGGGCTTGGGCTTGGCTCGACCTAGCCTGACCCCGTCCAAGGGTCCGACCCGAAGAGGGCCCTAACCCTTTCCCACTTCCTACACACATGAAAACTCCCACTTATTTCATGTGTTCTCTCTTCTCGTATCATGTCTTTATACAATGTTTATAAATCAAGAAAATCAGGCTGTGACATATAAGTAGATAATCATTGCATTTCAGTTCAGAATTAATTTTCCTTAATTAGTCTTTGGTTTAGATTCTATTGGTTATTCTTGAATTTGTTAGTATTTACTTTTTCAATCAGAACATATTCTATTATTGAACCTTTACCCAATATGGGCCTTATGTCCATTTTTTAACATGTTGGGTCTGGTGCACCTGCTGTTGTGAACTGGATAAGTATGTTTCACCCTTTCAATTTATATACATGAGACATTCATGGTATCTAGCATTGAGTGCACGTGTGTAAAATGAGAAATCCTCGGATTTTGTAGAATTGAATTTTAGTTGTTTCACAAGTATTATGGCACATGTTTTAAACAATTTTAGCTTGTGTAACTTGAGTTGAGATTAAATTGAAACAAAAGACTCAAAGTTAATAATCTCTAATCGATGGAGATGGGTTGGGCCTGGGATTGGGCCGGACAAAAAAATTGCAAGCCTAAGCCCGATCCAAGGCTCGTATTTTTTAAACGGGCTTGAGCCTGGGCCCTTCAGGGTCCAGCTCGGCCCATGCTCATCCCTAATTCTAATTTAAACCTATGATATACTTAATACCAACATGAATTTTAACACTATATCCCCTAATATGTCATATCAACTTCGTCGAATCAGAGACTCCTATGTCCTCCATTTAGAACATGTAATTTTAATAGTATTAGAATTGTTGTAGTTGATTCATTCTGGATGGGGGGCTTGGGAGTCTCTGTTTCTGACGAAATTGGAATGACATATTAGAGGAATATAGTTATGAAAATTCATGGTAAGATTTTCTAAAAAAATAGTTATGAAAATTCATGGTGGTATTTTATAAATTTAAGATGATAAAATTTAAAAAAAACACTTTTTTCATTAATTGGTGACTACTCGGTCTGATTATTTGGTCGTACCGAATAGTGAACAAGTAAAGCTATATTCTAACACAAGCACAACAACAGATTTTGAGCAAAATTTGCTCCTTAAACAAGTGGTGGCACTGAATAAACTTAGCTACTAAGTTCAGAAGGAAACACAAAAACCTTCAAAGGATGCGGGCTGCAATACCATTGCTCAGGAATGGAGGCGGCGGTGGGCCGACGGCGTGTCAACCGACGATGGCTAAAAGTTTGGAGAATCGGGCGTGAAGGGCGAAGAGGATTTGTTGAAATATACAGGAGAGAGGATAGAATATGCTACTTGGGGAAAAAGAGGGAAGAATGACGAGTTCCACGAGCCCAGGCACCTCTGTCGTCGACACTTAGGGTTCCAAAATCTAATATTTTGGGGCTTTTGGGGGTTTGATATCTTCCAGATGAGGCGTACGCCCCACAAATGCCTCAGTGCCTCAACGCCTCGTGGAACGCCTCATATCTTCAAGGCGTACATTGCCAATTTCAATAACGCCTCTTGCTAGTGAAAAAAAGCCTCGAGGCGCGTTTTTTAAAACCTTGCCTTGAATACGACAGCGGTTAGCACAAGCAACGGGAACAAGACCACTGCCAAGAGAAGGGGCTGACGCAGAAGAGCAGACTTTTTGCATGGAGAAGAACTGAAGTAAGAAGAATGATTAGTTCTCAACAAACAGATTACAGAAGCGACGATGACATACAACTGCAACCACTCTAAGATGATGACCGGAGGCATGAGATCATTAACCGATGAACGTGGGCGTCAGAAAGAAACAAGACGTACGAGAAGGTGTCATGCAAGGCTTGCGAGCGCCGACAATATAGCAACGGTTATTGTTCATCTAGTGGAGAAGAGAGACGGGACGAAATATTGCAGCTGCTAGGAAGAAAGCAGTGACGTTGCACAACCTTTTATAGCGATCGGAGGACATGACCAATGACATCTCATGTGCATGCATGAGGGATCTGGTGGAGCAGGGTAGGATACGAAGACATAACATGCGCATCGGATCTGTTCCTAGGAGTACCCTCAAAACAAAAGAGAACTTTTCCTCTCCTCGACCATTTCAAGTTAGGAAGATGTGAAAGCGTGTCTCTCTAGAAGAACATTTCGACGTGTGAAGTTGGAGAGAAAAAATGTCATAATTGGAGTTTTGAATAAGACGAATTTTGCTTTTTTTTCCCTTTTTATAATTAAAAAGTAAAACTAAAATAAGAGGTGTTAAGCTTTTTATCGTCTTCCTCTCCCGTACATGCATGAGGGGCCATGATCGGCTTTGGCTTTTCGAGGGATAAGCTAATAATCAATAACTTTGGCTTTGATCGGCTCAACCGTTAATTTATTTTCTTACACCCCAAGAAGGATGGGGCAACAAGAACAGAGGACTACGACCAATTGCTCTATCTAATGCGATTTACCAAATTTTGGTCAAGTTGTTAGCTTATCAAATGAGAGGGGCGGTAAACATGATTATCTCGTCAGTCCAAAGTGCCTTTTTGCCTGGTCGGTAACTCATAGACAACGCTGTTTTGCTACCGAAAATGTGGTAGATTAGTGCAGGAGGAAGGTAAAGGGTGTATTATGTGAGGTGGACTTCTCGAAGGCATATAATTGCATAGATTGGCGCTTCCTTCGGGCTTCTCTATACAGGGGTTTTCCGGATAGATGGATCTCGTGGATGAAGAGATGTGTCAAGACTGCATCAAGTATTGTTTTGGTGAACGGGCAAAGGAAGGCGAGTTTCTTTTAGTCTCAACAAGGTGTTCGACAGGGTTGTCTGTCAACGTTGTTACTTGTTGTGCTAGCATATGAAGCATTGACCATCATGGTTAAACTAGTTGAACGGGCCGTCGCGAGGGGTTTCAGCAGTAGGTATTCAAAGGATGGGATCTCTATTCCTATCCTCCAATTTGCGGATGACACGATCCTTTGGGGGGGATTGGTAGTTGTGGAGATTTATCAGTTGTCATGGACGTTTTTGATGTTGTTTATGGTCTGAGGTTGAACAGGGAAAAGTCAAAGTTCGTTCCCTTTGGCATGATGGATGCAGAAGTCAATTTATGTGCAGGATGAGAGTGGTCACCCCGTAAGGACTTACCATTGCGATACCTTGACGTGACACTGGTGGGTGGCCGGATGCGTACCGTTGACCGGTTGCCGAAGATTAAGAAGATGGAGCAGAATCTAACCGGATGAAAGTATGTTTGTCTATCTAGGGGCAGCAGGCCGGTGCTATTGCATTATGTGTTATTGTCGATTCATATTTTTCCTATCTTCTAGACTTGTTCCTGTTGGTGCTAGGAAGAGGCTTGAGGCCATTATGAGGTGCTTTTTCTGGATGTCATCTAGGCAATCGAATGGGTTTCCTCTGGCAGATTGGAAGACGGTATCGTGCCTGAAGGAGGATGGGGGCCCTGGTGTGTGTAGCTTGGAGGAGATGAACAAGGCTTTACTTGGCAAGTGGGTCGCTCAAGTTTGGGGCAACTGTGATAGTCTGGAGTGCAACCTTGTTTGCATTATTTATATACCAAGTCTTTCCTTCCCGGTCTTTGGGGAACTCAGCGGCATGCCATCTTTTTTCTGAAGGGGCATTTGCAGTGTTGCACAGGAGTTGCGTCCTTCTTTGAGATTGGTGATTGGGGATGGCACAGGTTTCCGCTTCTGGACAAATGATTGGAGTGTGAAGGTGGGGGCTTAAAGGTTTCCGTAGTTAAAGGCATTGGTAGAATTTCTAGAGTGCTTGGTGGAGGAGGCTTGGGATGGGCATTTTATATTTCTACACTTTAAATCTGAGCTCCCTGGGCAACGTATGGAGAAGTTTTTTGGCGATGCTTATAGAACTCGAAGAGGTACCTAGCCCCACCGATAGGCAGGATTAGTGGATATGGAGAGATGGTGCTTTTTCAGTTAGGAAAACCTACGAGGCTCTAAGGAGGGCCCTTGATTTTTTATCATGGGGGATGTGAGGCGGATTGCAGGCAGAACTGGAAGTGGAAGGTTCCAACTCGTGTGGAAATATTATTATGGCTTTTTGAAGGGGGAGATTAATAACAAATGAAAGATTTGCTTGTTTCGTTCAAGGGGTTCATCCTGAGTGTCCAAGGTATTTGGAGAATGTGAAGTATGTTTATCATATTTTCTCCATGTGTGGAAGCTTGGTTGAGATCTGGATCCATGTTGGGAATCGGGTTGTGCGCACTGACAATATACCTAACTTCTGATGCTCCATTGGGACGGATTGGGTCGGCTCAAAGAAGGAGAGACCAAGATGTGCGGGTGCGATTTGGGCACTCTGGTTTGCCAGGAACGGAGTAGTGTTTCGTCAGGATCAGTTCTACGCTAAGAATGTTGTGGCTCATGCCAGTGTTTTGATTGAGAGTTAGAATCTATAAACGTGTAACATAAATACTTGTAATAAGCTTGTAACAGTTTTTTTATAAATCGTGAAGTTTTTGGGCATACATCTATACAGTAGAGACCCTTTTTCTTTCAAAAAAAGATACAGATACGGATAAGGAAATGAATTTCTATGTTTATATATATATATATATATTATTTTTATTTTTTGTGGATATGTATATGGATATCTGTATCGTTGAATCTATGTATTTTTACGGTATAGACATATACTAGTGTGTGTGTAAACATGTCTAAAGATGTCACGTGAATATCCATAATTTAAAAGTCATTTCAAATGCAGAAAGGAATTTATATATTTAGCATATCATATGATTTGATATATAAATTACTTAATTTTACATAATATTGTATTTTTTTAGTTATTTTATTGTATTTGTAGTTTGTGTAATTTATTTGATCAATAGTAATTTCAACTTTAAAAAATTACTTCATAATATAAATATACGAGTGCACTTATTTTTCATAAGATAATATGTATCCTTTTTTTAAATATTCATATTCAAATTGTGCTTAAATATTCGTATCCAAATTGTGATTGTCTGTTTATATCCATATTTAAGGATATGGTTTGCGATTTTCAGTATCTATCCATGTCCATATTTTAAAAGGTAAGGATGATAACACCTATATCTGCATCCATATCCGTCAGTTTGCATCCCTAACTTTAAGATCCCAATCAATGCTAGCATCCGTGATAAGGAGGGATAATGGAGAAATGGGTTGTATCCTCCATTCCAGTTGGTTTGCAATGAAATTCTTATGGATAAGGAGTGATAAATGGTAGTTATTTGTTATTCTCCATTCAATTGGATAAGAAAGGGTAGTTTTCTTAGGTATAAAGCAAGGCATACAAATATATTGTATAGTTGTGAGGGAGAATTTTGATGGGAGAAGGTTATGGAGGGATAAGGGGCCAAAACTTATCCTTCATATTGGCTTAAGTGGCAAACCATCAAATTTATATTCTGAAATTGCATCGTAGGCAGTATAAGGGCCTTATCCCAACCTTTATCCTTCAAACAAACAGGAAGAGATGTTAAGGATTTGATGTGCCCAAGGTAATCATTCATCATCCATTCACAATCATACAAACCATAGATGTAAACCGTCTATCACTACTAGAGAGACCGTCAGTGGCAGTAAAAGAAGAAATAGGATGTACCATACATTGCCACTTAGTCCTCCGTAGAGCTATGGGAAGATCCCCTGGAGCATCCATACGAGCAATAATGGAGGGAACACTTGAAGAAGGAATCTCTTCATGCAAACATGGGACATGTAGCGGAAAAGATTATGGTGAACCGGTGTCTGGTGCGCTTTCTGGTGTAAACAAAGGGTAAAGATATAGCACCAACAGACTGTGTGAAGTAACTATTCTATTCAAAGAAAGTGGCATCCGCATAAGCATAGTAATGATGACCCACAGGATCATAGCACATGTATCCCTTTAGGGTTCTGGAATATCCAAGGAAAACGTGTTTTACTGCTCGTGCGGGTAATTTATCTGCATTATGAAAGTTGTGAACAAATGCAGTACAATAAAAATACGCAGAGATAAATGAAAAGGTGCTTCGTTAGGATAAAGAATAGAGAATGCAGTAGCTCCTTTGAGAACAAAGGAGGGAACCTTGTTTAGAAGGTAAATAACAGTGAGGATGGCTTCACCCCAGTAGGTTTTGGGAACCCGCATGTGAGCAAGGAGTGATTGGCAATGTCCAGAAGATGACAAAATTTCCTCTCAATCATCCTATTCTGTTGAGAGGTGTAGGGACACGAGGTTTGGTGGATTGTACCATGGCAGTCAAAAAACAATATCATATCATGATGAGCAAATTCATGGGCATTATCAGTTCGCACAATCTGAACACAGGTAGAGAAGGAAGTTTTAATAAACTGAAAAAATATATAAAAAGTTTATTACTTATCGTTCTTTATTAAATAAGCACACAAGTATCGGTTATAATCATCCATAAAGACCACAAAATATCTATAACCTATAGTTCAGACCAGACGAGGTCCCCAAATATCACAATGAATCAAAGCAAAAGGTACAACCGTACAAATTGACGAGGTTCCATCCTGGGAGAGATAGAGGTCCTATGATGTTTTCTGGATTGACGTGATTCGCATTCTAATGGCGTCAGTGAAGAAAGTTCGATGAACATCGTGGAAAGAACGTTAGCTGAAGGATGACCCAAATGCAAATGCCACAGGAATGAATCAGATGAGATGAACACAGTTGCGGCAAAAGAAAAGTCTGAAGGAATGCCAAGATAGTAGAGGCCATTCTTCTCATGTCCCCCACCAAAAATCTATCGTCTCGATGTCTTGAAAATAACAAATTTCTCATCAAAAATCATATGGCAAATCGATTATGAGCAGAACTTATGAACAAATAGTAAGCTCAATGAGAAATCAGAAGAGGGGCATAATGAATTGTTGTAAGTCAGACTTTGGAAGTAAACTCCATGCTTCCAAATGAGGTAACTGGAGAATGAGCTCCGTTAACCACCCTAACTGACTTCACAACTAAGGTTGGGAGGAAGTCAATAAACTACCTTCTCTAGTCAAGTGGGTAGAAAAAATTAAGTCAATGATCCAGGCAAGAGCTATAGCCATAGCAGAGTTGGCTACCATACCAGAAGGAGTGACCAAGTATGCAGTAGGAGTAGCCTCATTGGTGATAGCCTCGGATTTCTGCAGCATATGTATCAGACGCGAGTATTCTAAGGCGAAGAATTGAATTGTTTGTCCATTTGAATCATGATCATGTCCCTCTGTGACTGGTATATGGTAGTCAAATGGGAGATTAGCCTACAGTGACATTCCAAGATTTGCCTAGCATTTCTCGGACAAGTGATTGGTTTTCTGGCATTGAATACATAGCATACGAACATGACCTCAACCACGACCAGAGTCACGGCCGTGACTTCCTCGATAAGTAAAACATCCTCCCCGTCTGGAGGAAGACAAGAAGGTTGAATTCTCCATGGGTTCGTTTGGTTGCAGGGTTGGGCAGGGTTGGGTTGGATTGGGTACTATTCACAGGGGTACCCCCTCCTCACAGTTTACTATTCATCCAGCCCACCCAACCCAACCCTACCCAACCCTGCAATCAAACAAACCCCATAGGTTGTGGAGGCCGAGTAGTGGCAGATGAATTATCAATCTACTGCAGACATCCAAAAATAACCTCGATGGAGGGAAGGGTGTCTGATGTCAAGAAATGTTCATTGACATTCTAATAGAACGAATGCGGACCAGCTAGTAACCAATAAACATGTCATTCTGACTTCTCTATTACATATTTTGTACAACATGCTAGTTGAAAAATGGCGATCTCCTCGTAAAGTACAGTAAGGTGGTGATAGTACTCAATTTTAGTCGATTCACCCAGATTTGCAAACCAAATCAGCATATAGATGTCTGCTAGGACTTCGTAGTCTTTTGGGAATATGGATGTTCCAAATCCTCCCACATCTCCTTGGTCGTCTCCTTGAATAGGAGATTTTTTGTACAATTGGCCAACCAATTCAATACTTGATAATCATCTGCAATCCATAACTCATAGTCCTTATCACCCTCTTTCAGAGGCTCCTTTGTTAGAATCGATGTCTTTCTCTGACCCATGATGAATGCCTTAAAAGATCAAGACTAGAGTACATAATTCATAAAACCCTTGAGTTTAATAGATGTACCATGCATCATCATAGATGTCACCAAATACATGGTTTCATCTCGATTGGAGTCGCAACCATCATGGCCAGAGGTAGAGATAATCGAGAGAGTCAGGAGATCTTCTAATCATGCATCAAGCGCAACGAAGGCACCTAGATGGTCGAAAAAGCATGACACAAGGGGTTGGAGGTGCTAACAAAGTTGATGGTGGCCCTTCACGTGTGGTTTACAGCACTTACAAGTGGTTGGCGGCGCGAAGGGGTGGTTGGCAGTGCTTCCAGGTGGTTGGCGGCACCAAATCAGGGTGCAGCAAACCCTTACAGGGGGTTAGTAGCACTAGATGAAGGTCCAGCATGCCCTAACAAGGGTTAGCAGTGTTGAGGCCCGCTGGAGAAGCCCCGATCTGGGGTTGGCAATGTTGGGAGTCCTAGCAAGACTTGTGCGGGACCCAATCGTATTTCATGAGCCCGCATGAGGCCTGGAGAACAGTTGGTTGTGCATGTGACGTGAGGCCGACGAGATCAACAAGAGAGATAGATGGAGGGCGGTTTGTGGTGGTGGGCAATTAGTGCACAAGCCTTGGTCTAAGATCACTGCTCTGATACCATGGGGAGAAAAGAATTGGGAGCGAACGAATTGTTTATTCCATAGATCTAGGTTTTCTTATATAGCGTGAAAATCCTAAAAAGCAAATAAAAAGAGAAATTACATAGATACTCCTATACATGTTTTACAATATTTATACTAAGTAAATAACATGTTGCAATATCATAAGTCCAACATGTCCAAATATGAAATTCTTAATGATAATTGGTTATATTCACTTATTTTTACAATAATTGAGTGGATCCGAGATCTAATATTAAATTGCGCATTCGATGAGCGTTCTCCATGTTATGCCTATAAGAGAACTCGAAACCTTCCATGCTCTTTAACACGATAGTTTGAATCTTGTGTGTCTAGCATTTCATTTCACCATCAAGGCAATGAAGGCATCTTGAAACGAAATCATATTACCATCTCCCATAGCTCTAAAAATTATTATCATCATATTGTACAATTTTTTGTCTCCTTTTTTATTATATAAAGGAAGCATCATAATACATTTTCCTCCTCCATTTGGCATTCTCTTCTCCATCAAAGAAAAGGATGCGATGTGACATCAATTCCTTAATCCGTAGTGGCTTACTTCTAAGTTCTAACGGATGCGACAACCAACCACCAACCAGCCGAATTAAAGGATATAAAGTTCCCAGAACAATTTATATAAAACTATAATACATAAATCTCTGGAGCCTAGATGTCTCTAAATTGTGAAGGCATGGATTTTAGTCCTAAAACCTTTCACGTTAAAATCTCTGTTCGTTACCCATGTCATTAACAAAATCAAGTGACCGTTAAATTCGTAAATCCCTGGCTTGAGCTTACATTTGGACTTCATGATTTATGGACATGGATTGAGCTTACATTTGAACTTTGATGGTTGATGGCCGTGGACTAAAATGAACCTTCATGCTACGAGATCCCTACGTATTCGTTCCGCTGCACAATGACAAGAAAGCTGCGTAACCAAATGAAGGGTGTAACTGGACATACCAACATGTGCTTTACATGTGGAAATATATGCGAGGATCGATTAATGTCACCGCAAATTTCACAGAATCTAATGGTCTGATTGTAGGAAAACATTGATTAATATTGAAGGAAAAGGTGTGACTTTAATGCTACCATCTTTCCTTTTAAAAATGAACTGCTGCAAATTACTTAAGACTTACTAATGAACTCATGTAATTAGAGAGGGGTTTTACGGCACACTAACCTGACCCTTGCAATTGACAGATTCTCTTTATTGCATGAGATACCATAGTAGACCTATGATCTTTTTATGGTTGACCCTCTGCTTCATTCTAGAAAGCAATCCATAATCAAAGTATATCCGTATTGGCATGGTCAACTTTAATAACCACTGGTCACACTGAGAACATATGTTTGCCTCCACACAAGGACGCGTCTTTTGTATAAAAATCTGCCACGTGACAGGTGGGAAAGATGTGCAAAATGTGAGGTGGATCAGTAGGTTGATCATCTCATTCCTCGACCAAACCATCACTCACAAAATTGTTGTAGTATTGGCTGAATCACTTGATAATCGATACTAATAAGAATGGACCTTGTTTTTTTAATCCGTGTCAATTTCAAATCACCTGCATATATAAAAACTGTTGTTTACAAATATCAGTCAAGTCAATGACATTATTTTTATAAAACAATCAATGACACTGTATTTCTCTAATTCTCGTCTCAGACTTATATGCATTGGATAGATTAGAAGAGAAAGTGTGTCGCAAAATAGAAATAACATTTGAACTTGTTTACAACAATGTGACCGTATCATCTGGTTTTGCGATTGTCCTCTACACCCCAAACTCCACATCAATACTGATTTTCGAAATTTCAAAACTCTAGATGCAAAGCTGCATGGACTCTCATATATCTACATTTTTTCTTCAGACTTACCTGAAGATCAGGTGGATTTTATGATGCATTTGTTTTCTTCAGAGACAAACTTCAGATTGTATGAGAACTGGGAAATTGTCTGGTATCTCCTCGCAAAGTAAATTTCCTCTGTCATTTGCACATGCTGCAAAATGATAGATAAAGATTTTTCAGTTTTGCAATTGATCTATGAAAAGCATTCCTCTGATATAAGCTTGAGAGAAATGCATGCAGAAAGATGACACTTAGCAAGGTCACTATGTCCTTGTGCAGTTTAGGCACACAATTCTTCACATAATTTAAGATGTGGTATTTGTACCTGGGCCTTCATCCTTTTATGCATGTCAGGAAATCGTCGTTATTCATATAAGAATTGACATTGACACGAGTTAAGTGACTTTCTTAGAGTCAACCCACCTGAGCCGCCAACAACAACAACAACAAAGTCTTTTCCCACATTAAGTAGGGTCGGCTACATGGATTTTTTGCCTCCATTCAGATCTATCTTGGGTCATTCTCGGGCTAAGCCAACATAAGCCATATGATCATCTGAGCCTACATAAAAAAAATAAAAAATAGGATTGCAACGTGGGACCATATCAAAGTTCTGTACTATTAGGTATAGCTAGAATTTAAATAAATACTGGAGTCAAATTAAAACGCATTGTAATGTTTACCTTAGTGTGTAGCTAACAATACGAGGACATCAAATTTGCTCATCTTTGTAGGTTTTGAAGTAATTTCAGCAATGTCGACGATATAAAACTGAATTAGTTGCATCTAAACAGCCACGGGTTCTCGATTGTTTGGTCCTTCCGGCTCTAGTTTGTATTTATCTAGTAACCCTTGAAAAATCGTCGAGGCCTCAGATAATCTTCCTTCATTAAGGTGTCTGTCCAATATGTTGGTGTACTTTCGAGCATTCTGAAGCTCACACAGGTCGAAATTACAAGGAAGGGAGAGTTTCCATTCATTGAATTTTCCATCCAAGCATAGTCCGTGAAGAAGAGAAATAAACATAACCACATCAACCCTGTAACCCTTCCTTGTCATCTTGTCTCTCAAATCCAATGCTGTTTTAAGCATTCCATATTTGCATAGGCAACTGACAATAGCATTATAAGCAGCCACGGTAGCATCCCATTTATCTAGAACCATGGTGCAGAACATTTCAAGAATAATGTATCTCTCTTTCTCAAACAACATGAGTTCCTTATTCGACAAACTATTCGTCAAGCCATTTATCAAGTAATGAAATGTAATATCATTAGGAGAACATTTATTTTGCAGCATCTCCTCAAAGTATTCAATGGCTTTCTCAAGTTTGGCTGATTTGCAGAAGTGACCAATAAGAGCACTATATGTTACAACATTTGGACACAGACCTTGAAAGCACATTCCTCGTAAAAGCTTCTCGGCTTTCCCGAACTCCCCTTCTCTACAAAATCCATTAATCAATGCGGAATAAGTTACCACGTTTTGCTTAACGCACTGCTTCAACATCACTGCTAAGACCCTCATAGCACCTTTCATGTCATTCCGTTTCACGTATCCATCTATAAGTGTTGTATAAGTGTATTCATCTGGGCAGAGTTCGTATTTTCTCATCTTATGTACACATTGAAGAGCATTATCCAAGAAGTTGAATTTACAAAAGCCCTTGATCATGGCATTATAAACAACCACTCCAACTTCAATATCCCTTTCTTCGATAAATTCGAACACTTTCCAGGCTCCGTTGATATCATTATTTCTAGTAAATCCATCAATAAGTGTAGCATAGACAAACTCATCTAAACACATATTTCGATCAAACATTTCCACGAGCAACTTCTTGGCAGCCGGAAGCATCCCCTTCTTGCAAAGCCCGTTAATCACGACGTTATAAATAGCTGCATCAGGAAGAATGCCTCTCTCCATCATGTCGTCTTTGAACCTCAGCGCTTCTCTCACCTCGCCTGCAGCCATAAGACCATGTATAACAACTCCGTAAGCAACCAAGTCAAGTGAGATCCCCAACTCCACCATCTCAACGAGAAACTCCGATGCCGTGAAGACATCGCCATCTTGGCAATATCTGTGAATGATGGGAGTATAGCTCAAAGCATTTGGTACTAGACCCCTCCCCAACAGTTGCATCAAGAGGCTCCTAGCCTCTTGAACCTTCCCTTGTCTACAATAGCCAGAGATCAAAGTATTATACGTGACAACATCTAGCACAAAACCACCACCGATCATCCGCCTCAATACCGCCTTCGCACTGAGAATGTACCCTCTTCGACAAAATAAATCAACAAGATTATTATAAATCTCAACATTAGGCTCCAACACTCGTGTCCCCATCTCTGCAATCAACCTTCTCACTTCATCAAAACCACAGCCACACTTGCAAAACCCATTGATCAAAGCACCGTATGAGACGATGGTCGGCAAGAATCCCTTCCTCTTCATCTCATTGAAGATCCTTCGAGCCTCCCGAACATCCCCTCTCTTGCAAAACCCATCTATCAACACATTGTAGAACACCACATTCGGGACACACCCCCGTCCCCACCTCACCTCCATCAACTCCTTGGCCTCCTCCACCCTCCCCTTCCCACACAGCCCCTTCATCACTATACATGTGCTCCAATTATCTACTCCACCTCTCTCGAGTATTTCATCATACAGCTTTCGCGCACTCGCCAGCTCCCCGCGATCCACCAGCACCTTTAGCAACCAATTGCACCCATACGCTTTATCCAGCACGATCCCGCGATCCCTTGCAAGCTTGTAAGTATCCATTGCCATCCCGATGTCGCCGGCCTTTGCGTACGCAGCGATCACGGCGCTGACGGCCTTCGGTGTCGGGTCGACATCGTCTTCGCGCATGTCGTCGAGCACGACAGCGAGGTCACCGAGACTGCCGGAGCGGGCGAGGAGGGCGATGGCGGCGGAGTAGGCAGCGGAGTCGAGGAGCTCCGGGCGGCAGCGGCGGGCGAAACTGAGGAAAGAGAGGGCGGAGGAGGGGTCTTTGAGGTGGGAGATGGCGAGAGGGACAGCCTCCGACGCGGCGGCGGAAGCGGAGGAAGAGTGAGAAAGGAGGTGTTCGAGGGCGGCGGCAGGTGAGGCGTTGGAAGTTAGGGTTCCGGCGATGGAGAGGGCAAGGCGGCGGATGGTGGCTTTGCGGGATGGAGGGGGCCGGCGGAGGGGAGACATGGGAGAGGGCGGGAGGAGGAGGCGAGGGAAGACAGGAAATTATTTGTATTTTTTTCCCATATAGAAATGGTTTAGAAATCTTCCTCCTGTTTTTTTAGGATAATAAACATTGTTTACATCTTTCTAATAATATCAGTTGTGTACTCGACTTCTTGTCAATCTATCACTTGTGTCTCTTGAGTTAATTGTCTCATCTCCAATGCAAACGGTCGTTAAATTAAGGGATACTATAAGAATTAAATTTAAAAAAAGTACTGAAAAGCCATCCTCTTCCTCCTCTCCCTTCTCTTCCTCCGCCCATCTCCTTCGTCACACTCCTCCCCCGCTCCTCGTCCACCCAGATCCTCCCCCTCCGCCCCGCTCCTCCTCTCTGTCGAGCTCTTCTTCCTCTGTCCTGCTCCTCCCCTTCCGCCCAGCTCCTCTACCCAGCTTCTCTGCCATGCTCCTCGTTGCCCCCTCATCTCCCTCCACCTAGCTCCTCCTCCTCCACCAAGCTCTTCCCCCTCCGCCCCCACTCCTCCCCTTCCTCCCAGATCCTCCCAGCTCCTCTGTCGCACTCCTCCTCTCTATCGAGCTCCTCTCCCTCTATCATGTCCCTCCCCCTCCGTCACTTCTTCTTCCCCCATGCTCAGCACCTCCGCCCCGCTACCCCTGCCCCACTCCTTGCCCTCCACCCAGCTCCTCCCCTTCGTCCAGCTCATCTGCCACACTCTGTCATGCTCCTCCCCCTTCGCCCAACTCCTCCCCCTCCGCTACTGCTCCTTCCCTGCTGCCCTTCTCCATCATCCTAATCCTTCCCTCCATCATGCTCCTCCGTCTCCGCCACCAGCTCCTCCCCCTTATCATGGTCCTAAGCTTTACCATCGGTTGGAAGATGTCGTCGTCGCCCACACTGCCGGCCATCCTGAAGACTTACTCGAGGATCCTGAAGGCCGACCTAAGAAAGAAGATGAAAACTTCATATTTTCCCCTCCTAGCCAAACCATGGTTTGAAAAAAGCATGTTTAAGTTCAACTTATTGACGGCTAAAGTAACGAAGGGGCTGATAACCGCCCCGCACCCTATGTTAATTCGAGCAAATTAATGTCCAAATTAATTAGATGTCGTTCGTTGCAGTCGGACACGAGAGGGCTAATCAAAAACCACTTTTAATCAGATTTGAGTCAATTTCAAGCGGTGATTTTTTTTACTTGGTGGAAGTCCTAGGTCGAACTTAGGGAGGCAGCTGTCTCCTTAGGTCAAATTTTAGCAAAATCCAAGTGTGTGATTTTCGGAAGAAATATTTTTGGTCTTTTTCGGGTTTTTTATGCAATACACATGCAAAATCAGGCCAAATTAAATGTTAATTCAGAAAGAAGGTCAAATTAATTCCAAAAATTATTAAACTTGGCCAGATTATGAAATAGAATGGAATTAAGCTACTCTATTTTTTTGTAATTTTTAGACACTAAATGAATTTACTGTGAATTAAATATGCAGACAGGGTGATTTTCTCCAATTAATTTTTAATAAATAACAAATCACAATTTTTCCAAGAGGCAAAATTATCCTAAATATCTCTAATGATAAGGTATCCAGGAAAATTGACAGATATTAATTTCAATGTGAAATGAATTTATTGAAATTAAAATGAGAAAATCACTCAACAATTTATTTAGGCCTCGATATGTGTGCGAATGACATGAAATTTTTATGGCATGTTAAGTTCAGTGTCCTAAAGCTACTGTGAGTTTTTGAGGATTTTTGGAATCACAAAAAATTAACTAGAAATTAAAAGGTGTCACTGGGCAAAATATTCCACAAATTGACCAATTAATTCATTGAAAATTCTACTGTAAATACAAAAATATGACACGTGGCACCATAAATATAGGACAAGTTGCTCAACAAAATGCAATTTTTGGAATTTAAAAATGATGTAAAATGCAACCTAGGGACGCGTGCAAACACAGGGGTGTAAATGCAATATAGGAAAATAAAATTACATAAAGCAAATATGCTGACAGGGACTTAAATGCAATTACCTATAATGCTGGGGGGCTCGAGTGCAATTCCTCCACAAGGCACGTGCTCCTCACGCGGGGTCTGCTTCACAGGGACCTTTTTGCAATATTTGAAAGTTCCAGGGGCCTCTGTGTAATTTTCCCAGGCCGCACGTGCTCCTCACGTGGGCGGCCTAGGTTCGGATAGCTGCGGAGGCTCGGGGCTCGGCTCGGACGCTTCTGAAGGTCTGGAGTGAGGCTCGGGCGATCCGAGCCTAGGCTCGGAGTAGAGGCTCGGACCGAAGCTGCGTGGCACGCTGTGGGCCCTCGGATCGAGCTCGATCCGATGGATGGCGATGAAGGCTCGTGGCGTGCCCTCAAGCCGTTAGATCTAGGTTGATCCAACGGCTACTGGCTTCGATGGAGATGGCGACGTGGCTGAAAATCCGCCGCTAGATCAGATGAGATATCAACGGCTGAGAGCTGCTGCGGAGGGGAGACGCACGGCGCACTAGGCGCCGTTGGATCTAAGGGATCCAACGACTCCTGTAAATCCCAGCTGAGAGGCGATGTGGCTTGTTGTGGACCGTTCGATCGACGTGATCGAACGACAGCTGTACGTCTCCTCCGATGGTCCTCCGCCGCCTGCGGAGGAGATGGCGGGGCTCCGGCGAAGTTGCCTTCGCTCCGCCCGTCCTTCCTCGTGTCGATGAAGCTCTCCGATTGCTCGGAGCGATCTCAGAAGACTCGTGGTGATGCGGCGAAGGCTTTGATGGTCTCAGGGGGGGTGGAGGGCTGTCTGAAGTCGGTGGCGATGAAGATCGAAGACGACTCCGGCGAAGCACCGACCAATGACTTAGTTGGCACCTGCAAGCACTAAAGACAGAGCCGAAGCTCGTGCGTGCACTCGTGGAGAAGTGAAGCGATCGGAGAGGCCTAAGGGGTGCTGCGGTGGTCTGACGAAGAAGCTCCGGCCAAGTGGCGGAGCTTGAACTGCTGGAAGATGGATGGTGTCGTCGGAGGGCGTGGAGGCTACCGCGAAGATGGGAGCTCCGATGCGAAGCTCGACGGAATGGAATGGAGGCGAGAAGATGACCGGAGGCGGCGAATAACAAGCGAGAAAAGGAAGAAAAAGGAAGCGAAGATCGGAGATGGATGGAGGCGTCACCTGGGGATTGGAACTCTTCCTTGAGTTCCAGGTCGTCGCTCGAAGGGTCGGTGGCTCCCTGAGCTCAAGCAGCGGCTCGGCGGAGGAGGGCTGCGACTCGGCGGAGGCCGAGGATCTCGCCGGAGAAGACAGACGTTATCGCTCAATGAAACTCACAATTTCTGTCACTAACTGGAAGCTCAGAGCTCGGGGCGTCTCTCACGAGGGGCGGATAGGGATGACGATGGCCGGAGAGGAGTGATTTATAGGATGAAGTCGATGGGTTACGTCGCTGGGAGGTGGAGTTCGAGGTCATCGTGGAGCGACTCTGGTGGGAGTCGTGGGGAATGAGGGAGCTGGCGAGGATGAGGGGAGAGTGGTGAAGATCGTGGCGGCATTGATGGTCGGAGAAGGTGACAGGCGTGGTGGCAAAAATAGAAAGGGGGCGGCGTGTTGCGCAAGGCCGAGATCGTGGGAGAGAGAGCGAACGGAGGTAGGAGACGAAGTCTCCACCGTTGGATCTTGTGATCCAATGGTGGGGATCGAAGCGATAATGGCCGGGTAGGATTAGATCGCAGGCGAATCGATCTGAGGGTCAGGAGCTCTCCACGTGGCATTACGAGAGCGAAGTAAGTGTGAACGGTGTGGATTGCATCAGGAGTGGCCTAATCCTAAGGTCGTGATGGTGCCCGGTGTCGTGCGGAGGAGAGGGCGATGACGAGCGGCAGGGATCAGATCTGAGGAAGATCGAAGGGCTACGATGCACTGCGGCCTGAGCGGTTGAGATGGAGGGATGGAGTGCATCATCCAAGGGTGCAACAAGCGCCACGTGGAGCACTAAAGAAGAGGCGTGAACGTGTGATTGAGATGAGGCGGGTGATCTGATCTGACGATCGGGAATAAGAGAAGATCTAGCGGCTTGGATGGAGGGATGGAGGGCGTGATCAAGCGGATCTCAAAGCGCCACGTGGCGCGCTCAGCTTGAGGCGCGAACGAGCGGTGCTGATGGAGTTCTGGAGTGATCTGATGGCTAAAATTTGAGGCGTGCACGGAGGCAGCTAGGCCGTTGGATCAAGAAGGTAATCCAACGGTTGTAGCTGCGGGCGGATGAGGCAAGGGCAGCGGGCTACGTGGCGCAACCAGAGGGCGCCACGTGGCCTGCTGTGATTGGTTGAAAAGAAAATTTAGTGTAGAAAGAGAAGGGGACCGAATTTAGAAAAACTCAAACATGAAAGTTGTATCTTGATGAGATCTACAAGTTTCATGTTGACCAAAGACGGAGATGAGGTCAAGAATGATACGAAAAATACAAGGATACAATTTATACATATATGTAGTATACAAAGTGGCCCAAAAACCCAACTTTCTCATACGAGCTCCAAACTTGATGAAATTGGTCTCATTTTAAAGGTCTTTTAATATGTAGTATTCTAAGAGTGAGTAGACCTATTTTGGAGTTTGTGTGAGGGATCTATGTGCATTTTCTGATCCAGAGATTCTAGGGCTTTATTGACTAATTTACAAGGGGATTTTTGGCTTTCTTCCCTATATTACTAACTAGGGAGTACATATTATAAGGAAGAGGTTATTTTTGGTAAGTGGATATTTTACAAGGGTTTTTGGCTTCTTATTTAAATGCAAATGGACTGCTAAAATGCATGTATTATGTATGTGTGCATGAATGCTATTTATGCATTATAAAGGGAAATATGCCTCTATTTACTCGGGAACAATGCTCTATTTTTGACTTTTGAAGTGATGGATCACAGATTCATCAGGGGCACAAGTAATAGATTGGCAAGAAGTCGGAGCACAACTGATAAAAATCCTTTTTTGTTTATACCAAAAAAAATAGTTGATCAAGCACTACAACATGTAAACATATATATGAGATAATATGTGTCAATCAAAAATATAATGATATGTCAGAAATGGTGAATTTGAGTTTTCAATATGAAAGAGAAGCTGTGGCAAATTTATGGATGATCTTGTGTTTTCTCTAATTTGAACCAAAATCATGTCATGTTACTTCATCTTTCTCATCGATTCTGATTTTAATATACGGGATAGATTGTTTGCATCCTTTCTATTACTTTAATTAAGTTTCGTTCGATCTCGAGCATTTTTGTTGGAGTTCTTGGTTGCATATCAACTTCTTACCCTCATGAAGACCTCGTGATGCAAACGGTCGGATATGGATGCGGATATAGGTATTATTGTATCCTTATCTATTTTTTAATACGAATACGGATGCAGATACGGATGTTGACGGATATTTAAACTATCTTACCATATCCTTGAAAAACAGATACGTATGTAAAACGGATACTGATCGCATACGAGTAATGTTAGAAATACTCTACAGAATCGACTTAATATATATGAATTGAATAGAAAACACATGATATAAATTTACTAAATGTGTTTCTACCATAAAAATTATACAAATATGATAAGAGAAGGTACAGAATTATGCTATATATGGTTAAAAATAAATATGTGATTATATTTATATAAGAAAACGGATATACGGATACGGATATACGGATACGGATATGGATATTTGCGGATATCAAAGTGATATCTGTATCCGTATCCATTTTAAAACGATGCGGATATGGATGTTAAAATTTGTATAAAACGGATACAGTGACGGATCGGATACGGATATATCCGTAAAAGTTTGCATCCGTAGTTGTGATCCCTAGTTGCTATCAAAAATCAATCGTTTGTTACCATGTGGAAAGGTTGGCCGAAGCTTTTGAGGGTATTTGAAATTAAAGGCTCTCGATTGGTTGTTGAGAAAAAAGATTGCTAATCAAAGAACTAAACCTTTTATAACATGCAGTAGCCATGAAAAGGAAATTTGTTTCCACTTAATTTAGAAACTATTTTACTTGGGGAGAATCATGCTTTCCACTGGATATTGATTCTATGTTGATGCAAACTTTGAAAAGCAAATTTCATGTTCAAGGTAGGGATATTGATTCTAGACATGTGTCCTCCAATATTTGAAAGTTATGATGACTTTGTAAAAACTTGTATACGAAAACCTTGAAGAAGTGATGGACAATTAATGGTCTTAATGTGATGGTTGTCACAAAGTTTGCTAATGAAGTTGTTGTATATTTGTTTTATAGCTTTATTATCTTTTTCAGGTAGAAGCTCTTTGGTGAAAATTATATAAAAGCTATGAAGTCTAACTCAAAGCTCAAAGTAACTCTAAGGCCCCATTTGTTTGGTTGGAAAGGAATTACAATGGAATAGAATCAAGATAAGAATGGAACCAACAATGGAATGAAAATGAATAGCTTTTTCCATTCCATTTTTTGGTTCATATTAGGAATTGAAAGATTTATTATAGGACATATTCATTTCTATGTTTGAGAATGTAAAAGAATAGAAAGAAAATAGCATTCCTTTCGTTAAGTAAAAAAATAATCGGTATCCTCCAAATTATTTTTTTCATGTAATTGATATATTTCATATAATAGATATTTCATATAATGGAGGCTACTTTGATTTTTTCCATGCAACTGATATATTTGGTATATCCATATCGATATCTACTCGAATATTTTATTACCATATCCATACCATAAAAAAGTTGAAAATATTATGGGTATGCGTATCCACAAAAAATAAAAACACTTATTCATGTCTGCATACGTATACATTAAAATGTAACCCATATCCATATCCTAAAAAACTAAAGATGGTATATATATCCTATCTATATTTGCAAAAAATAAGAATTCCATGTCCATATCTATATCCGCAAAAAAATCCGCATTCATGTCCCCATATATATCCGCAAAAAAAAATAAAATCTATATCTATATTCGTATATGTATTCGCTAGAATATAATCAATATCCATATTTTTACAAAAAAAATGAAAATTACATATGTATCCATATCCATATTAGAAAGAAATCACATATCCCTATCCATATTTGCATCCGCAAAAAAAACACGTATCCATGTTTGTATCTGTATCCATAAAAAACATATTTGATATACTTTATCCATATAATAGATATATCTAATAAATATGTATTCGCATATGCTAGAATATCTTGTAACCGTATTTGTATCCATACCCTAGAAAAATTGAACTATATATATATATATATATATTCATATCTGCATAAAAATCCCATATCTATGTCAGTATCCATATATGCATATATTGTAACTTATCCGACCTTTTGCATCCTTATATTTGCATCCATATCGATGTCCATATATCCATGTCTAAAAAGAACAATATCCATGTGGGTATCCAAAAAATACATATCCATGTCGGTAACTATATATTTGTAACAATGATATATTAATTTAAAAAATATTGAAGAAGGATACATTTATTAACATTTGTAGGGAATGGAATTTCAATTCTTAGGGGTCCCTAGGAATGGTTATTCTTATATATGAGGGAATCTGGTTTCCATTGTAATCGTTGTTCATGATCTAGCAA
This sequence comes from Ottelia alismoides, assembly GCA_037367405.1. Taxonomy (NCBI): domain Eukaryota; kingdom Viridiplantae; phylum Streptophyta; class Magnoliopsida; order Alismatales; family Hydrocharitaceae; genus Ottelia; species Ottelia alismoides. The sequence goes on from JAZKJV010001376.1 coordinate 1,402,603, forward strand.
ACACATGAATGGAATCGATAGAGGAATGGTGATTGCAATTCCCCCTCTATTTCAGCATAACAAACGGGGCCTAAAAGACTCATCTTTGAGATATTGCAGAAAGATTCAAAGAAAGATTCAATTCTAAAAGCTCAAGTAAATTAAAGACTTTGGAGTGCAAGGATGAGAGAGGAAGACTGATGTGACATAATATGTTATTTTTTTTGGGTTGAAAAATCTTATAGTTTTTTGTGTTTTTGGTCAATAAGCAAGTCTAATCTAGAACTATTATCATATTAGTTGAATTTTCGGAGATATGATAGATCACCTTTATATCCAATCTTGATCGACCATCTTTTTATCATGATCGACCACTTCTTCGATATTGATTTTTCAGACTTGATCGACCATATTTTTTATCATGATAGATGAACTATAATCAACCACCTTTTGGCCACCATGACCGATCACCTTGTGTGACTAATCGTTCACCCATGATCGATCAATGTGTTTTCATGATTGATTATTTCATGATTTTTGGAAATCAGAATGTTATGACTTCCATTTTTGTCTACCAACATCTCTTTTAGACCCCCAACTGATATAAAAGACCCCTAAGGCTCATTATTTGAGACACACAATCAAGAGAAACATTTTCTACTTAAAAAAAAGAAAGTATCATTCTCTTGAAATATTCGTGTTATTTCGATGTTTCAACGCTCTCGAGCTTCCTTCAATATAATTTTGTCTATCTACTCAAGTTGTTTGTGCTCTTTTTGCTCAGCAATGATCAACATTGTTCTCGAGCATATTCTGCACTGAAAGTTTGTCATTGTGTAAATTCAAGTTTTATTGTAAAACTATTTTTTTGTTGAGAATAGTGTAGACATGTATCTAACGAATCTCGTATTCATCAATTTTATTCTGATTATTTAACATTTTATCTTAGCCAACTCAATTAGTTAAACAATTAACTAAATATAAATGACATTAGAATAAGAGTTCAATGGGGTTGCCCCTTGGGGGAGCTAACTTAGCTCCCCCGCCCCACTTCGCCTGTTTTTTTTATTTTTATTTTTTGAAAATTTCTTCCGTAGAATTTCATCACTATATTCCTATATTATGTCATTAAAATTTCATGTGAAATAGAGACTCCTACGGCCTCCATCCAGACAGTCATTTTTTAATGGTAACAGAATTGCTAAAAACGACCCCATCTGGATGGAGGCCTTAGGAGTCTCTGTTTCGCATGAAATTTTAATGACATAATATAGGGAATATTGATGAAAATCTACGGAAGAAATTTTCAAAAAAAAACAGACGAAATGGGATAGGGGGAGCCAAGTTAGCTCCCCCTGGGGGCAACCCCATTTTACCATATAAATAATTAAAGTTGATTAATGCACTAATCCTTCTTCCATTATAAATAGGGTCGACTACATGGATTCTTGCTCAAATTCATGTTGAAAGATTCAACTATTTTTTACGTTGGTCGTCGACTACCTAACGTAATCCATGCAAGATTGGGATTGAATCCCGGTCTTTTGTGTGATAGACACACTGTACTACCACTAAAGCTGAGTATTGTAATTAAATAAAGTCTTTGATTATTGTATTTATTTATCTATTATTCTCTTTATTTTTTATGTGTTTCAATGTTTTTATATTAAAACCCATAAAAAATTATTAAACCAACATAAATAATATAATATATATATATATGTTAATTGTTATTTAAAAATATCAAAAAATTACAAAAAAAATAATTAAAATAAAAATTCATATTAATGAAAATACGTACAAAAATAATAATATTTATATATGATGTTTTTTTATTTTTGGTTCTATATGAATGTTGCAGATCTTAAAAAAATACACATGTTTCATGAAGAACACTTTTAAATTCAACTTCACTTATTATTTTATTTCGATTTAACTTGTATTTTACATTTTCTTTTTTTCTGATTGGACCACATGGCCTCGTGTTGTTGAGCCACGTGACCAACCCTTTATCCTCTCATGTATGCAACCTCCACCATTTTGATCAAGTGATAAGATGGTCCAAGTCAACATGCACCCGCTCCTCTCTGGAACATGTGATCATTTGATCAGATGCCCCAGTTAGCTCCTACCCGCCTTCTTGGGGTCGTTGGATCTCATGATACAATGGCCCTCGTGCATCTCCAGCCTCAAGTCATTCTCATCCCAAGCGACGCGTCCCTCCGCCGACGTAAATTCAACCCATTCCCTCATCGCTCCATGTGTCTTCACGGCCTAACTTAGTTACCAAATGAGAACACATCCGTCCCTCATATGCACCTCCATCTCCGACACCCTATTCACGTGTACCAACCAACAATTGAAACCACCATCTCCAACCATTCGCTTCTTCACAAAACCATCGAGGAGGGCACCATTTTACCCCCATTCACCTTTATGCTAGGAGATCCCGAGCCTCCTTACTGTCGTATGATATATATATATATATATATATATATATATATATATATATATATATATGGAATTTTTACCTGGTAGATCCTATAATCTTTACCAATTACCTCCACAACTTTTAAAACAACCTAATTCATCCCTTGACCCCGTAAATTTACTAACTCTTACCCTACATGAACTGGCCGGCCCACTCTTTGGTCTGCTTGTTAACTAGGTGGGCCATGGACATGTTCTACAAAACCTGACCCGCCCTGACATGGCCCGCAAATATAAAAACATGGGTTTAAGAACTGCATTTTAGATACATTTAATATATACTTCAAATTTTTGTTTTATATCTATTTTACATTTAGTTTACATGCCAAGTAACATTTATTATGATTACTTGGATTTAGAAAGACTAGATGATGCTAAAAAACTTAATTATCTCTATAAATAAATTTAAAAATTAAGAAAAAATACTTTTCATTTGGCCCATGGGTCATCTCGACCCGACCTGGCCCGGACCTGGGCCGGGTTGGGCCTTGAAATATGGCACGTGGGTCGACCCATACCTTGGATAAGAGGTTTTAGAACCCCGGTCTGTTCGACATGGCCCATGGCCCGGTCCCCACTTTGGTCAAGTCCAATTGCCATTAGATTTAACCTGATCATGGTTGATATAGATATCTAGTTAGCAGGGGACAATTATACCTGAACATTTGCTTTAAGAGCATACTGGGAGGCATCTGTCACTGCACCCTTTCCCGTACAATGCTACTTGAACTTTGCAACTCGAAGGGTTGGGGGTCTGGGGATGGGTCGTTACGAAGATAAAGACTCTCCTACGATGAGGACATATGAGAGGGCTTATGGGACCTAGTTAGATGGAAATGCAATCAAGGTAGGGGAGAGAACATGATTTCCAGGCGTGGTGTATTAATATGGCAACTCGTCGAACCAAAGAGACTTGCAACCCGACATTACGATCCAGAGCACACCCGCACCTCGCTCCGGTCATCGGAGCTTCTGAGTACCCGAGCCTCATCCGAGGCGCATCATAGAGCCACATGGTCCAAGCATGAGCCTTGCCTCCAACGACTCCCTATAGCATACCCGCATGCCCCCGGGCACGTGTTGTTGTGAAATTTACCAATAAGCTATGTCAACTTCTCTAGTTTTGCAAAAGAACCCATGTGCATATGTATGGTTGCAAGATAATCCTTACGGCTTTCTTTTATTGCATTTCAGCTCTCGTTTGGACCTATTTATCATGTTTTTTTCTAATTAAATTGTATTTTTCAAATATGCCCTTGAGTAGATATATAATAACTTAAGTATATGATATCCAAACTTAGTGATTTTTGAACTTATTAGAATCATATTTCTATGCTCTACATGATTAGTCCATGTATGTTTTTATTTATTGTACAAGTTATCAATTATTAATGATGCAAAGTCCACGACTGATTTATAGTATTTAATTTGCCATTCTTGTATATTAAATCTAAAATTTAAATTAATAGGTAAATTAATTTATATGGCATGCACTTCCTATTTAGATGAGTTAGAATTTATTTTAATCTCTTTTAATTCTAATGAACTAGAATTAATGATCTCGTGTATAGAGAATTGGATGCTTTATTCTTAACTTGATTAATTCACCAATTGAGCATTTGTTTAGTGATTTTTCGCATAATACTTTAGTGGACCAAATTAAGATATTTTAACATTGAATTCATGAGCTATGTATGTAATTGTTTGTATGCTTTCGTGTGCTCTATACTTCATTGTAGCATTGCAACATGCATTACAAAAAGTCAAAAACAACATGCATCATATAATTAACCTAGATCACATTAGAATTCTCAAACTATGTAGCTATTATCGTTATGTTCGACCATGTACTTATCTATGTATAAATTACACCTTGCTCTCTTCGCGGAGATACTTTTAGGGAGATTCAGTTGATCTGTTGAACGCTCGAGCTACAATGCGACGTAATTATAGTAGTGGTTTAGCGATTAATCGGTATCTAAGTTGTGGATTCTTTTCCCACAGAGAGAGAGAGAGATAAATTCTTTCTTTGGGGTTTGTCCAAGGAAGGGCACATGTTATATGAGAGGTTGAGCTACCCTCGATTTAAAGTAGTCCTGGAATAATGGAAGCAAGCTTTGTCAAGTGAGAGAAGGGAAAACCCTAGAGCATGATTCTGGTCGTGGTTTTCATATGCTTGGGTTTCTACGTAAAAATCATTGTGTACTTTATATTTTGTTGTTATTCTATCTATGTGGCTCGTGATGTTTTTTTCTTTGGATATTTTTATAGGGATAATTATATTGCACGATTCACACTTCCTCGCACTTGGTATTGGAGTAGGCTCAAGTTTTGTAGGTGTAACAACCTATTTGCATGTCAATGGCACAAGGAAAATTATCCACCCGTCCAAGCGAGATTGTCTACTCTATTAGAAAGTCTCCCTACTTTGATGACACCAACTATGCATACAGGAAGATCGTATGAAGATTTACATGTAATCCATAGATTTCAGGATGTAGACATGAATAACAAAGACCTTCGTGAAGGCAACAATGAAGAAAGGAGTTGAAGAACTCACTGACTCTTAGATCAAGGGTTTGAAGCGAAATGCAAAAGCTATGAAAGTGTTTGACACGAGCAATGCTTGGAGAAGGCACATGCAACGCTTGGATGCCATTGTTGGTGCCCTATTAGGACATGCTACAACCACCGATGTCTGGAGATCCGCTTTAGGGGCCCTGCACGGGGCCTGGAGATTCGATGAGGCATGCATAGGGAGCCAAACGAGATTGAAAAGGTCTTGGTGCAACCAAGGGGGATGATGCACACCGGGGAGGCTAGAGGTGGCGATGGGAGGTTAGGTATGAGCCCCAGTCTAGGACTGCTGCTCTAATACCATGTGGAGAAGAGAATGAAATGACTTGTGTTATTCAATATGCCTAGGGTTTCTTATATTGCGTGAAACCCTAGAGGACCAAAAAGAAAAAAAAATACATATACACCCCGAAGGAGTTGCAAGACAAAAATAAGAATAAAGAAAAATAATCCAATAACTCTAACAAGACCCAAACCATTTTGGTTTTTGTTATTACAAACAACTTTGAATTTTGTTTCTAAACTTGAAGACTTTGAATTTTGGTTCTAAAATAGATTCGATACAAATGACATGCATATTACATTTTAACTGAGGTCTACCGTTATTGTGAGTAAATCCTCTTACTTGACATATTTTGCCTTTGTGGCATTCTACTTTGAAACATCTTATTTATCTACAAATTTCTCTCTTTATGTTCCTTTATTTTTTAAACCAGCAACTGAGGACAGGAGTAAATCTTGTATGTTTTTGAAGATAGGCTTAAAGAAGAGGACATGATTTCATGACAATATGAACCATATTCATCTAACCAAGATGTATGTGTTGCCCTTGGGTATGTGAGTTGCAAGTTATATTCGGTTAGTATTTATCAGATGATGACAATGGTGAATATTATGGATGCAGTGAATTTGAAAAGGTGGTAACTTGTTAACATTCTTATACTTGCATCCACGTTTTCTATAGTTGCTTCTTATGCAATTAGAAGGAAAGTTGATGTAGCAGCGATCGAGGATAAGACGAGAGAAAATCGCTTAAGGTGGTTTGATCATCTGCAAATGAGGTCGGTTGATGTCGGGTAGAGCATTGGATCGGGTCGGCCTGGACCCGACCCTGACTCGACTCGCAAAAGCCCGTGCCCGGTCCGAACCCGATGTACAAATGGGTCGGGCATGAGCCCTCATATTTCAAAAATATCATGCTCGGGTTGGGCCCGCGCCCTTATATTTCAAAATATCATATAAGAACCAAATTAGATGACATGGATTTATAGTCACAATACATCCAATATTTCCTTCACCCATGAATAGTAATATTATATCATAACAGTACATCCAATATTCATGTATTATGTATGAACTATATCCATAACAATAAATTGAATTCAGAGTGCAATTCATGGAATCCAAATGGGCGTGAGCTGAGCTCGGCCCAAACCCCAGCCCGATCTCGCGGGCCTTGGGTCGGGTTCGGGTCCTCAGTTTGCTAAAAAAAACGGACCTCGACCCGACCCAAGGCCCACGGAAAATTGACGGGCTCGGGCCGGACTTTCCTGAGTTGGGTCGGATCGAGGCCAATGCTCCACCCTAGGCTGATGCATCTGTCAGGAGATGCGAGTTTTGGGATGTTGAGCCAAGTGAGAGAGGATGAGAAAGGCCCAAGAAGTATTGGAATGAGACTGACTATCCGAAGAGATCTTAGTTTTTTGGATCTAAATCTGAGAATGATCCAAGATAGATCTGAATAGAGGCAAAGAATCTATGTAGCCGACCCTACTTAATGTGGGAAAAGACTTTGTTGTTGTTGTTGTCATTGTGCATCCTAAAGTTTCCAAGTGAAAATGAATTTTCTTATAGTTGTTGACAAAGTCCTTACAGTGAAAAATTCTATCTCGAAAGTTACTTGTAATTCTTCCACTTTGATTCAATAGACTAGTACACAAGTTATTATTTTTAGTCGACTGGAGTGAGTAATTACTCAATAGCCCTTGAAGTTGTAGCTTCAAAAGTTATATATGAGATGGTTTATTTGCACATCTTCCTTTAGCATAACCTTTCTTATTCTTATATTTCTCTAATGTGCATCACTAAATAAAATCTTCAAAATTATTTTCTAAAACATTGAACTTTTACTTAAATCATCATAATTGCACCAAGACAAAAGTTGCAACAGTTTTTATGTAGAGATTTTGATTTTTTTGGACGATGATGAATGGAAATTTTAATGGGTCTTATGCCATTTTTTATAAGAGTTTAATGGGGCTGCCCTGCACCGTTTTCGGCATTTTTTTATTTTTTGGAAAATATCGCTGTGTATATTCATCCCTATATCCCTCATATATGTTATTCGAATTTCGTCAGAAACAGAGACTCCTACGGCCTTCATCCAGATAGTCATTTTTTAACGGTAACAGGATTTTTTAAATCGACACCATCTCGATGGAGGCTGTAGGAGTCTCTATTTCTGACGAAATTCGAATTACATATAGGAGGGATATAAGGATGAATATATATAGTGATATTTTTCAAAAAAATAAAAAAACGTCGAAAATTACGCGGGGACAGCCCCATTAAACTCTTTTTATAATGGCACTCCAGTGGGGTTCTATAAAAGAGGGTCATAATTGTAAAAAAATCTTAATTATGATGCATAGAAAAAAGGAACTATTTACTATACATGCATCATGACATCCTAGCGTTATAAGTTTATTTTAGAAAAAGAAGATTGTAGAAGTATTTATATTGAACATGTTTAGATGCATTTGGATGATTCTTGATATTATGATTTTATAGGTTTAGGAAGAAAATCGTAAGCACTTGAATGTAACTAACGTAGGCCTATTATCTCGATGAGATTAGGTTTCGTCATTCTTCTATGCTTAAATTTTATGGGTCCTCGAGAAACACTTATTCAAGATAATCTCGATTAAATTTTGGAGGAAAAAGTGAAGATAATTTCTGATTTGACCATATCGATGATATACCGGTATCGATAGATGACCGATATATCATTGATGTGATCGATATTTGCCCTTCCATGATCATTTCCCTCACAAAATCGGGCTGATTTGGGTGATATGATGTTGATATATCGTATCGACAAGTAGTCGATACCGATACCTATATTACTTACCTTGGATTTGACCTATAGATAAGTTAGTTTCACATAATCAGTTAGATATAAAATTTCAGAATCGACAGACCTCATGTTCCAAATATCTTTATTTCATTCAAAATCAATGGTCAGCTCGCAAAGCAAATAAAATCAAAATAACAAATCAATCGAAATAAAAGAGACCGATGTATCAAATGACATAGCAATTGATATTCAATTATTTGCTACCATAAGACCGATTTGTTGCATTGACGATAGCGTCGTCGTTGCTAGTGATTTTTCTTGTATTGTTATTTTCTTTAAATTGCAAAGAAAAATTCCTTAATACGATGACAAAAATTCTGCATCGAAAGAGCGGATATCCCATGAAAATGGTTGGAGTACTAGGACAGAGACGAAATTCAAAATTTGAAGTCTTAATCGCGGAACGAGTGAATCTAGCGAAGGAATGAAAGAGGGGACTGATAGGGTCACAAACTTGAAGCAGAATACCAAAGACAACAAACGAGGTTATATACTAGTGTAAATTATGCAAACACAAGTGCACCATAGAATGAAAAGCCTCAATGCCTACTTGGGTTATATGATGATGCAATGACAACCAGGTATATTTTTCCATATGCATGGCTTAACTCTATCGATAAGAGGGATGCCGGTCAAACATAGTCTTTGGAGTATATTTGAGCTATTATCGAGGAAAACTGGTCATGGCAATTTGTTGAGTATATGCTTAAGTTGACAAGTTCGCAACCAAACAAAACGCTTGAGCTCAAGTTACCAAATAATAATCTCACCACTTATAATTAACTCTCACTTGTTATTTGAATATTTTTAGTACTAGTGATTTATACATATATTAGATGGAATTTCTTTTTTATTTCTATATACTCTTTTCTTTCCTTAACCTTCAACTTATTTATCTGTATAAATAACATAAACAATACGATCAAGCAGTCGTCAAGCTATCCTTCTTCTATAGCTAACACAAATCAACTCTTACTTGACCGAACTTTCATTACTTGCTTGGAAAGCGGGTTCGATAAAAGAAAGTGGGGAGTTAGAGCTTCTTTTTTTCAAAGGGACAAGCGAAATTCTATTTCATTCTAATACTTGATTGCAATATGATCCGTCACTTATTTCTAATGATAGTGATATCTTTATCGCAAATTTTCTATCAAATATTAAAGTCGTTCCTAAGCTTACAAATGTAGCGGTCTAAGTATCAAACTATTTTAAAGTTGGTCATATTGTCCCATATGATTTGTAGAGGATCGATGAAAGATTACATTGTTACCTTTAAAATAGTTTGGTATTTGAATCGTTACATTTGTAAGTGTGGGGACCATGTTGATATATGATGGAAAATGAGGACCTTTTTGTAAATCTCTCTTTAAAAATGTTACAGTTATCACATGCTTATATGTGTTCGAATTATTATGATTTCTACTCCTATAATAGTTTTGCATTAGAATATATAAAAGGGTAAATTACTATTTGAGACCTCATCTATGGGTCCGATCTCAGAATGAGTCCCGATCTTTAAATTGTAACGATTCGGATCCCAGGACCATTTATAAAATAGAAATTTTGGAGTTCATGATAAATATGCCCTTGATGGGAAGGGAATGAGAGTTGAGTTCCAACTTTTAAACAAAGGCATACTCGTCATTAGCCCCAAAAAGTTTCCTACATTAATGGCCCTGGAATCCGAATAGTTACTATTTAAAAATCGGAATCCATTATGAGATCAGACCCATAGATGGGGACCCAAATTATAATTTACTCTATATAAAATGTCAGTGCAATTTATTCCGAAAAAAACGGATGTGAAAAATGTTGTCAACGTGTTAGAATCCGCAGAACTTGGCCACATGGCGCAAAACTTTTTGGGATGGGATCCTTTTTGATAATTATTCAAATTCCATATCTTTTTCGTGCAATTTATCCATAAGATAATATAAAACGGGAGTTATGTTGAGAGTGGGATTTGAACCCACACCCTTTCGGACCAGAACCTTAATCTGGCGCCTTAGACCAACTCGACCATCTCAACTTTGATACAGATTAAAACAATGTAACTAACTCATAATGTTTTGATTAATGTCACCATTATCATCGTTTCAAAATTTCTTGAATTTTTTAGCAAATTTTTATGTGAAATAATACGACTTTATGCTAAAATAAACAATAAAAGATAAATGGTCACATTGTGATCGCATTAATCATTATTTTTTCTTCCATATTACTCATTTCTTTATTACCCTTCAAACTAACCAAACTAGAAGGAATGATGAACCTCACTTCCTCCTTATTCATCCCCATTCCTTGTCCTTATCCGAACCATTAGAGGAACAAAGAAGGTGTAATGAGAAATAAGGGAGGTGGATTTTGATGGGATATAAGCATATTGAGGAGGATTTTTTTATTCTACATTTCCTTGTTGTTCTATGGAGTGTGTGGCAAATTGTGATAATTATGTAATTGGTAGTTATTAATGGGGGATAAATGAACATCATTAATTAGATGAGATATAAAAAGAAGGATAATTAATATATGGCATACTTGAAGTTCAATGATCTATTGGAAATCATGCCATGACCAACTTGATGTACATTAAATGATAGCCATACTAAGACTAAGGAATAAATGCTAAAGGAGGAAAGCTTTTATGGCTTATCATATAATGTAGCGGTAGATCCCCGGGTTTCGGATCCTCTGGGTAATTTTGCTTTTTTACCTAGACTGGGTAATATCATTAACTCCCCATTAGCTCTTCACTAACTCTCCATTAATTCAACACATACCTACCAACAAAATACTAATTAGTTGTAAAAAAATAATATAAAATGCACCGATAGGAATTTCGAACTAATGGCTGGAAATTTTGGTAAGAGTTTGAAAGTTAAAATTTAAGTGTTTAAAATCTATTTGTAGTAATGTGTGGTAAATCCTCTTTCCATTCTTGGAAAACAAGTTGATAAGGATATTGCAATCCTCTTTGATTCTCTCCTCCCCAAAATTGTGAGTTGTAACGCTTTAGTTTTTATTTTTTTTGTCATGTATTTCATTGTTGTAATTTTTTTAATCAACTATAAATTGGGCAAACCATATTTCACTATTATGATTGTATTATTGTTTTCCATTATTTTGTTAAGACTTATTAAAGAAATATTCTATCTTTATATTTGTACAAGATAATATTTTTATAATAGGCATTATCTACCATGGACTCAAATGGGGTAAACTTGGATATCAGATAAAAACATAGATAACCACAATAAATAAAATGATAACAAGGTTGCTATGTATATGTATATAGTTATTAGCTGTTACATTTTGCATGAAATTAATTTTGCATATCATGCACATAATTTTGTATTGCAAAGAATTAATTTCTAAGGATTAATGCTTTAGGAAATTATTTTTGCATGACATGCACATAATGTTGTATTGCAAAGAATTAATTTTTAAGGATTAATACTCGAGGTTTGTTTGGCATGTAATTAGTTGTTGAGAATTAATGCTACAATATTAGTTGACATTTATTATCTTTGATGTATGGTTAGATTTTAGCCATGTAGAATGGAGATGATGTGGCTTCCATCTAGAACACTTTACCCACTCTAGGTAAAATTAAATTTACCTAGAGGATCCATATCTATAGATCCCCCTCCTTCAATATTAATATGGGGAGTCCTGTTCTTCATGTAGCAATGGCTAATTAATTAGATTACATTTATAATGGCCGAAAAGATTCAAAATAATCATTTTCCCCATGAAACAAGTCCAAATTTTTCTCTTATTTGAAATTTGGCATACATGACATTACATATGCGGGTAAATTGGGGTTGTCCTGTTGAGAGCTAACTTGGCCACCTCCATCCTATTTTCCCTCTATTTTTTATTTTTTGAAAAAGACTTCCGTGGACTTTCATCATTAGATCCCCATATTATATCATTCAAGTTTCATACGAAACAGACTCCTACAGTCTCCACCCAAATTTTGACTTTAACAATTATGCGACTGTTAAAAAAAATGACCGTCTAAATAGAGGTCGTATAGGTCTCTATTTCTCACAAAACTTGAATGACATAATATAAATATATGATGATGAATTTCTACTAATTTATTTTTCAAAAAAAATAAAAATAATGAAAAATAGGAGAGAGGAGCCAAGTTACCTCCCAGGGGATAGCCCCATTTTACCCTTACATATTATGCAAATATTCTTGTCTTCTTACATGCACGTCTCTTTTGTTATGCAACGCTAAAAAAAGGGTATTTTTGTCCAAAAATATAGTTTGGTAGGGGTCTATTCATGTCGTTTGATGATTCGTTGCTTATCGACAAAAAAATACTATAGCTCTTTTCATAATAATAACTCTAGTTAACTCATATATCTCTGGAATATTGACATCGAACGAAGGAGGCCAACATGTAAATATTTATAGGAGGACATGGGTAATTACATTAGAAGGAAGATTATATATGATATTGAATGTTTGTAGGAACATCCATTTAATAAATTCTCCCTTTATCAATAAGAAAATGTAATATTATTCAAATTGTGAACAATAGAGCCAAGAGGGCGGAACTACTCGCGAAGAAAAGAGAGATATAGGGCTCGTTTGGTTGCCAGGCTGGTATACCTCATGCTCTATCCCGGTGTTCATGGGTTGGAATTAGTTGTATGGATTGTACAATTTATCTGTTATAATATTTTTTAACCACGCTCAAATAAAAAATTTAACATAAAAACATATTATAATCATTAAAAAAGTTAATATAATACACCATCAATGTCACATCACATCACATTTATCATTCCATCATTCCCAAACATCCAAACAACTACTGTTCACAAGAGGATACTCCAATCCAACCCAACCCAGTTACCAAACAGGCTCAGAGGCTCGTTTGGTCGTCAGGTTGTCCTGGGGTAATCTGGCAGATCCCCCTACAATCCTACGTTGGAATTCCATCACATAAGTAATGTGACATCACATCACATTTCTCATTCCAACCATCTCAAACCCTCATAACCATCTAAACATCTACCATTCACAAGAAGTTAATCCAGCCCAATCCAGTAACCAAACGAGCCCAAGAGTTCTTGGAAGAGTAGCCCATTCTTTTTTTTGTAATTTACTCTATAATGGTTCGCGCTCTCCGATATACTTGAAGTGAAGGCTCCTTTTCTATTTTTTCGCAACGTTTGGTCGCCAAGTTATTCCGGGGTAATTTGGCAGATTTCCCGCAGTTACCAAACAGGCTCAGAGGCTCGTTCGGTTGCCAGGTTATCCCGGGGCAATCTGGCGGATCCCCCTACAATCCTACGTTGGAATTCCATCACATAAGTAATGTGACATCGCATCACATTTCTCATTCCAACCATCTCAAACCCCCATAACCATCTAAACATCTACCATTCACAAGAAGTTAATCCAGCCCAATCCAGTAACCAAACGAGCCCAAGAGTTCTTGGAAGAGTAGTCCACTCTTTTTTGTAATTTACTCTATAATGATCCGCGCTCTCCGATGTACTCGTAGTGAAGGCTCCTTTTCTATTTTTTCGCAATGCGAGCACCTTGTCTTTTCCCATTGTTTTAATACAAGTCCATTGACCAGGCTCCAGATCCAGATGCCAAAGATGTCAGGTGAGCACATGGAAACCAAGGACCATAAAGACATTAAAACTTCGAATTCATGTCGAAAACAACTGGGAGGCACCAGTTACGCGACATGCACAACAGCAGTAAGACGAACCCGTCGACCTTTTGCGAACAGTCGCAAACTGAACTCGACCACACAGCTGCAGGATCGTGCAGATTTACAAGTTGGTTCTGTGGATTGAATACTCCAGCAAAAACCATTTCATACGTATACAGTCGGCAATTACGCAGAATGTTTCATCAGTAACAGGCTGCGATAATCAATGACAAAACCTGAACCGGCTATTCTTCGCCAGACAATCAGCGGGGAATCTCAGAATCAGTCCTTCAGATGGCTGAGAAATAGAAAACCAGACCAGTTGTGTTACTTGTGTATATGCGAAGCGATGTAACTGTAGAAGCTCAACCCATTTTTGTTGCTGAACTGAACACCTCTCGCGGGACCTAATCATCTCGAAATTGGTGGATCAGCTTGCAAAATGACGTGCAGCGTGGATCTACAACTCAGACTCAGTACTGGAACGATAAATCGCGTTGCATTTCCTCGCTTCATCGAAATGTGGAAAACTCAAACACCTGCAAAACAACCATATGATGGTTTGGGGGCAGCCTTGGCCCTTGAGATTAAGAAGTTTGTGCTTTAGGAAACCCATGGAAAAATTGATCATTTCACTCCAAGAATATATGCTTTTGTTCTCTCTTGAAAAAAGGATAGATAGATGGACCTGAATGGCAGGTTCTTCGATGCACCCGCGCATCCGATGCATCTTCTGCCTTTCTCCGACTCTTCAACCTCGTCGCCACAAGATCCGTTACGACTCGTCCTCTCAGACACCTAGACACCGACCTTTTCTATAGTTCGGCTCGACATCCGACCTCAGACATTGACTGATTCCCATCAGGGATGTGGAGACAGAGGTGAAAGTCAAAAGTCCGGACTCCTCAGAGAGAGAGAGCGAGGAAGAGGGGTATCCACTTTCGAAACGAGACTGAAGTAGTAGTCCGGACTCCTATAGACTAGGCATGTGCATTATCTTAGCTACTCCATCGATTTTATACAATCTACTTCAGATGTAATTCAAGGGGTGCCAGTGAAGAAAGATCACACCTGGTGTGCACAGTAGGTAGCATCCCTGAAGGTGGAATGAACAGCTTCTAGGGTTTAGGCCGCCTATGTCGCAATCGCATTCTGGTGTTGATTGTTATGCACTCTCTCTCTCTCATCCTTAGATTCCTATGCAATGTTATCACATCACCTCAGGCATCACTATTACCTGAGTTTAGATCGTACGAGAGGTGAAAGATCAATCAAATGACTGACCCCACGACCCGCACATCGCTTCACTTTCCTTCATATCCAAGGAGCATCTCCTTAAGAAATAGAAGGATATCGATTCTCCGGATCCCGCTTATAAATACAAACACATCTTACCGATTTTTCAACTTCCCTCGTTTCCTTTATAAGGAAGAAACTCAAGGTCATGTGTTTCCTTTCGTTTCATGATGGAGGAAAATTGGCAAAGAAAATATGTATCCTCTCTCTTGATTTCTATAACTCCTTGTAGAAGGGTCAAGCGTGTCCAAAAACATGTCAGAAGGAGAATATTAAGAAGGGATGCCTTTTTCAGATCTAAATCCAGCAAAGAATCCTTGTAGCCGACCCTACTTAAAGCGGGAAAAGGTGTAGTTGGTGGTTGTCACTGTCTCCACTTTTCCCTTGTCATGGAAACCAATTTCCCTATAGTTTACATCCCAAACTTACAACCCGCACCAACCCCCACCACGATCACTCTATGAAAATCCATACTTTTCAAGCTGATATAGAACGATCGACACCATATGTTGGGGCAGCGGAAGAGTGTCAGGTAAAAGGAATGGGTTTTAAAAGAGTGAATAAAAATCAACACAAAAGAAAATAATTAAACTTATAAACTTCTTTTCATTAGAAACTCAAGACTGTTATGCCATCAACTCGTAGTGTACCCTCCACAAAATTTTGACTAAAAAGGACCTATATAAACAATGACTATCATTCCTTATAACTCCAGATTCCAATTCGGAAATTGTATTACTTCAGGTCAGCAGAAAGGCGGATAAACAGCGAAACTTCTTTTTGTTATTTACCATAGGTAAGTCAGTAAGCTGCCTCTTGAAATGTGGCTTCAATTTTATACTTCCCATGCTGCTTATGGTACAGCTTTAGGAAGAAATCCAAGGAAGCCGCCTTGCTGCAGCTGCAAAGAAATAAAAAGAAAGGCGCCTCTTCAAGAGAAGACAAAGCCATCTCTTTGAAAAACAGCTTAGCTATGGTACATAATAAATAAAAAAATTTCGCCACCACATATGGCGAAATATGTTTTGTGGATAGGGTACCTGCTAAATTTCCTTCAAAACAAAGTTGCCAAATTTATTGGCTGAATGCAAAAAAGAGAGATATATACAAGTCCATCTCTCGCATTCAATTCACAATTGCAACTCAAAAGTTTATGTATTCCCTTCATCATCAAGGATCCGTTTGCATTAGATCATCCCCTCAACTACTAATAATTTACATACAACCTTCTTGAGGCGACAAAAAACTACAGCTAGCCAGAACCAGCGAACAACAATAAAATCCGAGAATATATGGCATTTGTTACAAAAAATTCCAGTTAGTAAACGAAAGAAGAGATTCGGATGTACCACAGATCAGCCGATGAGAGCAAGTCCCGAATTCCACTACGGAGACTTCACGACCATCACGTCCTCGACTCCATAGTCGATACTCAACTCCCTTAACGGTGGGATGTTTTCCATGGCGAAGATCATAAGATGAGGGTATGAGGTGGCATTGTCATCGAAGAGAACAAACTGAAGAAACATGTTCGGGCTACAACTCTGACTCAAGTAACATGCTACATTTCTTGTCCTCGATACATCCATCGAGAAGTCAAGAGGAGGCAGTGGCGGATACATTGGTCTCGGATAGTTGGGCACAACACTGGATATGTCTCCCCACTCGTACCATCTGTTCGGGAACCGTTTCGGATGGACCAAGCCATCACCATTCATGGACAACAACTCTGTCTGCTGCTTATTCAGCACGATCCCACTGTACTCACAAATGAAAGCCCCGGCTCGGATCAAATCCAGCGATCTGACCCCCCATCCAGTCTCCAGTGATCTGAAAACCTCCAACCTGTTCCTCACCCCCTTCTGGGTCACACGATTCCGGCAATTAGGAGGGCACCGACACCAACTCCCGCATTCGTAAATCAGTGGCTTCCCCATCAACAAGATCCCATTCGAGTCGTACGCAAACTCACCCCCATTCTTCTCTGCACAAGAACAATCATCCCCACAGCTCTTCAGGCACTGGCAGCCGTCACCCACATTCTGCTCTGACCTCTCGAGACCCATGTTCGCGGGGTACACTGGACGTGCAAGGTAATCAAAGAGTGATGGGTACATGTCGTCATCGATATCATTGAAAAGCGTTACGGGTATGTTCTCCTTCCCTTTCGAGATATCGCAGCTCAGGTACCCAGCAGGCATGACAAGCTTCCTGAGCTTGTCTTTCAGATCCTCCGCATGCTTCAGCACAACGCTGCCCATCTCCTCCTGACCCGCGATACGCACAAGCTTGTACTTGTACACCGCGAAACCAGACTTGCCGACGTCCTGCCAGAAGTCAACAATCCGATACAGCCCATCATACACATAGACTCTCCCGGATGGGCTCCCATCGTACTTAAACCCCCTGATAACCCTGATCTCGATCGCGTAGTTCATGCTCCGCTCGAGCGCAAGGTTCCCGGACTCGAGACGCTGGTCAACCGCCTGCCGTGTCACGTTCTTCTCACGTCCTCCATGTCCAGTGTACACGAGGACGTTCCCAGTGTCCTCGTCATCCTCGTATCCCCCGGAAACCACGATGCTCGTCGCAATCGGCTCCCCGGTGCTGCTACGACTCGCGGGGACGTAGTCGATACCGGCCTGCACCTGCCCGTGGAGCCCGACAACGCACAATTCCATCCGGAAGAAGAAGATGTCCCCCACCGCGATGCCAGGAATCCCTCCGACAATCCGCTTGTCGCGGTTAAGCCAAAGCCCATGCCGGGCCATGAGCGCGGCGGCGTCGAGATCCGCGCGGCCGCGGCCGCCCACGCACGACTCCCCGATGCGTACCGCGCCCTCGAGCAGCAACGACCGGAGGCTCTCGTACGTGGCGCGAGTCCGCCGCACGACGTCGCGGAGGTGCTGCTGGTCGCGGGGGTCGGAAGCAATGACGCGGACGAGCTCCGCCGACCTCGGCGGCGGCTTGCGCCACGCCGCTGCCGCAGGCGGCGGCGTGACAGCGAGTGCGAGGGCATCGGCGTCTCCGGGGCGGCGACGGCCGTACCGGAGGTGGAGCTGGAGGGCGTGGAGGGAGGCGAAGATGTCTTCGGAGGCGGCAGCGGCAGCGATGGGGAGGGTGTCGTCAGCGGAATCGCCGGCAGCGGAGGTGGGCTCCGGTTTGGGGGAGAAGTTAGGGTTAGGGTTTAGGGGGAGGTCGTCGAGGTCGAGGAGGGGCTCGAGCTTGGGCTCGAGCTTGGGGGAGAGGAGGGCGAAGGGGGCGAGGGTGAGGTCGAGGAAGTTGGGGGGATCGGAGGAGGAGGGGGCGAGATTTAGGGGCGGAGGGAAGAGGCCGTTGATTCTATGCATTGAAATTTTGAAAGAATAATTTTGGAAGGATTGTTTTGGGAGGCTGAGGATCAGGATCGCGTTTCGATCTTGAAACAATAATATCTTGTTTTTAAGTCGAAACGCAATCTAAAATAACAACTGGTATCAGAGCGAGATCCAAAGGAAAACGACGATGATGATAAAGAAGGACGAAGAGAACATGATGAGAGGAGAGAGATCTGGTGGAGGTATGAGGGCGAGGTTGAGAGATATTTAATAGAAAAAAGAGGAGAGAGAGAGAGGGAGCCTGAGAAGGAGTGAGAGATAAGGGAGGTGGTGTAAAAGGAATAAGTGGAACTTATTCTTTTTTCTTTAATTAAATTTCGGAGAATGGGAAAGTTGGTTGTCTTTTGTCCTTACAGGATGAGTAAGAAGAATACAATAATCATATGTAAATTTTATACCGCGTCAAATAAATATGTGTTTTTGAGAATTCTTTTCTTTACTTTAGAATTGGTATTTTTTGTCTTGGAGATGGAAGATTTTCAATCTCGAGATGTAAAAGATCGACAAAGAAGGAGCAAATGGAAAAGGAAGGAAGGATAAAGGAGATTCTTTTCCTTTTCTACTGATGTAATGTTGATGTCATTAAGGTGGAATATTTTTTATCATGTTAGAGTACGACGTACCTATATATTAACTAGCAATTGGTGTTGTATGAATGGAAAAATGGAACAAATTCGGAGAAAGGTGGAATGGCGATGGTGTTGTTAACGAGGAGATAGCTTCCTATTGAGTCGAGCGACACTGAAACTTGAGATGTCGAAAATTAATTGATGATAATAAAAGATGTCGAAAATCAATTGACAATAAAAAAGTGAATAATTGTTTTACCACCAAGACATGGAAATTATTGTATTGATGATTATCATATAGCTGCTTTTGGTTGGGGTTATTTCAAGAAGGATAGATTTTATTTTTGTCATTTTAGGAAAATATATGTATGTAATTAGACTTTTTATTTGTGATTACGGAGTAAATGTTAAAAAAATGTAGAATTTGTTTTTTTAAGGAGAGAAGGTTTTTATGTGAGAACTAATACTATATATAGCCATGAGAGAGAAACAAGAATGAGTCTGATTGTTCCTTTCTATAATTAGTCCCAGTGCCCGTTCGATTGGGGGATTACTCCCCACTTTGGGCGGCCCCTCTAACCCATTAGTACGACCCACTCTCTTTCCATCAAAAAATATATTATACCATTATATCATCTAAAAATTATAAAATATTCAATTTGTATTCATTATTCCAAACTTAAATACAATCACATCATAACAACTACTCACTTTTTCAAATTTCAATACAATCATATCATAATAACTACCAACTTTTTCAAATTTCAATACAATCACATCACACAAACCTTTCCAACTCTAAACCCACCAACCAAACACCAAACACAAAAACATGTTATCCACCCCCGGATAACCTACAAACCAAACGCACCGTTAGGGATTTTATACTTGTGCCTCTCCGAGTTTTTGCAAATAGAGTTATGCCCTATATTTTTTGCAATAACTTGTGTGCCCTACCTTTCTAAGCCACTAGTAGTTATATATCCTTCGGGTTAGTTGACACACATTCCCCTTTAAAATGACATCTTCATTCCTCATCGTCTCCCACCTCTATAGAACCTCAACTTTCAGCTCGGAGGTATGACCGAGTCCAAAATTTAATTTGATCAAGCATATACAATACATGAATCATTGGAATCATCTCCTCGTTAGCTTTCCAATGCATATGAAATTTTTGAATTCTGACTTCGAACGAGCATCTTAGTAAAGAATATATGGCCCTAAAATTTGGATGCGGACTACGAAAATGTAATCACACAAGCTCCTTTAGTAGATCATATGGACGATCATGGGTGTCCATCTCTTCTTCTTCTTCCTCCCATCATCCTCCAGCTCCATAACCATCATCTTGATCTTTGGGAACTCAGCAGGGTTTCACCGAAGAGCATTTTGGCATCATTCTTTCACGGGGGGTATAAGGAACATGAATATCTTTTCGAATTTGAGTTGGAGGCAATGCCTTCTCTGTAGATTGCATCATTGGAATAGGTATGTGATGCTCACAACTCTCTTACCCAAATCATGATCTATATTGTTAAAGGCGGTACTAGATCTTGACTCGTTATAGATCATGGAAAAACTACACGTAGACGTGTCTATGTGCTAAGGTAACTGAGTTTTTCTCCCTTTTTATCTTTTGGCATATGTTATTGTTGCAGTTGTGTCATGTTCATTTTGATAATGGTAAGCATTGTTCTATCATCTCCATGGTTTCCTGACCCATAGGAAGCCTCCTTGCTTATTAGGGAAATCTCCTTGATTATTAAGATGCTATCTTTTCTTGGTAAATATATATTGTGGCACCCTAATTTTTTTCATGTGATTGGAGTAGTTTTCTATGGTGAAAATCAAGTTTATGTTGTGATATATAGTGTTCCGTTTAGGCTTAAGAAGTAGTGATAAATCAAAATCTCCTAATAAAAATAATGTTTTGGCATGCCTTCGATGATATGTAAATAAATCAATCCACGGAAACAATTATCATGCCTTCCAATCTCTTGTAGAAAATATCAACTTAGATGCAAAGTTAATAACATACATATGATGATGCATCATGAACTCAATGTTAGAAAGTTAATAAAAATCATTTCCCATGTACAAGAGCATATTCTTGACGTGATCAAATTATAAAAAGGATATTTTGGTATTAGCAATGTGTAAGGGATACCTTTGGAGAGAAAATGTAAACCAAGTACTTTAGATCATCCAAGGATTTCGAGATATTTGGAGTGAAATGAGAAATAAATATGAAACTCGAAAAGAAAATAAAAACAACGATATATCGTACTGAGCAAGATTTGATTGTGATTGTTATTCATTAGTCCGAGACATTAGATTTGATGCTACATGAAATGTTGAGATCTTAAGGTGATTAGTGGTTTTTCGCCTGGAAATCACAACGCGCTCGCTCGTTTTGACGGGCGACGACTGAGAGTGCACGCATGCTCGTGCATATGGGCGTGTGACTAGACTATTTGTGTGCACAAGGAGAGCGAGCTCATGTTCTCAGCCACTATTTGGGCGTGCACATTGTGATTTCTGAGCGAGCACCAGGCATGCCTATTCGTGCTCATCGATGATGTATTTTTTTAGTGTCGTCTCCAACCCCCTCTACCTTACTTCTAACCCCCTCGTGCCCTCAACCACCTTCGGACCACCCTCGATTCATGCCCTAGTCCTCTACTCATCTCTACCACCATCCCCATCAACCCCACCACCTTTACCCCTCAACCAACTTCACCTTGCCATCCATCCTCACCTCCAACCCCCTCCTCTCTGTTGCCCTAGACCTATCACCCACCTTTGCCCCTTGACTACCTCTGCATCGACCTCGATCCTCGCCCCCAGTCACATCCTCCTCACCACGCCCAACCTTCAATCTATGCCCCATCTCCTAGTCGTCATCCAACTCCTGTCCTCCTCATTGCCCCTTACCCATACCCCCTCTTCCTCGTTGTCTCTGCCCACCAACCCCATCCTCTTTGTCAACCTCCAACTCCTTCCTCATTGTTGTTATCCCTAACCATCTTAATTATTCGTCGGCCTTTGAGCTTGACTCGATTATGTTTTCCACTCTATACTATGGTGGATTTTGGATGAAGGAGTGTGCTTGGGGTGGATGGATCATGATAGGCTCCTAGCGGAAATCATGTCTCCACATCATTGGTAAGATGATGATGATGACGACGATGGAGGAGAAGGAGGAGGAGCACAAATGATATATAATACTTCGTAAAAACCTTGATTTGTACTAAGTATGATTTAGTTAATCAAATATACGATCAAACTAATTGAGGAGCACAATTGTTAATGGGAGAATAACATAAGAGCACAAGTATTATTGTAGTAAAGTAGGGCTTAATTGCATTTGCAAAAACTTAAAGAGGCACAAGTATAAAAATCCCTGATATTAATGTTGTTGATAAATCATTTCTCCATGCACTGGAAAATCACATAGTATTGAAGTATGGGGTTTGGATGTGGAAATTGATACCGTGGAGGTGAAAAATAAAGAAATTGTATTATGAATTTCGAGAACGTCGAGATGATGACTATATTATTGATGAACTGAGGTGTTATTGTCTGTAAAAAGTTGCCATGACTTAGGTTGGTACATTTTAAAATGATAATGAAACTATTTGATTGTGATTAAATTTTATTAGATCGAAATTGATACAAGTGATCGAGATCTGACGCATCTGATTCTGAAAGTTGCAATACCCTAGACGTAGTCTCACGCCTAAAACTTATAATAAGTGAGATTAGGTTATAAGAGTGAGCGACTACTAATGGACAACTTGAACCATTTTCGGTGATTGCCTGCATGTTCAGTTGGGTGCGAAGCCAACAAAGTCGTCAAAGTCAATCTTCCTCGACAACAATAAAGGGATCTAGGCTGGGATGTTACAAATGATAAGAGAAGGGCTCCCTTTAGTAGATGAGCAATATATCGATGAGGTAGATCTACCCCTACAAAGAGTTGGAGGAAAAGACTATCTATAGTGTGCATCCGTCACAAGTTTCCATAAATAAATGATGTGCCATATCGTAAGACGTACACTGCGAATACAAGCGTAGGAGATTGTAATACCTTAAATATAGTCTCACGTCTAAAACTCATAAAGTGTGAGAGTGGATTTATAAGAGTGGGGCGTTACTGTTAATAACTTGCGCTTAAGCATTTTTTATGGTTATCAACAGGTCCAAGTGAACCTCAATCCAATAAGTTATCAAAGTTAATTTTCCTCGATGATGGTTTAAAAAATTAGTCAAGAAATTTTGAAAGTGAACCAAAGTTGTTTGATCAATCGAGGTAGGGTCACCCCTCTAAAGAGTAGGAGGAAAAGACTATCCAGAACGTGCATCCACCACTATTTCCATGAATAAATGATTGGTCAATATCGTAAGGAGTACATTGCGAGTATTAGCGTGGGAGATTATAATAACCCAAACATAGTCTCACATCTAAACTCACAAAGTGTGAGAGAGTAGTTATAAGCACATGAGACTGCTAATAATAGCTTGTGCTTAAGCATTTTTTGTGGTTGTCAACGAGTCCATGTGAACCTCAACCCAAAAAGTTGTCAAGGTTAATTTTCCGATAATGCTTTGGAAATATTAGGCCAAGAAATTACGAAAGTGAATCAAAGTTGTTTGATCAGTCGATTAAGATTCATGATTTATACTGACTTAATCATGCTTCGTTTAATTGATTGTCGCAAAAACATTTTTTTAATCAAATCGACCTTGTGGCATGTAAAATTAATCCTTTGTCTAAACTATGATTGAATTTAATTGGTGTCAACTAATAGATTTGGAGCTTGGACTCGTCTAATAACAGAAAATATGAGAGACTGGGATGGAAATGTAATTTGGTGTGTCTAAATAAATGTGAGATTAACACCAATACCCCAAAAGATAGTCTTACATCTAAAACTCATAAAGTGTGAGAATGTGTTATAAGTTGTGAGGATTACTACTTGGTAACTTGGGCTTAAGCATTTTGGGTGGTTGTCAACGGATTCAATTAGACCCGAACCCAACAAGTTGTCAGGGTCAGTTTTCCCCGATAACGGACTGGGGACCTAAGCCCGGGACGTTACAAATGATATCATAGACAATTCCCTCTAACAGTGAAAATGACTACCCGAAAGGTGGAGTCACCCCTACAAAGAGATATGAGGAAATGGCTACCCGAAGCGTGCAACCGCTACTGTCAGTGAGAACAAGTGATGGGCCATATCGCAACGAGGACGTTGTGAATACAGGTGGGGGAGGTTGTAACACACATACCCCAAAAGATAGTCCCGCATATAAAACTAACAAAGTGTGAGAGTGGGTTAAAAGTTGTGGGGATTACTACTTGATAGCTTGGGCTTAAGCATTTTGGGTGGTTGCCAACAGATTCATTTAGATCCGAACCCAACAAATTGTTAGGGTCAGTTTTCCTCGATAACCGACCGAGAACCTAAGCTCGAGACATTACAGATACCATCACCATCCTAAGTTATAAATAAAGGAAAGTAAGTCATAATGTTCATCTCCTCCCAAATTCGTCCCCACATCCACTTTTCGATAAAAAATATCATATCATCATGGATGGAAAAGCTTAAGGTATGTCGAGAGGTGCTTAACCATAGTACATGTTAGAGAATTCTTAATTTCCCTCAATTAAGGATTCTTACCTTTTTATTTCTTTTGAAACACAAGAAAACAAAATAAACCTCATGCTTTTGATGGTAATGTGACAAATTTTGATTTTATAGGTTTCATTTTTATTTACATCTATTGTATTTTAATTGATCTATTTTGAATTTTAAGATTTTATCTTCATATGTTTATTGTTATGGTAATCCAAACGCGGTTAGTCCCCAGTCCTATTAAACGAGGAAGGTTGCATTAGGTAGCCTACAATCAGTGTAAAATAGTTAGAGATAAATTTTTAAAAAGTGTTATAAACTGAGAACACTATCTAGGAATTTGCCTCAAGATAGTCATATCTTTTCAACAAGAATTCAAGCAAACATTTGGATTTCATTAGAGCATTCCTTATGAGCGATGCATTGCATCACCTGAATGCAATGAGAAATTGACAAGGGTTGCTACATCGCTGACCGAATGGAGTTCAAAATTTTCAAGGGTTCTATCACGAGGAACGGATGCGAATAAATAAGCTAGTTCTGTTGCATCTTCGTCCGAATGTAGTCTAGAATTTATAAGGATTCTCTCATGATGGATGCATGCGAGTAAAGAAGTTAGTTCAAAAGAGGTTGCAAAAGAGTTGATGATCGGCAATTGGAATATTGGCATTTTGACTAGAAAATCAATGGAGACGATAGATACGATGGAAAGAAGGGAGATTTAGATTATGTTCTCCAAGAGATAAAATAGGTTGGAGAGAAAGCAAGGGAAATCGAGAAAACAAGCTTTGAATTATGGTATTCAGGTAAAGAGAGAGGTAGAAATGGTGTTGGACTGGTTGTTCATAACAATTTGAAGAATAGTGTGGTTGAGGTGCAATAATTTAAGGATCAGATTATTTTGCTAAAATGGTACTAGAAGAAGAAATTACGAATATTATCTCAGTTTATGTACTGCAAATTGATTTAGAGGAAAAGATTAAACAAGATTTTTGGGAGGATTTGAATAAGATTATGCAAGGAATCCCACAAAGAGATATGATTTACCTAGGTGGCGATCTTAATGGACATGTGGGGAAGGAAGCTTTATGGTATGCTATGTTCATGGAGGTAATGGTTTTGGAGATGGAAATGAAGAGGGAAGAGTCATTTTTGGATTTTGTAATGCCTTATGACCTTTTCATAACAAACACTATCTTCAAGAAGATGGATGAACGTTTAGTTACTTATAAGAGTGCTCTGACAAAAACACATATAGGTTACTTTTCAATGAAAAGAAGAGATCGGTTATGTCGCAAAGACTGCAAAGTAATTCCAAGAGAGTTCAACATCTCAACATCGTTTGGTAGTCATGGATGTGCAAATGAAAGTGTTGGCAAAGAAAAGGATGGTTCCCAAGATCATTTGAACTAAATGATGGAATCTTCATTTGGAACAATCAAGTTTCAAGGAAGAGGTTTTAGAAGACTTATCTTGGGATTGCAAAGAAATTGCAAACGAGATATGGGTGGCGGCAACATCTTGTATCCGAAAGGGAACCATAGAGATGCTAGGCGGGTGTGGGAGGAGTTTCAAGTTAAAAGGAGGCTTGGTGGTGGAATGAAAAATTGCTAAAGAAGTTTAAAATTAAAAGAGTTTGCTTTAAAGCCATGAATAAAATTAGAACAAAGGAAACCTTCACAAACAACAAAATAACAAAGAAAAAGCAAAAAGGCTGTAAGTGAAGCTAATTCAAAAGCTTACGAAGTTTTATACAAAAGCCTGACTCGAAGGAGGGCTCGAAGGATATATTCAGATTGGTCAAAGCAAGAGAAAGAAATACCATAGACCTTTCTCAAGTGAGATGCATCAAAGATGAGGATAGACATGAGTTTGTTACTCAGAAGAATATAAATACTAGATGGAAGCAACATTTCCATAATCTTTTCATTGTGGAAGGGAAAGAGAAACTACTTTAGAAGATCTTACTGGTAGTGAATGCTACCTGAATCATGCTAGCTATAGACAAATACAGGTGAAAGAAGTAGAGGATGCTTTAAAAGTCATGAAACATGGGAAAGGGGTAGGATATGATGACATTCCTATAGAAGTTTGGATAGTTATTAGTAAAGGGGTCTGAATTTGCTTACAAATTTATTCAATGTTATTTGGAGAAGCAAGAGAACGCCTAAAGAATATAGGAGGAACATTGTGGTGAAAGTTGTTCGAATTACAAAGGCATCGAATCGATAACTAATACTATGAAAATTTGGGAACATGCGTTCGAAAAAGGGGTTGATGGGGCTTCCCCGCCCCATTTTTGGGAAATTTTTTTATTTTGTTTGAAAAATATCGTCATGTATATTCATCCCTATATCTCTCCTATATGCCGTTCAAATTTCGTCAGAAACAGAGACCCCTATGGCCTCCATCGAGACATGATTGATTTAAAAAATCCTGCGACCGTTAAAAAATGACGTCTGGATGGAGGCCGTAGGAGTCTCTGTTTCTGACGAAATTCAAATGACATATAGGAGGGATATAGGGATGAATATACATGGTGATATTTTTTCAAAAAAATAAAAAAATTGCGAAAAATGGGGTGGAGGCAGCCATGTTGGCTAGCCCTAGGGGGCAGCCCCATTTTTCCCTTCGAAAAAAAGTTGTGGCAATTTCCAAAGTCATTGAAAACCAATTCAGATTCATGCTGAGTTGCTCAAATATTGAAGCTATCCACTTGTTAAGGAGAATGATGGAGATTTATAGAGGAATAACCCCCGTATGTTTTTTTATTTGGAGAAGGCTTTCAATCCCATTAACCTTATTTGGAGAAGGCTTATTTGGAAAAGAGACACGTGCATGTCTTATGCATTAACCTTATGAAGGATATGTATGATGTGGCTTCATCTTGTGTAAGGATCCAGTCTGGAAAAACTGACTATTTTAATATCAACATCGTTTTGCATTATGGTTCAACTTTGAGTGCATCCTTTTCTACTTTGATTATGGACAAGTTGACTAATCACATTTAGGATGAGATACATTAGTGTATGTTGTTTATCGATGATATTGTGTTGATTGATGAGACAAGAGACGAAGTAAATGAGAAATTGGAGGTTTGAAGACATGACTCAGAGACTAAAGAATTTTGTATCAGTATGGTTAAGACTGAATTTATGGAGTGTACATTTGATAGAAACAACAGTGAAAGACTAAAGGTGAAGATCGGAGACGATAACATTATGAAGAAATATTTTTTTAGATAATTTGGTATCCATTTACAACAGGATGGAGAAATTTATGGAGATGTTACTCATATAATAAATGCATATTGGTTAAAATGAAAATGAGCTCTACCGTCGTTTGCGATAAGAAAATCCTTTTGAAGTCGAAGGAAACTATTACAAAGCAGCCGTAAAACATGTTATGCTCCATGGATCGGAATGTTGGTTTGTTAATCATAGACACGTGTTTTTATAGCTCTGACAGATGATAAGATGAGAGAAAACCACTTAATATGGCTTGGACATTTGCAAAGGAGGTTGATTGGTGCACCAGTTTGAAGATGTGAAATTTGGGATGTTGTGCAGGCTAAGAGATGCAGAGGAAGGCCTAAGAAATGTTGGATTGAGACTATCCGAAGGGCACTTAATTATTAGGATTTAAGCTCGAGAATGACCCAAAATAAATCCGAATGGAGGCAAAAAATCTAAGTCAACCCTACTTAACTATGGGCAAAGGCTTTGTTGTTGTCGTTGTTAATAATAATGTTGATGTTTATTAAGGTTATTAGGATTTAAGCTCGAGCCTCCCGCAGGCTCACGCTTCCCTTTCTTTACCTTCAATATGTCACTCACTCGAGCTCCATTTACAATCGAACCTTCAGCAGAAGCTCCTTGCCAGACCTCTTTTCGCGTTAGCTTTGCCTTCAAGATTTGAGGCCTAGTGGAGAGGGTGAGCAGTTATCTGTACCTCCTTGGTCGCACCCTTCAGAGCAACAACAACACTGGATCTTCATTCACCTCATAGCTGAAAAAGAAGGGAAGCACGGATCCTCACCTTGTAGCTGAAGAAGAAGGGATGCACCAGATCTTCCTCCACCTTGTAGGTGACGAAGAAGGGAAGCACTGGATCTTCCTCCACCTTATAGCTGAAGAAGGGAACATGAACTCATACACAAATGTCGATCTCCTCATCTCCCCGGCTGGAAGACGAGCATCCAAGACCGTCATATCGAGCTATGGGCGGCACACTAGGATGGGGCGAAGATCGAGTAATACACTAGGAGGGGGCGGAGATCGGGCGACGTAGGGACACATATGATATTCATGAGATCGGATGGCCTGCGATAGGGGATGGCACTGGAGATGGTTGATGGAGACAGAGGGGAAGGGGATGTAGAAGGAGGGTGAGGGAGGAAGAGGGATGGCATCTTTTTTTAAATTTGCTGAACAGATAGAGTAATATGCACATCTTTTTAATGGAATCTGATTAAATTTAACTTGTAAATGGATGTGAGTTAACCACGTGGTGGGTGGCATAAGGGTTAGTAAGTTTATGGGGTCGAGAGGGTAACGATGTTTGAAAAGTTGATGAGGTAATTTACAATGATTTTTTGATTCATGGCACAAAAATCCCTTCTTAAAAAGATTGAACGAGTGGCAACTATTGTGAAATAAGTGGTAATTGCAATGATGGGTAGTAATCATTGTTTAAAGATGAGATAATAAAGGTTGTTGGATTAATGTAGAGAACTAATTATTACACATGTAGGGAAACCTAGATAGAGAGCTGGAACCATTGGATCTTTCTATTCAATGGCCCAGAAGAGGGCGGAAGGTAGCGATCAGATGGTGTTGATCCAAGGGTGGAGCGCACATCACTGGGGGGCGGTCAGGATGATAGCCTAGGTTTAATCCTACACTGGGCAAAGAAAGGGTGATGTGGAGGGTTTGTAGCCGTTGAATGTGAAGTGATCATGCAGTTGTGATGAGGGAGGGAGTGAGCCGTGTGGATTTCATTAGAGAGGCGCGGATCAAGGGCTATGGGAGAGACGGAGAGGAGCGACTGAGATGAAGCAGGGGGGAGAGATCTAAGGGTGGAGAGAAGAGGGGGTGGCACAAGGAAAAGGGACCACGTGACGGCTCCAGAGAGTGCCACTTGGCCCAATTAAATTATTCAAAAATAAGAAAATGAGGAAAAATACAAAAAAAATAAATGAAGAAGAAATAGGGAAAAAAGTCAAAACATGAAAGTTGTAAATCAGAGATTTACAAGTTTCATACTCGACAAAAAGTCAAAAGAGAATAAATAAAGAAAGGAAAATTTTGGAGGGCATTTTTAATGAATTTATTCTTTTGTGATTTTCTACCTTTTTTATTTCTTTTAAAGCCCAACATAAATATGATCAATATTTAATACAATTTCTAGAATCTTAATAGGAAGTAAAATAAGAAAAATAAAGAAAATAAAAGGGATTAAAAATTGTACAATAATTAAAGTTATTTACATCAATTGATATAATTGTACAATAATTAAAGTTATTTACTGACATGTGTACTTGCATATGAAGTATATTTTTGTTAGATTTCGACGATGTAACTATTTCAATTCTAGAAAGTTTTGAGGGTAAATATGATACGAATTCCATTTCATGGTTAAAGAATCGTGATTCGATTATGAAATCACGTATTGATCCGCGATGGATAGTAGATCTAGATACATTAGCATTATGACTATTTTCATTAATTTGCTCATTATCATCATCATCCATGATACACAATCATTGAATATTGGGTTAAATATAAAGATCGAAGAAGGTGATTAATTAACATGCATTTACGTAAAGAGTACTTTGAATCAAGACGCAATGGCTGCTATGGTATCATAAAGGAGATTGTGGAAATGTTGTTTGATTATGATTATCATGAGATTTTATTTAAATATGATTGATTTGATGTATTCAATGAAACTAGCTTTAAGTTGGATCCTTGGCATGGCTATATTAGTCTAAATAAAAGACATATGATACAAAATAAAGAGTCATTTGTTCTATCTTGTTAGGTTGATTATGTTTTTTCTTTTTGATAATCAATATCGTAATTGGTTGATTCTAGTGGAAATCATTACATTGGTTTATGATGATATTAAAAGTGAATCTAAAGATTATTCAGCCAAAGAGTTCGCTTATCAGAATATTAATGATTAGATAATAAGTTTTTAACCTTTAAATGTTTAACTTAATTGTTTTTTACCCCGCGAACCCTACCTCGACTATGTTAACTTGCTAATTCCTACCTCGTGAGCTCTACTGTCAACTCACATCCATTGAGCTATTAAAACTAACCAGATTCCGTTAATTTCTTATATATAATACCTATTTTATTTTGCAAAAATTACAACGACTGCTCTTCTCCCTTTCTCCCCCTCACCCTCCTCCTCAACTTCCTTTCACCACCTAAAACCATCTCCCCAATTACGACTATGATTTCAGAACATATATAATGCTTCCTTGGACCGATCTTGATCCTTAAGAAGGCAGTTCTTTTACATGAACTCTATTGTATTATAGATGACTAGAATCTTTTTTCGCGATTGAAATAGAGCAAAGCTAAACGACCATCATGTGGCATAACAATTCTTGAAGGTTGTCTGATATGAAACAATACAATCCAGCTTTCAAATAGAGAGGATCGTCTGCTCCAGCCCCTGCTACAGCAGACTCTGCAGTAGGGGTTGGAGCCGCTCGATCAAGATCGAGCGGTTCGCACGGATTTGCACTTTTTGTGAGGCCCTATCATGCAAATCCATGCGAACCGCTCGATCAAGATCGAGCGGCTCCAACCCCTACTGCAGAGTCTACTGATCCTTCTCCGCTTTCGGATGGATTCTTGCATTTCAAAATCATATCGGATACTTGAAAGCATCATTTAAATGTGCCATGATCTCTATGCATATCGAGTGCATCGGCTTTTCTGGAGGTTTAATATCTGTTCTGAAATGGCCGGGGTTTAGGGTCTTTAAAATCTTTGCAAAACCAAGGCAACAATTTCCTGCCCATGGATCTGGTCTCCCATACATACTCAGTCATCCGTCGCAGAGTGGAGTGTGGATCCTCTGCTGCAGTGTTGTAGTGTTGTAATGCACTACAACCACTCGATCATGTTCGAGCATGATCGAGCGGCTGTAGTGCATTACACAACAGACAACCCAAGCTCCACAGAGTCTTTGATGACGGTCGTAGTTTGCGTCGAGGTAGACTTGATTTTGGTGTGATCATAGTAGAGGAGTAGATGGATAATTATATCCATGAGCTTACAATGCTCATGCCTTCATCTCTCGGAGGGATTCATGGCAACCACCAGTGCCATCAATGTTGATGGATTAAGGGTAAATAAAAGTGGGAAGTAAAGCATTAACCAGTCCAAGGATTCTGATCTCCTACACGGGGACATATGTGGCCTTTGAGGCCGACGACCTTGAAGCCAAGGGAGAGAAGCTGGTGGGAGGCTGCGAGTTCAGTGAGACCGCCACCGACGGTGATGGTGGTGAGATCGACGTGGGGGGGTGTTTGGGGCCACTAGTTGGCTTTGAGAATGGCCATAGAGGCCGAAGTTGATGTAGATGTGGTGGAGGAGGAAAGTGAAGGCGTAGGAGGTGCTTCCCCTTCCTCTCCCGCTTCTGCCCACAGTAGGAGCTCTCTCCCCGACCACCTCCTCCTCCTCTCCTTATTCCTTTGCCTCCACCTCTCCTCCCTGGCCTCTACTTCAACAACTCCCCCCTAGCCACCTCCTCCTCCCCTCGTTGTTCTGCATACTACAATGTATTGAAGAATATTGTGAATCCTTAAGCGCATCACGGAAGCGTGTTGATCGCGTCGTATGCAATCGGAGCAACTAGTCGTACTAGATGCTAGATGCAGCGGAAATTAAAATTTTTAACTTTAAAGATGAAACCACATGATCACGAAAACACTTCTCGGATCGTTTCATCAAACCACAAAGTATAGGGAATACCTCTTGAAGCGTGGTTGTGATCGTGAGATCCCAAAGTAGAGATCCTCCTGTCTTAAGTCCGATCCACGAAGAACGCACTTGCGGGCGCGATGATGAGTCACGTTCCTTCCCGCAATCCTCGATGAAGATCCAAGCGATGGCTCCCCCGATTTCGTCAAACGAAATCCGTCGTCTTCCTTTAGAGTAAGCAACTCCAAAGAAGATGGAGATCCACGAGTCATCGAAGAAGAAGCCGAGAGTCTCTCCTTTCTTAACACAAGATGGACGGCCATCTTTTGGAGGAGAGAAATAGAGAGGGCGAGAATATGAGAGAGAGAGAGAGAGTTGTAACCTTGCACAACTCTTAATGATGTTCCATGGAAGGCTACCCTAACCCTCCTTTTATATTAGTTTAGGATCCATTGGATCTCAATCCATGGACTCATAGATCCAACGGATAGGCTTGGTCTATGTAAGATCAATGGTTATGATTGTTGTTGGTTAAAACCAACAACATTTATTTATGATTAAATTAAATATATGTTGCAACATTATCAACACATTTTTAATTTAACATAAATAAATTAGTTGAGAGATTAATCATCATAATAAAATGGAGTCAATATAGCCTCCTAAAATTAAGGGGCGTCACCCATGACTCTTTCATGGGTGACGCAACCTCTAAATTTGGTGGCTCTATTTCTCCTTTTTATTATATTACATTATCTCTCAATTATCACAAATCCACCAAATTAATTCCAAATTAATTCTTGAATATTTCAATCATGCCATTGAACATTATGTGAATCATATTCACAACCCAAACTAATTTGTAAATTGCATTTCCAATTAATTAACAAATGTGAATCCAATTCACACTATTAATTAAGAAATGCTATTTACATAAATTCTCTCTCTTATATATACATATTATAAATCACATTTATAATACACATATATCATGGATAGTATTATCCACATTCTCTAATCCCTGATAATTAAATCTCATTTAATTATCTTGGATAATAATATGAATCATATTCATATTATGCTTGATAATTAAATCTCATTTAATCATCAAGTTTTTCTTGCTTGGATATGAAGTTCATCAAATGAATTATTCTTGAACCCCTTCAAGAATAATGTGCTTTCTCCGCAGATACTTGGAGATAAGGATAGGGCGATTGTATTGTTCCACGTATAGTGACTTGGATGTTGAGATCTTATCTCAAATCCAGATCTTACGAACCTCCCACAGATGCTTGATTAAATCAAGACCGCAAATCCAATCTTCTCATTGAATCTGAATCTCATTCAGATCAATGTCCAACACTTGGACTAAGATCGGATTGCTTCTCTACTGAAAGGAGTCACTAAAATCCAGACCTGTTTCATCACTCCCTCGGAATGGAAGCGTCATGGATATACAATCGTTTATGATCACATCACCCTCAGGTATTCCCAATACCTGTACGTCCTGCATACTGGAAGACCCATCGTCAACCCGAAGATCAAGATCTATTTTACATTGTCTTCTTCAGGGTTTGATCACCAAGTTTCTCATTTTATCATTGGGATTTGGTATCGATTATATACTTTACAAAAGCATATATCATACCTAGGTCTTGATCATATACTTTCCAAAAGTATATATCAAACCTACAAATTCAGTCAAGCTTCCAAAGCGAGACGATCGTGCACGGAATTTGATTCTTCCCAATATCTCATGAGTGAGCTCATGTCTTCCGGTTCAGTAGTGAACCTGTATGATCCCTTTGAGAGATCGTATTACTCATATTCCCTTATATGCACACCAGCGTGCCGGTGTATAGACCTTGGTTAGGTCATCAACCTATTGGTCTGCCAAATGTACATACTCAGACATATAGCAATACATCTGTCTCCGGTCAGAGGATGCGTGCCTATGATGTGACAGCATTCAACATAGGACTTAGGTTATCTCGATCTCGTTAAGTCAACCCATTGACCTAACTAATCTGACACCTCCGAATCTCTATTCCTATGCATAGGACATGCATCAAGAGGTCGGTCAGATATCAACCTATGTGAGAAAGGATTGCAATCTCCTACTCAGGCTGGAGATCACATCTTAACAATCATTTGACGGTACTTGATGAGTCCTCAATCTAATTCTTTAGATATTCATCCAAGCATCAGCCTCTATGATTCAATAATTGAATCAACAGCTGTATGATTATTAAGATAGCCATGGTACATAACCCTAATTGTACAGAGGGACCTATTATGAAAATTATTTATTCTTCATTTCAGATCAAGGAATGATATTCGCAATAGCATTTATTGCATAATGGCTCGCCGTGGGCTCACATGTCCAACAATCTCCCACTAGCCCAAAGAGCCATTAATGGGCTAATCATTTAAACTCACACTCATGTGACAATCATAGGCTATTTAGAAATAGCTATGTAAGTTGATCAGTCACTCTGTTCCCAAAAGACTATGCCAAGTCCTTTTACGGCACTTGCATATCCCTAGGTAACAGTGCTCGCATCCAATGCGAATGTTGCATCTTATGCAACCAATACTCAATCTTGATAAAGCAATTATAGTGTCCTTGACACTATTGCTCAGTAATTATTATAACCAGTATTTCCATAATCCTTATCAGAATATCCTTATTTCTGGGGATCACTATCTCCCAAGGTATCCGCAGTTAAGACCTTTTAGATCTCTATCTATAAAGTCTTAAGCTTTTGACGATATGCCTTTGAGATCACTATCTCAAAGAACTTGTCATCTATGAAGATTTTGTTATTACTGCAACCAAGTGTTTTCTCTCCATAGTAGGATTAGCAACACTTTACTACTCCCACTGCATGGCAGATATCTGGCCTTTTGTACACATTTAGCATACATTTAGCTCTCGTAACTGATGCACATGTGCAAGTAGTTCTAGCATTCACTTCCTCAACTCTTTGAGGTGTTATCCCTTTAGATAGGTCAGTACCAAATCTCAAGGGAAGGAAGCCTTTCTTGGAATTTCCAAAATGGAATATGTCCAAGGTGTACTACAAATGTGACAGTCCCAATACCCTCTTTTCTTTGCTTCTGAACAACTTCAGAACTATGATCTAAGAGGTATTCTTGAGACCATATCTCAAGGTATGGAATAGCCAGTATATAAAACACTTATTATCATCCTTATATCATTCCAAATGATTAGGATATTATCTACATTTAGCACGATGAACACAATGGCACTCCCACTAAGCTTCACATGGTACATCAATATTCTATCTGAAATCATAACATTTATAATTTCATAAAATCTAATGTTCCAACTACAAGAAGCTTATTTGAGTCCATAGATGGATTTTCTTTAGCTTGCACACCTCGTTTTCCTCAATCATGAAGCCCTGGGGCTACTTCATGTGAATATCCTCAGAGAGGTATTCTTAGAGGAATGCAATCTTGAATTACATCCTGAAGATGCAATAGTCAAGTTGTGTAGCTAAGGTTAGCAATATTCTGATGATTTTAAGAATGGTTACCGAAGAGCAAGTCTCATTGCAAGCAATGTCTTCTCTTCCGGTGTGTAGCTTATGGCTACGAACCGAGCTTTGAAGGTCTCTACCTTCTCATCAGGTTCCCTCTTCTCTTGAAGATCCATTTACACCTTAATGGGTCAAACCCTTATAGGTGGATCCTCTAGGGTCCATATACAACACTTGTATATGAAGTCTACTTTAGACTTTATTGCTAATATCCATCTTTCCATGTCACGATCCTCAGGAGCTTCATCACATGAAGTCCGATCATTGTCAGACTCAACTGACACATGGAATACATCCTCAAACTTATTTGAAGAGGTATTAGTGCTTCATCTTTAATTGTCCCTTTTAGTTTCCGATTTCAGGAGCCTCATTGTCGTTTCAAGATTAAATGAGTTCCTTCACTTCATTTTCATCTTGATTCTCAAGAGTCTCAATCCTCCAATAATTACATTCTCAGAGATGAGATCTTTTAAGAATCTCGAGGTCATAAAGTAGGTATCCAATACCATGCTTTATTTTCCTAATGAAGTAGCACTCTCAAGTGCCAGATTCCAGCTTACATGCATGGAACCTCATTTAGTATATATATATTGTAGTCTCTACTACACATATATACTTGAAAACTAAGGATAATTATGCTAAAATTCATCATTGATCAAATCATGTCACACATGATCCAATTGTATCTCCCTACAACTCTATTGAGTTCAGGTTTATCTAGAGGAGTGAGATAGAAATGATATTCATATCTCCATAAGGTATTCTTTGAATTTTATCTAATAGGTACAAGCTACCTAGGTTAGATCAAACTCATTTCATCTTTCTTCAAATTTTGATTCTAAACCAAAATTGTGAAATCTTTGAACATTTCAAAGGTTTCTCAGGTGAAGAGAAGAAATCTCATATCATACGTAATCATCAATAGATATTACATATCCATAATGTTTACTATGATATAGATGATCTACATACATCAATATGTATGAGATCTTGAATACCTCGACATCTAACACCATTCCCAAAGAAGGGTGTATTGGAAATTTTACTTTGAATACAATATTCATAAGTATGTAAGATTTGAAATTTTAGATATTCTAAAGTTTCATATCTTACTAGTCTATTGATCACATCAGCAGACATATGTCCAAGACTTGATGCCAGATCATTGTCAAATGATCTTCATCCTCCTATTGATCTTATAAGGTTTGATTTTCAGTATTAGAAATCTTAATGAACCATTCATTAATTTTCTAATTTTGTGGAGTCCACTAGATGCTAGATTACTATCTGAAATATTTCCATCATAACTCTTTATGATAGTTCTATCTCAGAATTCATGTTTATTTCCAACATTTAGAAACAAACAATGAGGGTATTCTAATATCTAGGTCATAGAGACATTCTCCAAGACTAAGGGCTCTCCCACTGAGAATATGAAGTCTATCTATCCAATAGAGATTGCTGCAACAATTACAGCAATACCCATGCAGACTACTACTAAATCATAAGATCAAATTTTCTAATCTTCTAATATATATGCAACCAATTGCAAATGACATTAGAAGATTGGGATACAATTGTCAGACTTTATCTTATGAAATAAGAATGTCAGAGTCAATGATTATATGTAGATTATCCTGATGCTCTATCTGAGTCCTTCACTAAGGATTTTAGATAGACTTGATAGTCATACTATCAACACATCAACTTATTGCAGTATTGGCATTCATCCAACTCTTTGGATGCCATATGGAAGTCACAGAAGTACAATCAACTCTTTGACTTTCCTTCTTACATGGGTCCAACCCATGCTTCCACTGTGCTCTCTTCATCTATAAACAACCATTGTTCAAGACAAAGAATCTCTTATGTTGAATTCTAAGGATTTCAATACAAGAGCATTTCAACATTTATACATGCTTTATTAAATTCATTCAAAATGATTAATATGAAGCTTCATGAATGACTAGAGTATAGAGAGTAGAATGATGACACTCATCATATCTACATACATCTTAACTCTTAGAGACTTAGGTTTAGGTAGGTATTCAAACATTTTGAATACATCATCTATTTCGAGCTACCATTCTGCATAATGCAGAGAACCATGTCATTCATGATTAAATGTCTAGAGCACATATGTATGCCAAAATATCTTCTTTTATTTTATAAAGATTATTCAACAATTACGATCACCATCGACACGTCACTTCCAAAGTACATTCGATGAAAGATCAAGACTACAGAGACATACAAACCCTAAGGTGATGTCTTATTGTCTTATTTAATTGTCCTTCCTCATTATGTTGAGGGGACTTGCACACTGCAACCACATACATTATGTGTCCAATTGCAAGTACAATATCTGGATCATGAGTCCAATCCAAGATATTTTTACTGGTTATTATTGAGTATAACACTGAGTGGGTTTAATGAAGGATTATCTGAAATAAGAAATTTTGCATAAGGGTATATAAATTATATATACATGTTTTACTTTGATTTAGGAATTTTTATATCAAAGTTGTCTTGCCTTGTCAACACTGAAAGTTCATTCCCTTAATCACTTTCAATGTAAGAGATATTCTTACCATTATATCTCTAGCAAGATATGGGATCTCCTTTCCTATCTTTGTTGCATCCCAATAATATGAGAGCTTACGACTCTGATAAAAAGAAGCGGGAACTCATTCCGCCTTGCAAGTCCAACTTGCATTCCCAATTCGGTCTTTAACACCCAGGCCCATCACCCCTAAGATGATGTTGACCCGTCATTAATTGAACCAACCGTCAATAGGATTAGCACTCGCTATGCGCAATCCAATATCGCCCCAATAATATGAGGACTCGATATTGGGGTCACTACACATACGGCCTTACTCTTTCGAGAAGCAAAGAGCCCGATCCAGATGCGCTTGCATACAGGAGCTGTCACTTCGGACATGCGTCTCCTACATACAATCCCTGGCGACGAAAACCCTTCGCCTTGACGGGAGACCATGGATGTCACTTATGTGATCCTCCACCTCATATTCAAACTGTAATTAATTATCGTGAATTATATTCACATAATTAATTCTTCCAAGGGAAATACACATCTATTCATAATAGAGTGTTTATTGGATATAATTAATTTAATCACATTAAATTAATCATCAATCCAATCATCAATCAACAAACATATCTTTTACTTGAATAGTAGGTATATTCTCAAAGTACGTATTATTCGAATTTTAATAATTAGAAAAAATACACATTGACTTTCTCCGGTATTATACAGTCCCTACCCGCTGTCATGGCCAGTACCGACGAGAGTGGGACGGACCACATACGTTGCAACCCGCGACCCCAATGCTCTCCGACTAGGCACCACATCCGTCTCGGGAAAGGATAATACCAGATAGATCATCATGTACTTTGAGATGCTCATCGGTTTTTCAACCGAAATTATACCATATAATATACATCAAAACAATTTTGATTATATTATAAGGAGATTTGCTAAACAAATCCCCAATCCTATTCAAGCAAGAGGGTTTTTCATGTAAAAGTTGCCCTATAACTATTGTAGGATAAACTATGATTTTCATGAAATCAATGTTTGTTGATGGACCAATGATCAAGATCTAATATCTTATCATTGTGGTTCAGGCAAGTGTCATTCAATGAAATAATTATCTCTTTAAATATTTCACAAATATTTATCACTAATTATTTCATAAAATTAACAATTAATTTTCATCATGATAATTGAATGACATATCACAAGGTTCAAGATCAAAAATGTCAATTTCCAGCAGTGACCCCCAATCACTAAAATTAACATATCTTGATCAATTTAAATCCAAAAACAAACTCAGTTTTCAAAGATTGCCTATTTGATTTATTAAAGAACCCAAGTGATAATTCACGCATTTCGAGGTGGACTAAAACCGTAATTATCTCATTAATCACGTTTAAATCCGCAGTTCCCGCAACAGTGAATATAGTCATATTCAAAAAGCCATATCTTAAGCAAATAAAGTCCAAATTTAGTAAACTCAAGTCCTATGGTTTCCTTGTTTAATGGGGAACAATATCCAATTGAAAATTTCGTGTTTAAACGTTTTAAACAGTGTCAAAAAAAATCAATTAGGCAGAGGTACGAAAATTGAAATGCAGTAAAAAATTTGCAACCCTTTCAAGAACCAAATCGTCTTAGGTTCATGGATCATATCCAAACCCTTATTCAACCTGGCTCTGATACCACTTGAAGAATATTGTGAATCCTTAAGCGCATCACGGAAGCGTGTTGATCGCATCGTATGCAATCGGAGCAACTAGTCGTACTAGATGCTAGATGCAGCGGAAATTAAAATTTTTAGCTTTAAAGATGAAACCACATGATCACGAGAACACTTCTCGGATCGTTTCATCAAACCACAAAGTATAGGGAATACCTCTTGAAGCATGGTTGTGATCGTGAGATCCCAAAGTAGAGATCCTCCTGTCTTAAGTCCGATCCACGAAGAACGCACTTGCGGGCGCGATGATGAGTCACGTTCCTTCCCGCAATCCTCGATGAAGATCCAAGCGATGGCTCCCCCGATTTCGTCAAACGAAATCCGTCGTCTTCCTTTAGAGTAAGCAGCTCCAAAGAAGATGGAGATCTACGAGTCGTCGAAGAAGAAGCCGAGAGTCTCTCCTCTCTCAACACAAGATGGACGGCCATCTTTTGGAGGAGAGAAATAGAGAGGGCGAGAATATGAGAGAGACAGAGAGAGAGAGAGAGTTGTAACTTTGCACAACTCTTAATGATGTTCCATGGAAGGCTACCCTAGCCCTCCTTTTATATTAGTTTAGGATCCATTGGATCTCAATCCATGGACTCATAGATCCAACGGCTAGGCTTGGTCTATGTAAGATCAATGGTTATGATTGTTGTTGGTTAAAACCAACAACATTTATATATGATTAAATTAAATATATGTTGCAACATTATCAATACATTTTTAATTTAACATAAATAAATT
The DNA here is from genome assembly GCA_037367405.1 of Ottelia alismoides. Lineage (NCBI taxonomy): Eukaryota > Viridiplantae > Streptophyta > Magnoliopsida > Alismatales > Hydrocharitaceae > Ottelia > Ottelia alismoides. Next base: position 1,443,873 of record JAZKJV010001376.1, read on the forward strand.
AGTTGAGAGATTAATCATCATAATAAAATGGAGTCAATATAACCTCCTAAAATTAAGGGGCGTCACCCATGACTCTTTCATGGGTGACGCCACCTCTAAATTTGGTGGCTCTATTTCTCCTTTTTATTATATTACATTATCTCTTAATTATCACAAAAATATCCACCAAATTAATTCCAAATTAATTTGTGAATATTTCAATCATGCCATTGAACATTATGTGAATCATATTCACAACCCAAACTAATTTGTAAATTGCATTTCCAATTAATTAACAAATGTGAATCCAATTCACACTCTTAATTAACAAATGCTATTTACATAAATTCTCTCTCTTATATATACATATTATAAATCACATTTATAATACACATATATCATGGATAGTATTATCCACATTCTCTAATCCTTGATAATTAAATCTCATTTAATTATCTTGGATAATAATATGAATCATATTCATATTATGCTTGATAATTAAATCTCATTTAATCATCAAGTTTTTCTTGCTTGGATATGAAGTTCATCAAATGAATTATTCTTGAACCCCTTCAAGAATAATGTGCTTTCTCTGCAGATACTTGGAGATAAGGACAGGACGTTTGTATTGTTCCACGTATAGTGACTTGGATGTTGAGATCTTATCTCAAATCCATATCTTACGAACCTCCCACAGATGCTTGATTAAATCAAGACCGCAAATCCAATCTTCTCATTGAATCTGAATCTCATTCATATCAATGTCCAATACTTGGACTAAGATCGGATTGCTTCTCTACTGAAAGGAGTCACTAAAATCCAGACCTGTTTCATCACTCCCTCGGAATGGAAGCGTCATGGATATACAATCGTTTATGATCACATCACCTTCAGGTATTCCCAATACCTGTACATTCTGCATACTAGAAGACCCATGGTCAACCCGAAGATCAAGATCTATTTTACACTGTCTTCTTCAGGGTTTGATCACCAAGTTTCTCATTTTATCATTGGGATTTGGTATCGATCATATGCTTTCCAAAAGCATATATCATACCTAGGTCTTGATCATATACTTTCCAAAAGTATATATCAAACCTACAAATTCAGTCAAGCTTCCAAAGCGAGACGACCGTGCACGGAATTTGATTCTTCCCAATATCTCATGAGTGAGTTCATGTCTTCCGGTTCAGTAGTGAACCTGTATGATCCCTTTGAGAGATCGTATTACTCATATGCCCTTATATGCACACCAGCACGCCGGTGTATAGACCTTGGTTAGGTCATCAACCTATTGGTCTGCCAAATGTACATACTCAGACATATAGCAATACATCTGTCTCCGGTCAGAGGATGCGTGCCTATGCTGTGACAACATTCAACATAGGACTTAGGTTATCTCGATCTCGTTAAGTCAACCCATTGACCTAACTAATCTGACACCTTTGAATCTCTATTCCTATGCAGAGGACCTGCATCAAGAGGTCGGTCAGATATCAACCTATGTGAGAAAGGATTGCAATCTCCTACTCAGGCTGGAGATCACATCTTAACAATCATTTGACGGTGCTTGATGAGTCCTCAATCTAACTCTTTAGATATTCATCCAAGCATCAGCCTCTATGATTCAATAATTGAATCAACAGCTGTATGATCATTAAGATAGCCATGGTACATAACCCTAATTGTACAGAGGGACCTATTATGCAAATTATTTATTCTTCATTTCAGATCAAGGAATGATATTCGCAATAGCATTTATTGCATAATGGCTCACCGTGGGCTCACATGTCCAACATGTATTTGTTTAGGGACAATAAATATTGATTTATAGGTAGAGGAAGAGGAAGAAGGATATGAGGAGGTGGAAGATCTACCATCCAATGCACCTTTAATTAGATTAACCCACATTATTGACTCAGGTAAAAATAAAATTAACGGCATGATCTTTGTGACGAATCAAGTTTACGAGGTCGAGGGGGGAAGCCATCTGTCAAGGCTTTTGTTGTTGTTAAATAGGTCCATATCTTCCAACGATCAAGAGCATTCGTTTCCTATTTATTTAATAGCCACCAACAGTCAACCAAATCATACTAAAATACTATATTCGACGGTCACCTTCTCTCTTGCTGCCAGTGGCCAAATGTCACATCTCACTGTCATAAATGCCTGTTTGGGAGAGAGGTAAACGACAACTAACCCCGGGGGTACAATTGATATTTCTCAAACTTTTGAGGGCGCAAGTGATATTCCCAGAAAGGGAGGGGTATAACTGATATTGCAATATCTTAGAGGGACACAACTGATAAAAACCCTTCTATAGAACATGGAGAGATTTAGATCAATTAGTATCAACATATTCTCATCCAGAATTCAATTCAATTCGAGACTCCTATTCCATTCATCAAGTCTGTTGGATTTAAATGGTCTTAGAATTGTTGAAAATGCCCCCTTATCAATGAATATATATTAGGAATGCCTATTTTTTCACGAAATTTGAAAAACATATTCCACCTATAAATCTAAAATAATTCTCCAAATTATTATATAAAAATACTATATTACTTTTTAAAAAGCAAGGGAATCAACTTGGATACCCGCACCCTAATTTTCTTATTTTTAAAGTATTTTTAGTAGCAAATGGATGGATTTTGTTCACTAGTTAAAAATATCTTCCCATTCAAATTTCGTGTAAAATATACATTCCTAACATATTCATCTATAATAGGTTAATTTCATCAATGTCGAGATCCTTAAGATTTGATAGGTTTGATGGATATGTCATGAGTTATCACATTGAGTCGAAATTTAAATGATAATATGTGTGTCATATAGTGATGTAAACTTCCACATGTGTTACTAGAAAACACCACAAAAGTAAAAAAAATGAAGGTGATAATAGCCAAGTTGAATCCCTATGGATAACACATGCCTTATACATATATGTATGTATACTTACACATACATACATGTACACATACATATGTTCATATGTATCTACACATACATGCATATTTTGTTTGAAACAAAATCAATGTCATTCATCTATCATCACAAAAGGTATAGATAGAGTTTTTAAGGTTACATAATCAGAAGATTTAAATATGCACATCCATAGGGTAAATACTAGTTATAAGTCACACAAAAAGATCACACGAGTTATGAGTAGCGAAACCAAGGACAAGCGTTAGTAACTTACCTACACCCATTCCTTTCTCCCATATTTGTTTGATTTTTTAGTCCCTAATAGATTTAACTAGAATATTAAGTGAGATATGTATTTCAAATTTCTTGTAAAACAGATATTCCTAACATATCCATATGAATGGGTCGATTTCAACAAATCTAAGATCGTTAAAATTTGACTATCTTGCTGGATAATTCGGGTCCAAATAAATCCAAACCCGACTCTATTAAGATCCAATCGATCCGAAAGGGTTAGATTGGAAAAGTCCCTTTGCTTCTTCAAATTCAAGCAACTCTTGCAAGCAATTTGGTCTCCATTTTGGAAAAAAGGTGCAATCCTACTCCTTTTCTTTTGTTGCCATGCATGTACATTGTCAGCTTAGCTTGTTACATGTTGTGTGTATATATATGGAAATTAATGAAATTAATTGTGTAGAAACACATGCATGATAACAAGAGGGAAAGAAATTTGGATTGTACCTTCTTGAAATCTCCAAAAAATTGGAGATTTTCCTAACATGGAACAGTAGAAAGAGGGTTCCACAAGAGAAATTTGAGCTGCAGCAGGGGGCTTCTTGACTGGAGGCTTCCTAATTTGGGAAAATTAGAAATGGGGAAAGAAGGAATTTGGGAAATAGGGAAAAAAGTTCTTCCCACGTTGGATTTGTGGAAATATGAAAAGAAAGAAATAGAGAAAGTACATACAAGCAATTTGAAAACCTTTTTATATTGAAAGTAGAGATAAATTTTATATGTTTATGTATTCTACTTGTTTCTTTTGTAACCACTTTAAATACCTACTTATTTTAAATAAAATTTTGGAAGGTAATAGCGCTCACTGACGTTTCTTGTTCCTTTCATACGTGGCAGGCAAACAACCTCCAGCTTGCAACTTAGTAGCATGTAGATGATCCCGAGCATACACACATAAAACAAACTATACGTTGGTAATTGTTACAGTTTTTGTTTAGTTATGATTTAAAACCAAGGTATTAAAAACCGGACCGGACGTTGAACCGATTTGTCTTCGGTTTGGTCCGACCGGGTCAGACCGTCGGTCCAAACTGGTCGGACCGGTGATGATGTCAGCATGACATCATCATTCCAATTGACCCGAAAAAAACCGGACCGGGCTTAATTTTATGGTCCAACCGGTCGAACCGGTTTTCAGAACTGATAAACCGGATACATATATGTATATATATATAGGTATATCCAATGAAATACTCACTGAAACTTTGAAAGTGTCAAATCTTTCGACATGCTGACTGAAAATGAGTAGATCATTATCTAAACAAGATTAACTATTGGACAAAGAAATAAAAAAGTATCATGTTATCTAATACATTTAGTTTAAAATTCTGTTTGCAATCTAACATAGATGAGAATAATAGGATAAGCCAAGAAGTTCCATAATTTCATAACATTGTTCTTGAAAAGAAAAGCATACACATGACGCATAAATTCACCACGATCCTCGAAACAACAACTCCCAGCTTTTCATCTCCCCGAATCAATCATCTGCAACAAAAGATGTGAATAATTAAACATATATTACAAGTTTCATTACTATCAATAAATATAATATCTAACATCAAAATAGTATATTATTTTACCTTACTAAATAGCAAGAAATTTTGAAAGTCTGTCACCGAGTCCGAGATCGTCAATCCAAGCTTCAAACTCATCACCGTTGGGCAATTCTGGTTCTTCCACCCAATCATCATATAACTGCATGTCTTCTAAAGATATTGGATCAGGTATGTCATTGTTGCACTCATTTTTCCTCCTATAAAAGTAGTACTCCAAATCATAATTATACAAAATATTAATAATTACGTAAAATGTTAAAGGTTACTGTGAATCTCTCCTCTATGGATCCCTCCTCCTTGAAATGTCTTTAAACAGAAAATACACTTCTTTGATCCATCTCCCATCAAAGTGACATATTGCCATGCTATGTCATTTTTTTTGTCGAACACCTGTTATGACAACATATGCTAACCCGCCATCAGCATCAATATTTGGTGAATCTGAGTGTACATGTTGATCATCTTCCATATAAAAATTTCCATTAGATTGTAATCAATATTACATGCACAAACGAATGTTGCTTAAAAATAATGGTATGACGATTAAACTAAAATATAATGATTATTATTTCTTTTAACTAAAACGTGCTTACATGGTATTGAATTTAGATCATCCATCCTTACAAATCCCATTGCAAAAGCACAAATACTGGAAAACTAATTAAAATGGAGAACGTGCATGAATCATAACCCAACAAAACTTAATTAAAATTGCATTGTAGTAGTAAAAATACATATAATAATAGCTTAATGACTTAGTCTATTCAATTGATAATAAAATCAAATATACTCCCACGCATTCTCAGAATCTCAAGAACTGCATTCAGGGAGAAATGCATAAAACGATACCTGGATGGCGTCAACAAGTTGGCAACGACGGTGATCAATCAAGCTGGTGATGGTCGCCGGAGATACCTCGTGGATTTAAGCAAGATCTTCACACTCCGGATTTAGGGATTCTGGTTCCGCTGGAGGCAACCGACTAAACAATGAAACAAACGATGCTTAGGGATTCTGTAGAGGGTTTAGGGATTAACTTTGAGAATTTTACTTTATATCCATCCACTATGTTTTTTTTTCTATTTAAACCATTAACTCTTTTAGAATTTACAAAACCTTAAAACCGGGTCAAATCGATCTGGTTGAACTGGGTCGGACCAACGGTTGGACCCGGTTTAACTTTTTTTTTTATTTTTTAAAAATAACGACATCAAACCGACCGAACCGACTGGTTTAGGATCGGTTCCCGGTTCAACCGGTCCGACCGGTCGGTCCGGTTTTTTATACCCTGTTTAAAATGCTTTCTTTCTCTTCATTTACATTCTGGGGAATACATGTATGCACATGTGTGTGTGTAATGAATGAAATTTTGGTAGAACATCCTGCTGTTGGTTCTGTGCTTGTTGAGAGTAATTGTAAATGTCAAATGCAAATATCAAACGTGAAAAATTTCCCTGCATTTTTCCATGTGTCTTATGCAATTTTTAACGAATGAAATATCGTGAATGTGCTATAAACGGGTACTGAATACGAGAGGGATCACAAGTTAGAAGTCATGAATAAAGTTGAATTATAAATGGTGTAAAACAATAAAAAATAGAGGGAGAAAAGAGGCGGGGTAGTTAAGTTACATATACTTGTTTCCCTTTCCTTGGTATATACATGTACATGTCCAAGTCCAAACCTTATCATCGCCTTTCCCTCCGTGAGATCTCTAAACTTCCACTCCATCCAAAGCTCTCTCACTTCGTACCTCCGCACTCCATACGCGTATGGCTCTCCCGAGCTCCGTATCCTCTCCTCTCTCCGTTACCTCGGCGCTACCGTCGACCCTCCGCCGCCGCGCTTCGCCGTCCTTCGCCACCTGCATCCGCCGGTACCTCCTCCTTCGCCCTTCTCCTCAGTTGACGTGGAATTTGGCTTGGACTTGTTCTTAGGGTTCGCTCTTGTTCTCGTTGCTGTTGTTTAGGTGCGGGTCGCGTCGGGGAACGACGGTGGTGAGCAATGCGGAGCGGGGATCGCGTTCGGAGGCCAATGCGCAGGGGATCATTCGGGGTACGACGATCTGACGAGATTGTTAAGTACATATTATCTTTAAAGTTGGTGTCTTTGGATCGGCTTGGTGTGGTGTTGCTTAGTGGAGGGGATTGGCGAGAGGTGAGGGATGTTGGTTTTAAAAAGGACCCGGAGAATTGCGGCCTTGAAATTTTGTTTTTATTTAATTCCTGTATTTCTTTTGAATTCAAAGAGGGGGAACACACTATAGATTTAATTCCTGTAATTTTCGTTTGTTTCTGATTGCAAAGATTTAGTGTTTCCTGTTGGTTTTGCGTGCTGTTGTTTAACTGCAGCTTGTTGAGGAGTGGGTACATATGATCGAACCATAAAAGCATGGGTAAAACTAGATACATGATTGCCACGGTTGTTGATCATCTCTCATGACTATTAGAAAAGAAAAATTACTACGAAGAAGGAAAATACATCTCTCTCTGTCAACACTCTCAATCTGTTGATTAGTGCTATCCTATTTTGACTTCCGCGGAGCCTAAGATAGCACAACCGAGACAATATATGATTCCGATTGATGTTCTCCTAGTCGGAGTTAATATGGAATACAACTCTATTAGCATCATCACCTATTCTAATTCTTGATAATCACTCTATTAGCATCATCTATTCTAATTCTAGATAAAATCGTTCTCCCCTGGATACATTCGTTCATGGCACACCATATTGACCAACGAAGAGCAAATGCCAAAGAGATATTCTCATGTGAGTTACCACAGTCTGTTCTAATGGAGCCCCAAAAGGCTGTAACATCCACCGTTTTGAGCCAAGAAATTTCCGCCCTTTCCAGACCACCACCAAATATAAGCACTTGAAGAAAAGGTATTCCATATCTCTGTCTTCATCTCCGCATCTCCCACATCTTCGGTCACTAATTCCAAGAAGTTTGTTACGTCTCCACTTTGTAAAAAGACGTTCGTGTGTGGTTAGTCGGAGTGATACTTTGATTCTCTGTGGAATCTGACTCCATATTATTCTGCAATCACCGCTAAACTCCTCTTGGGCCCTAACATGGTCACGAGCAAAAAAAGGAGAAGCCTTCTTAACCGAAAATCTGCCATTGATTCAACAGAAGTGGTTTTCCTCATGTGTGATGCCTTCCACATATGCCAGCTCACCCACCATCGCTAGGAACTTGTTGTATCTCTATTCTGAGAACTCGATCGTGAATGTAGGGATTCAAGTTCCCCCTGTCCAAATGCATGGCCTCAAATTTCAGCGAAATTCGGTCGAATTTCTATTGAATATCTATATCCAGTCGAAATCGAAATTCGACCGAAATGACCGAAATATGGGGATCCTAGTACAAAAAATAACCGAAACGACCGAAATTCCGATCGAAATTCCACCGAAATTCCATCGAAATTCTGTTTTGGTCGATACCGAAATGGTGACCGAAACCGACATTTAGGGCCTTGTCCAAATGTGCCAACACATTTCGATCATTCACAAGCTTAAACAAATGGGAGTAGCGTTCCTTTAGAGCTCTCGAGCATGTCCAATCATCTAACCAGAATCTAAAATTGTCACCAACTTACTCTAATAAGTTGAGCCATCGGTCTCTAATAAAATGTTCGAAGTCATCCATCATCCAGTGGGAGCCCAAGGTATGTGTCTGGGAGACTCCTAATTGCACAACGTAGAATCGAAGAGGACTCATGTTTTTCTTCCTGGGTGAGTTCAAAGGGAACGAAAACATAATTTTCTCTATTTAGATGCAAGTATGAAATGTCCCCAAAAATGTCCATGATCTGAGATGCTCGTTTCATCTGCTCCAACCCACCTTCAAAAAAAGTTATGATATCATTATCATACTGAAGAATCGGGATGGAAAATATCATTTCTGACAAAAATCGAGCACAATCCACCATCTGAAGCCAGCTTTGTCATGACTACCAATGCATCTGCCAGACTGCCACGGTCACAAGGAGCAAAGGAGCCAGTGCCCCCCCCCCCCCCCCGCCACAACCCTCGTTGGAGTTGGGATTATCCTCCCTTTGACCAACCATTAACTAGCATAACATAAGATGCCATCGTTACACATATCTTAATCCATGCTATCCAATTGTTTGGGAAGTCCCTTCGCTGTAAAGATGGCCAACCGATTCGTCAATCTATGCAATCATACGCTTTGAAGAAATCCACCTTCAACAACACACTCTTTCCATGCAGCCTCTACCAATCAAGCACCATCTCCGAGGCAAGCACCCATCCATCTGCAATATGTCTACCAGGCACGAAAGCAGTCTGTCCCCATGGAAATAATGCTGCTCAGCATGCACTGTTCGTTGCTTCGACCCTGTTTGACGAAGGTACTATGTTAGTGTGGATGTCACCTTCTTTGAGTCCATTACGTATTTCTCTCCTACTGGTGACAAGCTTATTCCTTCAGAGAATGGTGAGGAGGTATATATGCCTCTACCTCCGATTTCGTCTACTCCAGGATCCACGACACCACCATCATCTCCACCACCACCATTACCTTCTCCTCCACCGTCACCACCACTATCTCCTCCACCTCCATGCATGCCGACTTTCTATTCGAAGGTTTACCATCGTCGACCTCGTGCTTAGTGCCTCATCCGTCATCCAGCACACCCAAGGTATGTTCTGAGCATTTGAGTTCTACTAATGGCACTGGTGATTTGCGCGTACAGCCTGAGGTGTAGGATGTCTTGGATGATATACTTTTTGAGGTGGTTGAGGACCTGGATGTACCTATAACCTATTGTTCTTAGGAAGTAGAGGCATGCGTGCACTATGCATCCTCTTGCTTCCCATATTTCCCTGACACATCTTTCCGAGGACTTTTAGAGCTTTGTCATGGGTCTATCGGCCGTGGAGATACCATGGTCCTATCAGGAGGCATTGCAGAATAGTCAGTGGCGTCTAGCGATGGAGGTGGAGACGATCGCCTTACATTCTCGTCAGATGTGGAGTGTAATCCAAGCTCCTCCAGGTGCATATGTAATTGGCAACAAATGAGTGTTTATTGTGAAACACCGAGCGGATGGTACTGTGGACATATACATGGCCAGATTGTTGCACGTGGGTTCACCCATACCTATGGGGTGGATTACCAGGATACGTTCTCTCCAATTACGCGCCACCCTATGCTACGGATTCTTATTGCTGTTGATGTGGTCTGTGACTGGCCGCTGTTTCAATTAGATGTTAAGAATGCATTCTTGTATGGAGACTTGCAAGAGGAAGTTTACATGCTGCAACCACCTAGATTTGTTGCTGAGGGGGAGTCCAGTATGGTGTGCCAACTTCAAAAGGCCATATATGGCCTTAAGCAGAGTCCGAGGGCTTGGTTTCAAAATTTCTCAAAGTTGATTGAACAAAAGGGGTTTGTTAGATCTACAATAATTCATTCTCTTTTTGTTAGGAGAACCCAGAGAGGCATCGTTGCCATTCTAGTTTATGTTGATGACATTATTGTTACTGCAGTGATGAACAGAGCATTCAAGCAACTAAGGATTTCCTTGGACGACAGTTTGTGACCTAGGACCTTGGCAAGCTGCGTTACTTTCTTGGCCTAGAGTTTACAAGAAATCAGCATAGTATGGCAATGACGCAAAGGAAGTATGCCACTGATCTTTTGTCGGAGACATGCATGCCAGGATGCATATTTGCTACTAGTACTACCCCAATGGATCCTAATGCTAAGCTCTATGATGATGACTTCGAAGAGGTGGATAAGAGACGGTACATAGAGCTAGTAGGAAAGCTGTTGTATGTTATTATTACCAGGCCTGATATATCATTTGTTGTTAGCAGAGTTAGCCAGTTTATGGAGCAACCCAAACATGCTCACATGGATGCAGTTAACATGATCTTGAGATATTTGAAGTCTTCTCCAGGCACATGCCTTTTGTTTAGACGAATACATCTCTCGTAGTTAATGGATGTACATATGCATATTACGTCGGTTGTCCCAAGGACATGAAGTCCACTTCAGGTTTCACTGTGTTTGTTGGTAGTTTACTAGTTTCATGGACAAGTAAGAAACATACAATTGTAGCTAGATCTATTGCTGAATCGGAGTATAGGACCATGGCCAAAGGGAGCACCAAGATGATGTGGGTCAAGTCCGTCCTGACTGACCTAACTATTGAGGTGCTGTCATTATGTCCGTGATTTGATTCAGAAGGGACTTATCACCAATTCTCATGTTCTTTCAGGCGATCAGGTTGCAGATATGTTTACCAAAACTCTTGCGAGGGGTCCTTTCCACCATTGTTGTTCCAAACTGAGCATGATATATATATGCTCCAGTTTGAGGGGGAGTGTTGAGATACTTATATCTCTTTGTCTTTATTTTATGTTTCTCTATTTCTTCTGTCTACTTTATGTAGTTTTCCCATAGAGATTTTCTCCTATATAAGAGAGCTCTAGAGCTACGATGGATACAACTTTTCAGTTCACGACTTTCCACACTAAGTAAGGTGCTTTCTGTTCATCACGTTCTTTGCAACTCTCAATCTATTGTCAAGAGCCTTTTGCTCCGAAGTCACTCTCGATTTGCGTGTAAATTTCTGCATGTTATCAAAGCTTTATTAGAATAATTGTATTTATCTTTGTTCTTGGCTAAAAGGCATTCTATATGGAGGTCTTTCTTCCTAAGTGGAAGATAAACCCTTGGTAATGTTGTCTACCTTGGGGTATTCTGTGCGAAAGGCTTTCTTGTTGTTTGGAAGATAAATTCGGTTGAGATTTCGTACCTCAGAAGAAGTTTGATGTGAACACCTTTCTTCTTGTGTAGAAGATAAATTCCAAAAAGCTGCGTGCTTTGTAAAAAAAGGTTTGGACTATACTAGAAGTAGTTTGTTTTAGTGGTGTTTATAAGCCTTGGGTAGGACAAGCTTACGCACATGACATAGCCCGAAGGTTGGCGAATTTGTATTAATTTGTGTTATGTGATTCTGCTTGTTGAGGTTTTTATTTTCCGAGCTATTTATTTTAAACTGATCATTATTCCGCACAAACATTTATCATCACCCTTCTTGCTTTTCTTTAGATTTTGCTAACAAGTAATAAACTAACAACTATATCAATACAAAATCAGGTAAATGTTTTCCTATGGATCCTACAGCAAGTCCCTGTGCTAATGAACTCTCGTAGGACGAGACCGTTTCATGGTGTGGAGGGTTATTACCCTAGATATGTTGTAGACAATGAAGACATAGGGTGCCTTTTTTTTCAGTAAGAGGGATCGCATGATGTTTGGAGCGAGATGAATATCGCAGATTGGAGGAACTTGAGTAGGGTATTGCAATTGGAGGAGCTCTAATAGGGTATTGCAACTATGTGGGCTTTGTGGTTGGTCAGAAAAATAGTGGTGTTTCAGTTTCATCAGGAGAGGTTTTATGTAGATTATGTATAGGATCAGGGCTCTTGTTGATTCATAGCATATGCCCACTCTTTTTTTAACAACTAACAAAGTAATTGTGGCCAATGGACTTGGAGACATGCCTTGAACACATTATACATCGGTTGTCTAGATGTTTGGCTCCTCCATCAGAATAGGGAAAAGTTCCCATCTAAAAACAAGTGTTTCACTGTGTGGTCAGCGAGCTTGGAGAGTGTGGGGGTTTAGGGAGAAGCAGATGCACCTCCTCTTGCAGGGGTTTTGTGGCAGTGCCCCTGAAAAAAAAATAGAAATTCCATTGCTTATTCGGCTTGAATTCCTTTCAAGTTTATATCGGGATCTGTTTATGTTTTTTTATACTAAAAATGGCTATATAAATTAAACTCACTATGTTTAGGATTGGCTTACATGCTATCTGTAATACACTGCAATCTCTTTCTCTTCGTGCAGGCTGATAACAATTGTCTTACATTGATAACAATTGTTAGCATCATAATTGGCACCAAACGATCGATGTTTAAGTTTTTAAGCTTACAATCAACAAATAACTAATAATGAGCAGATTGTCTCACCCAAAATGTCACAAAACAGATTCATATCGGCATGATCTTGAAATTTTGCCTAAATGGTTGAATTTCTATACACAAAAAGTTGATTGGGTTCATGCCATTGGGTTCATACCATGATGCATGCTATGGCAATTTGAACACTGCCATTGGGTTCGAAAATTTTAATTGGAGTGAGGTTAATTTAAAGGACTCTAGATAACATCTTTTTATAATAGTATAAATTCTGTTTTATTATTGAGAATACTGCTTTCATCTGTTTGTTGAAACATGCATGCGATTACAAACTGACTTTCTACTTGGTAGCATGGGATAGATGCATATCAAGGTATAAATCAAGTGCCTAAACCCATCCAAGCTTTCTCGTCGGATGCGAATACTGTAGCTGGAATTTTGATGGAGGACAACATGCCCCCGAGGCATCTGCTAATGGTTCAATCGGCCAAAACTCCACTGTATTGTAAGTGCAACTAAAATGGCACTGTGCTATCTTATTTGAATTATTCTTTGCCTACTGATCAGACGTGGATTCATCATTTCACTCGAAGCCTATTTCCAAGCGTATAGATCAGTATAGCTTTTTTTGAATAAGAAAGACGGGGGTGCCCTCCCAAGTCGGGAGTCACCACACCAACACATTCATTGATCAACGAGATTGTACATCAGTTGGATATAGATCAGTATAGCTAATGCATTGAGAGATAAGACATTAATCTTCTTTTTTTATTAAAAAACCACGTCCACAGTTGAGGATGAAATTTCAAAAGTAAAACTTATATGCACGTTTTCTTTCTATTTTCATTTCCAATTTTTTTGATGAAATTGTTTTGGTATATACGGACATGATAGTTGAATCCTGGAGGGAGGCCTTGAAACACAAGTGATTCTGGTTAATGGCCCAATTGATAGAATGGAAGTACAAAATGAATGTAAAAGGTTAGAGATGGGAGATGGGATACGATTGAAAAATAGAGCATATTCCATTTCAAAGAAAGATGTTATTACATATTGGGGGTCACTTTTTTCAATGATATGGAGTCACTTGTAGATGAGGAGGGTTGCACTTTAGTAGTCGACAACTAGTGCAAGAGATAAATTTCTAGGTAGCGTTCTTTTTAGGAACATTATTTATGAATTCGCCTCAAAACAATCAGATCTTTTCAGCATAGATTTAAGCAAACATTTAGATTTTGTTGGATTGTTCCCTACTGCAACGTGTTCCATCACCGAAGGCAATGAGTAGATGGCAATGGCCGTTACATCGCTGCCCTGATGTAGTTCAAAATTTGCAAGGGTTCTCGCATGAGGAGCGCAGCGAGTAAATAAACTAGTTCTGTTGCATCGTTGCCACGGATAAAATCTAAAATTTTTAAGGGTTCTCGCATGATGGACACATGCGAGTAAAGAAGTTAGTCCAAAAGAGTTGCAAAAGAAGTTGCAGATATATAGTTGGAATTTTGGTGCTTTGATCGGTAAATCGATGAAGATAGTAGATACGATGGAAAGAAGGAAGATTCAGATACTGTCTCCAAGTGACAAAATGAGTTGGAGAGAGAGCAAGGGAGATCGAGAAGACATGCTTTAAACTATGATATTCATGTAAAGATAATGACATAAGTGATGTTAAAGTGGTTGTTTATAAGGATTTGAAGGATAGTACGATTGAGGTGCAAAGATTCAGGGATCGGATTATTTTACTAAAATTGGTGCTCAAAGAATAAACTCTGAATATCATCTCACTTTATTCACCACAAATTGGTTTAGATTAAACAAGTTTTTTAAAAGGATTTGGATAAGATTATGCAAGTATTCACACAAAGACCAATGATTTGCCTACGTGGATATCTTAATGTATATGTGGGAAAGGATGCTTCGGGCTATACTAGTGTTCATGGAGGCCATGGTTTCGGGGGTAGCAATGAAAAGGAAAAAGTCATTGTGGATTTTGTACGGCTTATGATCTTTTCATAGCAAACACTCTCTTCAAGAAAATGGAGGAGCATTTAATTACTTTTAAGAATGGCCTTGCTAGAACACATATAGATTATTTTACGTTGAGGAGTAGAGATAAATTGTATTGCAAAGACTGCAAAGTAATCCCAGGAGAGAGTTTGACAACTCAACATCGCTTGTTAGTCATGAATGTGCAAATAAAAGGGCTGATAAAGAAAAGGAGGGCTCCATGATCACTAGAACTAGATGGTGGAATCTTCAATTGGAGCAATCAATCTTCAGTGAGAATGTTTTTGAAGAATTATTTTGGGATTGTAACAGAAGTGCAAATGAGATGTGGGAGGCGGTAGCATCCATGAAAGGGCATATCGATATCGATCAAGGATGGCCATATCGATATAGGTATCGATATCAGTACCATGTCGATACAATATATCATCGATATATCGACGATATATCAACGCAATATCATCGATATCGAACCGAGATTGTGAATAAAATGGCCTTGGAAGGTCAAATATCGACCATATCAACGATATATCAGTGACCTGTCTATACCGATATATCACTGATATATCACGATACAACCTTCCATGATATCGATGTCGTGTCGATACGATATTTCGACGATATATCGTCGAAATATCGCCTATGTCGACATACTTTTGTGAAGGAAATGCCTGAAAAGGAGGATATATCGTCATATCGATACCGATATTGGTCTCATCTCGATATCGATATATCGGCGATATATCGCAACGACATCTTGTATTCGAAGGAAAGCCAAAGAAATGCTAGGTGAGTGAAAGGGATGAGTTCCGGGCCAAAAGGGGCTTGGTGGTGGAGTGAAGGGGTGCAAGATCCACTCAAAATTAAAAGAGCATGCTTTATAGCTGTGTCTAATGATAGAACAGAGGAAACTGTCATAAACTACAAAATAGCGAAGAATGAAGCAAAAAAGGCTGTCAACGAAGCTAAGTCAAAAGCTTATGAAGTTTTGTATAAAACTCTCAATCTTAAGGAGGGCTAGAAGGATATATTCAACTTGACCAAAGCAAGAGAAAGAAAGATCGAAGACCTTTCTCAAGTAAGATGCATTAAGGATGATGAAAGACAAGTGCTTGTTATTCAGAAGGACATAGAAATTGCATGGAAGTAGTATTTCTTCTATAAGCTTTTCAGTGGGGAAGGAAATAGAGAGACCACTTTGGAAGATCTAGCTAGTAGCGAAAGTTACTAGCTATAAACTAGTAATGTGGGGAAAGGCTTTATTGTTGTTGTTGGTACACTCTTCTATAAACTTCATGAAATAAGCCCGATATAAGAAATTTTAAAGATGGTGACACAAGCCAATGGAATATGATCATTAGTTCTATTCTATAAGGAAACACATCCACTCTTTGAATAATGGTGAGTTGCTTGTATATAAGTAAATGGTTTATAGGTGAGGATCCAGTTACCCACTTAGAAACTTATATGTAACTCACCCCATCTTATGTTTCACACATATGTTTCCACGTAAATCTTGTGTCTCGTGTCTTGGTGGTTGTTTGGATTCTTTTTTTACATGGTATCAGAGACTTGCTGAGACGTTGCATTGATGTCTTGATTCGTGGGGAGATTAACGTTGGGTTTCTTTGCCCTTGAATGAAGCCTTTGCGTGACCCCGAGATTTGTGGGTTGTTGCTGCTCAATTTTTGGCAGTCCGATTTCTGGTTGAGAGTGTATTGTTCTTGATCTTTTGTCATATTTTCCTTTTCTATTCTCGTGATCTTTCTAATGTCCCCATTGATTTT
Source organism: Ottelia alismoides (assembly GCA_037367405.1). Classification (NCBI taxonomy): domain Eukaryota; kingdom Viridiplantae; phylum Streptophyta; class Magnoliopsida; order Alismatales; family Hydrocharitaceae; genus Ottelia; species Ottelia alismoides. The sequence continues at coordinate 1,460,386 of JAZKJV010001376.1, forward strand.
CTCTACATAAGAAACCATTGGACTGTGAGTAAAGAAAGGAATTTGATCCTAATTTTCTACATGGTATTAAATCACGTGTCGTGGACTGTAATTTTGAATCCTTGAGACCCTTCTTCTACCACAACTCTTGTTCTCTATTCTCTCCTTCTCGCAGCCTGCTCCATGGCATCATCTCTAGGGGGTCGTCTAGCCGCCACTTGTTCTAGGGCATTGCTGCCAGGTGTTTCACCCCTCCTCTCCTCAGGCTATTGTCACTGCTTGGGGGGACATCCTCGCACCATGTGGCTGCTGTCCCTGTAGTCACCAGAGTGGTACAATCCCCCATCGGCACAAATGCTACCCAAACACGTGGCACTGGGATGTTTTTGCCAATGTTGATTGTTTTTGCTATGTGCCTACATCCAGGTTGCTCCAACCTTCCACTTTGTTGAAACAAAAGCCATCTAAAAGACTCTAAGAGGTTCCCATAGTATCTGCAATTGATGCGATGGAGTAGCTTGACTTTTGACCAGCAAGAATGATGTTTGAGAAAGTGGTTGTGGGTAAGAAGAATAATGAGAGATATGCTGGTTGAATGGGGTTAGAGATGAGAATGTGTGGAGATGCATGTGATGAGGGGGGGAACATTAACCGTGCAGGGAAAAGAAATGTGGTCAAGAAGAGGGTGCAAGGTAGAAGAGAAGAAAGAAAACCGAAGAAAAAGAGGGATAAATCTTATGCCTACCTATAATTTATTTGTTACCTTATATCCCTTTTACGAAAGTATGATGACGTTATATAGATCTCATCCTAATTAAAAGGCATTCCCCCTGAACTAAGAGTCATCCTTACTTGAAATGATATATCCCTACTATTTTAATTAAAATATTGCAAAAATATAGAAGTTTGGATTGCATCTATTCTTTTGGGCTAGAAATACTCCTTGTCAAATGAGTTGGTATTCAATAATCTATTTTGGATTATAAAATAAGGTTTTGAAAATATCATGAGCTCCTTGTTCTTGCAACATTTCTGAAATATTTATGATTGCATAGTCTCTTTTGTAAGCTTCACTTTTCTGATGCCTTCCTTCTATGATAGATTCATCATGGGTTTTGCTGCAATTTTCCCATATTATTTCTATTGCCAATGTGCTGGGAGGGGATCTTTAGTTCTGGTCTTGACGATAAAAAGATGGATGCAATGTCGATAATGAAGGTGGATGATGTGATAAAGCAATAACAATATTAGAGAGCACACACTATTGGTAAAGAGGCCTCAAGGAAGGGACATGTTGAGTGACAAGAGGAATGTATCAAAAGAAGAATCCCTATATGAAAAAGCATGTTTATCCATCTTTACTGATAAGTTTTAAAAATAAAAAAAGAAATGACATAAACTACATCAGAGGGTATCCTAATTATTCTGTCTACGAATGCACTCGATGTTTGTATAGATCTTGATTTCGGATCGGCTTTCATGTTCTTTTTATAGTTTTTATCTATTCGTTTTAGTTGTTATAAAGAATAGGAATTCTTAGTTAGATTGAGATGAAGAACTCTATCCCAATTGTCAAGATGAATAAGAGCAACTATGAGTTGTAATTCACGCAATTCATGAACATCCTAGACATTCACAACAAGTAATATATTTTGAAGGAATCAGAGCCCAAGGACAAAACATGAGCCAATGCGTCATTGAATAAAGACAATGCATTTGTCAAGTTGTGGCATACATGAATGCTCACGATTGACATAACCCATGACGTAATGTATAAGTCTACAACCAAAACAATGTGGGATTCTCTTGTCATTGCATATTCTCAGGCAATAATTGAGATGAAGATTATCCAATTACATCATGGCATATACTAGACCAAGCAGGACGGCCGTTCACTTCATATCTACTGTACTAGTTTAAAGGTCTAGTTCCCACGCGCACAACAATCCTTCCGTTGATGATCCGGTTGGCGCATCGGAAGCAGAATGTGGTCTTTGCTTGGCAATCAAAGGTGATCCCGTGCCCTTCTTTTGAAGCACCAAGATGGTGATGCTAGCATCCTTGGACTGTGTCGAGACCTACTGCCTAGGACACTGTTGTAAAAGTCCCTCGACTGGCGCGACTAATAGGTCTGACTGGTCTAGTCGGTGGGGTGGTCGATCGAGTATCAATTAACTCCCACTAGGCCGACTAATCAATTGATTTTTGCTTGGAGATACCATTTTTTTATTTTTTTAAAGCGAACTTATTCTAATACGCTTAATGTCATTATTTAAATTTAATTACTTATTTTATTTCATTATGATAATATAAAAAAATATACAAATCTTATGTAAATATATAAGAATATACATATAAAAATGATTTATATATTTAAAATAATTTAAAAGTTCAAAATCAATTAAAGCCTGACTAAATCTGATTAGTCGCCCGGCTGCCGATTGATCCTTAGTCAGTGACACAATCGACCGAGTACCGACTACTGATTTTTGCAACCTTGTCCTAGGATATTGGCACCCATTTGACACCCCAACCACTGGATAGGCCACAATAACATGGACATCCACTTCCACTTCCGACATCTCCTGATCACCTTCTAAAATCCTTCCATTTTCTTCTTGAAACACTCTTGCTGCTGTGGTGGCCCTCCCTTTTCCCTTTACCACTCCAGACCTCCCCATCCTTACCTATGGTCTCTTTTTTAAAAGAAAAATGGCCTCCATCATATATGTGTGCCCAAAAACTTCACCATTCATTACCTTTAAAATATTTGCATGCCTAGAGTAGGCATAATATCAGAAAAGAGATTACATGACCCAACTCTTTGCGGGCGCCTTAGCGTGCACCACTACATAATTCCGATCCTGGGGGAACACCACACAATTTCTGGCTAACCAAATTGCCCAGATGATCGCTAAGTACCTGGTCTACTCCACCTTCATATCTCTTTAACCCGCCCCAATGAAGACCCGGAAGCTTGCCAAATCCTCACACCGAGGCGCCTGATTTCCAAACAATGACCATATTTTAGCAGAGCTCCTGCACCTGAAGAGCAGGTGATCAATGTCTTCCACCTCCTCTATGCACCATGAACAAGACACAGAAACATTTGTGATGAAACGTGCAAATTGATCCTTAGTTAACGATCTTCCCCCTTTTATAAGTCCACATGAATATCTTTACACGTGCCGGTACCTCCACTTCCACAACCATCCTGCCAGCACCAACAGTCGTCGACCTGAGGGGGACTGGCCACATTTTCTAGTTCCTCCAGCATCAACATAAGCTCCCCCAGTCTTTGATCTGACAGCTCAGACCTAAAAGTAGGAAAAGAGAGTGTCCATCCCACACCTCCACGAAGGCCTCCAGGCTAGTAGTAAGAGCCATCGGACGCGGGAAGCGTAACCTCAAAATTCCACTCTCGAACTAGTCATCGGACCAGAACCTGAAACCCCTACCGTCCCTCAAAATCGGTCTCAGGAATGGACGAATCTCAGAAGCCACCCCACTCACCCATGCTCTCTTACCCTACAAAAACCTTTTCAAGCATTTTGTTTCTAAAGACCTTGGTGATCTAAGTTACTTGGCATGTAAAGTTTACCAGAAATCAAATATGGTTCATTATTTGTCAGCAAAAGTATGTTACAGATTTTCGAAGGAAACATGAATGTTGGAAACACACTCATCAATTGTCCCTGTGTATCTCAGTGTCTGCATTTATGATGAGGATGTAGAGGATGATGATGGCCGATAATATAGCGGACTTGTTAAAAGCTTCTCTCTGTCACCAGTACTTATTATGATACCGATTTTGATATAAGCAAGATTAGTAAATTTAAGAAGGTTAAATGGGATGTTGCTGTATCTTAAGGATGCATTGGGAAATGATATATTTTTCTCTAATAATAGAGCTCTTGATATTTTCACTTTTACAGATGCTAACTATATCGATCTCTTAAAGACATAAAATCCACCGTGGGATTTGTATTTTATTGGAGGAAATTTGGTTACATGGAGAAGCAGAAAGTAAATTATTGTTTAAAAAAGGTGGAAGGGCCAGCCGTTAAAAAAAAGGTGGCCCAGGCTGAGTTGTATTTTGTTTCGTAACTTATGGATGTGCACTATCTGGCTTTCTTCCGTTTCCCATGTTCCTAATTACTGTGGCGATATTTCCTGGATGCTATTAAACTGTACATTACATGATGGTGATTTGAACATGAATAGGTTCAGATTAATATTTTCCTTTAAGGATGCATTTGCATATAAGCACACCTTTGGATGTAGAACAAGTACTGGGGAGAACATGCCCCTTCTATACCCCTCCTTCCCCTGCATTTTTGCACAGTTAGTTTTTACTCTACTGCTCTTGTTTGCCAATTCTCTTCTATGCCCCTCTATCCCACTTTCGGGAGCGGTCTGAGCCACCCACGAGTCCTGAGCTAAAAACCTCGCACTGAGGCCAGAACCCGAGTTGGCTGAAAATATATATTGCATGGTCGCACCGATGTTTGATCTGATGTAGAATCCAAGATCCTGAGCCCAACGTACTCCACAATGAAATCATTGAACAAGCTAGTCATGATAATACCTGAATCTTAATAAAATCATAATAAACTCAGGGTTATCGATTTTTTTTGTGCACTTCATAGAAGCTGTATTTAACGTGCTACCTGGCTTGCGAACAGATATACTGCATCTATATATAGTTGTATCAATTGCTAAATACTAAAGCATGAACAGTTCAAAACCGGCTTCAAGGCTTCCGTATTTGCTATCCATCGCCGGGGTTCTTATTGGATGTGCTATAGTCTATGCACTTATTGTTTCCATAAAGGATGGCCCTTCTGCACTAGTAGCAGCCATTGCAAAGTCAGGCTTCACTGCTGCTTTCTCGTTGATATTTGTCTCCGAGATTGGGGACAAGGTATGTAATAAACTCCTGATTTTATTTTGGCATTTCTTTATCCTTTGTGTTAAAACGTAAAAATGAAAATTTCCTTGTACATTCATGAGTTCACTGCTGCTTTCCATAAATTCTTGGGATTGTTACCCACACATGGCAAGACATGCTGCTTATCTAGGTTTTGGCTGACCTTGTATCTAAGTTCTGGTGCTCTTCTACTATGAGGGTGTTTTTGGTTTGGTAGTGTGTGTGATACCTGATATCGGAATATCAGTGTTGTCAGGATTTGCAGATGATCTCAAGTCCCACCAAAATCAGAAATGACCTGAATAATTTCACACCACCCCAACTGTTAACATGATAAGTTTATCTTTTGTCTCATCTTTTACGAGTAATGAACATTTTTCACTTCAAATGGCCCATTGTTCATGAGGTCCCATTCATATAGTCAGAGATCGTCTATCTGGCAGGCTAGCATATAGAGCAAAAGTTATTCCTCGACAGGATTTCAAATCTGTAATGGTTCTTTGACTGGTATGTTTAATGATTCAAAATGTAAGAAAGTATGATTTAATGTAGCTGGCTGTTAGTTAGCCTTTCCAGTTGTATTAAAATAAGCAATTTCAGATGGACCCACCTGGCCTTGCATGTTGATTTAGATACGTTCTTAGTGTTTCTTGATTTCTATTTTGCAGACATTCTTCATAGCAGCATTATTGGCCATGCAATATGACAAGGCATTGGTATGTGTATTGCTTCATGCTTTCTTTCGTATTTTCCTACGATCATCTTTTTGTGTGTGTGTGTGTTTTTTTTTTGGGGGGGGGGGTGGGTTGCATGCATGGGAGTGCTATTTGTTATCCTTTCACTTTTTCTTTGAAAAGTTGCTATTGGGGTTGCAACTGGACAGATAATGATACGGAAGGTACCATATTCACATCCGTGTTTAAAGTCCGACACGGTTGTTGCAAGAGTTTCATAAAATACATATTTGTTAACAGAATACAAATAACGACATGTACTGATTGCCCACTGGATAGTGGTTGCCTCGTAATATGTTTAAATTTTAAAGTACTACGTAATGTTCACAATAACAAAATATTGTGTATTTATCAAATTACTTCATTGTTATAGTAGAAGTTAGTTTGAATCAACAACACCAATAACTTAACTTTTTCCTACATTAAATAGGGATGGCTACATGAATTCTTTGCCTTCATTCAAATATATTTTTGATCATTCTCGGATTTATATCCAATCTTTCATGTAATTAAGATCCAAGAAATTGTTATTTTGAATAACTTAATTTTTTTAATGAAAACGGGAGTGAGTTGTGGATAACTGAGAGATGGATGAAAAGGAAGCTGCTCTAGAGGGGAGATTTGGTAGAATGGGCATCTCGAGTCTCGAAATTGGAAGAGGGGCATCAAATTTTGGTATTTGGAAAAGCGGGTGTTGAAGAAAAAACCGAGTTGCTTAAATATTAGGCAATAGAGTCCTCTTATATGAAGGAGAAATCCGTTGGGCAAATTACATACAGAGGACATACAAAAGAGTACACATAAAAGAAATAAAAAATAACTAATACCTTAACACTTCCCCTCAAGCTGGAGCACAGACATCAATCATGCTCAGTTTCGAACAAGGTTTTTGGAATTCCCTCTGCTTAGGGCCTTAATGAACATATATGCTCTCCTGAGCTAACATGAGTGGTGGAGATGAAGCTGGCCTGAATCATGTCTTGAGTGTAGTGACAGTCTACCTCGATATGCTTGGTCCTCTCATGGAAGGTTCTATTGTTGGCAATGAAGAGAGCATCCTGGTTGTCGCATTGGAGGTACATGGGAAGAGGCACCTCAACTGTTAGGTTAGTAAGAACAAATCTGACCCACATTGTCTTTGTACTCGCTTGTACCATGGCTCTGTACTCTGATTTTGCACTAGATCTGGCGGCCACTATCTGCTTGCTCTTCAAAGACACCAAGGAACTCCATATGAATACTGCAAAGGCAGATGTAGATTTCCTGTCCTTGAGGCACCACACATAATCTGCACCTGCACAAGATGTAATGACAAGAGACATGCCGCTGTTAAATAGAAGACCGGTGCTCAGTGATGTCTTCAGATATCTCAGAATCATATGGACTACATCCATATGTGCCTGTCGAGGCTGCTATATGAACTAACTCGATTCGCTCACTGCAAAGGATATATCTGGTCTGGTGATGGTTATGTATAGAAGTTTCCCGATGAGCTCCATGTACCTTCTCTTGTCTGCCTCCTCGTGTTATCATCATACAACTTCATACTCGGATCCAAAGATCGGGAATTATAAATCAAGGAAAAACTTGTCTACATGTGCATGAGGGGAATTGGTTGTTGGTGAAAACTCAAATTGCAATCCTTGCCACAATTTGTATCCTAGGGCAAGAGATGGTGATTTATCAATTTGAACACCTTAGAAACCTCAAAATCAGACTGTACGTGATCACTTGATCACCGGTACGGAGAACACACAGTGATGCAACAACGCAACCCTAATTGAGATAGGGGTATCACTACCCGCGAGAGAGGAAGATCAGCAGCAGTGGGGCCAACGAGGAGAGGCGGGGAGGCCGGCAGGGGCTCCGAGCGGCGGTGGCTGCATGGGCCATGGATCCAGGCAGAGCCTGGAGAGGCTGTGCTGAGAGGAGGTGCCACTGAGAGGAGCAGTGCTGTGGAGCGGTGATGACCGAAAATTCACCAAGACACGGGTGAATAAAAATAGATCAAGGGTCGTTGCGACCCGGATCTCGGAGACAGTTCAGTCAATCAAGAAAATTAAGTGTAGACCACCAAACAGAGATAAAAATCAAATAAAAACAATAGTGGCCCTGGCTATTGGATTAACCTGGTATAGCGACTAGGGTCGGACTCAGGGAGCACGTGATGGCCTTGCGGCCTACGAAGTAGTCTAAAAAAAGAAATAAAATAAAAGAGAAGTCTTTTGGTGGATTTTTGGTCTTTTTATATTTTTTTGGATTTTTTTAATTAATTAAAAAAATAGGAAAGCAATAAAACAACCAACTTCAAACAATTATTTAATTACTCAAAAATCACCCAAAAATTCAAACAAAAATGTTTTTATGTTTTTTATATTTTTTACTGTTTTTGGTTAATTTTTTGGTAATTTTCTGATTTTTATTGAATTTTATAAAAATCAAACAAGGCAAGAAAAGAAGGATACTGTCCAGTCAGACTTAGAGGGCCAATTTAAAATGCAAAATGGCCCTATCAATGTCTGAAGGTAATTTTCCTGTAAAGAAGAAAATACAAGGAAAATTTAGGCACCATAATTATTAAGTTTTTATTTTTCAATTATTTATTAGAATTTTTATGGTTTTTTAGGGGTTTTGCAATTTTTAAAGGTTTCATAAATCCAAAAATGACCAAAATTGGTCAGAAAATCAAACAAGGCGAAACAAACAATATATAATTTTTTTTGTAATTTTTAGAGGTGTTTTAGTATTTTTTTGTGATTTTTAAAGCTAGACAGTAATGAAAATGTGTGTTTTTGAATTTTTAAAAATATCAAAAAGTGTCAAAAATGTCTCCAAAAATTAGAGAAAATTTTACACCATGGCAGGAGCCATGTGTCCAATTTTCATCAAATTTGGAGTCGATTTGTTATTTTATTAAAATCAAATACAAGGGCACAGTACACAGGGACCTAAATGCAATTAAAATAAGTTCAAGGGGGTCCGGTGCAAAATTCCCAAGAGCTTACGTGCAAAGCGCGTGACCCGAGGCACTCAGGGACCTATTTGCAAGAAAACTTAAGTCCCTGGACTAAATAGTAACACGTACTAAAAGTCCAGGGGCGAAAGTGTAAAATACCCACTATATAAAGCACATGCACAATTAAACCACGCACAGGGGCATATTTGCAAATATCAAAAATATAAATTCATTCATTACTACCCTGAAACCATAGGTCCATACATGCAATTAACCCACAAAAGCACGTGTCGAAGTACGTGATCCACTATAAACAGGGGTATAACAGTAAATACAGGAAACGACAAGATCCTCTATGCAAATTAACCAACTAAAATAAAGGCTTAAAAATATTTACAGGACTAAAGAGTAACAGCAAAAAATCTAAAGGCCTAAGAGATATTTACCCTTTATTAAGTCGAGGGTCGGATGCACGCCACGTGTTGGATCTGACGGTCGAGGAAGCGCGACGCACAACAAAGGGATCCCTCGGCGCGATCGAGCGGCTGGAAAGCTCCCACGTGGAAGATCGGACGGCTGTAAAGCGACGTTGGTATGCGAAGGATCCCTCGACGATCGGACGGTTCTGATCCCTCCTCTGATGATCGAACGACTGGCGTGGCTCCTCTGATGGACGTCTGAGATCTAATCTGGAGCTGGAGGAGGATCGAACGGCTGCGGAGAACGCTCGAAGAACTGGACTCCGACGAGGTTCGTCGGGCTTGTGTACGCGCTGAAGACCTCCTCGCGGGCTGCTACTGATCAGAGAAGAATCGCCTTGGCCTCCCGCGTCGAATGGTTCCCTCCGATGGTGGCAAAGAGCTCTGGAGAGCTCCGGCGACACGGGCGGAGGAGGAGCTGCTATGCCTGAATGTCGAAGCCCTCAGATGGTCTCCTCTGGACCTGCAAAGATGTGCAACAAGCTCCTGGGTCGAGGGCAAACTGCCTCGACCCGGTTAGGGGTGATGAAGGTGGTCGGCGCTTCGGGATGGAGGGGCTCCGGCGAAGCGACGGCGGAGGAGCCCCAATCCCAGTTCCTTTGCGAACTGGGTTGAATGATTGGGCGGAGAAGGTGCGTGGGGGAAAGGCGATCGTGATGGATGACTTCGATGATCGGGACGAAGGCGGAGATGGTCGGAATCAGCGATAAACGGCGATGGGTCGATTTGGGCGAAATGCAAAATTAAAGAAATAGGGAAAGGGAGAGGGCTACCTACTGGATGGAGTCGACTGTGGAAGAGCAGGGGCTGCTCCAGGTCCTAGCCTCAAGCGCCGTCGGTGCCCGAGGCTCGAGCGTCACCTCCAGGCGACGCACGGCGGCGCAACGTCGCCGGATCGATGGTCTACACGCTCCCTCCTCGCTGCAACACCACTGGAAGCGAGCTGTCACTCTCGCGGAGGCGATGGAGGTCCTTGGGTGGAGAATGGATGAGCCAAAGATGATTGAGGAAGGAGGCGGAGCTTGGATTATATATGAGTGCAGGTCCGAGAAGACGAGGTCGGGCAGGGTTCCACGAAGCGCGGATCCCAACGCGAACGAGCGGGCGAGGATCTCGGATGCACGAGGAAGGAGAGCCCGGGGTTTGCGGGTCTGGGCGTCGGATCGAGTCGGGAAAAAGTCGAGATATCGGGTCGCGGGCTCGGATCCGGGGCTCAGTGGTCCTGGGGGGGGGGAGTTGACCGGGGGGTCAACGTCCCCGTGGACCAATCAGGGCTGGCCACGTCAAAAAGATTTAGAAATTAGAAATTAATTAGTAAATGGCCGAATCATGAAAAACTTAAAACATGAAAAATGTTTATTTTATTTTTTTTCTATTTTTTGTGATTTTTAATTATTTTTTTCGAAATAAAAATAAGATAGTTACATTCTAGTGCTATATATAGGTATATATACAATATGGGTTTTTAATTTTTGATTTTTAATTACTTATTTTTATACATTTTTTATTCCCATTTTATATTTTATTTATTTATAGCATAAAATTAGGAATAAAAGGGTATTTTTATTTTATTTTTATTATTTATATACAAGGGTTAAATAAATAGATATATACATCTATATACATGGTACATGTACAATGTTCTTTTTGATTTTTAATTTTGTTCTTTTTATTTGATTTTTGTTTTTATGGTTTTTATTTTATTTATTTAAAACATAAAAGATAGAATATATACAAATTTTTAGGGATTTTAATTTATTTATTTACAAGGTAAAATAAATATAGGTGTAGGTGTATGTACATGGTGAATATGTACAAGTAAGGTCATTTTTATTTTCTTTTTAATTTTTTTCTATTTTTATTTTGATTTTGTATTTACAAATATTTACAAATATATACCAGCCCATTTTATTTTATTTTTGGAGGAAAATATTTTTATTATATTTACAGGTATATTTACACACATGAGCTCCCTATCTCTCCCTACTTTGGCTTTTATGCGGTCAGGCCCATGCTGAGCCCTCCCTTGGGATTAGGTTGCTCAATATTTATTCTAAATATCTCCCTCGTTTTCTTTTGTCTCTTTATTCTTTTATTTTTGCACAAAAACATGCTAATTATTAGCTTTTACACATTGCATGTTGTTCGGTAATTATTTGTATTTACATGAATATACATGTATTTGCAAAGGTTTTTGTAGCTAAAATATAAGAATAAAGAGTGATGAATGGGTATTCATCAAGCGGCGGCGCCGCCGGTGGAGGAGGTGGGTACGGGTTGAGCTGCGGGTTGGTAGGGTTTGGGGTATGAGAACTATGGTCTAGGAGCGTCGCTTTGATACCATGTTGGTGGAAAAATAATCTATATTATTCATGAGACCATATGCCTCTTATACATGGGAGAGTCCCAATGGGTAAATTACATACTGTAGACATCATACATAGAGAATAAATAAACAATACTAAAGCATAGAAACACCTCTGCAATATGTATATAATTTTTTCCAAGTTCAGCTAGATATCCTATATTTTTTGAGATTCTGTTGCGATATTTTAAATGCAATATTTGATCACCAGTGAAAGTTCCCACTACCAATTTATAATTCTTGTTTTCCCTCAAATTACATTTGTTATATCCTATTCTAATTTTGTTTTGTGATATTAGGTTCTACTGGGATCAATGGGTGCGCTTGCACTCATGACAGTACTATCAGTTATTATAGGACGGATATTCAAGTCTGTTCCTTCTCAGTTTCAGACAAGTTAGTGTTTGAAAATTCTCATAAATGTTTCCATTTATTGCGGTCACCATCTTCATTTCAGGACATGTGTTTATCAGTTTTGAACTAGAATGAACACCTATTTTCCATCGCATCCAATGATGGTTTACATTTCATATAAATCATTCCTCTGATTTTTAGTTTTTGTTATCTCCTGACATTTTGATTTGCAGCATTACCGATTGGAGAATATGCCGCTATTGCACTTTTAGTATTCTTCGGATTGACGTCAATAAAAAATGCCTGGGAACTTCCGTCTGATAAAGGCAAGAATAGCAGTGAAGATGGTGAAGTTGGAGAACTTGCAGAAGCTGAAGAGCTTGTAAAGGAAAAGGTCAGTAACTTTTTACCTGGAAATACGCCGATCGGGAAGAACATGCTACCATCTAATGGCCATCTTTCATGTTATCCGATTTATAATTGGTAGTTAGAAGGAATCATTCAGGCTGCTCCTTTGCTGTCCAGAATCGAACATGTTTTACTTGGCTTCTGGTCCTATTTCGTTGTCATTCGATACAACAAGAACCACCTAGCCTTTCCCCATTTTTGATTTTTGCAGATGTTGCTATAAGCAAGGTTGCAGAAATCGGTAGTTGGTACTCGGTCGGTGGGGTCACTGACTAAGGATTAATCGACAGTCGGGCGACTAATCGGATTTAGTCGGCCATTAGTCGGTTTTGAATTTGTTATTTGTTTTTAATATATAATTCATTTTTTATACATATATTATTATATATTTGCAAAGTAAATCATTTTTATACATATATTCTTATATATTTGCATACATTTGAACATTTCTATACTATTATAATGAAACAAAAGGAGTAATTGACTTTAAATATAACATTAAGCATATTAGAATAGGTTTCTAAAACAGATTAATGGCCGACTAGGCCTAGTCGAGTTGGCTGCCCACCCCCCCGACTCGACTAGTCGGCCGACTTTTACAACAGTGGTTGTAAGCCACTTCCCTATTTAAATTCAAAGAAACCGGTTCCTTTTTGTTTTTCTCTCGAAGTAAAAAATGGGAAGAAAGGTCAAATCTTCCAAAATCGATAATCGCACACTTAGGGTTCGTTTGGTTGCAGGGTTGGGTTGGGTTGGGGTACTATTCACAGGTGTACCTCCTCCTCACAGTTTACTATTCACCCAGCCCAACTCAACCCAACCCTGCCCAACCCTGCAACCAAACGAACCCTTAGATGGAATTCTTGTTGTTCCAGTTTCCTCAATTGCAACTTAACCAAATTTGCACCTTTTTTTACTCATAATTCTCAATTGCAACTTAACCAAATTTGCACTTCTTTTACTCATAATCCCGATTTTGTGTGGCTCGGGTAACTGCTTCATTGATTTCAAAAGATATCACATGAAGTGCGGAGTGAGTGGCTTAAAGCCGTAACATCTAGAGAATAACGTATTTTGCACTTTTTCCCATGGAGTCGTCGTTGTTTTGTTCTTTTTAAGATTAGCATAATCAAATGTGCAGTTTTTCCGACACTTGTTTAACAACAACAACTAAGCCTTTTCCTCATATTAAGTAGGATCGGTTACATGGATTCTTTGCCTCCATTCAGATCTATCTTGGATCATTCTTGGGCTTAGATCCAGAAAATTATGATCCTTTCATATAGTCTCATTCCAACACTTCTTGGGCCTTCCTCGACCTCTCTTAGCCGGCTCAACATCCCAAAACTCGTATCTCCTAACCAGTGCATCAGCTGACCTCCTTTGCAACTGTATTTGTAGACAAAATCTGATATATTTGTTGTAGTAAGCTGCTTGCTGATATGGCTTCTAGGCCCATAAACAGAACATATACCTCTATATCTGAATCTGTTTTTCCAAACTATCCGAAATACGATTTTGTTTATCTTAGCTAATATAAAAACATGCATCCTAATTGATATCTGAATATGATACCATCTGGATTCGATTTTATACTATATCCCTAACCAAAATTCTTATAATTTATTTCTTTTCAATAACATATTTGACCTTAGTATGTTCTTATATTTTAATTAATTCTTCGCTTCGATGACGCGGAAACATTAGATGTTGGGCAATGGATAAACAAACCAAGTGTCATGTAATGCTGATACTTTATTTACACTATTTTTCTACTTGTTTCTTATTTTAAGGATTCATACCTACATGTTTTACTACAAAAATTCAATTCGTCAGTATAGCTTTGCTATCATACGATAAAATTTAAATTCATTGGTATATCTACACTATATAGTAAGAAGTTGGGATGTCATCTTAGGTAATTTTTTAGATATGTCAATATCTGAATTCATATCTTTTAGTATCAGGCTATCTGAATCCTGTCTGAAAAATCACAAGGAGTGGCATAAACGAATCCGGACCTTATTCTGGATCCCGATATCGTTCAACCATTTACGAGCCTACGATTTCATTTCATTTCTCGCTTATGGACTTTTCTATCTGTCATGGCTCAGGTGGCAACAAAACTCACAAATCCATTTCAGATCATCTGGAAGTCCTTCAGTCTCGTATTCTTTGCTGTAAGTAGCATTTTGGACTTTTTTTCTATAAAAAAACATTCAATCAACAATTGTTTCGTGTTCAACCTACATATTTACATGAGCACATGCAACAGAACCGTGAAGTAAGAACCTTTTTCTTTTCCAGGAATGGGGCGATCGCTCGATGCTCGCAACGATTGCTTTGGGTGCTGCTCAGGTATATATTTCCTACGTATATATTTCCAGCAAGTTTTAAACAATTAGCAGCTCTGAGCATGCAAGTTACATTCATGTTGCAGTCACCATGGGGTGTAGCCAGCGGTGCTATTGCCGGACATCTATTTGCAACGAGTGTCGCAGTTCTCGGAGGTTCACTGCTTGCTCGCTATATTTCTGAGAAATTGGTAGGGATCATCTATCAGACACCGAGCATAATGTCGATCAAAACTACTGTTCCAAGTCTTCTAACTTTTCATTCTTCACATAAACTGTGGTAATAATCAGGTTGGCTATTTTGGCGGGGTTCTATTTCTCGTTTTCGCGGCGGCTACTCTTCTTGGCATATTCTGAACATTTCGTTCGCTGGGATAAGGCATTGTAAAGTTCATCTGGGCGGCTTTTCGTCATGCGGAGGAAGGTAGGTGTATCGCGGAAGAGCGGCTGACTCGCTTCCTAGCTAGTTACAAAGCACGCGGAATTGATTTTTCAACCAGAGGCTATTATCCAGTTTGGTTCTAGCAGGTATAGATTTTTATTTATTTTTGAATAAAGTAAATGATGTCTGTAGATAAGTTTTTTACACCAAGGTTTCACTCAGCCATTTTTTACCCTAATTAGATTATCATTTCAACCAATAAGTATGAGTATTTAAAATATGAGCAAATTTACCATCCTCCTGAAACAATCTTGTACATTTCGATGTACTGTAATATAGTGAGAAGTGAACATATCCTTGTGTTATTTTTTTTACATACTATCATGATCTCCATGCCCAACTTTTGCCATCAATCATGCAGTTTAACCGGTTCAATCGATTTTCGGATTCGGTTTTCGTATTAGTTTCTCTTACATGTTTGAAGCATTGTCTTCAAACTCCTCCCATCTCATGACATAGTGTTTAAGTCGTGTCGTTGGTAGGGCTGCTAATCGAACTGAACTGTAACGAATAGACCTATGTTCGAGTTCGATTCGATAAGGAAGTTCGAAAGTTCGAGTTCGAGTTCGGTTCGATAAATGTTTGATAGGTTATGTTCGAGTTAGAGTAAACGTTCGAGTTCGGTTCGATAACAATTCGCTAACAATTTAACTTAACTAAAAGTTGTTTATATGAACAAGTTCGAAACTAGAGTTCGATAACAAGGTTCGGTAAGCATTAAAAATAAGAAATTATTCAAATTAAAGTGGTACAAAGCTCAATAAATACCACAATTTCTTTAACCTTGAAATTTATCTAGTGTATAAATACTAAGTTATACATACAAATACACACACATATACATATCTCGAACTCGAACTTTTATCGGACGAACATATGTTATATTCGTGTTCGGTCCATTAAGCTATCGAACTAAAAGTTGAAGTTCATGATCAGTTCGTTTAGAAATGAACGAACATTTTTCGAATTATTATCGAACGAACTCTAATCGAATACGAACATGTTCAGTTCAATTAGCAGCACTAGTCGTTGGAGGCCTTATATCTTGCCCATTCAGTCTGGTCCATATTCTCAGTAGAGTTGATATATAACTTAGACCCTAACGTTTACTTGTTATAAGAACTTACTAATTTCGGATAAATTACAAAAAAGGACTCAGACTATGCTTTGATAGTCAGTTAAGGCATCATATATGAAGTGTGACAAAGAGGGAATTGATGTTATTTGTTTGTCTTAAATATAGGCTTTTGTAAGCTTCCATGACCTTTCTATGTTGGCACTAAACCATTAAGTTGAAAGTTTGGCACTGTCTTTGTTACATTTCGAAAATAGATGTCTCTAGTTGAAAATCGAGACATAATTGGGTTCTATTCGGTAATTTACTCTATTATTTTTTATTAGCAAATTTTGTTACGTGTATAAAGAAACTAATGCTTACATGTGCATGCCTTACATGTTTTTGTTATTTCTAATAATGTTAAAATATGCATATTTACCTTAAAATCTATTATCTATTTTAAAAAATTGTGAATTTTAAATTGAAATATTAAAATAAGTAATCATTAATTTAGATGGAACATAATGTTGCAGAAGTCAGGTATTCGATCGACCACATCATTGATTAAGTCTTAATTGATAATCGAGAGACTGATTAGATTTAGTCAAACTTTATTTGATTTTGTTCTTTTCAAATTAATTTAAATATATAAATCATTATCGTACATATATCCTTGGGATTTTTTTACATTTATGCCCCTCTTATCTTCTGCAATATCAGTTATGCCCTCTTTTTTGCGAGATTAATTGTGCTCATACATTCTTACAGTTTTATCACGTGTACCCCTCGGATTAGTTGTCATCCATCCATCTCCAATGGACATTAATTTTTAGATACTAAAAGTAATTAGAAAGAAGATCTAAGGTAGAAATGTAATTATTCAATAACATTCTTCTTTGTCTTTATCCTCTTCATCGCCCTCCTTTGTAGATCCACCACCACCTCCTCCATATTCCCTCCGTGCTCGCTGCATCTCGTCGCCTTGCTCCCCTTGCCCTCAGTGAGTTAGTGACCCATCCACCTCGAGTTTTCTGCCCCCCTCCTCCTCCGCCCCCATCTTCTCTGCCCCCTCCCAACCGCTTACCCCTCCCCCCATCAACCTCTTGCACACTCATTTCCACCGCTTGCCGCCTCCTCCCTCGACTCCGACCTCACGTGCCCTTAGCTTACTGCTCGCGACCACCTACACCCACCTCCCTACTGCCTACTCCCTCCACTCCATTCTCTAGCCCATTGCCCATGACAACCCATCTCTAGCTCCTTTTTTCTCTTCATCCTCCTTCCTAGACGAACAACCTCCTCCTCCCCTTTCCCTTCCTATATCCCACAACTCTTCGTGGCAAAGAGAGGTCTCCGAGGTGTTGGACTTCGCCGCCTACAAGAACTGCATCAGAACTCTAACTTCTTTCGACACCTACCCACAATCAGTGTTGTCGCTGCGAACCAAATCATGACCTCGATAGCATAGACAATTGGGGTGTCATTGGATGTGGAGGGATCGGGAATTGTGCTATTGTAGCGATGGGGGAGCTCCTCGTGTTCCCACTTCGAGAGGGATGATGCCTTTGCCTCGTAGAGGGTTGCCTCGGAGAGGGATCCGACGACGGAGGGGAGGCGGGCGGTGCAAGGAGTGGTGGTTTGAGGGAACTTGGGATGGTTGAAAGCCAATGGCTTAACAACCAAGTCATTGGACTGATGGGGAACGACTCGACGTATGGTCATGGAGGTTGAGTGGTTCTTCCGATTTCACTCGAAGAAGAAAGGGGGAAGAGAAAGAAGAAAAGAAGAGGAAAGTATGGCTCTCCAATGAATGGTTGCCATGTGGCAATCAAACATGGTCAAAGGTCTACATGAAGACAACCAATACACGAGGGATATAAATGTTAAGAAAATTCCTTTATCGGAAACATTAGTTTGAATAAATCATGGTTTGGTTCATCAAATCGAAGGTTAAATTAGCCGAAAGACACAAGTGATGATAGTGCGAGATGGTAGGGGGCACACCTGATATTGTAAAATAGGAAGAGGTATAACTGATATCGCAAAAGTTAAGTGGATCATAACGGTAGGAAATCCTATATTCTTATATATTTACATAAATTTGTTAATTTTCTATGCTATCATAATGAGATAAAAGAGACAGTATCGAATTCCAATTGAAGATTAAGCATATTGGTTAAGTTTGCTTAAAGAAACAAAGGAAGATTGTCGATTGTTCGATTGACTTGCGACCTCTTTAGTCCTAGTTGAGTCCCGGAGACACACAATAGCCTTATGTAGTATCACATTTATGAAACTTTGTCAATTGTATGATCATGTCAAAGTTGGATTGTGACATAATACAAGTTGATAGTGTATAGTATTTGGGGGCATGCTTAATTACTAGTTTGCGTGGGTCTCTATGTAATTACATATTTTTGGAGGGGGTTATATATATAGGGAAAATAGAGTTGGCTCTCCTGCCTATTTTCTCATTTTTTATTTTTTTAAAATGCTTCCGTGGATTTTCATCATTATATCCTTATATTATGTCGTTCAAATTTATTGTAAAATAGAGACTCCTACGGCCTCCATTTAAACGTGATCGATTTCAACAGTTCCGCGATCGTTAAAAAATAACCGTCTAGATGGAGGTCGCAGGAATATAAGTTTCTCACGAAATTTGAATGACATAATATAGGGATATAATGATGAAAATCCATGGAAGCATTTAAAAATAAAAATAAAAATGAAAAATGAGAAAATAGGGCATGGGAACCAAGTAAGCTTCCCTAAGGGGCAACCCCATTTTCCCCGCATACAGAAAAATGAGGATGCCCCCACACTCTTTTTTCACAATTTATTTTATTTTTTTTTCAAAATATCACCATGTATATTCATCTATATATCCTTCCAATATGTCATTCAAATTTCCATCAGAAACAAACTCTTACAGCTTCCATCTAGAACATGTAATTTTGACAGTCTAAGCAAAATGGCGTAGACGCAGTTAACATGGCTGTCCCACCCTATTTTCGATATATTATTATTATTTTTTAAAATATCACAATGTATATTCATCTATATATCCCTCCAATATGACATTTGAATTTCGTCAGAAACATATACACATATACCCTCCATCTGAAACAAATCGATTACAACAAATCTATTCTAGATGGAGGGTATACGAGTCCTTATTTCTGACGAAATTCGAATACCATATTGGAGGGATATGTGTGTGTGTGAATATACATGGTTATATTTAAAAAGAATAAAAAATAAGGAAAAATAAAAGCGAGGAAAAACCCATTTTCTTTCTCTATATATATGTTTGACATTGTTGTGAAGTGATTGAAACACAAGATATATTCGGAGAACAAATTCCGTATCCTAAGAGGATTGTGAATTGAGGAACAATCTTATGTGTAACGCACGAATTTGGATATGTACACATAGATGGAATCCAATGCATGTTTTTGTTTTTGATATCATGGAATTAAGAGCAGGACATGCTTGAAAAGGAATAAAAGAATATTTAGGGGCATGAATAGTGGCAATTATGGAGAAAGATTGATTCTATGTTTATGTTTTTGGCATGGAGGCGAACCGTTTTTGTGTTTTGGTGTTTGCATAAATGATTTTACTGTTGAGAGGGTTAGCACGCACACACACACGCACCCGCGTGCGCACACACACAGACAGAGTTAACTTGGCTCATCCGCGTCCATTTCTCCTACTTTTTTTTTCAAAAAATGAATCCATGAAAATTCATCCCTATATCATGTCATTCAAATTTCGTGAGAAACAGATACTCATATAGTCTTCACCTAGACAATCATTTTTTAACGATCGCGGAATTATCGAAATCAACCCCATCTGGATTGAGGCCATAGGAGTCTAACCATCCCAAAGGTGAGTTATATGGTGGATAACATATTTTTGTGTTTTGATGTTTGGATATATGCTTTTAATGTTGAGACGGTTTGTTGTGACATGATTGTATTGAAGTTTGTAAAAATATTAGAAGTTGAGTATTTTATGATTTTTAGATGACAAGATGGTATATTATAAATTTTTTATTGTAATGGATGAAAGAGAAATGAGTGATTTGATGTATTAAATGAATGCGGGTTTTCGGGTGGACCTCGGAGAATAAAAAATAGATGGTAGGATCCACGGGTTGGAAATGGGGGTTTTGGGGAAAACCCCTCCTTAAAAGAGGGGGTAACCCAAATTTTATGCAATAACCCTAATCCAAACGACCCCATAAGGAATAAGTGAGATTTATCTTTCAAACATGTATTGTGGAGTGAGATGTAAGGGATGTCTGAGTGTTTGGGACATGGTGATGAGTTCCATTGGTGATCGGTGGTACGTGGCCTAGGGCATCCTTGTTGTCCTCTCGGTAGACTAATGGTTCCTTCTAGGTCGGGATGCTAACGAATACAGATATCTGAGCTTCGATTTCTAACTGACGTATAGTCGAGCGACCTTATTCTCTTTTTTTGGCTCGAAATTTATCTTTCTACTATTTTATTTAGAATCATCTTATATATAATTTGAAATTTGATAACTGTTCTAATAGTGTATTCACTTTGTATAGATTTTGACATTTGTATCTATATCCATTTTAAAATAGATATGAATATGGGTATTGCTTTGATAATCGAAAGTATCGGTATTCATATATATGTTTTCACATCTAAATGTAGCTGTAGTTTTATTTTTAATCATTACGTTAATATACTTATATCATGTGTATTCCACTCAATACATGTGTATTTAAGCTAATCCATAGATTATTTCTAATATTATTTGTATGCGATCAATATCTGTTCTTCATCCATATCCATTTCTTGAGGGTATTGTAACATAGTTTTTATATCCGTCAATATTTGTTTCCGCATTCGTATTTGTATTTAAAAATAGATAAGGATATGATAGCATCTATATCTGTATCCGTCAAGCTTGTATAAATCGACCGACTAGGCCGACTAGTCAGTCCGGCTAGTCAAGTCAAGGGATAGCTGACTCGACTAAGCTTAGTAAGCCATTAGTTGATCCGCCCGACTAGTCGGCCAACTAATCGACCGACTTTAATCGTACCATGTTGAGTTTTTAGTAATGCTTACGCTACTTCTTTATCTTTTTTGCAATTACACATATCTTTTACAAAATTCTTACAAAATAGCAGTAATGCCCTTTTGTTATTACAGCGTCACAATAATGAAAGGGCGATATAGTGAAGTTTGTAAGAATATATGCGCCCAAGTTTTGATGGGGGCATGAGGATAATTTTACCCATGTGGATATATGAAGAATGGGGAATAATCCAAAGTTAAGCATCTTTTCCATCATTTGTTCCCTCAATATGCTTAGGAACCTTATAAAATGTGGACACAAAAAGGCAAGATATTGGATCATCCATCATGTATGCTTGTTGGTATTAATGTTTTTGAAACCGAAACAAACACCCACAAACACCCAGACACCGAATCGGAAATCTTGTCGAAATGGTCGGATCAGATTGAACCGTATAATCAAATCAGTTCAACCAAATTATGTTGTCATCATTATTTAAAATCGAATTAAATCAGCCCAGTGAGAAAAAAGTGGTTGAACCGGATAATCAAATCGAAATGAAAAAATATATATAATATACATTTAAATATACTTGAAATATAAATAAAATACATAGATAATATATATATATATTTCACACTATACATGAAATATTTTCATATGTCCCGTCAAATGTCGTACATATCACATATAATATATAACATAATAATATAATAGTTTAATTATATTTAAATTCAATTACAATCAAGAAGTTAGGTTAGAGTAGTTTGTTAAGAGTTTGAAATTGGTAATTAAAGGTCATGTGTTCAACTCCCACTACAAATATTATTTTTAAGTAAATTAAAAATTTAATGCAGTTCAACTTTGGTTGAACCTGGTTAAACCGGATTAAAAATAATAGGTTGAACCAAACAAGTTGTTTAAAATTTGAAATTTGAACTGAACCGATAAGAAGCACTTAACCGGACTGGTCTAGGCCTGGTTCACCGGTCAGACCGGTCGAAGTGGCCTGTTCGATCCGGTTTCAAAAACACTAGTTGGTATGTATGTTTATATTCAAAATAGGGGTTTTCACTAGGGATGTCAACGGGTCGGGTTTGGGGCGGGTATTACTATTCCCAAACCCATACCCATTTATAACATCACTACCCATAGCCGCCCATTTATTAAACGGGTAATTTCTAGGGGTACCCATATACCCGTCGGATACCCGTGTACCCAATGGGTACCCATATATTTGACAAAGTAAATCTTAAGTTGTTTGTAAATGTATACAAGATTTTCACATATAGACGAAATAGAGTGAGATTATGCACTATGGTGATTCATAAAAATATGCAATTTATAGAGAATATTAAATGTTTATATATGTTAAGTGTTTAACTATTTTGTATTGATAGTTTTTATTTATTGAAGATGCAAAAAGTTAGTTAAATAAGAAAAATGGATGGAGAGGAGAAAATTGAGTTCGATATTTATACATGTAGATCGATACATATTAGATATGAAATGGATTTGGGTCTAGTTTGATTAAAATGCAACATACATATATATCTTTATATATATATATATATATATATATATATATATTTTATTTGGGTTTGGGGCGGATTCGGGTTCGGGTACCCACAAGGCAATCCCAAACCCGTACCCATACCCACATGGGTAGTCAATTCAAAACCCAAACCCATCCAAAAGTAAATGGGACGGGTTTCGGATCCTTAAATGGGGCGGGTTCGGGTCGGATACTCAATGGGTAGACCCAGATTGACATCCCTAGTTTTCACTTATATGCCCCTTTATTTTTATGCCCCTTAAAACCTTGCATTTTTAGATGGTATACCCCTTGTAATTTTATGGTATGCCCCTTTATCTTTAGGATCCTTCCTTTAAGGTATGATCGATCCCTGAATTCCCTTTTTGGATCTTCCTTAATCCCTCGGTTATCCCTAGAAGATGAGAAGCATATGAGTAATCATCTCGATATAATCTATATTGATCGTCACCGATTTAGCAATAATCAAAACAACAATTCTTTAGAATGTTAAAGGATGACAATTGCTGTATGATTCGCGACTAGAATATAGCAACAGTTGCAACACTCCGCGCAATTTTCAAGAATCAAAGATAATTTTTTGCGACGAGTTATGTTAGTCAAGGTTGCATAAAGCGATAGTTGGTACTCGACCGACATGGTCACTGACTAAAGATTAATCGACACTTGAGTGACTAATCAGATTTTGTCGATCATTAGTCGGTTTTATTTTTTTATTATTTTAATTATATAAATTAATTTTTATACACATATTCTTATATGTTTACATTAATTTGTACATTTTCTATACTATCATAACAAAACAAAAGAAGTAATTGTTTTTAACTACAACATTAAGCATATTAGAATAAGTTTGCTTTTAAAAAAATAAAAAAAAACTAAAAAAAATTTAAAAATCTCTGTGTAAAAATCAACCTAGTAGTCAGCCGACTAAGTCTACTAGTCAGTCCGATTAGTCGGGTTGACCGACTAATGGCTGACTAGACCTACTTGAGTCAGCTATCCCACCTACTCGACTAGTCGGGCCGACTAATCGGCCTGATCGATCGACTTTTACAACATTGATGGTTGTTGCTATGAATGAAAAAATGGGGAGATATACATAGTTATCTATGTTATCAAACTAATTTTGAGGGAGCTTTTATGTAAAATCCCCTTGTGAATATGTCAGAAAATGGATAGAGTGGGGACTAGTGACTCTTTGATACTTAGTCCCTAACTTTGCCTTTGCATATCCTGCAATAGTGGATAAATTATTGGGAATAAAGCAAGGTTATATTATTAATTACCCAAAGGATTCCCTTCACCCCATGGCCGTGTGCCATATTATATGATCAATTCCCTTGGAATTTATTCTTCTTTATCTTTAACCTTTGGCAGGAAACTTAAATTACCAATATTGTTTAGTCCATGACCCTCCCGAGAGTTGTTTTTCTTGGGATTTTTACATCATTGTTCCTAAAATCTTGTCCAATTAAGCATTATCCCCCATTATCTTTGTGATTACATCATGATCTTTGTAAATTACACGTGATCCCTTTAATCTTGCATTACACCCCTTGACAAGGGCAAACAAGTTAAGTAGAGTAAGATCATGGGGGCTATAACTTAATAAAAAGATTACATGTTCATGATTAGGGTTGAAAATGGATGCAGATATATCGGAATATCCGTTTATGGTATTTGAAGAATTACCATATACGGATATCCGTATCCAAATATTAATCAAATACGGATTGATTATATATGTGGGTTGTAAAAAATTTTCGGATATGGATATGGTAATGGTTTGAATATTCGAATCCACATCTGGATATCCGAATATAATATTTAATATTATTTTATATATTAATTAATATGATATAAATTGTAGTCCTGTGTTATTATATTGGAATATATATTATATAATACAATATATTAATGATATTAATGAACTTCAGTTTGTTTGGGGATGAGCACGAATGAAAGTTACGAAATCCTATCCTTTTTTGCTTTCAGTCAAGAATGCAGGTCATTGCACTCCCTTTTGTCATGATGCAACTTATTTATATTTCACTGTCATTTTTTAAAATCATTATGAATTTCGATAAAAAAATTAATTCGTATTCATATGTGGCATATATTCGATCCGTACTCGGATTCCATGTTTATTGGATCCATATTTGGATTTACTCTTTATTTGATTCATATTTGAATTGGCTCTTTATTCGATCTGTATTCGTATCTTTATTCGTTTCGTATTTGGATTTGATAAACATCAGATTCAAATTAGTTTCTATATTTTTAAGGATATGGTTTCCTTAATGTATATCTGAATCATATCCATATCCGTATTCGATAGAGATGAATCGAATATGGGTATGAAAATAGTCATATCTGATCCGTATCTGATTCATTTTCATCTCTATTCATGATGTAATTAGACGAGTTTTTAAGGGTCATGGTGTGAAAATACCTTTTTTATTGTAGACGTCTATACAAATGTTTGTTATTGCATAATGCCAAGATCAGTTTTTCTCGATAACAATTTATTTTTTTATGTCTGATTATTCGATTTCCCAAATGATTTATGTCAACGGTGCGAGGGAAGTGTGGAGGACATCGATCATATGTTTTTTTCTACGTGTTCGACGTTTAGAACCATCTGGGAGGAGATTGCTCTCGTTCAGGTTGTTATAGAGAGCTCTTAGTTATTCTGGCAATCTGTTGGGACATCGAGCAATGTACACACACACACATAAAGGTTCACATGGCATCCACCCTACGAGCGATATGGCTTGCAAGGAATGGAGCTTTAACCCGAGGAGAGAGATTCTATGTTGAGAATATTACAGGACATGTCAAAATCCTTTGGGATTCTTGATCTTTGTAACAATGAAGTTTAACCTGTGAGTATAAGTAACAAACTTCGAACTTTGACCCGATTAATCAGCTCATCAACTAATCGGATCCGATCCAACTCCTTCGCCAAGGCAGATGTTAGGCGTAGTAGCGGTATAGTTCAAGGCACGATTAACGCATGACTCATGCAAGATGATCATTTTGTTTATCATCGTTTGCTTGGATGAGGGATAAGGTCTCCTTATACTGAAATACACTATTTTGAGGTAAAGTGATCGCATTAGCTATTTCTCTCGTCCTACAATACTTATTCCTTTCTTGTCCTTCAAATCATCCCAAACTGAAAAAAAAAGAACTCACATATTTCTTGCTCTTCCTTATTAGGCATAATTTAAAAAGTTTTTTTTTTGCAAAATATGAATTAGTTGGTTGTATCCTTCAATGTCTTAATAGGAAAATGAAATTGCATATTGAATCCCAAACAATGTACTCCTTTTCCATTTGACAAAGTAAATTGATAATCAAATTAAAGTAGTTAATTTGGTATCAAGCAAGGAATCATTATAATTCCTAGAGAGGGAGGCCGGTGAGAGCGCTCTTGGAGGACACGTGTCTATATGTGCTTACATTGTAATGAGTAATTTACAAGGAGGTACCCAAATTTCTATTCGATATTGGCCGGTTTTATAAATGTAACGATTTTCATTGGGGATCTCACAGTAAATTACTCTCTTTTTTACACACACCTATATGTGAGAAAATGGGGATGCTCCATGAGAGCGGCTCTCGCCTCATCTCCTTCCACTTTTTGGAAAATCAAAATATGTATTTTCATCACCATATCTCCCTAATATTTCATTCAAGTTTCATATAAAAAACAGAGATTCATATAACATCCATCTAGAAAATGTAATTTAACAGACTTCTAAAAAAAGTGTGTGTATGTGGGGGGGGGGGGGCATATGAGTCTCTATTTCTGATGAAATTTGAATGGCATATTAGGAGGATATAGTGACAAAAATACATATTTTTATTTTTCATAAAATAAAAAATGTGGAGGAAAATGGGGCGGGAGCAACCCATTGGTTGCCCCCAAGCAGCAATCCCATTTACCTCTATATATGGGTTCCCTCATTTTTTTATTTTTTTGAAAAATAATATGTATGTTCATCACTATATCCCCCTAATATGGATTTCCAATTTCATCAAAAACAGAGACTCTTATGCTCTCCATCTAGAACATGTAATTTTAACGTGTCTTAGAATTGTTGTAATCGACTTGTTCCTATTTCTGACGAAATTGGAATAACATATTAGGGGATATAGTGATGAATATAAATATTTTTTCCAAAAAATAAAAAATGAGGGAAAATGAGGCGGGAACGACCCCATTTTCCCCATAGGGGAAATGAGGTTCCTCCATAAGGATAAAATTCGGTATGATATATTAGAGGGATATAGTGATGAAAACATATAGGGATATTTTCCAAAAAATAAAAAATAGTCGAAAAATGGAGGCGAAGGTAGCTACATTTTTCTCATATCTATATATTGATAAATATATAATATCAAAATTTTAAAACTCAATATGGATATATAACAAAATACATAATGGAAGCAACACTTTATGTAATATATGATGACATGCATTTGAAATAAATATTTGGGTTTACACTTGTACCCCCTTCGAGATTGTGTAATTACAGTTACACTTCTATCTTTTTTGAATAATACTTGTGTATATACATTCATATAAAATTCGTAGTTCTACCTTTCCGTTAGAGTGAAGCTTGAGCATAAGCGTAATTAAAAAGTACACGACCGTAAATTTTGTAAGAATATAGAGATACAAGTGTTATTGCAAAAACGATAGGGATTAAACTACAATGGCGGGCAGAAGGGTACATGTGCTAAAACCCCTTAATATTGTGTGTGAAATCGTAATTATTATGTTAAATATGATGAAATAGGAATAAAGTAGAGTTATGAACACTTTTAAAACTATCTACATCTTGTTTTTATATTTAAATAAATGGATATATGGATATAGATACATATATTTGTCAATGTCCGTCAAAATCAATATAAATGGTTCAGATATGGTATATTCCACATATTATGCTATGACCCCTATTGAAATTTTAAATTTACACCTTCACCTCAGTTGGGACTTCAGTATATGTGTAAAAACTTTGAAGGTTTTGGTCAACGGTGAATAGGAAAAGGATGGGGTACAAGTGAAATTGCCATATTTTGTAGGAGCAAAAGTGTAAAATTTCATAACTTCAGAACAAATCATAACGACATTAAATGTGAACATTGATTTGTTGGATATATTGGATGGAATCTGATATGCTTTCTATTATGAGATCAATGAGCTTACTTATGATACAATAGGAAATAAAGGCAAAATGAAAACTAGAAAAACTCTTGTTAAAAATAAAACTCTTTATGTTTCAAAATACTATGAATTTACATTACAAGAAGCAATCCTGAACAAGTGATGAATCCAAAAATGTCCTCGCTAATTCGGTGAAATTAATATTTAATATATGTTCGTTGTAAGCAGGTAGTTAGTATTTTTTTCGTATTTGTCTTTTATTAGTGTTAGTAATATATACAATATAGAGTTGATTTTATTCAATTCCGAGTTAGTGAAAAATAAATAAAAGTAGGGGAAGATATATGTAATATACATGTGATAATTACAAGGGAATTTGACCTTCTTATTTAATGGAAATATGGACGCAAAAATACGATTATTATTTCTAAGTGCATGGATGGAAGAAATGCAGGATAGATGATAAAATCCAGCTAATTACTCAGGAATGAAGCTCTGTTTTCAACTTTTAGAGTGATGAATCACATATTCATCAATAAGACGATCATAATCCGAAACTGACAAATATAAGTAAAATAGTTACAATCTTTTAACATAACTTGCAAGCTATGAGAATGGATACGGGTACAGATACGATTTGTAGTGCAACAGTTGAAACTACTTGTGATTCTTGTCCTTACTCTCTACTCTTGAGCGATTGCTCCTTGGTTACTTTACATTTTCGATATATACATATATATATTGTTGCTGAGTTTTCGCTCAACCGTGTTGGATTTCTCTTCAGGTGATGATGATCTTGATATGATGATGATCTTGATATGGAAGCTCATGAATGCCAACTTTCTTCACACAATCACTGGTGAGGATGAGTCCCTTTTCATATTTTCAGTCACTATACATGTGGTTTTAGTCTTCTATATTTTTAGCTTGTATTTGAGGCCCAATGTAATAAGTAGTATGTGGACATCGTCAATTACCTGCTTATTTAATTTATTTAATAATTCACGACATTGTTATATGATGTTGGTATTGTAGTATGTTTGATACTACTAGTTGAATGACTTGGATCTCGGTTGGCGAGATGCGCACCCCATCGATGTTGGTTTCGGATTCGACAGGGCGAGGGTGTTATAAAAGGATCCTCTTGTGCTCGATCCTCCGTCGTCTGATCGTGTGCCCATTTGACTAACATCTCGCAAAGCTCGAGTTAGGTATGCAAATAATCAAATACATATATAGATGTAAGTGTTACCATATCTTTATATTTTTAAAAATATGAATATAGATGTGGATACATAAAATGATGTATGTGAAAAATTATGTTATCCCATCTTATAAATCGAATAAGGATATAAAACAGATACTAATAACAACAAAAATATTATATATTAGCATATATATATATAATGTATAAAATTATGTTTTATAAAGTTAAAAATAAATCTACAATTATATCTACATGTAAATATATAAATACAGATACAAATACATATATTTGCGGATTACAACAACAAAGCCTTTTCCCACAATTAAGTAGGGCCGGCTACATGGATTCTTCACCTCCATTCAGATCTATCTTGGATCAAACTCGGGCTTATATCCAAAAAACTAAGATCCCTTCGAATAGTCTCTTTCCAACACTTCATAGGCCGTCCTCGTCCTCTGTTAGCCAGCTCAAAATCCCAACATTCACATCTCCTAACTGGTGCATAAACTGATCTTCTTTGCAAATGATCAAACCATCTTAAGCGGTTAAGATGGTTTGATCATTAGAGTTAGAAAAACACACAAATGCGAAGAAGGGAAAATAAATAAGGTAAAGAGAACATTTACCTTAGAGTTTATATAGCACTCCCGATAGAATCCCAGAGACAAACATATCTAAATACCCAAATAAATTCATTCCAGGACAGAGGTGCTACCCATGTTCACATTGAAACCCCCATGCTAGTAGGGCATGGTACGACAGATGGGTGCAAAAAATGATTCTTCAGCTAGATTCAGCAGTACATATGGTCAGGATTCAATGCATATTAACAGTTTTAAAATAGATACAAATACATATGTCAGATCTGTATATACATAGGCAGATTAGTAGATCGAACACCCCTAATCAAAAGAGTTGTTATAGGAGCCAACCAATGTGATGCTACTCCATCTTTATCGACTTCAAAACTCGATTACAAGAACCCACTTCAATGATCCGGTGGTTTAGGATGCAATCGCATCAATCCCCATCGTGAAGGATCAGGGTTCAAATCCTAGCAATCATCCGTTTTTCAAAAAAAGAATCCAAATACATCGACAAATACAAGAATGAACACGTATAAATCTCCACATCTACCTATGTAAATACCATATTACAACGGATAAACAGATACGGATACAAAACGAATACAAGACTACAATATCACTGTTAAATGTCTAACTAATTAAATCCATGAAGAACATTGTTAATGATGGGAGAATGTGGCCCTTTGATTCCCATTGTCACCACCACCACCACCAATGGCAAAAAGATGCTCAGCACCCTTCACCTTCAAGCCTTCAAAACCTTTTTTTTTGTTTTTCCTCTCCCTATATAATCCTCCATCTCACTTCAACCCCAAAAGACCCCTCAAAAAGACCATCTCCCACACTAGCCATGAAGTATGGTGAAATCACCCACTTCAGCCACCCGTGGCACCGCCTCCGGTTCGAGTACATCGAGATCCCGTTCAAGTGCGACGGTTGCAAGGAGATGGGCATCGGCTCCCGCTTCAAGTGCTCGGTCTGCGACTATGACCTCCACAAGCATTGCGCCCTCCCCGTCCCTGGCACCGCCATCTACCACCCCTTCTACAACAAGTGCCGCTTCCAATTCATGGCCCGCCCGCCCGGCGACATCCCCCGCTTCTGCAACGCGTGCGAGAAGGACGTCAACGGGTTCGTGTATCATTGCAGGTACCTAGATATATCCGTATCTGATCCACCACCGTTTCACATAATAGATATATATATGCTCATGACTTGTGCCATGTAGGATGTGTGGGTTCGACCTCCATCCATGCTGCGCGAACCTCCCCGACGTGCTCGAGGCCGGAGACACGACACTCTACCTCTACCGGAAGGTGCGGTCGCCCTGCCACCGCTGTGGACGTAAAGGAAGAAGCTGGAGCTACCGGTCAGAGTGCAAGAAGTACAACTTGCACGTAGCCTGCGTGATGGAGATCCTCGTGGAGAGCTGGCACGAGATTTACTCCAACGGGGGCGGCGGTACAAGGAGCATCGGCAACCAGAAGATCACGGTCCCCGTCCCATCCATCCGAGGGACGCGCCGGAACCATCACAGGAGCAAGGGGAAGGCGAAGAGGTGCTGCGAGATGGCTGCGATGGCTGTGCAGTTCATCATCTCGGCCATGCTGGGTGACCCCACCGCGATCATCGCGGGGGTCGTCGGTGCACTCATTTCCAGATGAGATCAGTGGCATAATGTATAGGCCAATCTGTATAGTTATGCTTTTGCTGCATGTTTACATACTCAAGACAGTATTTTGTGGAAATCACGGCTTTTCATCGCGCCGCTCCGCGCTCCGAATGCCATTTGGAAGACAACCAAAGATCACAACATAATTCTGATCTTAATCTCTGGTTCTTATTGATGCATATGCAGAAGAATGTTACAATATATAACCTGAACCAAAAAAAACAGACATTATTATCACAAACTGATGCGAATCCGGTCACATATATTAGAAATCGCGCATACCGTGAGCGTAGTGTGTCAATCTACTCCTCGACAACGAGAGTAGAAGAAGACAAGGATGACGAGCTGCCACTGTACTTCTCCCTGGATTCGATCAGCATCAACACAACCAGCCTCATCGAAGGACGGTCGTTGGGCGACATGCTCGTGCACAGCAACGCGATCTTCATGACTGAGAGCATGTGTTCGACTTTGGTGTTATCCTCTAGGCTCAGCTGCTGGTCGAGAAGCCGTTCATCCAACCCCTGATCCCTGATGAATTCCCGCACCCATGTCACGAGATCGCCACCATCGTCTAACGACTGCACAGGGGGTTTCCCAGTTAGAAGCTCCAGCAGGATCACCCCGTAGCTGTAGACATCGGTCTTCTCTGTGACCTTCATTGTGTACGCGTATTCTGCAAGGGACGGCGGGTGAAATCGATCAGTTTCAGATTGTAACGAACTGAATGTTTGTACTGAACAAAATATGAAATCAGCATGAATAGCGATGGATTTCCAAATAGAAGCAAATTCAAAGAGACTTTTCGTCGTGTTGATGACAACGAAATCGATCCTCCGGATTTTCTGTTCCGGCGTAGTGAAACAACCACAACACATGATTTACAAGATTCTCCGACGTTGCGTGTTTCCTCTAGTAGGATGTTCTTTGACAATAAAAACTATGATAGTTCTTTCTTGCGGGTATCGGATACGAAGAGAAATCACATGCACTCAAAACACATGGATTTAAACATGATTCACCTGTAACTGAGCTACGTCGGATCTTCGCTAAATGGAGAAAAGATAATAAAGGATAATAACCGGTTTTCTTACGCAGTTCACAAGCGCATCGATGTTAACCGACGGTTTAGGATCAAGGCATATTGAGATCAGTTCAAAATCGTGAAAAAACAAAGCTCACCTGGTGCTATGTAACCGTACGAGCCCGCGACCGCCGACATTGTCTTGCTTGCGGGCAAGTCGATCACCTTGGCCAAGCCGAAATCCCCGACATGGGCTTCGAAATTCTCATCCAGCAAGATGTTGTTCGATTTAATATCACGGTGGATGATGGAAGGCTTGCAGTCGTGGTGGAGGTACGAGAGGCCCTCGGCGGCACCGAAAGCTATCGCGAACCGGGTTTCCCAGTTCAAATCTGTCGGAGATGTCCTGAGAATCTGCCCCAAGCTGCCCCTGGGCATGTACTCATACAGGAGCAGATTCGAGTCCTCCTGGCTGCAGAAACCGTGCAGTTTGACAATGTTACGGTGCCTGATCTTTCCCAGCGTCTGGATTTCAGCGCGGAAGCTGTTCTCGGCATTGCGTCCTTCTCGGAATGAGCAGAGCTTCTTAATAGCAACAACTTGTCCGGACTGCATGACAGCTCTGTACACAGTCCCGCAACCGCCCTTCCCGATCACAAACGCTTCGTCGAAATTGTTTGTTGTGTCCACTGCGTCTTGGAACGTAAACTCCTTCTGCAGGATGCACATCCGTGCAGGGGAGGAGGATTGCTTGTCTTGCTGAGAAGAAACCGCGATGTCTGGCCTTCGCAAGAACAAGTAAGCCACGACGAAAATCAGCACAAGAGAGACTCCGGCCACAACCATTGCAGCAATCACCACAGTCTTCTCCTTATACGAGCGAGGTAGAGAAGGAGATAAACCGCACGGACCAAGCTGAGCGCCGCAAAGACCTTTGTTCCCCATGAAACGTTCGCGTGAGAAACGTTGGAAAAGTGGCATGGATGGGATAACACCCTCGAGCTCGTTGTATGAAAGGTCAAGGACATCCAAGCTCAAGAGAGACGCGAACGAAGAAGGGATTTCACCGGTTAAATGGTTATGGTTGAGCAAAAGTCTCTCGAGCAAAGCGAGCTTACCGAGCTCGTGAGGTATCTTCCCCGAGAGATTGTTGTGGCTGAGGTCGAGGGAAATCTGCAAGCTTGAGAGGCGGCCCAAATCCGCGGGAATTTCGCCTGAAAACTCATTGTTGTTCATTGACAGAATCATCAGACGGCGAGGATCTCCCAACGAGGACGGTATCAAACCAGACATATGGTTCCCAGAGACAAGAAACCATTCCAAGTTCTTAAGCTCTCCAAGATCTTTAGGCAGCACGCCTGTAAACAAGTTGTGGCTGAGATCGAGCCGCTGGAGCTTCCTGCACTTGACGATGTCCGGTGGCACCGGTCCAACGAGATAATTGTGCGAGGCATTGAAGTAAACAAGCTGTGATAGATCACCGATCTCACCGGGGAGCATGGACGAGAAGGAGTTGTTCGCGATATCGAGTATTTGCAATGCTTGGCAGTTTGCTATCTCCGGAGGAATTGACCCGCTGAACTGGTTATCCTTCAAGTCGATACCAGTTAAGTTCTTGGCTCCGCACACGTCGGAAGGGAAGACCCCGTGAGACCATTCCCACCCATACCGAGCTTAACCAATGACGAGCAGCTCCTAATCTCCGGGGGGATTTCACCGGTCAGTCTATTGTTCATAAGATTCAACCACATGAGTTTGGAGTTCTTGCAAAGATGCACAGGTATCCGCCCGATGAGAGAGTTGTTGGAGAGCTCGAGCGTCCAGAGTGCGCTATGCAATCCGAGCTCAGGAGGGATGCTCCCCACGAGCCGGTTATCAAAAAGCTGCAACTGAATTAAGTTGGCCATGTACTGCATCTCGATCGGGATGGGCCCTTCGAGCTCGTTCATGGAGAGATCGAGCTTGGACAGATTCTTCAGTGTGCACAGCTCGGTCGGGATGTAGCCCGTCAGTTGGTTAGTGAAAAGATACAGCAACCGCAGCCCCTTTGCTTTGCCGAGCTCCAGCGGTATCTCCCCCGTCAGGGCATTCTCCGACAGGTCGATCTCCACTGCCCGACTGAGATTTCCGAGCTCCCTCGGTATGGTACCATTCAGACTGTTCCTGTAAAGATACAGCTTTGCCAAGGATGGGAGGTTCCCGATCTCCCTTGGTATCTCTCCGACGAGGCTGTTCTTGTACAACGCGAGCAAAACCAAGGATGAACAGTTACCGATTTCTCTCGGAATGGGCCCAGAGAATGCATTCTGCCAAAGAACGAGATCGGTTAGTCTCTGAAGCTTCCCTAGTTCCTTCGGGATCTCTCCTTCGAACTGGTTATCAACGAGACCCAGCAGAGTCAAGTTTTCACACTCGCCTATCTCGACGGGGATCTCACCCGAGAGCTTGTTCTGCCCGAGACGAATCTTCTGCAAGTTCTTGAGCTTACCAATCGTCGGAGGGAGCCGCCCGGTTAGACTGTTGGTGAATGCCACAAGGTCCACGAGCAGCGAGAGATTACCGATCTCCTCTGGTATGGAACCGGAGAGCTTGTTGTTGCACAAATTCAGCACTGTCAAGGATGACAACCGGCCGATCTCTCGCGGGATTTCACCCACAAACTGGTTGTTGTTCAGAAGAAGAGAATCCAACAAAGCTAAGCTCCCGATCTCGGCAGGAACATCACCGAAGAACTCGTTGAACGCGAGGTTCAGATAAACCAAATTCACCAATCGGCCGACGACCGGAGATATTGCTCCGGAGAGATTCAAGTTGCTTACATCAAGTGATCTGACTACCGGATGGCGATCCTTCGAGCAGCTAACACCGCGCCAATTGCAAGGCGTCTCCTCGCTCGAATTCCAATCAGCCAAGTGATCAAAATCATCAATAATTCTTCCCTTCATCTCCAGCAAGAACTCCCCTTCCATGTTCAACCCTGCCGCACTGGAAACCAATAGAACAGCTATCACGAGCATTGTGTCGAACACCTTACATGCATCCTTCATCGCGCCCAACTACCACAAGTAAATTCGCGCATATGAACATCACAAACAGATTAATTCTCACGTTTGGGACAAGATCTGAACACATAACAATGAATCCGCAACAAGAAAATTAGGGTTTTACCTCAATCGCTTCTCAAGCTGATGCTGTTCCACAGATTGAACCAATGCTGAAAGCAATAATGGGAAACTAAAGAAAAACCAGCATCATAGAATACCCACATCTGCTCCAAAGATCACGAAATTCGTCTTGGCGAGGATCTAGCAGTCCAATCTGAGGGTGACCCATCTCCAGGTTGCTGGAAATATCCGATCTTTATGCCACCTTTGTTCACTTGGAAGCAACCGGGGAAGAAACGTTTTCATGGAATCGCGAGTTTTTGATGTGAGGATCGAAATTTGGAGCTGATATTTGTGTTCTTCTGGTTTTTGCAGCTCATGGGAGGAGGAGAAACAGTGGGAATATGTCTGGCAATAGAGCCGAAAGTCGAGTTTCGTCCACATTTCACTATTTCCCTCTCTTTTTCCATCAGTTGTTGTCTCCATCACCACTCGGATTGTAACTTAAATTCTCAGTTTCATGTTCGTTCGTATTCGGCTTGCTAAAAGTGGGATTGAGATTCGATTCGAAAATAAATGAACGAACCTGAACACAAGTTGAGGTTCGATTTAATAAACGAATCAAAATTCAAAAATATAGATTTTCTCAGGTTCGATTCGTTAAAAGTTTGATTATATACACACATATATACATAAAAGTATATATACATACATATTGTATATATAAGGAAAAATACATTCTATATTAACATAAAGGCTATTCACTTATTTTCTCAAATCCATCCAGCCATCCACTCTCTAAGTCCCTATTCCCGAACCCCACAAAACCATCCCCTGCAACTGTGGTTTTTCCCTTTGAACATAAATGTCTGCACAACATTTATTTTTAAACGAACCTTTAACGAGCCGAACCGAACATTTGCGAACTTTACCCGAATTGAACCTAACCTGATTATAGATTTCATTTTATTGAGTCGAATCGAACCCGAGCCTGAAAGTATGCTAAACGAACCAAATCGAACTTGGGTTGGTTCGCTCAGGTTCGACTCGTTTACACCCCTAATAAGCACCCATTCAAACTTTCGTATCCTAAGCTCTAGGTAAATTGCATGGAAACCCCAGAACTTTGACCATAGTGGTAGTCGATTCCCGAACTAAGGGAGAACCTCTTAAGGGAGTCCATACCTCTAGGAGGTAAGAGGCACCCAATCTCTAACTATGTATGACCTCACAAAGATCCTCAGACCTTAGTAGAGGTAGTCCAGCTATGTATATGCAGTTCAGTTGTGGGTAAACCTTGTAAATACGTGTGCTTGTACTAAATTTCTCGATTATGCATACTTATGTGACCACAAAAAAAGGTAGAGTTAGATAAAAAACTGTTTAAGTTTGTAGTGTCAAAACTATGGAGGTCAAGTTTTAAACTGAGAACTTGGGCTAATTGTTTTTCAATCTAGTTATGCATAAAATGATTATATTAAATGAAAAGTATGATTAGGATATAATTAAATATTATAATTATCTGATGATTGAGCATTGTTTCTTTAATCAAATGGTACAAAATGATTTTTTTTTGAAAAATTAGATTAGAATTGCACTAACATTAATGAGGATCCATCTCTTCTCATATAACCAAAGGTGTTATTTTTTACTTACACATGAGTCTATATTGACACATACTTTGAAATACACCATTGTATCATCCATTATTAAATATATAATAATTATTATATATATTGTGGAAAAAGTTCTCGCATTTGAAATTAACAACAAATGACATATATGTTGCTACATCTCTAACTGTTGTTCATACTAGTGGATAGTATTCTTAATCAACTTTTGATATCAATGAATCACAAAAGTACGTGTCAATCTACAACAAAATGAGTCATTAGTGATGTTTTTTGAAATCCATCGCTGCATCGTCCGTTGGTAAACATATAATGACGGATACTATACATTGCGAGATGATTTTCAAGACTTGAATGTAGTAACGAATGTCATATCTGACCATTATTTTAAATTTTGAAAAAGAATTAAATTTTGAAAAAGCAATGAATAAACGATACTGTACGGACCATCGTTAATGACATAACAAAGGATATGACATTCATGACTAATTTTAAATATAAAAAATCATTGGCTTTTATCACTTGTGCCCTTTTTAATTTCTGCTTATGACTTTTCTTTTTTATAATATTAGTTGTGTCCTAGTATTCGTACGAAATTCAAAGTTCTACCTTTCTGTTAAAGTAAAGTAGGGGCATATCACATGAATACAGGGGCACGACTAATATTACAAAAAAGTGAGGAGCGTAACTGATATTACATAATCTAAGAGGGGGACGAGTGATAAAAACCCAAAAATATTTATCGCTTGACGCCTTAATTCACACTTGATAAATAAATGAACTCGCAAAATCCAAGTTCTGACTCAGATAGAATGCACATTCGAGAAGGCTTCGTGGACAATGTCTGGACTCCTGACTCACTGATGTCTGGAAAGTCCTGCTGATGTGACTTTTCGGGTAGAATTGAGAGAATTGCAGGACGTGACGAATAATATTCACCATTAAATATTTAACAACTAACTATATAGTGACAGATTTAAAAAAATGATCACTGTAAACTTATTTTTATTTCAGTGGATTTTGTCAATTTTGTAAGGGTATCCCTATGAATCATCGTACTTACGACACATCCTTAGGGCTCATTTGGTTACGAGGTTACCTCGATGTAACCTGATTTACTCCCTTGCATCCTTCAGTTGGAATTCCATCACAAACCAATGTAACATCACATCACATTCCGCATTCCAACCCTCTCCAACCATCTCACCATCCAAACAACTACTATTCACAAAAGGTTACTCCGACCCACCCCAGTTACCAAACAGACCATAAAAACTCAACATGTGACTTAGATCTAGACAAAAAAGAATGATTGCCCATTTTAAACAATTAATTAAGAGGAGACGTGTGTTTCCCTTTTTCTTACTTTTTTGGCAAAGATATTGTTTTCATGACTGTCCAATTAAAGAGAACATTTTGTGATTCTAAGTCAATGTTGAGATGCATTTCCCCATAACTCAAAAATATTGGTATTATGTCACCTTCTAAGTTGAAACCAAGACATAAAAGTTGAGCAATCCTTATCTTATAAATTCCTTGATAAAGGATCTCAACTATACATCAATCTACAATTGTAGACATCATCCTTCAAATGTAACAAAGAGATATCTGAACTGATTTTATTGTCTCAAACACATGCCTCAGTAAGCTTTCACGACTCTTTTATGTCGACGTCAAACCCTAAATTTAAAAGTGAGGCTTTTATTTGAGAATTGACACATAATTGAGGCAATTTACCCTTTATATTATTTCAAATTGATTTCATCTATGGATTCAACTTCTTATATCTCATCGATTCGATGTAGTGATGCCATCATATGGTTGAAGCGATTTATTAATTGACCCAATTAGATTCGACCTTCCTTATCTACTTTGGATTAATTTCTCGATTCGGTTTCAAAAACATTGCCCTTAATTTCATATTCTTCGCATAGAGAAAATAATGCAAAGTCATTTTCACATAATCATATTTTTGTTAATTTTCCTTTTTGATATTTATAATATATTTTTATTTATATCATTCAAATTAACGACATCCATAAATTAATGCACCGTCGTCGTCATCATCCCAATTCAAGTATCAATTATTTTAGCTAAGTATAACCGTATAAATTCTGTAGGGTAACTTACGAAAAAGGACCTAGTTATACCTCGATTCTCAACTACAGATCTTATTGAAATATAACAAAGAAAATACTAAAATTTCAACTTTAGGATTTAATGTCGACATAAAAAGGTCGTTTAAGCTTACATAGGCCTATTATTAAGACAAAAAAGCTATAGTACCTTCTTTGTTGCATTTAAAAAATGAGTCTCGCAATTTTGTAATTTACCCAATCAAGTATCATTTTATATCCATAGATTCCATACACTTAATCTACAATTATACTCTTGACACAACTGTATCCCAAAACGTTGAGATCCATAATCATCAATATATTTATCACAATTATATAGATAAATTAGTCATTCTTTTATAATTGATGATTCAATACGAGGATAAAATTACATAAAAGTCCATGAACTATACATTAAATTTCAATGTCGTATTAAAATTTTAAAAGTAACAATGTGATATCGATTCTTAATATTTGTTCCAACATAATCCAAGACAACTGAAATTTAGTCGTTCGATTTTGTTTTTCTAGTTGAGACGAATCTTAAAAATCGAGTATCACATTAATACTTTTTAAAGTTTGACTATGACATTAAAATATATTGTGTACGACTTATGTAATATACTAAAATCATCAATATAAATATGTTATTTATTTTGGAGTACATGTTGACAAAAACATTTAAATGTTTATAGATATTGCATGATGATAATGCATCCACATATTCATATCTGACCATTTAGATCCTCAACTATTTTTTGTCGAAATAAATAAATAAATTCAGCCTATGTTATTAAAAAAGAGAGGAATAAATGGAGCCAATAGTAAAGCTCGAATAATTTGGAGGACTTGCAATTGCAACTTGCAAGTAATAAATGACTCACAAAACTTTGAGATTTCTTCTATTTATGCCCCTATGAGTTTTCAAAATAACTCTTATGTTGCTAACTTTTTAATTACACGTGTACCGTTGTATTATTATAAAATTTCCAGTAATACCCTTCTATTATTACATGTGTGATATATTATTACAAGGGCAACTTGGTGCTTCCCTTCAGAGAACTAATTTGATTTTTCGTCTTATTTTTCTCATTTTTTTGAAAATAGTTATGTGGATTTTCATAACTATATACATGTATTATGTCATTCAAGTTTCGTGAAAAGCAGAGACTTCTACGGTCTCCATCCAGACAGGATTGATTTCAACAATTATGTGACCGTTAAAAACTGATTGTCTGGATGGAGGCTGTAGGAGTCTCAATTTTGTACGAAACTTGATTGGTATAATATAAGGATATAATGATGAAAACTCAAGGATTCATTTTTTAAAAAATAAAAAAATAAGAAAAATGGGGTGGAGGAGCCAAGTTAGCTCCCCCGAGTGGCAACCTCATTTTCCCCTTATTACAATAACAAAGGGGCGGTATTGTGAATTTTGCAATTATATAGGAAACATAAGTATAATTATAAAAGATAGAGGTATAAGTGTAACTTGAAAAATTCACAAGAGCACAAGTGTAAAAATCCAAAAAAATAAAGTAGATTTTTTTTGGTTGGAACTCTCCATTCCAAAAAGAGTCTAAAATGGCTAAATTGGAGTTTCTCTTATAGGAATTAATTATTAGGTCAACTACAAAAGTATTTTGTTATTGTGATGTCAACATTAGAGGGAATAATAATCGAAGAGGGTACGTTCAAGTGACCCATATACCAAGAATATATGTGTGGTATCCATGTGGTAGTTGGTAGGTATGAAATCCAAATCCAAACATTTAGTAACACAAAGTCATAGAGAAAATCATAACATATGGCATTGCTTTTTATTAACTAGTTGAACATCTGACTTTGGGTTGTTTTTAGGTAATCCTCAACATGTGTTGGTTTAACAAGAAATTGTCAAATTACATCAATTAGAATTCATGTTTTTAAAAGGGATATTTATATGTATGTACATATAAAGGAAGATAGTTATGCTCTAGCCCTCGTATAACTTATGTTTATATCCATATCCATATTCGTATTTGATAGAGATCATGAAACAAAGAGAAGTGATAATAGGCAGAGACATGCGAGTGAACTCAGGAAGAACAAATGTAGACAGTGCAAATCGTGCCTTAAATTCAATGTTGGACGCGATTCTCATAACTGCCCATAAATAATCCACTAAATCCTGACATGTAACTT
Source organism: Ottelia alismoides (assembly GCA_037367405.1). Lineage (NCBI taxonomy): Eukaryota > Viridiplantae > Streptophyta > Magnoliopsida > Alismatales > Hydrocharitaceae > Ottelia > Ottelia alismoides. The sequence continues at coordinate 1,501,771 of JAZKJV010001376.1, forward strand.
TTACTTCTAAGTTCTTAAAAAATTCTTTTTTATTTTTCATGCACTACTTTCACTTCTTGATAATTGTTTTTTTATATTTTTTAAATCTTCTAGTGGTTCAATCTTATTTCGATGAATTGCTACATTCCCTTTTCCCTCTATGTTTTGTTTTATCATTGGTCTAGTTTTGGGTTTCAATTTCAATTTTTTTGTTTAATAATTTGATCCTGGCCTAATGGAAGATGCTCCCATTTTTATTTTCAATATCATCTCAGTTCAGATCTTGTGTACAGAATTTAACTGTTGTGTCATCATGTTTTGTATGATGATAAATTTTATAGTCACTTTCTATAATGTACCTTTAATGAAGATGATTTCCCATTCATTTTTTTCTAAAAAATATTGACATAATTTAGTAAATTCCATTTTTGTAGATTAATAAAAGGCATTTCTTATTCGAATGAATTCAGCTCCAATGCTCGCTCTTTTTGACATTGCTTATCCTTTGAGTGTACTCTCAATAGGGGCGCTAATCGAATCGAACTGTAACGAACGTACCTATGTTCGAGTTCGGTTCGATAAGGAAGTTCGAAAGTTCGGGTTCGGTTCGATAAATGTTCGATAAGATATGTTCGAGTTTGAGTTTGTTTAGAAACGAACGTTCGAGTTCCGTTCGACAAAAATTCGTTAATAATGTAATTTAACTAAAATTTGTTTATATGAACAAGTTCGAAATTAGAGTTCGATAACGAGGTCCGACAAGTCAAATTAAAGTGGCACAAAGCCCAATAAATAACACAATTTCTTTAACCTCAAAATTTATCAAAGTGTATAAATACTAAGTTACACATACAAATACACACATGTACACTCACACACACACATACACGCACACACATGCACACATACACACACACGTGCGCGCGCGTGCACACACACAAACACACAAACACACACACACACATACACACATCGAACTCAAACTTTTATCGAACGAATATATGTTATGTTTATGTTCGGTCCGTTAAGATATCAAACTAAAATTTGAAGTTCATATTCAATTCGTTTAGAAATGAAGAAACATTTTTCGAACTATTATCGAATGAACTCTAATCGAATACGAACATGTTCAGTTCGATTAGCAACCCAAATTCCCAATGATTTTAAGTTCAGAATAACCAATTGTTATATTATTGTAGCTACTAGTTGTTCCTTGTTACAATATGAACATGTATTGAAGACTTTAATATACTCTCAAACATCACCATCTATCGTATAATATTTATCCTTACACAGTTACACATTCTCCCAATATTATGTTGATTTCTAAATATTTTTTCATTCAAATTGTGTTTTAATCCGATAAATTTGGTAATTTTTTGGCAGAATTGTCAGTAATACCACAAATATTTGTAAATATATGTTAAGATATATTTCTTTCCATAGATGTTTTAAGATATATTTCTTTCGATGGATGTTTTAAGAGATGTTCTTTAAGTGTTCACATCTCAATTTCTTTATAATTACATCATTAGAGATTCAAATTTGCAATATAACCAATTACATTGATGTATTAAGAAGATAAGTTTCAAACACACAACAAATCTTATTCTGATTTCATCAGCAATACTCAAATACTATAGTTCTCTCTACTATTAGACATTACATACACTTAATACTTTTTTTAATTCAAAAATGCAATCTTGTGTTGGTATGCATACTTAGGTGATGAACTTTGATACAATAACATTGTTAGAAGCAAACTACATATATGGATTTTGTCAACAAAAAAAATGATTACTCCACAAGATGTCCTTATCATAAATAATTACAAAAAATAGCCAACATGTCCTCTAAACACTTATTCAAAAACTTTCAGTGGGACTTAAGTGCCATTGTGTTTATCGTTAAACACGACAAATTTTACAATTGAGATGTGTCTTCCACTCTCCCACAAGTTAGGAGTCTATGGTTCGTTTGGTTGCAGGGTTGGGTAGGGTTGGGCATGGTTCGTTTGGTTGCAGGGTTGGGTAGGGTTGGTCCAACCCGGGGTACCCCTCCTTCCAAACATCCCAATCCTCCTCACAGTTTACCATTCGCAGGGATATCCCAACCCAATCCTGTCCAACCATGCAACCAAACGAACCCTACATGTTATCTCTGCTCTGAAATGTGAAATGTCATCGTGACAGTAATTGAGTGCTTTTCCTTCACATAGGTACTCCACCATCTTCATGACATATATTCCACACTCCAACCTTTGCGAGGTTGTTGAAGGCGGTCTTCTACCATAATTATGTCTCAACCAAAGATGCGATCATCCATGATTTTTTCGTTGAAGTAATCTGAAATCCGACCCTTCTACAAAATTTCATTACATCCATAGTTTATACATGCCAAAGTAAACTATAGTTTTAAAGAAATTGTCATAAAACATACTCATTTGAGAACGTCTTTCTTGTGGAATCATGCTCCTTTCAGAGAATTGAATGAAAAGAACTTTCTTGCTTCAAAGTCCGCAACCAGCATGCGCCAATGATTTCCGATATGAATTACGGTGAAAACTTTTGATAGTCTAAAAAGTTGCTCTGGAGTTACGTCATACAATCCCTGCAACTGGTCAAAATCTTCATCATTTGCCTTTTCAATGTTGTTTTACAAAGTATTTCTGCAATTATGTGCATTGATTTAATCGTAAAGAGTTTGTAAATTATGTAGCTTTGATCTTACCATCTTATATATAGACATGAAAAGGAATGGGATGACATCCTTATCATTGCAGTGGACATGGCGTACGAATTCCATATACATCTCTATAATTTGCAACATACATTTTTCATTTAAAGCAAATTGATGTATAATGCAACATTTATCATCCAAACATTACATTTCATGTCATTATTGTTTTGTATAATAATACTTACCAAGTCCTTAGTCATCTTCTCATATAAGAAAGATTTGAATTTCTCTCCCCTTGCAGTAAGCCTTGATGGTTGAACAATATGTTGCATTTAAGCTTTTCAACCAAGTATTTTATCAATGATTTATAAGATTTTTATGCCATTTTTCAAGCGACTAATTTTTATATTTAAATACTTGTCGACATGATCCAATAGGAAGTTCTGAATTATTTCCCTCTCTTTAGTTGATATTAAATCATATCCTATGAAGTTCGTGGGAGAATCACAAAGATACTATACAACATCAAAAATCATTATAAATAAACTTGTATTTTTTAACAAGTTATTTCGAAAATTATTTCATAGCTCTGATTCTGATTCAACATGAGGGGGTACAACTGTGTCAATTGAGGACCCCTTCGACAATATACCTTCGAGGCATTTTTTCTTTCTTGTGTTGTATCATTCCCATCCTTTGTTGTTGTTTCAGTAGATACCCTTCTAGCCATGCTCCGCTCCTTGCAGGGTTGGGCAGGGTTGGCCCAACCCTGATTACTATTCACAAGAGTACTTCCTCCTCACAGATTACTATTCACCCAGCCCAACCCAATCCTGCCCAACCCTACCCTGCAACCAAACAGGCCCTAACTCTTCTTGCAAGCGAATTGGGACTAACTTGAGGCCGCTCTTTCTTTTTCATCATTGGTGTTTCTTATCTAGTCTCATGTTTTTCTTTCTAAATTTCTGTTATTCGAACATCAAACATTGGTAGTTGTTCAATGATTATCAGCTTGTCAGTTGTGTTTTCTTTGCCATCATATACTTAAAGCAACTCACTCCCTACTAACTCTTCATTCTTGTTTTATGCATACTTCATCCTTTCCATCTTTCATATTAATGTTTGCTTCATCGTCACTAAACGCAATAGTTTTAGATTCTATGACTTCATGAATTGATTCAATCACCACTGCCTCATGTTTCTTTTCCATCCCAGAAATCTTAATCTTAAACTCTACATTCTCCAACATCAATCTTTTGATCTCACACTTATAATCTTGCGTCATTTTTCCATTTCCTTTATATTTGAACTCTCTCAAATCCTCTACTATATTGTTCAAGGATTGTTAAAATTTTACATGTCCATCTAAAGGGGTTGATTTCAACAATTTTGAGATTGTTAAAATTTGATTGTCTTGATGGATAAGTTAGAAGTCTCGAATTAAGTTGAAATTTGAAGGGATTTTTACCCGGCAGACCCTATAATCTTTGCCAATGACCTCTACGACCTTTGAAATATCGATATTCCTCCATCGACCCCGTAAACTTGTTAACCTTTACTCTATAAACCCTGTAGTTAACCCCTATCCATTTAACCGTTAAAACTAACCGGATTTCGTCACTCGAAGGACCCCCTCCCCTCCTCGCACCCCCGCGACGGCGTCCCACGCCCCGGTGCTCGAAGCCCCCCCTCCTCGGCAACCCTATGTCGCTCGAAGCCTACCTCTCCGGCACCCTCGCGCTGCTCGAAGGAACCCCCCTCCTCCGTGCACCAATGCGACGGCCCCCCACGCCCCGGTGCTCGAAGCCCCCCTCCTCGGCAACCCCGCGTCGCTCGAAGCCCCCCAGCACGCGCTGGAAGCCCCCCTTCCAGGCACCCCCACGCCGCTCGAAGGACCCCCCCCCCTCACCCCTGCGACGGCCCCCGAACCCCCGGTGCTCGAAGTCCCCTCCCCGGCAACCCCGCATCGCTCGAAACCCCCCAACACCCCCCCCCCCCTGACGCGTGCTAGAAGCCCCCCTCCCCGGCACCCCCGCACCGCTCAAAGCCTCCTCGCACCCCTGCGACGACCCACCGCACCGCCGCCTCCCTCCGGTGCAGGCCCCCTCTGCCAACCACCTCCCCTTCATGCACCTCCTCCACCCCTCCCCCAACAACCCGTCACTGGAAACCCACCTCCTCCCGGTCGAGCGCCACCCCCCACCTCCTCCATCCCAGGTCGAGTCGCAGCGCCATGCCCTCTTGCGCACACCTCCTCCAGCCCAGGCCAATGTTCTCGTTGAGGGAGGAGAGATGGAAGCTATTAGAGGAGAAAGGGGAGGGAGATTTTTTCTTCTCTTGGTTAATTCTAATCGTCCGATCGCGGATTGGTTAGATTAACCCGTTTTAACTCGAGGAAGTTAACTCTAGATGTGTCAATTTAACGGTAGGGTTCGTGAGGTAAGACGGAGCAAGTTTACGGGGTCGAGGGAGGAATATCGATATTTCAAAGATCATAGAGATCATTGGCAAAGATTACAGGATATGTCGGGCAAAAATTCCAAATTTGAATGAAGTCATTGTGATATATTGTCATCTAAATCATCAAGGACTGATTTCAAAAAAATTAAAAAGTCAGCATTGTGGCACCGGTGCATGTAGACTTATATGCACCTTTGTGCATACTTCCCAACCCCTAATAAAATAACCATAACATAGTTTTGTGTTGTACTTTTATCGTATTATATTCATATGTATAGGGAAAACTAAGTATGTTGTTGAGCTAAAGGAAACTTGTGCATCCATCACCTCTCTCAACCATTGATCTATCTCGAGATGAGCGAGTGCAAGTGTTTGTACCGTATTCTTGAAACTTAATAAATGTGGTATGATTTTATAAAAATTTATTAATCTTATAGTTGGAGATGGATTTTACAAAAGTTGGAGATGGCATTTGTGTTGATCTTAACAATGAAGGTATGCTACTTTTTAATAATATCAGAAAGATATCATAAATATAGCACTACAATAATTCGCTTTCCTAGTATATAATCTCAATATAATCTACAAATTTTAGTTGTACACTACAATATATCTCGTGGGGAATATAAGATGATAAAACCCAAATTTTACCAAGAAAACTTACAATTACAAGAAAAGACTGGTTTTAATACATGAAATTTATACTACGTCAAGTTAAATATTGAAAATTTTATTGATTAACAAACTTATTAACTATAAAATAGAAGTTAAAAAACTGAGGTCGAATGCATCATTTATTATAGAGTCAATTATGCAAAATTAGATTTATACTGAATATCGTTAGCACACAAAATTTATGATATTGGTAAGAATTTTGATTTTTCATGTAGTATATGCTCATTTTGGAAATAAATAAATAAAAGTAGGACAAAAACACATTATTCTTAGGCTTTTTTCAAACAGTGTAACTAGTTTTGAGCATTTTTGCATAGAATTAGCATATGAATTTTGGATGATATTAGTCATGAAATACATATTTCCATGGAAATATAGAAGTAATGATTAGCATTTTGCAAACCATGATCCAATAAGCATCATATTGGATTGAATTACAGATTTTATCAAGGATTTTTTTATCACGAGAGACAGAAGCAATGGTGAAGGAATCGAGGTAAAGATTGGAGACGATAACAGTCACAAGAAAGATTCTTTTGGATACTTGGGATCTATTTTGCAACATGATGGAGGAAATCGATGGAGATATCACTCATAGAATAAATGCATGTTGGCTAAAGTGAAAAGGAACCTCTATTGTTCTATGTTGAAGAAAATTCCTTTGAAAATTAAAGGAAAGTACTACAAAGCAGCCATGAGAACTGTTATACTCTATGAATATGAATGTTTGCTATGAACCATGGAGATGTGCAAAGAATGACAGTAGCAGAAATGAAAATGCTAAGGTGGATGTGTCATCATGAACAAAAAGATCAGATTAAGAATGATGCGATCAGAAAGAAAGTTGGTGTAGATCCGATGGATGATAAGATGAGAGAAACCTGCTTACGATGGTTTGACCATTTGCAAAGGAGGTCGGTTGATACATCACTTAAAAGGTACGAGATTTGGGATCCTGAACCAGCTAAGAGAGTGCGAGGAAAGTCTAAAAAGCATTGGAATGAGGCTATCCAAAGAAATATTAGATATTTGGATCTAAGTCCGAGAATGACTCAAGATAGATCTGAATGGAAGTAGAAAATCTATGTAGTCGGTCTTACTTAATGTGGGAAAAGGCTTTGTTGTTGTTGTTGTTGTTGTTGTTGTTTCTGTTGTAGAGATAGAAGAGCCGAACCTGCAAATCAAGGGATCAAATTCCAGTGCTTTCCAACCGAACTGCACGACTCAAATAGTACCTTCCACCACCATCTCGCAACCTTGACGGTCATATACCGCATCAATCAAGTTCCTATCGATAGCTCATGTGAACGACTTCCTATTTTCTTGCCACGGATTTGCAGATCAACCAATTTCAGCATTCTGTAATCAGAAAACTCACTGCCAAGATTTTGTAAAGCCCCATCAAGGGAAGAATAAATGTTCATTTCCGTTATTCATCGACTAAGAAACTGTTACTCATTCACTAACTAGCATTGGAAGAAAAATTTCAACAGCCAATTGAATGCACTGTCAAAATCTACTAGAACAGCTCCTACACCGTGCCTAAGATAATCGTCGCCTGATCCTGAATGACATTCCACGCCTCCTTGACGTGCCTCTCTTCTGTCAAAGGCGCCCCCACCGCAAATCGAAGAACATATCTGCCTCCCAAAACCTGAGACCGATTCCCAGAAGAAGTTCAGTATAAAAATCTTAATTAGACGTAACTGAATATGATTTGAAGACAACATACTCACCGTGTGGCTTATGAAGGTCTTTCCGGTTGCGTTTACTGCCTCTAACAACATGCTGTTCATCTTGTATTCATCGTCGTGATTGTTATCAGGTGGCAAAAGGCGAAAGCAAACAAGTGAAAATGATCGTGGAGTAACAAGCTGTGAATAACACGAAAAGTTGAGTCAGAATTTAAAAATGAGCTCAAAAGAACATGAACAAAAATGTCGATTTATTGCTTGTGACAAAAGATCAGGGTTCAAATCCCCACTCTTGCAAGGGTGGCGTTAGGTAGGACGGCCAGCGTAAAAAATAGTCGAATCTTTCAACATGGATTTGAGCAAGAATCCATGTAGTCGATTCTACTTGTAGTGGAAGAAGGCTTCGTACATTTTAATGCTTGTGACATTCTAATCAATGTAATATGTAACCCTTATCCAATATCATTCCAAATCAACTTGATTAATATCAAAGTAATGAAACAGGAGGGTATAACTGAATGATTGATCTCAAATCCCAAAATCGATTATCTGCGAATGTAAAGCAACTTGACAGTTGGAAAATAAGATCCGATATCGACAAGCATTCCTGTAGTATTCATAACTAGGCCTTTAATCGAAAAGCCAGTGAACTGGTGTAACATCCCGAGCTTAGGTGGTTTATAAGTGGTAGTGATTACTACTTGACAACTTGGGCTTAAGCATTTTGGGTGGTTGTCAACGGATCCATTTGAGCCTGAACCCAACAAGTTGTCAAGACCAGTTTTCCTCAATAACGGACCAGGGACCTAAGCCCAGGATGTTACAACTGGCAATGTTTCTCCACTGCTAAAAGGCTAGTAGACTCTCATCCAACATTGATAAAACCATTGCCATCACATAATAATGCTACGATTCTTCGGAAAATATCGGCATTGCATCTGCACCTCACTGCCTTTCAAAGACAATTAACAATCTGTCGACAAAATGTACCTGTTACACAGTGAAAATAGAACGCAAATCAAACAAGCAAGCACAGAATAACCACAACACATGATTTACGAGGTTCATCCTTGTTTGGCTAAATCTTCGCAACGGTGGTGGGTATCTCTCAATAAGGTAGAAGAACGATTGTACAAAAGATGAAGAATGATCTTCACCCAAAACAAACATGATCCATGGTGTCCACCTGCCAATGCTACATGGGGTTCAAACTTCACACAACATACTACGTGATATACTGGGTTGAACAGATGGGTTAGGATTGAACTTGATGGCTTCTTGACAATGTCCATTACTGATGTTTCATTTACATTACTGTAGTTTTATTCACGTCGTCTCGCAAACTGCACAGTGTATACATTCATATGATGGATATTTTCCAAATCTTGCAATAGGGCAGTACATATGTTAGGGCTGCTAATAGATTGAACTATATGTAACGTCTCAAGCTTAGGTTCCCGGTCCGTTATCGAAGAAAACTGACCCTGACAACTTGTTGGGTTCGGACCCAATTGGACCTGTTGACAACCACCCAAAATGCTTAAGCTCACGTTGTCAAGTAGTAATCCTCACCACTTATATACCACACCCACACTTTGTGAGTTTTAGGTATGGCACTATGTTTGGGGTTGGGGTGTTACAACAAATTGGACCCGTTGACAACCACCCAAAATGCTTAAGTCTAAGTTATCAAGTAGTAATCCTCACCACTTATATACCACACCCACACTTTGTGAGTTTTAGGTATGGCACTATGTTTGGGGTTGGGGTGTTACAACCTCCCCCACTTATATTCGCAACATCCTCGTTGCGACATGGCCCATCACTTATTCCCAGTGATAGTGGCGGTTGCACGCTCCGGGTAGCCATTTCCTCCAACCTCTTTGTAGGGGCGGCTCCACCTCTCGGGTAGCCCTTTCCACTATCAGAGGGAACATGGCTCTGATACCATTTGTAACGTCCCAAGCTTAGGTCCCCGGTCCGTTATCGAAGAAAACTGACCCTGACAACTTGTTGGGTTCGGACCCAATTGGACCCGTTGACAACCACCCAAAATGCTTAAGCCCAAGTTGTCAAGTAGTAATCCTCATCACTTATATACCACACCCACACTTTGTGAGTTTTATGTATGGCACTATGTTTGGGGTTGGGGTGTTACACTATATGGAACAAAATCATGTTCAAATTCAATTTGTTAAGAAAGTTATAAATTTGAGTTTAGTCCAAATTATGTTTCTTTAAAATATTCGAGTCCGTGCTTCCGATGACTTAAGCCAAGCCACTCTGGAAAAAATATATACGAAACAAATTCAATCGTAATGTTCTACGTATAAGTCGGTTAATCAGATGAGAGTTTGCTAAGGATAATGTTTAATTTGGTATTTGAAGCATGCGATTGGGCTATGCCATCCTAAAGAGTAAAATCGTGTGCGTGAGTGATTCATGTGATAAGAGGATTGCTTTGAAGGACCTGCCTTGTCAGATTACAGGCTCTTAGTTTTGGACAGATTACAATACCTTACATCATATACATTTAGTTTCGTCGGTTGTTTTTCTAGTCCGTTTGTACTAAGCTACGAGTCGGAGCTCCCCTCCATGTAAGACGGACTTTCGTTCATGTCGTCTCATCTTTCTTTTTTGTGTCTTCATAGGAGCAAGGGATGAATGAACGATCCCCAGAATTCTTTTGTAAAAAAAATTAAAGAATGTATCTCATCTTTCTTTTCTGTGTTTTAATAGGAGTGAGGAATGACTGAACAATTCCCAGATTTTTTGTAAAAAAAAATAAAGAAAAAAAAATCATGTCATAGGATATTCTACTAAAAAATTTTAAAAATTACATTTATATGATGTATAGACAAATTATTATTGAAGTCAAATTTTATCAAAAGATCATATTTATTGGGTTATTAAAGTGGGAGAAGGCTTTTGTTTTTTTTATCATATTCATTGGGTTAAAAAACGAACTAAAATTTGTGATGCGTGTAAAAATCATTTTGAATATTAATTTTCCAAATTAAATACCAATTAAACTCAAATAAAATGTAAACATCTAAATTCATTTAGCAGCCCTACTTGCTAGTTGTAATATATCAAACTTTTGGAAAAAAAAGTTGCATTTATAAACACAAACACAGCCTGCCCCTATTTATAGTCGGAAAATGCTTTGTACTTGTTGCTTATAAACATATACAGGAACTACAATTTTTGAAATTATCATTACCTGAAATCTGGAATCAGAGTTGACAAATTCCTCAAACAGTTTTGCTAACTCGATATGATTCCTTATAAAGTTTTGCAGATGTTCGACCCCGTATAGTCTCAGAACCATCCACAGCTTCAATGATCTGCAAAATCACAGATTGGTCATGCAAGATGTTGAGTTATTATACTTATACGGGTAAACGGATCTTTGGATGAGAGACCGTTTACCCATCCTTCTCTATATATTATACTCATCCCTCATTTAAAAACAATTTTTAGTGGAGTGTGTCATAATCTCTAGTAAGGGAGATTAGGGATTGAGAGCCCCCGTGGTTTTTCTCTCTCCGTAGGATTTTCCACATTAATCCGCGTCTCCATATTTGTGTGTGCTTAGTGCATTTGATTCTAACATGGTATCAGAGCCTCGTTGAGGCATATGAGTGTGTTTTCTGCTGCTCGAAGTGCTGGAAATTTTTTTTCGAAGTGCTGGAAATTGGTTCCATTGTGCTGGATTTAGTCTTTTGGTGGTGATTTTTGATTTCTCTCGTCGCCGGTCCATCATGTTGCGTTGCGGCAACCACTCCACGCGTTGTGGAGTTGTGGTGAAGGTCTGAATCCACCCGCAAGAGGTTGTTGCTGTTGCTGCTATGATGTTTTTTGGCGTCTAAAATTGATTTAATTCCATTAGTATTGTGAGGTAAGTTCCCTGGTTGTTGGGGGAACAACCCTTGGTGTGAGCTTTGTGCTCTTAAGTGTTGTTGTGAGCGTATAGTCCGTTTCTTGGGGATATTTTCTGCCCCTCTTTTGAAGGAGAACATTGGGTTGTTTATTATTGTCCACCAAGTGTTTAACAAAAAGCCACAAAGAGCCTCTGTTGCTGATCGTTTCCTCCTTACCGATGCACTTCATGTCCCCGATTTCCCGATAAATCTTTTGTCAGTCAGTAAGATTACTAAAGAATTGCACTATAGGCTGATTTTTTATCATAATTTGTGTGTTTTAGAAGACTTACAGACAGGAAAGAAGATTGGAATTGGATTAGTTGAGGATGGATTATATCGTCTTCTAGCTCGAGTGGGTCAAGCCCTTACATCTGTGATGAAAGCTCGCTTCGAAAAGGACAATTCTACTTTAGTATGAAAATGGCATGAACGTCTTGGTCATATCAAATTTTCTTCTCTACATAAGTTGATGCCTGAGATTTTTTCCGGGTTGTCTGAGGATGATTTGAAATGTGAGGTTTGCCAATTTGCAAAGCAAACACGAGCTACATTTCCTGCATCTACTGGTAAATCTACTTATGCATTCGAATTGGTACATTCTGATGTTTGGGGTACGTCAAGTGTGAAGAGCATGGGTGGGCCATATGTACTACATCACTTTCATTGACGATTTTTCACGGAGTACTTACGTATACCTTTTAAAACATAGAAGTGAAGTTCCTGTTGCTGTAAAGAACTTTACAAATATGGTAAGCACTCGATATGTAACAAGAGTACAAACACTCAGGATTGATAATGCCAAGGAGTACATGGAAAGTTCCCTACATGCTTTTCTTGATGAGAAGAGTATCATCCACGAAACCTCATGTAGTTACACGCCGTAACAAAATGGGATAGCTGAAAGAAAAAATCGTCATTTGTTGAATGTCACAAGAGCACTCGTACTCCAGCGAAATGTGCCAAAGAATTTTTGGGAGAAGCCGTCTTGACAACTGCCTATCTAATCAATTGGACACCATCTGCCATAATCAAAAAGAGAACTCATTTTTCTGTCATTCATCCAGATAGGCTCACGGGTTTTTGGATGTGTCTGCTTTCGTCACAATTCTGGACCAGGTTGGTGTAAGTTGGATCCAAGAGCCACGAAATGCATCTTTCTTGGGTATTCTGGAACTCAAAAAGGATACAAATGTTATGACCCCGTGGCACGTCGTCTTCATGTAAGTAAGGATGTTACTTTCTTCAAGAGCGAGTCCTATTTCTCTAAGAGATTTCCTCAAGGGGAGTCTGTGAGTAAAAATGTTGAGAAAAATGAGAATGTGGTTTACTTTCTTGGTGACATAAAAGAGACTATCCATGTGGGGGAGAACGTGAACAAGATAGAGACAAATTACAGTAAAAATGCATGCAGATTTGGACGGACTTATAGCAGACGAAAAGGATCAGATAAAGTGGTGGAAATCGAAGAAGAGATAATGCCGAACCAGGATGTCAACCTTTCCTCCGACCATGACGTCAACCCTTCCATGGGTGATTTTGGCCATGAAAGCTCTGCAAGTGTTTCTCTCCCTCCTGATATTCATACAGATAATGTCGACCCTTTACTGGATGAGCGTCCCATTGCTATGAGAAAATCTACTAGAACTGTTCGTACCTATACTCGTTATCCAGTGGAGGACTTTGTTGCTTATACCAATATGAGTTCAAGATATAAATGCTTTATTACCTCTCTAGATGCTCATCATATTCCCAAAAATTTTGATGAAGCCAAAAAGGATCCGAAATGGATTAATGCTATGAAAGAAGAAATGGGTGCCTTGGTTAAAAATAATACTTGGGATATTGTTGATGCTCCTAAGGGCATTCACCTTGTTGGCTCTAAATGGGTCTACGCAATCAAATGTGATGCAGATGGGAATGTCGTCAGATTTAAAGCTCGGTTTGTGGCTAGAGGATACAATCAGAAATATAGGATTGACTACCTGGAGACATTTGCTCTTGTTGCCAAGATGAATACGATCAGGGTTGTTATTTGTCTAGCAACCCATTTTTCCTGGAAAATGTATCAGCCAGATGTGAAAAATGCTTTCTTGAATGGTGATCTTAAAGAAGAAGTGTATATGAAAATGCCACCTGGGTTTAAAAAGGACAACAAGTGCTGCAAACTAAAAAGGTCTTTATATGGATTAAAGCAGACATCAAGAGCTTGGTTTGAACGTCTTCGTGTGGTTATGATTAAGAATAGATATATCCAAGTGAATGGAGACCACACCTTGTTTATAAGGGGAATGACGAAAAAAGATCTATTCTTTAGATGTATGTCAATGACATGATCCTTATATGTGATGATGAAGAAGAAGTTTCCAGGATAAAGAAAATACTTGCAGGTGAATTTGAATTGAAAGATTTGGGGAAGTTAAAGTACTTCCTAGGCATTGAGATGGCTCGATCTCCAGGAGGTATGTGTCTAAGTCAATGAAAATATTCTCTGGACTTATTGAAAAATTGTGGCATGTTGGGATGCAAGCCTGCTACTAAACCTATTGAGGCAAACATAAACTGAATAAAGAGGATGGTGACCTTCTTGATGATGCAGGAAAGGGTAGGTATCAAAGATTGGTGGAAAAGTTGATCTATCTTACTCTTACTAGACCGGATATTATATACGTTGTAAATGTGGTGAGTCAATTCATGCATGCTCCTACTACCTCTCATGCTAATGAGGTAAATAGAATTCTATGCTACATAAAAGGATCACCGGGAAAAGATCTTATGTTCAAGAAGAATAATGTACGCATCAGATGTGGGAAGTCTAATGTACGCCATGATGTGCACAAGGCCACATATCTACCATGCAGTGGGAGTGGTAAGCCGTTATCAATCCTGCTATGGAGAACAACACTGGAATGCAGTAAAGAACATATTTAAATAATCTAAGACGGACGCGAGATTATATATTGGTCTACGGAGATGGTGATCTCCAGGTCTTGGGATATACAGATTCTGACTTCCAGTCTGATATTGATGATCGAAAGTCGACATCAGGGTTTATGTTCTTGTTGAACGATGGTGCTGTGAGCTGGAGAAGCAAGAAGCAGGACACTACAACAGATTCAACAACAGAATTCGAATACATAGCCGCATTGGATGCTGTGAAGGAGGAGGTGTGGTTACGCAAGTTCATACTGGAACTTGGCGTAGTTTCCTCTGATACTCCCATCCCGTTGCTCTGCGATAACACGGGAGCCATTGCTCATGCGAAGGAACCCAGGTGGCATCAAAAGAGCAAGCACGTGGAAAGGAAATACCACATCATTCGGGAGATTCAAAAGTGTGGTGACATCGTCATCACCAAGGTGGCCTCCGCCGATAACGTTACTGTTCCTCTTACCAAACCTCTGACGCATAAGGTTTTCGACTAACATGTAATCAGTATGGGTTTAAGGATTGTACCTGAATGGTTCTGAGGGCTAGTGGGAGATTGTTAGCCATCTGAGCCCAGGGCGAACCATTCCTACAATAAATGTTATTGTAATGTTTGATATATCAATAAAAGTTATTAGTTTATTTCACTCCCTATCTAAAATAAAGTGAATGAGTGCACTATAAGGTCCCTCTGTATAAATATAGTTATGTACCATGGCTGTCTTGACATCATAAAGTTGTTAATTCAATTGTTGAATCATAGAGGTTGGTGCTTGGATGAATATCTAAAGAGTTAGATTGAGGACTCATCAAGCACCATCAAATGATTGTCAAGATGTGATCTCCAGCCTGAGTGGGAGATGGCAATCCTATCTCTAAAGGCTGATATCTGACCGACCTCTTGATGGAGGTCCTCTGCATGGGAATAGATATTCTGCGGTGTCAAATAAGTTAGGTCAAAGAGTTGACTTGACGAGATCGAGATAACTAAAAACCTATGTCGTATGTTATCACGATGTAGGCATGCATCCTCTGACCTGAGACAGATGTGTTGCAATGTGTCTGAGTATGTACATTTGGCAGACCAATAGGTTGATGGCCTAATCAAGGTCTATATACTGGCGAGCTGGTGTGCATGCAAGGGCATATGGGTAATACGATCTCTCAAAGGGATCATACAGGTTCACTATCGAACCGGAAGACATGAGCTTACTCATGAGGTATTAGGATATATTAAATTCCATGCATGGTCGTCTTACTTTGGAAGCTTGACAGAATTTATAGGTATGATATATGCTTTTGGAAAGCATATAATCGATACCAAATCCCAATGACTAAATGGGAATCTTAATGATAAAACCCTGAAGACGACAGTCTAAAGTGATCTTAGACTTCGAGTTTATTCTACGTCTTCCAGTATGCAGGATGTACAGGTATTGGGAATACCTGAGCGTGATGTGATCATAAATGATTGTATAACCATGACGCTTTCATTCCGAGGGAGTGATGAAATAGGTCTGGATTTTAGTGACTCCTCTTAGTGGAGAGACGTAATCTAATCTTGGTCCAAGGGTTGGGCATTGGTCTGAATGAGATTCAGATGCAATGAGAAGATTAGATCTACGGACTTGATTTAATCAAGCATCTATGAGAGGTCCTCGAGATATGGATTTGAGATATGATCTCAATATCCAAGTCACTATAAATGGAACATACAATCGCAATGTCCTTATCTCCAAGTATCTACGAAGAAAGCACACTATTCTTGAAGGAGTTCAAGAATAATTCCTTTGATGAATGATGTATCTAAGCCATGGAAGGCCGTATCCTGATATATCGGCGATATATCGACGATATATCGGTATCGACAGGTCACCGATATATCGCCGATATGTCCGATATCGGGTATCGACATGCAAAAAAGGCATGATGAATCCCGATGCCGGCGATATGGCGTCGATATATTGCCGATATATCGGCGATATATCGGTATCGACATGGTACCGATATCGATACCGATATCGATATGTCCTTCCATTCCAAGCAACAGGATATTGATAATTAAATGAGATTTAATTATCAAGAATAATATGAATGAGATTCATATTACGAGAATGATTATTCTAGATAATTAAATGAGATTTAACTATCAAGGATATGCAGAATGTGGATAGTACTATCCATGCTATCCGTACGGGGAGGACCTGGGCGACGCGCGTGGAAGTTGAGCAGCGCGCGTGTAGGTCGTGCGGGAGGCCGAGGCGGCGCGCGGAGGGCTTAGAGGTGGGAGTTAGGGTTAGGGTTTGGTTCGAGAACTCCGGTCTAGGACCGTCGCTTCGATACCATATTGGGAAAAATAAGAGAGTAGTTTATTCCATACGTCCTAGGCTCTCTTAAATAGGAGAATAGACTATGGGTAAATTACATCAAGAGTATAAAAGAAAAGGGAAAATATGAAACGGTACAAAATAGCATAATATATATCTCTACAACTGTGACAACCAAAACAGAAGAGCGGCAATGCTTCCTAAGCTGACAAGCATCGCATTGAAAGGAGGAGTGCATAGAAATTTGTGGGAGGACATGACAGTTTCTGCAGAGGAAGGTGGTCAAACCGAAGATGACACAAGGTGTCAACATATTGAAGGAAAGAGATTTAGAACATAAACCAGACTCATGTAAAATATCCTATCTTTAAATTTCAGTGAACTATTTATGGAGAATAAAATCGTACTGAAAACCTTTATTTCTGTAACCAAGTTTATTTTTATTCATGACTATAAATCTAATCCACAAGAAATTTTTGATCCTCTGTAACTTCTTGTTTGGGATCATTTGCCGCTTCCCCTTGTGTCATGGGAACATCAGTATTCATAATTCAAAAAAATGCCAGTTCAACTATTCTTTTCCTAGCATATCCTAAAACCTTGCACGCCGATCAAATCAAGCAGAAAATATGCGCATAAGCATCGCACCTGAATCTCCGCCCAAGCGGAATCTGCCAGTCCTTGTAATCTATAACTGTGTGTTCTAGTGATGCCTGTCACGGAAAATACAGCCAGGAATCCATTAATATGACCAGAGGCAAGTCCAGCACTGTATGAACAAGAAATCTTACTCTAATGCATGCCCATACTTCAGATGCATTTTCAGTTATTCAGTAGTGATCTATGATAAGGGAATGCTTGAATCTGATTTTGAAGTTCCGCTTAAATATTGAAATCTGATTTTCCTAAAATGTATTCCTACGAACTTGAGAGTTTGATATTTTAGATTTTTGAATGTAAAATTGGCACTTTGGTATCAGGATCCATGCTCCGTGGAATGAATTTATCTTGAAAATATTATTAACAGAATTGCTTCCAAGCACAACCGTAGCACACAATGCAGTGCACGATGCTGGAAAGCATGGAGATATAGGATAAACACGAAAGGGTCTAAAGTGTTGCATTTTCCTTTCAATTTTTGCTTGTGTTCTCATATGGTCAGTGCCCTCCTTTGTTTACAAATTCCCACAAACAAGGAATCCATATACCAGTTGTGGACAATATAATCGAATAAGAAAGATGGTCTAGGTGAAACCAGGAGATCAGGTGTGGAGCCTCGGCACTTTCTACACTGGGAGTCGATGTTTTGATCAAGGGGCACCCAGTGTTTGTGCGAAGGACCTCATCTGAAGGTTATCTCTGACTACAACTGCTTTGTCATCCTGATGATCATCCTTCCATGCAATTTTGGACGAGTGAGCTCTAGTAGCATTCTTTGTTACTTCAGAGAAGAAAAGAGGTTTGCCCAAATCCAAAATCAGACAGAAATAATAACTATTCTATAAATACACAGCTATTTCATTGATTTCAACATATGGTATTTACAAAAGGAAACTATTACGAACTAAACAAATGATGTCAAATGTTGAGATAAAATATTGTTGGGGAAGGAGATGATCAATATGCCAATATACTTTAACAACGCAAAGAAAGTCGTCTTCCTGTTCTCTTGGTGCACGGATTATTTTTTTGTAAAATAATGCTTTATTGGAAAATGGGAGTGAAGTGTACCTTGTTTTTCAGATACTCAGGATTCGTACTTAGGGAATTAATCAGATCTCTCGATTCCTGTGAACCATATATCAGATGTTATTCACCGATTTCAAAAAACACTTTGAATACAATTTTAAAACTCGATGTTCATTACAGCTTTTCAAATTTCAAATACTATCAACAGTAAGAAACTTCACAAATAAATCGCATACCTTAACCCAAAGGAGGGAGCAATCAAAGTTTGTGAGAAACCATTTATGTGCATTCATCCCAAATGAGTTTGCATTTTCCACACCATCAAGGTGATGACGATATTCATCACAAATACAAGCACTCCCAGCATATGCAGCATCTATGTGAAACCACATACCATTGGCCTATAAAAGAACACATAAATTCATTCTTCAAGGCTACATCATAAAAGTATATGGCAGCTAGTAGTTATGTGCAAAGCAACCAAAACAAATGGATGAAGCTAATAGTGATTGACACATAGGATGGTTTTCCCATTTCTAATGTTTACGAGGCAGAGGAGAAGCGCAATGCCTTTGCAGATTAAATAAAAGGAAAATCTCGATACCGGGAGTCTTGTCCAAACTCGAAGACAATAGGTTATCTAGTCACTGGGGCAATTATGAAGTGCAGATCATTAGACAGTTGACGCCTCCACCATAAGAGTCATTCTTGTTGTCCATATAACCCTTTGGGAATCAAGCACAATCAGTTAGTATCCTCCGACTTGCACAGATAGTTGATGGTCGAAAGTTGTGGAAAGAGAGCGAAAGCAAATAGGCATGATAGAGAGGCTCCTCCTTTGACAGTTGAACACTAGTTAGGAATGGAGATCAAAGCAAGGACAAGTTATGAAGCAGCAAGCAATGGTGAATCAAGCGTTCTAGTAGATATGATGGATTAGCCTCCACGAGGAGGTTCAAGCTTAGGCACTAAGCAAGCGTCAATGGAACAAGAACTAGATAACCATCAGATCATCAGATGGATAGTCCAGAGGAAGAGCAACCAACTATTATAAAGTCTTGATTTACCCTAATTTATAGCATCAGATACTAGTTGAGGAGAAGCTCTATGGATAATCAGTTTCAAGAGGTAGCTCCACTGTCACTGAAGGTCGCACTTTGAGACCCAAATTTCTCATGACCAAGATGTTTGGATTTTTTCTTGAGAAGTGTTTTGCTAACGATCCCATTTGCAATTTTTTCAGTACAGATCTGAGTATACCAACCTGAAGAAGGGTGATCTACCTACTTTCTATCTGCGGCAAGCCTTTTGGTGATGATTGCATCACAACCATTCTAAATGGTCTCCCACCTGATTATGAACCCATTATAGCAGTTATTCTAAATTGGGTATAATGGCCAATCTCATTTAATTGAATGTTATTTGTTTCGAAAACAAAAGTGTGGCATTTTTTCCCTGAAAGTGAAGGCATCCCAAGAAATATAGCAAGATCTGAAATGATTTTTCCCATTACAGAGTATCAAATGCCAGTACCTCTGATATCTTGCCCAATGCATCTAATGGATCCACAGCTGCAGAAGATGTAGTTCCAACCTGAAAAATATTAACAATAAGGTTGTGTTTGGTCAAGAAAGTTGGCCAATGGAGAGAAATGCACAAGAATGTGATTTGTATATCTGGATTTAAGACAGCACAGATTTAAAGTATATTTTTGGGTTGTACCAAGACTGAACTTGATTAACCTTTGTTAAGAGAAAATCGGTGATCAATTCGATGCAACTCCACAGAAATGACTGCCTTGCAGGAAAATGGTCATTTATAGGTACAGGAAGTATTTATTTGGAAGGACGCACTCAGCCAAATTGTCCGTATTGCATAAATTTATGAAAAGCCATTATGAGATTGACATCATACAACTATTTGGCATTCTGACGGATGATAGTGTTAGAATATATGAGTTATAATCCTTCGGGAGTAGTTTCGTATTTTCTATTCACATGTCCTCTATCTAGACATGGCATCTTCTTACGTATAGAGAGTTTGGGTTCATAATTAATACATTATGTTCTCTTATTCTCTTTCCATATGGTATCAAAACAATGGTCCTATACCAAAGCTCCGTGACCATTTGCACCTCCATATTCCCATCAAAACCCAGCAGGAGATTAATCGATCTGCATGCTTTCCCGTTTCTGTTGTGAATAACGAAAGCACACACAAACAAGATCAATCATGCAAGCCGGAAAACACGGATTTACAAGGTTCACTCGTAACTTGGTTACGTCTTTGGCGGCAACGATTAGTTTTCACTATGTGGAGAAAGAAGAATACATAGGATACTGAGAGCTCTAACTCTAGGGGAGTTTATATATTACTCCAGTACAGACAGATTCCTTATACAAACGGATCCATATAGCGGAATATATATAGAACCGCTCATAAAAAATTGGTTGGGCCTTGTTGGGGTATAGTACAATAGGACGTGATGCATACGACGATTCTTCAACCTGACTCAAATGGTTAGGAATCAAGGCATATCAACAATCTCCACCTTGAACTGAATCCTCTAAGAAGCTTTACCCAGCTTCACTGTGCCTTCGCCAACCACTCCTTAGGGCTACTGCCAACTGTCGGCATTGAGTAAGTCCAAATAATGTTTGAACTTACTCGCAAGAGCTGCCTTTGTGAATGTATCAATTGGATTATCAGTCGTATCGACCTTATTCACCTTTGAAGTGATATATGAATCTATTTGCCTGGTCCTCTAACGATGCACTTGATCCTTGGCTAAGCATAATGCATTGAGACTGTCACATACTATAATATTTTTTTATTGCAAAGAGGGTGAGCTCCCAAGGCGGGAGTCACCACGGCCACAAATTCATTAATTAAAAATCAGTGGATTACATTAGGTGAAGGCCCAGAAGTTGTAAAGGGCCCTTGAGTGAGAGATAACATTCTCAGAATAAAATCTTTGATTTTTAAAAATCAGCTCATCCGTCCCAGTCAGACCGCCCAAATCACCGAGAAGGCTTTAGCACAGTCATCCGTCGACCCCAGGCCCACAACGCGAATCGACCTCCAAAAGGCATCAAGGATGTTGCCGTCCACCCAAAGAAGGCCCATGCCCGTCCAGACCTGAGCCAACGTCTCACAAACCGAACAATATACTATAACATGATCCTGATATAGGTCGAGATCTCCAAATAAGCCCTTCATCCACATGCCTTCCTCTGCAACTTCTGTAAAAGCCACGTACTTTGTCTCTCTAGTAGACAAATGTTTGGAAACTTGGAGTAACCTCCTATGAATAGTAGTTGTTTGGATGGTTAGGAGGGTTGGAGAGTGTTGGAATGACAAATGTGATGTGATGTGACATTAACTATGTGTTATATTAACTTTTTTAGTATTTATAATGTATTTTTGTGTTATTTTTTTTACTTGAACATGGTTCAAAAATATTATAACAAAGAAATTGTGTGGTCTATACAACTAATTCCAACCCAAGAATGTGGGGATAGCGCAGGGGATATGCCAGGTTACCACAGAGTAACCTGGCAACCAAATGAGCCTTTAGTGTTCCATTGTGCCATCCAACTAGATTCTTTGCATTGTCTATCCAGCAAATAAGAAGTTAATCGTGTGGAGATAAAAGAATGAATTGTTTATTCAAAAGCCTTTAGGTTCTCTTATATAGGAGAGTAACATGTTGGGCAAATTACATGAAGAAGACAAAGGAAAATAATACATAAAAGACAACGATAACTAATATCTCAATCGTCATGTCCTAATTTTTTAGGTCTAAAACAACTTTCTTGTGAGGTTTTGCAAAAGGAGAGTATATCTAAGATTTTGAAACTCGAGGTGTCATCGTCAATAGTGGACACAAGTAGCATGAGTAACTTGTTGTCTGATCAAATCATCAAGCTGAACAAGACCAATAGTACTCGAGGCTTATAAATCTTCAAGGTTTCATTTAGCGAGCATAAGAAGTTGGGCATTCTCAGATCAGCTTCATTCCTTCAACCAACTATGCATGTTGGTCATTGGTCACACATCTTTGCAGTGTCAGTTAAAGAACAGAAAAGCTGGATTAACAATGTTGACCCCACATATTCAATATCAATTAATCCCAAGCCAATGAGTGTTGGGAAATCAAGAGGTTCCCTTAACCTGTCTTGCAAAGGATGACTAGCAGCAGAACGTTCCCCACACGGGAACCAAGAAAAATAACTGTAGCACAATAATCAACCAACCACAGAGAGACGAGAAATTTTACGTAGGAAAACCCTCCTTGATGTGGGAGAGGGGAAAAACCCACAGGGCACGATGACACGTAACAAAATCCACTACGACGGAAAAATGAGAGGGCACAATGTATTCTCAGTTTTCTTTCCCGACAAAACTGAGGCTCGGTTACAAGAATAAAATCAGATAACGGTCACCTTGTACTTGGGGAACATGATACCATTGCTTCTCGTCACGTGATGCCCCTCCTCGAGAACGGACCTCCCTGACGGCTGCTACTCGTGCCTCCAGCGTAGACGCTCCTCGCGGATATGACTTCTCTTCGCGCTCCTGCGGGCTAACTCTTCGCGTCTTGTATGAACTTGCTCCTCACGTCTTGCGTGGGCTACTTCTCTCCTTGCTTGGGGAGAGAGAACTAATAGAGAAGAGAGGGAGATATGCTTGAGTTGGGATGATCCCCAATGCCATGCATGGGGCCTTATTTATACTACTCTTGCCTCCTCTCTCTCCTCCTAGTCCTATTTGGAATAGGACCCCAAAGGGATAATTGTCCAATAACCTCTCTCTCTTTTTTGTTTTTGGGAACGGATAATAACTAAAAATTAGATGGTAGTCATAGCCATCGTATCTATGTTGTCATTTGCTTCTACAATTGTTTTAGGTAGTTGTTTTAGGTATACAAGCTCATTGTATCCATTCTACTGAGTTTGGTTGTTTGACAAATTCTAGAACTTCCCGTTGTTTGCACACAGGAAGCAATTTGACATGGTCAGACAGATCCCCTCATGTAGGACAGTTTAAGTTGTTGAAAGACACTTATCTCTAGCTGTGGAATAGGGGGAGATCATTGTTAGCCCCACTGTTGGCTTTTCTAATGTGTTACTGGTTCTACATTATCTATATTAGTCTGTTATATTTTAGACAGATCTGCAAGGCTGTGCACTGCATCGCTGTTTTTAATGACACATCATAAACCTTTTAGGATATCATGACATGGAAGATATTTGGTCATGGTCGTGAAAAACGAGGAGTATACTATCTTATTGAATCCCCACTTCTCAACATAAAAGAAGTCCATATTGCCATTAGAAAGGGTGAGCAGAACTGCTCCTCAATATACACGGTTCAGAAATACATGTATTATTGCCATTTGAACCGAAATTATAAATGTTTGGGATTTTTACATGTGTATCTCTCTGAACTTTGTCGATAACATGTGTACCCTTGCCTTTATACATTTACACCTACGAAACAATGTCCATTCCCTCGTCCCTTCAAGGTGATCTCCAACAGATAGGGTGACTTTGAAGTCCCCACTACCAAGCCACCATAGCTCAGGGAATCAGGTACATATATCCCGTAGCTCATCTCGTAGATCAACAACTGCAGGTTCCCTAGACGGGCCATAGAGAAGATGAACTGTACACTAGTCAAACCTTAGTAAAGCACAACCGAAGGAGAGTGTTGCAACTCCACTGCATCTACCAGCTCTAAAAGATCATCACTCTACCCCCACTAGGATGCCCCTGACGTACCAACTGAAGGAATATCCCTAAAGCCAGAGTGACACAAGCCAGCAATAGATCTCTAGATGAGAATATCCCACTCTCTAACTTCATCTCCTACAAACCGACCACATCCTCTCTCTATTCAACAAGGAGGGAACCCACCATCCTTTGCTTATTCAGCTTCTCCAAGCACTGGACATTCCAAGAGATGCACCTAATTCTGCAACCATGGGTATTGCCCTCGTCAGCTCAACTCACATGCACCTCGCAAATCGATCCCAGAGAGACAACTATGCATGCTAGCAGTGCATGAGAATTCCTGAGTATCTTCCAAGTCCTTAACCTCCCATGTCTCCTCATTCACCCTACGCTTATCCCTCTGAGACATTTGTAAAATCTTCTCTTACCTTACTTCCAAGGTCCCCACCTCTCTAGTTTGATTCTTCGGATCATGCCACAAAACCATTTTACCCTTCTGGAAATTAATTACTCTCTCCCTTTACATTGTCACTATTGCCAGACAGCCCCACCAGCACCTGTTGTACTTTCATGGATAAAGCTCTAGCCACCTCCTTAGTACATCCCTCCAAAGATAAACATGTCAACTCAGCATTGCCCTTTGTCGAGAGTAGCTCCACCTGGGCATCAGATACCAGACTAAAGTGGCTTGAAAAGAACCCAAGTGCCACTCAAGTAGCTGCCAGAATCACTCCTAATGGAACCCCCAAGTGCCCGGCCCACTCTCATCACCAAGAATGATGTCACAATCTAGTTGCTCATCTCCCGACAGTTCCACTACTGAGGTGGAAGTTGAAGTGCTTTTCGACTTATCTAATTCCATCATCACCTCCACCACATCTCATTTTTCCCTGTCATCCACTAATGTTAGCATCATCAACAGTACTTTTTCTTGTACAACCAATATGGTCAGCATAAAAACTATATGATCGACTCGAAACTCCAGTAGTGTCAGAATCACCTTGACATACATGTGTCTTCTGCTTCTAGACACTCTCCTCGGGCGGTGCACTCCGCCTTCTTATATCATTGAGAGGAAGATTCCGAAGGATGAGGAAAACAAGAGGTCTCCTAGTGTTGCCCAAACTTTAGGGCATCACTGCCAATCCTCACAGGCGGAGGTGTCGCTACAACATCAGCCCACTTTGCTGAAATTTATCCCATGATATGATCGCCCCTGGTGGAGGCCCTCTGATCACCAACTCTACTCTGATATCAAGCTCTAGGGGAGGGGTTGGGCCCTCGCAGGAGCCCCCTTCCCCTCGTGGTACTACAAGAAGATCTCTTCTCCTTCTCCCTCGCAGCAACCCTCCAATAACCCTCCTCCCCTTCTTTTCTCCCTCACTCGTACATTCGTCTTCATCCTCCCATATTTGTATACTTAAACAATTAATAAGCCTTTATACACCTACAAAAAGGACTCCTAAGTGTTAGGATTAAAGTCAAATAAGGATTAGCAATCCTAATGAGATTGGATTCTTGATCCTAATAGTTATTGAGTTGTATTCTATTTAGTCCTAAAGGGAATAGGACTATGGGTTTGTAATTGGCTATAGAGAGAGAGGGTGGGAGGCATTGCCTCCACACCACAAGAACAATGTAACCCCTAGAGAAATGGGAGAAAGAGATGAAAGAGATGAGAGAGCGAGGGAACGGAAAGAGTTGTACCCGTTCTAATTTATAATGATCTTGCTTCTCCGGTGGTCGTGAGAGGTGACCAACCACTATTATATCTGGTCGTTCTTTCTTCATGTGCTTCTGTGGTGGTAGTCGATTGCGCATTCGCATTCGTATCCAAGGGTTCATCCGATATCTGAGCAGAGGCGATATCAGTAGTTCATATCCCCCAACAACTGATATCAGAGCAGAGTTGGTACCGCTTCTGTTCCTAACAACTAGTATTAGAGCAGAGTTGGTACCGTGTCCGTGTTCCCAACAACTGGTATCAGAGTCGGGTTCAGCGTTGTTGGAGGGACATAATGCGAAGGGTCAGTGCAAGAGTCGACCTAAGGCGTCGATCAAAAGCCGTGATATGGTGATCTCTTGGAGAAATCGACCTGAGGCGTCGAAGAATTCTGCTAGCAGCGGCTGGCAGGAGATCGTGCAAAGTGGCACGTCGAGGGCACCTAGCGATGGGTGCATCACCCAGAAGCGGTAAGTTCCTACTAACGAGACTTGCAGATGACGAGGATGGCCCGATACAGAACCAAAATGATGAAGAGATCGTGATGGAATTCAACTCAATGGGGAGATTGTTAGGATTAGAGTCAAATTAGGATTAGGAATCCTGATGAGATTGGACTCTTAATCCTAATAGTTGTTGAGTTGTATTATATTTAGTCCTAAAGGGAATAGGACTATGGGGTTGTAATTGGGCTATATATAGAGGGGATGGAGGCGTTGCCTCAACACCACCATAAAACAATGTAACCCCTAGAAAAGGGAGGGAGAGAGAGAATGAAGAGATGAGAGAGCGAGGGAACGGAGAGAGTTGTACTCGCTCTAATTTATAGTGACCTTTCTTCTCTGGTGGTCGCGAGAGGTGACTGACCACCGTTATATATATTTTTTCTTTCTTTCACGTGCTTCTGTGGTTGTGGGTGATTGCACATCTGCATACACATCCGTATAAAGTGGTTCGTGTCCCAACACTAAGTCCTTTCACACTTCATTCATGTCAAGAACTCGTATCTATACTTCTAAGTGAATTGTGAGCTAAACTACACTCAATTGTATGCGCAAAAAACTCTAGTGTTCAAGATCTCAAGTCCTTAATTGAATTCTCAAGCGCT
This sequence comes from Ottelia alismoides, assembly GCA_037367405.1. Taxonomy (NCBI): domain Eukaryota; kingdom Viridiplantae; phylum Streptophyta; class Magnoliopsida; order Alismatales; family Hydrocharitaceae; genus Ottelia; species Ottelia alismoides. Next base: position 1,528,691 of record JAZKJV010001376.1, read on the forward strand.
CTTATCCTCTCATCCTCGTATAGAACTTCACTCGCCTCATTCATACTTCACAAGACTTAGGTAAGCTTGAATATTTGGTGTATATACTAACAAGGTTTTTTTGTTGGCTTGTGGTATATAGGTTCCAGTGTTGTGGATTCCTTTATGTACAAGAGAGAAAATTTGCTTTGAGGTTTGTCTAAGGTGATCTATAAGTGGTGCGTGAGGTTATACTACCCTCGTTTTCAAATAGCATGATAGTGAAAGCAAGCTTCATCGAGAGAGTGAGTAGGGAATCCTAGAACAGGAAGTTGTGGGTCGTGGTTTTACCCGTGAGGGTTACTACATGAAACCAACATGCACTTTTTGGTTTATATGTCTATATCTCTACTCTATCTTTGTGTCTTACGGGTTACAATTTTCAATTGGCAGTTATTACTTGGATATTGTTTTTCAACAATTCATCCCCCCCTCTTGTGTCGAACTCACAGAATCAACCACAACTCTAGATTTGCAAGGTTCACCCTTACTAGGTTGTGTCCTTGATGGCGGTTGTGAAATTCACTCAAATATAGTGGAAGAACAAGTGTAGCGGACGACTTGTAACTCTAACCATGAGTGGGTTTATTTAGTACCCCTAGAGATGGATCTCCTGAAATAGGCGGATCTACATATACCAAAGCAGGTTTTCCAATTTTTTGAATAAAAAAATCAATATTATAGAGGACGACTCATAACTCTCCCGAGGGGGTTTATATAGTAACACCAACAGACAGATCCTCCGAAACTAGTGCATCCACATAATGTTAGAGTAACTTTATTATGTAGTCTTTGTTTGTCCTCTTTATGTAAATTACCCATAGAGCTTTTCTCCTATATAAGAGAGCTCTAGGGTTAATGGAAAAGCATCTCATTCATTCCCTTTCAACATGGTATCAGAGCGACGGTCCTAGGCCGGAGTTCTTGAACCCTAACCCTACCCCACCCGCCGTCCTTCTCTCTCTCTCTTTCTCGAGATCGGCGCCATCTTCTCGAAATCTGTGCACCTGCGCCATCGCCTGCGCGCCTTCGCCACCATCGCGCTAGCCCTGTGTGCTACTGTGCGCGACTCTGCGCCACTGTGCCACTGCGCCACTGTGCGCCGATCGTTCCTGGCCGCCAGCCCTTGCGCCACTGTGCGCGACGCGAAGCCTGGAGCCCTAGCGCCTACCTAGCGCCTGGAGCCTCTCGCCTGGTGCCCTAGCGCCTTTCGTCTGGAGCTTCTCGTCTGGAGCCTCCATGCCCTAGCGCCTCTCGCCTGGAGCCCTACAATCGCCTGGTGGACTAGTCCTGTAGCGTGCCTTCCTCACGCAAGTCCTGTAGCGCCTGGTTGACACTGTGCCCTCACGCAAGTCCTGTAGTGCGCCTGTTGACAAGACTGTGCATGCAAGTCCTGTAGCGTGCCTTTTTCCTGTGCCAACGTGTTGTCGACTCCTGCAGTGCGCCTTCCTGTGCACGCAAATCATGTGCGTGTGCATTATATGCCCCAGCCGTGCTTCCTTAAATGCACTTGTTCTGTGCGCGTGACCACTTTGTGTCTATGAACAAATAGACATTATCGTCTGATTGTGTAACCCCAGTCACAGGTTATTGTTGTCGTCATGTCAGACAACAAGGTAGATTTTCCATCTCTGGGTGCCTTCAAAGGTCCAGCACTCGTTGTGAAGATGGATGGTACGAACTATGAACTGTAGGCCATGCAGCCTGTTGACAAGACTGGGGTTAACGCCTCATGGGAGGCTGACGATGCTTATGCGCGTGTTTGGCTATCCGGTACTGTGTCCATGGAAATAGCCAATGACATTCTGAGTCAACCAACTGCGAAGGCTATGTGGGATATTCTGGTAGCCACATATTCTCCGGCGAAGAACGAGTCCAAGATCCTACAACTCCAGCATGACATCTTCACCTCGAAGCAAAACGGGCGTCCTCTCCATACCCTGTACACTTCTTTGAGGGGTATGTTTGAGAAGCTACACGGGTACATTCCATTGACAGCTACACCGGAGCAGCTCAAAGCGTACAGGGACTCGGTGATGACTGGAGTGTTTCTAGCAGCCCTTGATCCGGAGTATGATGCCGCCCGAGCACAGATTCTTACAGATGCCATCATCCCACCTATGGAAGAGGCCTACCGCAGGTTGAGTAGACTCTCCATATCTCATGGTGGAGTTCCGACACCTTCAGCTATGGCATCTTCTCGCGGCAGAGGAGGCTATTCCCATTTTAGAGGTAGAGGTGGTCGTGGTCGAGGAGGAGGTAACAGACCTCCTAGACAGCCATGCACCTATTGTCGCAGGACTGGACACATTGAGGAAACATGCTATTCTAAGCATGGGTTTCCTACTAATACGGCACGTGTGGCGGAGCAGGCTCAGCAGGAAGGGGGTCCTTCCCTTGTCCCAGATCAGAGGTTTGAGGAGTTAGTGGCGAGACTTCGGGAGATCATGCCTGGCCAGGGACCAGCTAGTACTTCAGGCTCCTCAGAGATAGCCGGTTCAGCATCCTATTCAGGTACAATGTATGCACTTACTAGTAGTTACAGTGCAGATCTATCAGAATGGATCATGGACTCAGGAGCTTCTCACCATTTATGTGGTGACAAGAAGCAGTTGGATGATTTTATTGCAACTCAGACAGGACGCTCTGTGGTGATAGCTGATGGGGACACACTCTCCCATTACTGGTCAGGGGGAGGTGCAATTGACCCCTGGGATACGGCTTCAGAATGATCTTTATGCTCCTAATTTTTCCATGAATCTACTGTCCATTAGTATAATCACTAAAGATTTACATTGTCGTGCCATATTTGACTCTTCTGCTCTTGTGTTTCAGGACATACTAACGGGCAGAGTGATTGGAACTGGCCGTGAGCAAGGGGGTCTTTATAAACTGGTGCAGTCTCCTTATGCTGGTGTCTCTTCTATGAAGGCTGGATCTGTCTCACCTTACACATAGCATCTCCGATTTGGTCATCTTCCGTTGCAAAAGATGGTCCATATCCTTCCTCAGATTTCTCCGAGGTCTACCTTTCAGTGTGACGCGTGCCAACTTGGCAAACATCACCGATCGTCGTTTCAGAGTCGTAAAGGTTCGAGTCGTCATGGTCTGTTTGAGTTACTACATTTTGATATTTGGGGTCCCAGTCGTGTCCCTGACCTTCAAGGACACATGTTTTATCTTGTTGCAGTTGATGAATTTTCTAGGTTAACTTGGGTTTTTCTCCTTAAAAATAAGTCCGATGCTACTCATGTTATTCAGTCTTTCATTATTGAAATAAAAAATATTTTCTCTGCTAGAGTGAAGTTCATACGGTCTGATAATGCTCTTGAATTATGTAGTTCTCACATGTCAAAATTTCTTATGTCTCATGGGATTGTGCATCAGACCTCTTGTGCTTACACCTCCCAACAGAATGGGGTGGCTGAGAGGAAACATCGTCATTTGTTGAACATCACCAGGACCCTATTGATTCAGAGCCGTGCCCCTCACTCCTATTGGGGGGATGCGGTTCTAACTGCTTGCTATCTGGTCAACCATATGCCTTCGTCAGTGTTAGGAGAGAAGATCCCGTTCTTGACTGCGTTTCCCGAGAAGGATCTTTTCTCCCTAATACCACGTGTCTTTGGGTCTGTTGCTTTTGTTCATTGCTTCTCTCCTGATCTTGACAAGCTTTCTCCTAGAGCTGTCAAATGCGTTTTTGTGGGTTATTCCAAAACCCAAAAAGGGTATAGGTGTTTTGATCCAGTTAGACAACGATACTATGTTAGTGCTGATGTCACCTTCTTTGAGTCCATTATGTATTTCTCTCCTACAGGTGACAGACTCACTCACTCGGAGGAAGGAGATGATATCTATGTACCTCCTCCTCCATCTGTTCCATGTTCTACTCTACTTACTCCACCACCACCACAGCCTATACCACCACCGCCACCACCGCCACCACCACCACCAGCAACAGTTTTTTACCCTCAGGTCTATCAGCGTCGGCCCTCTGCTCATGTGCCTCCTCCATCATCCAGCACGCCCGAGGTATGTACTGAACATTTGAGAACTACTAATGGCACAGGTGATTTGCATGTACAGATGGATGTACAGGTTACAGACGATTCTACTCCTCCAGTTGATGATCTAGACATCCCTATTGCCCATCGAAGGCAGAAGCGTGCTCGGACTTTGAATCCCAAATATGGGATGGATTTTGCATCTCAGGCTTCTTTGTAGCGTTTATCTCCAGACTTTCGTCACTTTGTTGTAGGGTTATCCACTGTGGAGATCCCACGGTCATATCAGGAGGCCCTACAGAGCGGCCCGTGGCGCTTAGCTATGGAGGAGGAGATGGCGGCATTGCAGTCAAGTGGTACGTGGAGTGTTGTACAACTCCCACCAAGTGCATCAGTAGTAGGCAGCAAATGGGTCTTTACAATTAAACATCGGCCTGATGGTACGGTTGATAGATACAAAGCCCGGTTGGTTGCTCGTGGATTCACCCAAACATATGTGGTGGACTATCAGGAGACGTTTTCTCCATTAGCACGACACTCTACCCTACGGATTCTCATTGTTGTGGTTGTTGTCCGTGACTGGCCCCTATTTCAGTTGGATGTCAAGAATGCTTTCTTGTATGGTGACCTCCAGGAAGAAGTGTATATGCAGCAGCCACCAGGGTTTGCTGCTGAGGGGGAGTCAGGTATGGTATGCCGTCTTCATAAGGCCATCTATGGCCTGAAGCAGAGTCCACGTGCCTGGTTTCAGAAGCTCTCAGAGTTGATTGAAAAAAGGGGCTTTGTCAGATCTACAGCAGATCATACTCTCTTTGTAAAGAGAGATCAGCGAGGTACTGTGATCATCTTAGTGTATGTTGATGATATTGTTATTACAGGAAGTAATGAGCAGGGCATTCGAGCAGCCAAGGAATTTCTTAGCGAGCAGTTCGTTATGAAGGATTTGGGTACACTTCGCTACTTCTTGGGGCTGGAGTTTGCACGAAACAAGCAAGGTATGGTAATGACACAAAGGAAGTATGTTACTGATCTCTTATCTGAGACAGGTATGGCAGGATGTAGACCAGCTGCTACTCTTATGGATTCTAATGTCAAACTTTATGATGATGATTCTGAGGAGGTAGACAAGAGACGATATAGAGAGCTAGTGGGAAAGCTCTTGTATGTCACTATTACCCGACCGGATATAGCCTTTGCGGTTAATAGGGTAAGCCAATTCATGGAGCAACCCAGGCAGGCTCACATGAATGTTGTTTTTATGATCTTGAGATATCTGAGGTCGTCTCCAGGTACTGGTCTTCTGTTTAGAAGAGATACCTCTATATCCGTCACAGGTTATGCTGATGCAGACTATGCTGGGTGCCCTAATGATAGAAAGTCAACTTCATGCTTTATTGTATTTGTTGGCAGCTCACCAGTAGCTTGGAAGAGTAAGAAGCAAACTGTAGTGGCTCGATCTAGTGCAGAGTCAGATTATAGGGCAATGGCCCAAGGTAGTGCTGAGATGATGTGGGTTAAATCCGTTTTGACTGATTTAACTATTGATGTCCCTCTTCCCATGCATCTGAAATGTGATAATCAAGCAGCTTTGTTCATAGCCAATAATCCAGCCTTCCATGAGAGGACGAAGCACATTGAAGTGGATTGCCATTATACACGGGACTTAATTCAAAAAGGACTTATTTCAACGTTTCATGTATCATCAGGAGAGCAGGTTGCAGGTTGTTCACCAAGGCCCTTGCTAGGGGTCCATTTCATCTTTGTTGTTCCAAGCTGAGCATGTTGGATATATATGCTCCAGCTTGAGGGGAGTGTTAGAGTAACTTTATTATGTAGTCTTTGTTTGTCCTCTTTATGTAAATTACCCATAGAGCTTTTCTTCTATATAAGAGAGCTCTAGGGTTAATGGAAAAGCATCTCATTCATTCCCTTTCAACACATAACAATATCTATAAACTTGATTTTATTTCAGAGGAGGCATCTCAACAGCGTTGGGTTAACAAATATTAGATATGGATCAGTTTAATCCTCATCGACATAAATATTGTCTCTCGTTCATATAAATAATGTATACATCCCACAATTGACGACTAAGAGGAAAAGAAGAAAATATAGTTGTTTATGTGCACTAAGTCATCTCCTCTCATTTTTTCCTTTTGTTGAGAAAGATTTTCCACATAAATCCATGTATTTGTGCATGTGTTCGCTTGGTGCTTATTTTTCAATATAACCATGATAGAAATAAATACAAGTCAAAGGTTGCAGAACCTTTTAAACTTTCTAAAGTAGAATATTGTTGATTCAAATATCATTTTTTCCAATATTACCATGTGTATTAAAGAAAAAACTGTTGCTTTAAACATCTAAATGTAGCAATTTCCTTACCGTTGCACAAAGAAAAAAAGGTATAAATCCTTTGGATATGTCACAAGAAACAGCAATCTCAAGCATTTGAGGATTCAATTTGTAATTTGCATCAGAATCAGTTTTAATCACTCTTAAGTTTTCTGGGAAAATCCCTGCAATCTGTCATCAAATAAGAGCCCTCGTTAAAGAATTGAAGCTGTGTATATAAACATTCAAAGATATCGACCTCATAGGGCATATGCTAGCATGCAAAACGTGCATAATATAAATCTAAGATATTTATGTGTTTTAGTCTCCATGTAAGCATAGCAGCTCATATTGAAAGAAAGAAAGAAAAAAGAGATTTACCCTTCATCCGTAATATATGAAAGTTTGTTAATATGTGCAATGCATGTTATTCTCAGTCCTCGCCGCTTAAACATGAGGTTTCATTTGCAGCATTCGTAAGAAGATGATGATCCTCAATACGCCAACTTAATAATAATAAGATGTCACAGAAGACATGTTGAAATACTATTTCATCTTATCTTTCTTTTATGTATTTCCTATTCTTTCCATTCTCTTTATGTAATTTGCCCAACGGGTCTCTCCTCTATATAAGAGAACCCTAGGACCTCATGAATATGCAAGTCATTGTTTTCTCCCAACATGATATTAGAGTAACGGTCCTAGACAGGAGTTTGAGTACCTCACCCGTGCCCTAGCCCCCACCCACCAGCCTCCCAGCATGCCCCCCCACCCCCCTTGGCCTCCTCGTGCGCTGCCGCAGCAGCCCCCCGCCCCCCGACACCCCTCGTGCGGCCGTAGCAGCAGCAAAGCGGCCCCAGCGCCTCTGCGCTGCTGTTCAACGGCTCCAGCGCATCCGCGCTGCTGCTGCACGTCGTAGCGCGGCCCCTCGCGGCCCCTTGCGCCTCTCGATGATGTATACCATCCTCGGGGTCAATTTATCTCCCTCTCCGACACTGAACTGCGATCTGAAACGATCTGATTTTGACTGGAAATCATGATTTCAGACCTCTAAATCTCGTTTTCCGGCCCTAGCACAGATCGAGAATTGACGAGGATGGTTGTATGAGTCTACATGTACAACCAATCCTTTTTATGATCGTGTAGATTCACTCGGAACAATCTTTCTCCCCAGTCGAGTTCCGTTTCGACCTTCTTTCTCATCATATCAAAAAACAAGGGTGGTGCATTCTCTTCGTCTGATGCTTTCAAGGGCCTGGCTCCCGTCGTGAAGATGGACGGTACCAACTACGAGTTGTGGTCCATGCAGTTTATGATCCTTATGCAGTGCGATAACAAAGATCACATTCTGACAAAGCCCGAGCCAACAGATAAGAATGGAGACAATGCTTCGTAGAAGAAAGATGGCGTGTACGCGCGTGTTTGGCACTCTGGGATACTCACCACAGAGATCTCCAATGATATTGTATACCAGCTCATCACCAAGACGATGTGGGATATTTTGCCAACCACGTAAGCCTAAGCGAAGAATGAGGCCAAGATTATTCAGCTGCATTTTGATATATACACGGGCAAGCAGAATGATCATCCTCTGCATAAGTTCTACCATTCGCTTCGCAGCATGTTTGAGAAGCCTCACAGCTTCATGCCTTTCACCACTTCCATGGAGCAGCAAATGGTATATAAGAACTCTACATTGGTTGACGTTTTCTTGGCAGCCATGGATCTGAGGTATGAGGCCGCACGCGCACAGCTCTTTACAGGTGCATCCATACCTCACATGGAGGATGCCTACAGTCGCTCCAGCAGGCTTCTTATCCTACCCCCTGCCACCACACAGACCTCCTCGGCGATGGATGCATCTCGCGGAATGGGAGGTTCTACACAGTTTAGAAGGTGCGGTCCTGATGGTAACAGAGGTGGATATTAGCATGATCCATGCACCAACTGTCATCATCCAGGACACTCCGAGGACAAATGCTATCAAAAGCATGGATACGTCACATCTGCTCGAGTGGCAGAGCAGATTGAGTCTCCAGACACTTCGGCTCCTCAGGAAGATCCATGCCTTTACGGTATTATCTCTCGTATACAGGAGATCGTGACTCTTATTGTCGGCACCTCTACAAGTTCCTCAGATGTTGTAGCTACTGCTAGAGCCTCTTCAAGCCCATCAGGTATAACATATGCTTTTACCAGTTGTAGCATAGTAGATATGATAGAGTGGATCATCGACCCTAGTTCTCCCCACCATTTGTGTGGAGACAGAGTTCAGATCAGTTCTTACAGGTATATACCCCTAGTAGATGGGTTGTCATTACGAATGGAGTTTACTTATCCATCATAGGATAGGGGAGGTGCATGTGACGTCATCCATGCGTCTATAGAATGTTTTTACGAAGGATATGCATTGTCATGTCATTTTTTACCCCTCTTCTCTTGTGTTTCAGGACATACTCACGGGCAGGGTGATTAAATGTGAGCGTGAGCAGTGGGGGATCTACAAACTGGTCCAGCATCCTCATGTCGGTGCATCTACTATTCCTACTGGACCAATATCACCATACTTATGGCATCTTCGTTTTGGCCACCTTCCTCTGCAGAAGTTGTAGCATGTCCTCCCACAGATTTCCGCGTGATCTTCCTTCCAATGTGAGGCTTGCCAGCTTGGTAAGCATCACCATTCTTCATTTCCTAGTCATCAAAGTCATAGCATTACTCAGTTATTTGAGCTTATTTACTTAGATATTTGGGGTCTGAGTCAGGTTCATGATCACCGGGGACACCGTTTTTACCGCATTGCAGTGGATGAGTATTCTAGACTTTATTGGGTCTTTTGCTAAAAAATAAGTCCGAGGCTAAGTCTGTCGTTAAAGCCTTTATTGATTAAAAAAGGAACATTTTCTTTAATACTGCCAAGTATATGTGATCTGATAATGCTTTAAAGTTATGCAATTAACAACTATCCGAGTTCCTCGGGACTCTTGGCATCGTACACTAGACCTCGTGTGCCTACACATCCTAGCAAAACGATGTTGTCAAACGTAATCACCATCATTTACTTGATGTGACCCGAACTCTTTTAATTCAGAGTCATGACTCTTACTCTTACTGAGTGATGCGGTCCTCACAGCTTGCTACTTGGTGAACTGTATGTCATCTTCTGTTTTAGTGGAAAAGGAAAGGTTCCTTTCTCGATTGTGTTTGCCAAGGACATGTTCTCCCGTACACCCTGAGTGTTTGGTTTATAGACTTTGTTCACAATCTGACACTTGATCGTGACAAGGTCTCCCTAGAGTTGTCAAGTGTGTCTTTGTTGGCTACTCACGTACCCAGAAGGGGTACCGTTGTTTTGATTTGCTTCAACGGAAATACTTTGTCAATGTTGATGTCACCTTATTTGAGTCGATTACGTATTTCTCTTCTACAGGTGACAGGTTGACTCCATCTGACTCTGATGAAGAGGTATACATGACTCATCCTACGGCTCCACCACCTCCAATACCTACTCTCCCTCCATCACCATCACCGTCAGTACCTACACCTTCCTTGTGATGCACTTGGACTACCACTCAGTACATTGACTCAGTTTTAGTCACATTGTTTACTCACAAGTCTCACATTGTTCCCCCTGCTCATGGGCATTCCCCATTATCCAACACGCTCTAGGTATATAATGAGGACATTGTTTCTATTGATGGCACTCCTGAGTTGTCTATGCAATAGGATTCTTTACGGGATGAACATGTGCCCTCTCAGGAAGGTAGTTTATACGCTTAGGAGGTGGCAGATGATCTAGATGTGCCTATTGCTCTACGGAAGCAAAGACATACTTGTGCTACATATCCTTGGTAGCTCATGTCTCCTTGAAGCAGACTCTCAGAGGACTTCATGAGATTTATCGTGGCACTATTTGCAGTGGAGATATCACGGGCGTACAGAGACCATACATGACAGTCAGTGGCGACTTGCCATAGAGGAGAAGATGGTCGCACTACAGTCACGTGGTACTAGGAGCATTGTTACAGCTGCTACAGGAGTATCTGTTGTTGGATGCAAGTGGGTGTTTACAGTGAAGCACCGAGCAGATGGTAATGTAGATCTCTATAAGGCAAGACTTGTGGCACATGGGTTCATCCAGACATATGGGGTAGACTATCAGGATACCTTCTCTATGGTGGCTAGGCATTCTACACTGTGTATTCTTCTTTCTGTTACAATGACACGGGATTGGCCCGTATACCAGCTTGATGTGAAGAATGCATTTCTCTATGGTAACCTACATGAGAAGGACTACATGCAGCAACCACCTAGGTTTGCTAATGAGAGAGAGTGTCAGAATGTTTGCAGAATTCATAAGGTGATCTATAGCCTTCAGACAAGTCCAAGAGTATGGTTTCAAAAGCTCTCGAACTTGATAGAGCAACACGAGTTTGTGATTTCGACTACCGATAATTCACTGTTGTTTAGAGGACTCAAAGAGGTATTATTTCCATACTTGTTTATGTTGATATTATCATTGTTATAAAGGATGATGATTGGGGCATCCAGGTTGCTAAGGATTTCTATGGCAGCAGTTTGTGACCAAGGACCTTGGCAGTCTACGCTACTTCCTTAGACTGGAGTTTGCCAAGAACTAGTGAGGTCCAGTGATGACCCAGAGGAAGTACGTTACATATCTTCTCTCTGAGGCAGGCATGGCAGATTGCAGTCCTGCCACTACTCCCATGGACCCAAGCATGAAGCAGTATGATGTTGAGACTGAGGTAGTAGACAAGAGAAAATATATGGAGCTCGTTGGAAAGCTCTTATATGTGACCATCACCATGTCAGATATATCCTTTGCAGTAAGCAAAGTGAGTCAGTTCATGGACCAGTCTAGACAGGCACATATGGATGCAATCCATATGATTCTAAGGTATCTAAGGGCCTCATCTAGCACTGGTCTTTTATCCAGCAGATGTACATCCCTTGCTATTACAACTTGTGCAAATGTAGATTATGCTAATTGTCCAAAGGACAGAAAGTCTACCTCTAGCTTTGCAATGTTCGTAGGGATTTTCTTGGTATCATGGAAGAGCAAGAAGCCGATAGTGGTTGTCAGATCCAGTGCAAAATCAGAATACAGGCCAATGCACAGGCTAGTACTGAGATGATGTGGGTCATATCTGTTCTTACTGGCCTAACAGTTGAGGTGCTTGTTCTCATGTACTTCCAGTGCGACAACCAAGTTGCTCTCTTCATCGCCAACAATCCATCCTTCCATAAGAGAACCAAGTATATCACTGTAGATTATCACTACACTCGAGACATGATACAGGAGGGCATCATCTCCACTACTCATGTTAGCTCAGGAGATCATAAAGTAGATGTACTCACCAAGGCCCTAGCCAGAGGGCCTTACCAGAGATGATGTTCCAAGCTGAGCACAATTGATATCTACGCTCCAGCTTGAGGGAGAGTGTTGAGATATTATTCATATTATCTTTCTTTGATGTATTTCTATTCTTTCCATTCTCTTTATGTAATTTACCCAACATGTCTCTCCTCTATGTAAAAGAACCCTAGTGCCTCATGAATACGCAAGTCATTGTTTTCTCCCAACAAGACACAATAATCCAACATTGAAAAATATGATTTAGAAAGCATCACCGGAAACAGATACGTTAAAAATCTTTCTTTTTGAGAAAGACCGATCGAAGTAACAATCTTCAAGATGCCTTTGATGTTGTCTAACATGGTATCAAAACTTCATAATATGCAGGAGTTTCTCGTCTTGGATGGTCTCAATAATTTATGTTCTTAATTGCTTCATCTTACCTGGCATGCTTTTTGCGTAGCAGAGTGAGCTTGATCTGATGTATAGACTACGAGTTTCTCCAAAAATTTCTTCCCCGTCCTCCTTAAAATTTTATCACGCGCAGCCAATAGTACAACAAGAATCGCTTCACTGGTTGTACCTTGAATAACTCCTCCACCATTTCCTGCAAGATCAAACTCAAGATTACCCACTAAACTGCAACTAGAGACAATTCAGCACAGGAATGGTAAAGATCATAAATTCCCAACCTAGATGTTCTTTTTGGTCACTAGTAGAAAAATCCCCAGTTACATTAACTTTGATAGCATTGATTTTAGGAGAGAAGATTCATGGTCTCCATACCCCTAGGAAGTCACTAGGGCCTCTTCTCTTGTAGAGTAGAGCACAGGACTCAACCAAGTAGATAGCCTATGTATTACAGGCTACAGCTATGTCTTGCTAATTTAGCATGTTGATATGTTCATAAATAATCTAAAGGTGATATTCCTTCCAAAGGCAATTCAAGTATGCCATACCAGAGTGCCAGGCACTCATGCATTCAGTATTAATTTGGTATTTAGCCATTGCAACACATTGGATAGTTCTCCCTAGATCCCCAAATACCACATAAAGATTATCATATTCAATATCCAACCAGCCGAACAGTTCAAGTAGTCGCAACCATTTCACATTTAGGCAAGTAAAATGACTAATCGGGATCATCAGAGAAATATCCGCAATCCAACCAATCCAACCACCTACAAAAATTCTTCCATAATTTCGAAATGACAAGTTAATAGTTTTGTCGAGAAAAATGTAAAACTCTCCATAAGGATCATTATCAGCAGTTTAATATAAAAGTCTGGTGAGGTGATCAGTATGACCATAATTTAGACCTGAAGAATAAAACTGTTCAGGAAGTCTCAGCAACTTAGCCATCCAGTCCAAAACAATGACTTCAAGTTCTGTTGTGGCAGGAGAAGTTATCCAACTGAACCCCACTGTATTAAAACAGGCACTAAGCATCTCTCCTAGGAATCCAGCAGTGCTGCTATTTGCAGGGAAATAAGCAAAGAAGTCCGGGCTTTGCCAATGAGTCACACCAGGTATTATCTTCTGCCGGACATCTGCATAAAATGAGAGTATTTTCTTGGATATCCATTTCATGTTCAGAAAGAAAAGTAATCAATAATTCAAAGAATGTGCATTAAATGCCACCATCAAGAACATCGTCAAGCGTTTCAGGTTTGAGAGGTGCCGAATCAGGTAGTAGCTCACGCAAATAGCCAGGCTGCAAGAGATGGTATAGAAAAGCAATGTCACCAAATAAAATTTGTGATAATATCACAACGGTTATTATTCAAATGGGAGAAATTCACTAATTCTTGTGTTCATGTCCAATGCTTAAAATCAAGATACGGCACAACACACCTTAGAGCCCTTGAGAAATTAGTATAAATATGCTCAACCATACTTTATATATAACTACCAAGTAGAACAATCCATCATGGAGTGGGAAAACATGCAACTTCCCAAACTTAAGATTACACTAAAAACACAAAAAAATAGTTTTACGAGAGATGTGGACTATTGTTTGATAAGTTCACCTTGAGCATTTTGGATGATTGTTATTGTTGGCATCCCTTGGATCCTAGTTGATCAGGGAATCCATTTAGATTCAGATTGCATCTTAATTCATCTGTTCAGCCCGATACATTGCAGAACACATGATGTAACACATTGTGTACATCATCCGCTAGCGAAAGCATCTAAAACAGAACAAAACATCTGACTGTCCCTCGATTGATGCTAGAAACTCAAATAACTTCATGAACTCTGCAATCCTTTGTTCAAAGTGTCTAAAACGGAACAAAGGATTCCAAATATCATTTCACTAAGTGTTAGACACCCGTGGATTTTGATTATCAGCTAAAGCAAACGAGCGCAAGGAAATAGTCGCCAAAAACTCCCTCCTTAGTCCAATCATCCTGCTAAAGCAAACGAGCGTAAGGAAATAGTCGCCAAAAACCTCGTTGACACACATCGATGGAGAGGTAGATAGAGGGGGAGGCAACAGTGGGGATTTGTCGGACACTAGTGTTAGAGAAAGTTAGACGGGGAGAAATATAATATCCATCATGGGATCTTTGTCTGTTAGATTAACACAAGGGATAGTTAAGTTAGTTAAGATGGAGTAACTATACAGAAAGTATGGGTGCAAATGCAAATTATAGAGGGCCAGCGTGAAAATCCAAGTCTTTAACGGGTATGCATATAAAACTACATAATGAAAAAATAAATATGGGTAATTACGGGTCCGGATGCGCTAACAAGAAAAGGAACAAGTTTGACTGGAGTTTCTCCATTGGTGGATCAGATAAGGAGTGATTTTATTGCGGGATACGTTGCACAGAAAGCTACCTCAGCTAAAGTTGCTAAGCATGAGAAGTCTTGTATTGACAATCAACATGTATTCATTCATTTTGGTTTTAAAACCTTCGGATTCCTGGCAACTGAAGCAGTAGGGCTCCTGAAAAGGGTCCAAAAAATTATGCATAGCAATGCTATAATTCCCAGATATATAGATGTTGTATTTCGAAGTATTTGATTAGTCATCCACAAAAGATTGGCAGCACAGGTTGTTGCATGTCTCCCGTCAATCTCTCTCTGTAATAGCTTTTTATTTAGTGGTTGAATCGGTTTAAGTCTTGTAAAGATCCCTTGTGCATATTCCACTCTGGTAAGAAATAAATATGCGGAAGCGAACATGGAAAAAGATAAAGAAAATATGAAGAACGGGATTTTAACGTGTAACCCTACTCCGTGAGGAGCGGGATGAAACCACAGGAGAAGCTCTCAAATAGGGCGTGTTTGTCTATTGACTTTCTCAATGGATACAAGAGGTCTGGGGCTCCTTATATAGCCTCTACAGGGCCTCCAAGTCCCACCACTAGACGATGTGGGACTAAACAATTGAGTGGGGTAAATGGATCTTCTAAAACATCCATTTACACTGCTACAACTCACCAAGTACTCCAACACACTCCTTGATCTCATCCACTGTATACCCGTGAACAAACTACAAAGACATAAATTTGGCAAACACCCAAATCTTTAATTCTTGGAACAAACCACAGCGTACATAGAGCAGAGCAGATCAAACCTTGACTTGGCTGAGGACGGGGAAGCTCTCGATGCTCTTGTAGTAGTCGGCAATGAAGTCCACCATCTTGTGGGCGCTCTCCCTCAGCTGCTCCGCGTCCATGGGCTTGAGACGCCCCTCCCTGCGACCAAAAACCATCCAAAGATGTCATCTTAATGGAGACCCACAAGCACGAAACGGAGAAGACGCGGAGTGGGATTCAGGGGCTTGCATTTGGGAGGGAGTTTTCGGCCTCTTCTTGGTGGAGAGGAGAGCGGGAGTGGAGAAAAAGATTGGAGCGGTGAAGAGCGTGGGAGGAAATGGCAGCGTATGATTCCCTATCCTAAGCTTTATAATTTTTGGAGTATTTGTACGGTGGAAAAGGTATTGATGTTGTTGCATTTGCACTTTAGACCAATAATAGTTTGAAATTACATAATGGTCTCTAAAATCATCATAAATATATTATAAATCATGCAACCTATGCATCCCATTGCATTCATCATAATTTTGTTGGTTCTATGTAATATGTAAACGGAAAAAATGGGGTTGTCCCCTTAGAGCAGTCAACATGGTTGTCCTCGCCTTATTTTTCTGCAAAAATTTTTATTTTTTTTTAAAGTATCACAATGTATCTTCATCTATGTATTTCACCTATATGTCATTTGAAATTCATCAGAAACAGAGACTCATATGTCCTCCATCTGGAACATGTAGTTTTAACGGTCTAAAGATTGTTGTAATCGACCTGTTCTAGATGGAGGGCTTAGGAGTCTATGTTTCTGACGAAATTCGAATGGCATATAGGAAGGATATATAAATGAAATTATATGGTGGTACTTTCCAAAAAAAGTAAAAAATATGTCAAAAATAGGGCAGGGAGGGCAGCCCCATTGAACCCTATGTAAACACTCCATGAGTTAATTAAAAATTTAAAAGCACACGATACTTAATCATTTTTATGTGGAAGCTTCTCTCAAGTAAAAACCACGACTTAGAATCATGTTACAGGACTCCTTCCATTCGAGTTTGCTCTATTGGTCATAATTGGCAACAAGGAGGGTAACAAGCTTCATATGCATCTAGTTCCTTGAACAATCCTTAAGAAAAGGAATCTCCTCGTGTTTTGAGGAAGGGACATGCAATCCGAGTACCTAGAATGAAATAGTTACAATAGTGCGTCTTTCGGGAAGGGACTCACAATCCGGGTACCTAAAATGCAATTAGTATAAGAGCAGTTGGTATTAATAAGTGAATTGAACTTATGCTCGAGTGCTTCCATCAGTCGAGAGTTAACCATATAGTGTTGGAAGTTTGAGAGAGCTCAACATGCCTAATGAAGAGCGCTTAAGTTTTTTTATGATATACCACATGAGAATTTGAGCGCAGAGTGAGTCGGGACCATTCAACCAGGCTAGGATTCCTTATATATATAGGAGTGATCATGTGAGAGCAAAAACTTATAAGAGCAAGAGAGGAGTGATTTTGTACCACTAAATTTTATTTTCTCTCTCCTAATTGAATCTAGTGGTTCAAAATCACTCCTCTCACGCTCTCACAGTTTTTTCCTCTCACGGGATCACTCCTCTCTCTGTATATATTATATGTATGTATGTATGTATTATTTTTGTGTGTGTGTGTCAAAATGATAGCTTGACCCCCATAGGAGTGTGCAAAGTAATAGTGGGAAGTGCTCCTTGAAGAGTACTGAGTTGTCTTCTCTCCTCTCCCAACTATAGCTCCATCACGCTCGCTCCATCATGATGTCCTTCCCTTCATGTCACGACAAGCTCTTTACCTATGTTACAAAGTCCATTCCCGAAAAAAAATATTTTTTTTAATCACGTAATTGATAAATATCCATCATCACATCACTTTTATGACATATTTTGGAAATGCAACTTGAAATTATATTAGGATTAAGTGTAATTAAATTAAGGATTTTTATCATTTGTACCCCTCCTTAACTTTTATAATAACAATTATGTCCCTCTATTTTTTACAATATCATGTGTGCCCTTACCATCTTACAAAATTAACAGCTTTATCCTTCCGTCAATGTAAAGGAGAGGCATAACTGACATTACAAAAGGGCAAAATTTTGAATTTTGTAAAAATATAAGGACACAACTGATATTACACAAAAGAGAGTACATTAAAAAAGGTAATAATGATAAAAGTCATTAAATCAATTCACATGATGCACATGCAATGCAATTATGGAAACCATTTGCGCTTATGGAAACCAATTTTTTTTAGAAATTCATCACATTTTAATAATAACACAATTTTCATGTTTTAACCGTTTTACAAAATTTAAGGTAAAATTATAGAAAAGCCCCTCGTACCCGATTACTTGTACCAACTCCCACTTTAACTCCGTCGAGGTCATCCGACCAATCCAGATGATGAAGTTCCCGGCGGGGAGCTCCATGATGGTCTACCAACAGCAGCAGCAGGAGGAGGAGGTCATGGCGGCGGCGGAGGACGGCGCCGGCACGGTGGTTGGGATGGACGTTGAGGACGGCGATCCCGTCGAGATCCTCGGCGCCGACTTCGAACGCCACCCGCCCGCCGACGCGGATTTCTTCAACTCCTTCTCCGACGACTTCGAGGACTCCGATATCTCCTGAGGTCGATCGGACCGATCGTTCAAAGCCCCGATCCTCCCGAGGTAATCGTTTTCGTTCGATCGAGAAACGGACGGGGGGCGGTTTAGGGTTTCTTTGCTGTAGTGTGTGCCATGCGTCATTTCGGGCCTTTTTTTGTGTTTTATGTGGTGATTAGGATTGTGGATTGGTGTCCTTCGATGAATGGCTCTGCTTCATGGGATTTACCGTATTTTTGTCGAGTACGGCTTGATATAGATATCTAAAAGGTGTGTTCTTGTGATTTAATCAAAATTCTAAGGAATATTTTTATAAAGCTTGATTGGGATATATCTGAATGCTTAGCATATATGTCTTTGTGTTTTTGCATTGTTCAATAATCTTGGCTATCAGATTGCTGCTGATGATTAGAGCTTTTGCGGTTCAAATTTAGTTATTTGACTGACATGAGAATGCGACGACCAACTGCCAAGTTGCTCGAAGAAATATGCTGTTAATGTTAGTGAGATTTGGAAGTAAGTTGTTAGTTGTGTTTAGTTGCAGAGTATGTGGGGCGTTGCTTTAGAAATGTGGTTGTGTTGTGAAACATGTTGAACATATTATAATTTAGAGGTGTCCAAGAGCTTATTTTATTCCTTGAGTGATATCTGGTTGCTTCGACACCTGATTCCCCGTAGGATAAGGGAAAATGCCATTTTGGATCCACAATTTTTTTGTTTAGGTGGTTATCCAAGAATTGTTATTTCTTTTGCAAGATCCTAAAGCATTTTCTTTTTTCAACAAAGATGTAAATCCACAAGGATTGGTTACAGTTGATTAATGAAGATGTAATTCACTAATGGGTGAATAGAACCCCAGGGCTCCTTATGTAAGGAGGCCTAGGGTTAGGGTTACAAGTTAAGCTCTCAACACTTCCTTTCAAGAAGGAGCATTTATATCAATCATATTCACCTTATTATAATAGTGCAAGCAAGGGGCTTGGTGAACATGTCTATGATCTGATCTGCCGATGGTATGCTATGAGTTTGAAGTAGCCCTCTTTTATCAAATCTCTAGTGTAGTGGCAGCCAACTTCCGCATGTTTGGTGCGTTCGTGGAACATGGGGTTGTTGATTATGTGCATTGTTGCGCAGTTGTCACATTTGAGATACATGACATTAGTAGGAATGATATGAAGATTTGTGAGTGCGGATCGAATCCATACTATGTTTTCACTCTCAGCACTTGAATGAGAAACCATTGTTTGTTTCTTGCTTCTCCAAGTAACCAAATTTCCTGTCAGATAGGTGTAGAAACTTGTGATAGACTTTCTGCCTATCATAGTCTGCATTTGAATAGGCCATGAGGTCAAAGTTGTTGCCTTTGGTGGATAGTAGACCTCTCCCTGGGGAGCACTTGATGTACCTTAGAACCATCATGCATGCATCGAAGTGAGCTGAAGTGGGGGATGTCCATAAACTGGCTCAACTTTCCAACAGTGAGAGAGATATCTGGCTGAGTGATGGTAAGGTATAATAGCTTACTCATTAAGAGAATGTATCGACCAGAATCTTCAATATCATATGAGTCGTAGATGTGTCCCTTGGGATCCGTGGGTATCTATGCTGGCTTGGATCATAACATCAATGTTTCCTGAAGTAGGTTGGTGATATACTTCTATTGAGACATGACTAATCTTCGCTTAGATCTTGCAATTTCAATACCATCAGAGTCATCTCCCATGAGGATGATGTCATCTACATATATAGGCATAACCACGGTTCCTTTTTCATTCTTTCGTATGAATTAAGAATGGTCTGCCGAAGATCGGATGATGCCCAAGTTCTCTAATACATGTGATAATTTCTGAAACCAGACACGAGGGCTCAGTTTGAGGTCATGTATGGCCTTGCATAGTAGGCACACCTTCTGACAATCCCCTTGAGCCTTGAAATCGGGAGGTTGTTGCATGTAAATAATCTCCTAAAGGTCTTCATAAAGGAAGGCATTCTTCACATCTAGTTGATATAAGGGTCAATCAAGCTGTAATGCCACAACCATAAGGATTTGTATAGCAGATAGATGAGCAACATGAGAGAGAGTGTTGAAGAAATCAACACCATAAGTTTGTGTGAACCGATTTGCCATAAGTCTTGCATTGTAGCGAGAAACAGACCCGTCTGGATTGTACTTTATGGTGAATACCCATCTGGATCCCACAATCCTGATGTCGCCAAGAGGATCAATTAGCATCTAGGTGTTTTGAGATATCAGGGCAGACATCTCTTCTTCCATTGTTAAGCGCCATCTGGAATCACAAAGTACCTCTTTATGAGTACAAGGGATAATTGTATCATAGATTGCCTGGACAAATTGCCTATATGAGGAGCCAAGGCTAGAGAAGGACACAACAACATAGATCAGATGCTTGGTACTATATCGAGATGGACATCATTTGGTTCCTTTCGTATGGCTATCAACATGTCTACTGTAGCATTCGATGATTTGCCAAAGGTACATGTATATGTATCCATTGATGAAACAGTGTCATTAATCAATAGACTCAACTGAAGGACATACTTGAGGAGATGGTGCTGGCACAGAAGGGGTGTCTCTCTGAGTAGTTTGTCATGTGGAGATCAATATGTGGTGTAGGAACATGAATGGGAGTTGTAGATGGTGGTGGAGGGCTAACATGTGTGCCCGACCTAGAGTAGAAGGGAAGGGACTCAAAGAATGTAATATATGTGCATGTGTAATGCCTTTTGCATTTAGGATCATAGCATATATACCCATTCTGGTTCCTGGTGTACCTAAGGAATATACATTTGACTGCTCTAGCAGCAAGTTTGTCCTTGCATGTACCAAGGATATGGACAAAGGCAACACATCCAAAGACCTTTGGTAGAACATGAAGCAAAGCCTTCTCTGGAAAGAGAACCTTAATGAGCACTTGTTTATTAATGGAGGTAGATGGCATACAATTAATGAGATAAGTGGCAATTACAACATCATCACCCCAGTATATGGAAGGAATGTGATAATAAGTGAGTAGGATTCGTGCAATGTCTAGAATATTCCTATGTTTTCGCTCGGCCACATCATTATGTAGTGAAGTATGGGCACAAGTAGTTTGATGTCAAACCCATGGGTCGATAAAAAAGACTGCATATCATGAGAGAAACTCCCGCACATTATCAGATCCTAAACGTTTGACAATAGTGTCAAATTGAGTATTTACTTCATTAATAAATCGAAATAATCCGGAAAACATCATATTTATTTTTGAATAAGATCTACGAGAAACGAGAAAATTCATCTATAAGAACTAAATAGCATCTATTTCCTAAACGATAAGGATATCGATCGAGCCCCCAAACATCAAGGTGAATCAACTTAAAAAGACTCCTGCAATGGATGGTACTGGAATATGCGAAGAAAAGAACTCGTTTGGTGTTTCCCCAATTGATAGGCCTCACACTCTAGGCTGGCTGTGGGAGGAAGTTGGGGAAGAGCACAACAAAGCTTGTGAATGGATAGATGGCCCAATCGTTGATGCCAGAGAGCATCGGAAGAAGCACAAAATGGAGTTCCAAAATACGCAGCAACCTTGGATGATTGTAGTAGATGATTGATACCCCCTTCCTCACGGCTCGTACTAATCATCCTCATAGTCAGTATGTCCTGAAAAGCACATGAAACAATGTCAAAAATAGCTTTGTAGTTCAGCTCCTTGCAAATATGACTAATAGAGAGAAGACTGGTGGGAAACTCAAGCACAAACAGAACATTAATGAGCCGAATGTTAGGGGTGAGATGTACATCCCCTCGTCCCTTGATAAGGAAAAAATGAACATATGCAACTTGTACTATTCGTCCAGGTGATACTTTGTGCATCTGATGTAGTAGGATTTATTCTCCACACAGGTGAGTAGAGGCACCTGTATCAATCAACCATTCTAATTTCGTAAAATTATTTATGGAAGCAACAGAGATACCTATGTGAGCGATAATTGTTGTTTCTGGAGGATCACTCATGTTCGGATGCATAGAATCTCCCGGGTGAAGCCTATTCAGGCACTGCATCAAATCTTCGAAGTCTCATCTAGAAACTTCAACTGCGGGTGCATCTTCCTCAATGGTAACTGTCCTAGATATAGGAGCATGATGTTCGTGTTTGTTGTAGCAGACAACCTCGACATGGTGGAACTTGTGACAATATGTGCACTAAATTGTGCCTCGAGTTGGGCTTGCAGTGAAGCGACCTCGGTCACGGCTCCTAAATGATCCACGAGCTCCTCGCCCTGATGGGGCAGCAAATGCAGTAACTTGTCCCCGAACGTCTGTTTGTATGCTTGTGTGAGGGACATGTTGGCAGCTTAAGGTATTGTAAGCCTCCTCAATGGTAGGGAGAACATCGGCAGTGACCATCTGATCACGAGCCATGTCATAGGCAGAGTCGGGTCTCGTTAAAAACACCAAGCAAGTCATTTGTTGACGGTGTTCCTTCTGTTTGGGGCAGCTACGTCCAGGAATGCATGCATTTATTCAAGTACCGATTTCAGGATAGAGAAGTATTCAGAAAGGGATCGTCATGCTTGCTTCATATTCAGCATGTCGAAGTATGTCTGAATCTCGGATACATCCTACTTGAGTTCTTTTCCTGCTCATATGTGGCTTGGATAGATGTTCACATATTGTGAGCGGTGGTGTAGTATACCGGCTTATCAACAATCATGTTGATGATGTTGACGATGATCCAAGAACTGACCATCCTATCACCTTCGCTCATGTGGTGAATTTTCCCATCTTCTCAGCATGCTTTGACTCTAATAGAATTTGCTCCTTGTTGTATCCTCGTGCGATCATAAGGAACATGCTGAACTACTTGGGATAGTTGGTCTCATCCAACTTGGGGATCAAGCCGAATTTAGTGTAGTCGGGTACTCCCTCTGTCTTATCCATGAGATGTGACTTCTGACTGCGACATCTCGAACTACAAGACAAGCCTACTGCATAGAAAATATGATTACACTAAAAAACCTACTGCATAGAAAATATGATTACACTAAAAAACCTCTTAGATCATACCAACATCCATGATGTGTTGACGAATCGAGTAAAGACTAGATTGTGATGCTGGATGATTTATTTGGTGGAGAACCGTGCACAAGCGCACAAAGGTGATTGTGGTGGTTGCAAATTGAGATGGGGGCAATTGGGACTGCAATTGGGACTGGTCCAGTTGTAGCATCTTGGAACAGGGAGAGTATTGGTTGCTGTTTACTAGAATAGAGTCACTAGGTCACTAGAATCGGGGAAATTTTCATATGGGTGCGGGAGTCGGTCTGTGGCCTGGAATTGGGGATTTGAGGGCGTTGGAGATGGCGGTAGTGGGCGATGGAGATGGAAGCAGGGGGCGTCAGGCTGGAGAGGGCATTGGGTTGGAGATGGGAGCAGGGGCTGGTGCCTTGGCCTCGGCCTGGAGATGGGCGGGTGTCTAGGCTGGAGAAGGGAGATGTAGATGGGAGCAGGGGGTGGTGCTGGAAAGGGGTGTCGGGCTGGGGGCGGCGGGCGGGTGGGGAGGGGGAAACTTTGCTCTAATACCGAGTTGATTAACGAAGATGTAGTTCACTATCTGTTGAATAGAACCTTAGGGATCTTTATATAAGGAGGCCTAGGGTTGGGGTTACAAGTTAAGGTCACAACGGTTACAAAGTATGAACCAAAGCTCACAACAGTTTAACTTTTCATATCTACTACAGGTATGAATATGGTGTTTGAGAAGATTCATAGTTGCTATCCACCACGCAACTGCGATAATGAGAAGGCATACAGAGAGATGCTCATGGTTGGAGTATTTCTATTCGACCTGGATTCGATTGATGATTCTGCTCAAAGTCAGCCACTCATTACTGCACATATTCCACCTATTGAAGAGACGTATAGTCGTCTGAGTCGATCTGATTACGGTACACAACACTCAAATCCTTGGCACGCTTCTGTCCCTGTAGCTGTAGCTTCTCAAGGACGAGGAAGTTCGTTTGTTGTGAGAGGTTGAGGTAGTCGAGGAAATGGTAACATTCGTAATGGCTTCAGGCCACCGTGCACCTTATGTTAAAGACGTGGTCATAGTGAGACACATGCTATAGGAAGCATGACCAACCAACTTCATCGCATCGTACCACTGACTATACTGATCAATCATCGGAGTCGTCCATCTCTACATTTGATTCACGGATGGAAATAGTCAAGAAATATTCTTGATGCTAGGTCATCCACACTGACTATTGCCATCATCATTGCTGCTACCACCAGCCTGTAAGGTTAATCTAATGTCGAGGCTGTTTGTAGTTCCAGTGATGGTGTAAAGTGGTTCGCTGACGCTGATGCATCCGTCCGCTTAAGTGCAGATAGAGGGCATTTGGAGTTCTCAGATCTGTTACCTTAAGCTGATTTGTGATTCTTGCGGATGATAGCATTCCTCCTGACACGAGTAGATGTTCACTTATCTCCTACCATGTCTTTGTGTTGCACTTGCTCTAGATTTTTCACTTAGTTTGTTATTATTAGCTAGACTACATAAGAACTTAATCAGTATACTATATCTGACTACTTATCTGTTGTGTTTCATGACAAACTGAGGAAAGCATGATTGGTTGTAGCCGTGAGCAGAAAGGTCTTTATCACGTGGTACGCTCCTTTTCTGGTAGTTCTACTTCCATTTTGGGAAACGGATCGTCTGTTGTAAATGACAGTTGCAATAGGCACTGTAATGCACGGGGATCGTCGGATAAGAATCGGACGACTCTCGTAGGAGACCGGGGATAGAGGCCTCGCATCTCGGGGGCGTCCATTGATGATCAGACGGCTCCGACATTTACAGCAGGGTCTGCTGTACAGAAGACGATCCTCTCCATCCATTTTGCCCTGAGGTAGTCTCCGATCACAGTTTCCTAACTGGAGAGGAATGTACAAGTACAGAGGAACCTCGACATGTGCGATGCATCATGAACCGTGTCTCCTTGGAGAGACTTGCCTTGTCTTGCAGAGGATCTGTCTTCGCTCTCTCTGCTATTCTGATTTCTCGAACATATTAGGAAGCACTTTGAGGTGAATACAACAAATGAGTAGCAGCATCCGAATGAGTTATCATAGTTGAGCATTGCTCAGATGCAACATAGAATGCTACAAGACGAGACTAGTGGCAAAGGGTACGCTTAAATGTATGTGTCGACTCCTGTGATACCTTTTCGCCAGTTAGAATTGCCACCATCTAAATTCCGCGTCGTTCTTAGTAAGGACATGTCATATTACTAGCTAGATGTCTAGAATGCCTGTGTGCGAGGTTCATTTCAGAAGCTCTCGGAGATGATAGAGCGGGAGAGGTGTTGTTCCCTCTGCTTCATGTTGTTCTCTCTTCGTGATGTAGACTCGCGGAGATAGCATTACGCTACTTATCGATATAGATGGCGTCCTTGTTACCTGTGATGATCTTCATGCAATCTTTATGATCAAGGTTTTCCTTGGTATGATTTATATTATTTCCAGGGTAGAGAACTTGTGACAATCCCAGTTGGATCTCAGCACAGTCAAACTGACCAGTACTGTATGAAATTGCTATTTATTTTTTTTAGATTAACAAATTACTAAAGAATTTCCAGGATTACTGTGGAAATTTAGTCATGAGTTTTGCTGCAATTATCTGGAAACTAAAATCAGCTTCCTGTTAGTTTTTTACTTGTTTAGTTCGGTTTCTGTGATTAATTTCTCATCGAACAATATTGACAATGAATGTAACCATGCACACCTCTTTGGTAGTAAGGAAAATGGCGATTGGCACATCTTTCGTCGATCGGATCTCGATTTTGTCGGATCCATGTAAGCTCCCTCGACTTGACGAATATGAATGTCCTCGTTCAAGTCTGATGAATATGGATATAGATATTCAAGCTTTAAAGTAGGCGTGTATATGAATATTACTTTGACATTCATTAATATTCGTATTCGTATATTCATTTCAATACATAGTTATAGATTTATTTATAACTATGTGCAACAACATTTTATGATTATATTTACCATTGTTGATATTATTATTATGAAATTAACATATATGATCTATGCATTTTATGTAAACCATTTTAAAGATGTATATTTTATTAATCTATTAAATATTTCTATTATTATCTGTATCCGATTCGTATTTGTTTTATATTCATATTCATTTTTAATGATATGGTAATACATTTGTCATATCTGTTAATATTTATATCCACATTCGTGTTCATATTTTAAAATGGATAAGGATATGATTGTACGGTTTGTACCTATATTCGTATCCATATCTATCTGTTTTCATCCCTACACATGGTGCATGCAAGGTAGACCTTCATACATGTCGTGATCGATTGTCGTGTTGTTCGTAATCTAAAGGATTATATGCCTTTGAGGTTGTTTAAGCTGAGTTTGGATGCAAGGAGTCGAAGGTTGGTCCACAACCTTCTTTAACGAGCAGTCGACAGATGCTTGGGTGCTTGAGTTTGAGTTCTTAATTGTCGCATTGTGGACATCGGTTGGGTCGTGTACTTAGCTTATGGGTGCTCTGCATGCTTCAAACTTATTTCTTGATGGAGCTGGACAAATGCTCAACCATTGAGCGCGCTTTTTGTATCTGTTGCGGGAAGCACTTGGCTTGGAGGTTCCAACTCTTGTAAGTTGGTTAGTTGTACGAAGCTCGATCCAAGTCGACATATGCATTCCACCATTAGATATGATAGAGTAGGTGGAGGAAGTAGAAGGAGTGATCACCTCCTCTTGTGGGGAGAGGGTGGAAGGCTTAGGGTTTCCTCTCCGCTTCCTTATATAAAAGGGGAAAATGAGTACTGAAGGATTTTGATCTTGTTTGGCCAAATGAATGTCTGGTCAATTATAGGACTTTGATAGGTATCATTGCATCTTGTTTTGTTTCGAACACAATTTCTCGAGTCTATAGTTTTATCTGCCCCTCGAACTTCATTGAGGTAGATACTCAATGACTTAGGAGAGTGGCATAGTCCCCACAACCTTAATTACAGTCTTTAGAACCTAGTCATAGTTGTATATCTCATCTCACAACATCAAATCTTATCGAGGCATATACTCCTTAAAAAGGAGTTGAATATCTTATTGGATCTAAGCTTGTAATTGGGTGAGGATCCATTTACCCATCTGTTCGAACAAGGACCCATTAACATACGCACACGTTTCGTTGTTTCGTTTTATGTAATTTAGAAATACTATAACACATAAATGCACTACTAATTTTACATATTTCTCCATTACCATAAAATAAAACTAAAGCACGAGGTGGACATTGATGGTTTCTAATGACCAAAAATCACAAATCAATGGTGGTTTTATAGGGAAGAAATTTTGCCTTAAATTAGTAGTTTCCATTCTCATCTATTAGAGGATCAATGTGTTTTATTAGTGTCTAAGGCAAAAATAAATTGACATATAACAGGTCTATTCGATCTTTGACTATCCATAGTTCCAACTATGTACAATTCTGATTTTTTGGATTTATTCCAACTAGTTAATCCATTTTCTATCCATGGTAATAGACATTGAACTCCAAGATACTGATGGATAATTGGCTTCAAATTTATTATGAAAAAAGTGTGTATTACATCTTCATCCAGATAAATTGAAGAGGGTTGTACGTTAGGTAGCTGACAACCAACACAAGAAAGACAAATTTCTAATAGTGTTCTTTTATGATTGAATATAACATGATCCATTCAATCCCATTAGTACGAGACACAGTAAATAAATGTTAAAGATTGAATATACATTGTTACTTTTTAAAGTTTAGGTATGACATAAAAATCAGTGCATAGTTGATGAATTTTTCTTTAATATACTTTTCTATATATCGTTGAAAGAATATTCGATATGCTCGTGCACATTACAAAAGAAACCTAACTTATTTCAGTCCATCTCTTTCAATCCAATGGTTTCAATAAAACCCTAAACCCTAAACTTAATATCAATTGAAGTCTCTTGCTAATGTTATTTCAATAATAGAAACTTACACAAATACTTCGGGTTGCTTGAACACAAACAAGGCAATTCAATGCAAAGGGGTACATTGAATCACAAGCGACTCTTGGGATAATCACATTATGGAAAGCAATCACATCATACTCACACCCCTATTCCATTAATGGTTCAACACTAATCACCATCAATGTGTACAATTAAGGAAATATTAATCGGAGATTTCAATTAATGTCCATTTTGATCAAGTCCTTCAAAATTAAAGCCAAAATGAGATGAGAAAGAAAACATGGGGATGTGGAAACGAACACAATCAATGTTTGAAGGATCCTCTCACATCTCCTCTAATTAATTCAAACCTTCATCCAATAATAGTATATACTAGGGAGCATACCCGCGTTCCGCGGTGGGCTGTTTAAGTTCATAACAATACTGATAAAATATGTGAAGCAACAATTAGTAATTTATCCCTTTTGTATATAAGACTAATCTAAATATAAAAGGGAATATTGCACATAAAATTAAATATCGAAACATTATTGATTCATATATGATGATGTATTTAAATTTACCATTATTATCATTGTATATATTAGCATATACATGAGGGTAAATTACGATATAATTCTATAAAAATTTAGTTAATAATTTTATTATCGATCTACCATGATCATGCGAACAACCTCAAAAATCAATTTAGTGATGATGGTGGCGGGAAAACTTTAGTATGTATCATTATTTACCATCCTCTATCTTTATTGAAGTCTTGTATAATACAATGTTAAATTAATTTCAATAAATGTAAGTTCCCTCTTCCCTAGCAATTAGACTAATATCTAAAGGTATTTATCTCTCTTCGGGCATACCTTTATTATTTCAATCATAAAGGTTAATGATTTTGTTATATATTTTTAAAAGTATGTTACCAGAGGATTATAATGAAAGAAGACTATAAATTAAGAGATGTGTACTGGTAGTTAAATATATAACAATGAATACTATTCGTTGCTTACTTTTTAAATTCGCAATGGATAATGGTATTTATTGATATTCCTCACAACGAATTATATAACAACGATTATCCGTTGTCATTTTCTTCTAATCATTGCTAAATTTGGGAACGATTAGTCTGAATTTTAACGAATAATTCAACAAAAAATCGTCGTTATATAGATCCTTAACAACGAACATGAGATTCGTTGCTAATTACAAGTACAAAAGATGATTTGGCAACGAATAATATTCTTTGTTATATCTTTAATATCGGAAGATATGACAATGAATATTCAAAGTATTCGTTGCCTCAGGTCCAGTTCTTGTAATGTTGTAGTTGTATAAATTATGACAACTAATATAATTTGTTGCTTCATCCATTAAATCTATAACAAATGATGCATTTGTTGCTATGTTGCTAGCAACTAATCATATAACAACCATTATCCGTTGATATTTTCTTGAGCAAGCAAACCTTAACAAAAAATAATCAAACATACGATCATTTTACATGAACCCGTACTTAATATGATGCAAATTACAAGGGTAAAGGATAATTTTCAACAAAATAATATTTATTATTATGAATTTAACCTATATTAAATTATTTATTTATTTATTATATAATAGTGATTTTGACCCTTGTGCTCTTCTGAGTTTTTCTGGTTACATTTATGCCCCTACCTTTGTTTGCAATAACACGCGTGCCCATGTATTCTTACAAAAATTAACAATATTTCCGTTCAAAGTGCAATGTCTGAAGGGAGCCACTCTGAATTTAGTAAGAATACAGGGGTCTGCCTGTTATTGCAAAAAAAGTAGAGGAAAGTAGAGGCATAAGTGTCATCGTGAAAAATCAGATATCCGCAAATATACAAATACTTATATAAATGTATTTGTAGTTACATTTATGCCTCTACTTTTTTACACGTGTTATTGCAAAAAAAAAAGTAGAGACATAAGCATATCTGTGAAAACTCTAACGCACACAAATATAAAAGTACTTATATCAATTTTTCATAGTTACATACATACATATATATATATATAACAACGACTAATTTAGAGACGGATTTTGAAAAAACCGTTACTATAACTCAATTTTGTTGCGGTGACTTATTCCTCTATTTTTTTGCAATAACACATACGACCCAATGTTATTACAAAAATTAACAATTTTCCATTCAAAGTGTATTGCCTGAAGGGCACTACTCTTAATAAAGTAAAAATATAGGGATACGCTTGTTATTAAAAAAAAGATAGAGGCACTACAAGAAAATTGAACTAAGGTAACGAATAATTTAACATTCGTTGACATATCTTCCGTAGTTAAATATATAACAATGAATATTATTCGTTTCTTACTTCTTTAAATTCGCAACGAATAATGGTATTCGTTGCTATATTCCTCGCAACGAATCATATAACAACGATTATTCGTTGCTATTTTCTTCTAATTGTTGCTAAATATTACAATGATTATCCTGGATTTAACGAATAATTAAACGAAAAAATGGTCGTTATATGGACCTTTAACAACGAATATGATATTCATTATTAATTACAAGTATAAAAGATCATTTGACAACGAATAATATTCGTTGTTATATCTTTAACATAGCAACAAATATTTAAATTATTCGTTGTCTCATGTCCAATTTTTTGTAGTGGCCTATAAGCTTAATATTAAAATACTTATATATATTTATTAAACCAAATTCTCTGTTAGTGATTGTAGTCCATATCCGTACATTAATTAACTAAAAAAAATATCGAGTCAAACTAGTTGCTATCTCTAGAATCACGAGCATTCAACAGAGACTGCAAGGATTCCGCTGGAAATTTCTGGATATAGATCCACAAATACCACATAAACAAATCGAGAAAAAAAACTTCCCATGATCTCCGATCAATATCCAACTAAACAGTACTGTTCTGGAAACCATTCAGAGAACACCACACTCGACGAGATCAAGCTATCAGAAACCCTAACCCTAGAACAGTGCACATCGATCGAGATAAATTAATGATATGGAAAGCAATCTCTGCCATTAAGATCGTTCTCCTCCACGGTAAGGAAAGCCAACTGTCATCGCAATCGAGATTCGAGACACATAATACGAACCAATCAGGAGAGTCCCTAAGTATGGTGCCATATCAGAAGACGGAGAAAAGGAAACGTGGAAGGAGAAACGTATGGACATGTTAATGGAAACCCCATCAATGTTTGGAAGATCTCTTCACATCGCCCTCAAATTAATCCTCATCACTTCGCTGTTGACATATCGGGTCTCAATCTCGAGCAGTTTAAAAGGCCCCTCTCGATCGCATCGGCTCTGCAGATCGCAGCTTCTGATGTCTCCTTTGCAGTCCCTCCGAGTCGGAGAAGCCGAGAGGTATTTAATCTGTAATCTCTGCATGTTCTTCATCTCCTGTTTATTCGTTCTCAGCTTTTTTTTGAATGTTTGATTGCTAATTTCTTAGGTTTGTGCTTTCATTTGATATATATTACTGTTTTCTGAAAGTTTTTGGATGTTCTGTTCAGTAAGAAAAATGGAATGCATGCAGTTTGGACGTAGACTTAAGTTAGGGTTTCGATTTTGAACATTACATCACCATTTCTTCACGATTCTCTAATATGTCGTCTATGTATGTTCTTCATGATCTCGTGCTGATTTGATCTCTATTTTTTTATGTTTGATTGTTAGTTCTATAGGTTTGTGCTTTCATTTGATATATACACTGTTTTCTGAAAGTTTTTTGACGTTCTGTTCAGTTGAAAAAAATGGCATGCATGCAGTTTGGACGTGGACTGAAACTAGGGTTTTGATTTTGTATACATTACATCAACACCTCTTCTCGATTCTCTCATCTGTCGTCTCTGCATATTCTTGATCTCCTGCTGATTCGATCTATGCTTTTTTTATGTTTTATTGTTAATTCCAAAAGTTTTTAGACGTTCTATTCAGTAAGAGAAATGGCATGCATGCCGTTTGGCCCTAAACTGAAATTAGGGTTTCGATTTCCAGGAGTAAATCCTCAGCAGGACTTCTAAGATCACGGATCGTTCGAGCCGTTCAATCTTGACCGAGTGTTTCGTATGAATTTCCACGATATGAGCCCACAATAACACCGAAATAGTGTGAACCGCTCGATCTGCGAACCGCTTGATCAAGATCGAGCGGTCCGTGGTTTTACAACATTCTATGCAGTATGCATAGGATCTGCTCTCTACTCTCTAGTTTCTATATCATTTCAGTTTTATTTAATATCCAATTAATTTATTATTTGTCAGATTAATTTATAGTTAATTGCAATAAGGAATTTACGCTTAATTGTAGGGATTTTGGTACCTTAAAATTCGGTCTGATCTAAATAACTGCAATTATGCAGATAATCAATTTCGAAATCCTCTCTGTATAAGCTTTTGAAGTCTTTAATTATGTAAGAATAAGAGTTTGGTTTAATTACGGCATTTAAGAAATAATCAATAGATCAAAACGGTCAACATTTGAATCGTATTGAGTTCCAGAGATAACTAAGCAATCGAAGAGATCATGTTAAATTTCTTACTCCCGAAGTAATTAAAGTGGATTATCATGCAATTAGTTTAAGTTTAATTACCTAGAGTTTTAAGAGGATAAATTATCTTTTCTAATTAAGACTTTCTCGTATTTACCTTTTTCCTAAGTAGTTAATTAATCTCCAAAATTGGTCATTTACATTTGATTAACATTTGATCTCCATTTGCAGACAAATGCCAAAGGAAATGGAGAGAAGATCATCAACATCACAACTTCAACAAGTTGAGAATGGAGAAGTTGCCAAGAGAAATGAGAGTGCGGGGGATGGGGAGAAGGTCTTCAATTGCCAATTTTGCGCGAAGACGTTCTATAGCTCGCAGGCTCTCGGTGGCCACCAGAACGCTCACAAGAAGGAGCGTGCCGCCAGACGCCTCCACAATGACTCTGACCATCATGCCAACTCTCGAATACCTTCAGACCCACGACATCGCATCCTTCCTCCACTTCATCACCAATATCATCAGCATCACCATCTCCTCCATCAGAGTGTTTCATCGTCATCCCAACACCGCCCTTACTCGTCCCATTCTTCAACCTTTTATTACCCCTCCGCCCATCATGGAAGCCTTCACCTCCAATCGCTTGTTTACCCCCATGATGTGCTTGGTTTCTGCGATCAAGGTTCGATCCCTTACAAGAATGGTTTATCAGTGGTTGAAGAGCAGAGGAGGATAGAGAAGAGAGAAGATCATACGATCGCGCTACTCCCCAAGATCGAACATGGCGATCTTCAAGGGACAAACATACCTGTTTACCCCCATGATCATGCGTTCGGTTTCTACGATCAAGGTTCGATCCCTTACAAAAATGGTTTATCAATGGTTGAAGAGCAGAGGAGGAGAGAGGAGGAGAGAGGAGATCACACGATCGCACTCCTCCCTAAGATCGAACATGACGATCTTCACGACACGAGATCAAATCAGGTAGAGTACGATCGTGATATCGACTTGTCTCTTCATTTATGAGTCGCGGTTCGTAGGGTTCTTCGCTTTCAAGAATTATTAGTATGGACTTGTGAAGAAGATTGTTTGCCTTGTGAATAATTTTCTTTTTCTTTTTTAATGTATTTGTTTTCAACCAATTTATTAGAATTTCTCTACTCTTTTGCCTTCATGTTATGCCATTTCTTATTATCTCTATAACTACCAACCAATACTCTATTTAATCAAATTATTTCAAATAAATACATAAATAAATCTGAATGAACGAACAGAAAGAGCAGTCACTACAAGAAATTGGACCTAAGGCAACGAATAATGTGAATATTCGTTGCCATATATTTCGATGTTAAAGATATAACAACGAATATTATACGTTGCTAATCATCTTTCATACTTGTAATTAGCAACGAATATCATATTCGTTGTTAAAGGTCTATATAACGATGATTTTTTTGTTGAATTATTCATTAGAATTCACACTAATCGTTGCCAAATTTAGCAATGATTAGAAGAAAATGGTAACGAATAATCGTTGTTATATGATTCATTGTGAGGAATATAGCAACGAATACCATTATTCGTTGCAAATTTAAAGAAGTAAGCAACGAATAATATTTGTTGTTATATATTTAACTACGGAAGATATGCCAATAAATATAAAATTTTCGTTGTCTTTGGTCACATTTCTTGTAGTGAGTCGATATCGATGTCAATAAACATCAAAGATCTCCGGATCCAAATGTCGAAAAAGAGACGTCGTAACATATCAGTCTTCACCAGAATCTCAATACATAGGCTGAACATAAAGCTACAAGTTTCTTCTCTAATTATATAAACCTGTAAATTTTGGTCAGCAAGATTTCTTCCTGTAATTTTAGAATGTTTTCTGCCATATCCTACCAATTATATAGGCAATTATGTCGCAAAAATAGCGTGCAAAAACTTCATAACACAGTAATTTAATTGCTAAAAAAGACATATATACCATACGAACTGCGATGGACTTTAATCACAATTATTAGGCATGCGATTAATACAGTCAGTTACTTATGATACTTCCTAAGAACCCTAATTTTCATGACACTGTAAATCATCTGCAACCTTGAACTTGGCATGATTCCATTCTGAGAAATATGGCGAGAAAGAGAACGACATCTTTACGCCAGCATTTCATTAGAATTTGAGTAATTTGTGAATGTTATTGATCAGAGATGTTCACCGATGACAAATCTATTATACAGAAATCGTAAAACCGAAGGAAGGTGGCAATTAGACCTGGCCAAATTGCGGGCCGGGCCGGCCCATGGGCCGGGCCGAACGGGCCGAGGTTAAAAAACCTCTGTCCAAAGCCCGCCCATGGGCCCCATGGCCCATTTTGGCCATTTTCCATTGTTTTTTTAATGGTATTTCTTACGTATAAATGTTTTTATTAATACCATCTGTACTTTATATAACTAATATATGTAGTTTACATGTTACTTGACATGTAATTCATTGAATTTTTATTTAAAACTAGTGTCATAAATGAAAAACTTAAAGCATATCATATTAATATATGTATAATTTGACATATATTTATATATTTTTTATTTTTTGCGGGCCGGACCGGGCCGGCCCATGCTTAAATTTCGAAGTCCAAGCCCGGCCCATGAGCGGGCTGGGCGGGTTGGGCGGGCGGGCCCCCAGCCCGTTGGCCAGGTCTAGTGGCAATCAAGGGACTCGGCTTTTCAAATGTAACAAAGATGAGACTGAACTTTCATCTTTAGATTTTAACGTTGACATAAAACTAAGTGTAGTGGAAGCTAATGGAGGTATGTATGTATGACAAGAAATAAGATAAGGCCTCTCTTAATTACATTTGAGATATAAGGGGTATATTTCGAAATAAATGCATAGTTGAGATTTTTTTTGTTAGTTTACCCTTTAATAATTCATAACTCAAATCATTATATTTTGCAGGTTTGAAAACCTACATTGTTATCTTAACAAAAAGTTTGAGATCTTCCTGTAAACTATGTAATTTAGGCCATGTTCGTTTGAGGTATAAGGAGGAATGGAATAAGGGGAATAAGCCCCCAACACGCTTCCCCGTGGTATGATTATTCCCCATTATTTCATCTTATTTCACTCTTATTCCTATCTTTATCCCACCTTACCTGCCTTTATTTCACCTTATTCTCCTTATTCTTATCCTCCAGCCGAACGGAGAATAGACCCTTATTCCCCATCCTTATTCCTGCTTATTCTCCTACCGAACGGGCCCTTAGTGTAGGAAGACTAGATGAATATTTTTATAAGAATGTAATAAAA
The DNA here is from genome assembly GCA_037367405.1 of Ottelia alismoides. NCBI lineage: Eukaryota > Viridiplantae > Streptophyta > Magnoliopsida > Alismatales > Hydrocharitaceae > Ottelia > Ottelia alismoides. Next base: position 1,564,446 of record JAZKJV010001376.1, read on the forward strand.
AAGTAATAATATAAACATAGCGGATCCGTGGCGCAATGGTAGCGCGTCTGACTCCAGATCAGAAGGTTGCGTGTTCGATTCACGTCGGGTTCAATTTCCCGTTATCCGTTTTTTTGCGCAAATTTCAAGAAAACCCATAATTGTTTTTCTTGTACTTAATCAGGGTTCACTTTAAAGTGTCCTAAATCTTAAACGCAATGTTTGGTCCCTTCCCCTTCAAGCAATGATTAGTAGTTAGGTTTTTTCAATCGTGTGCCCCTCCGATATTATACCATTACAGTTTGCCCCCTACTTTTTTTTGCAAGACACATTTGTCCTTCCAACAATGTAATATAGGGGCATAAATATAATAACACACACAAGGGTAATATAATGAGTTTTGTAAGAATGCAGGGGCACACATGCTATTAGAGACGAGGGAGGGGCACACATGCGTAAAGGGTAGTATTATATATTGGTTTCAGTTCTAAACTATTTAATACGTATTTGCTTAATTTTTTTCAAAATAAATAATTGTTAAACTTAGCAATGAATAATACAAATTTTAACGAATAATTCAACGTAAAAATCATTGCTACATGTACCTTTAGCAACGAATATGGCATTCATTGCTAATTTAAAATCAAAATTTAATTTGACGACAAATATATTCGTTAGCATAACATTGGAAGATATGAAACGAATATTCAAATTCTTTGTTGCCTTGGATGAATTTTTTTTTACTGGATTCACTTAAATTGACAATATCCATGTTAATTCAAATACTATTAGATATGCTATCCTTTCTTTCTTTTTTATTTTCCTTAACATTATTGTATATCCTCACGTCTTCAAATGCTAATCCACGCGGACACAATTAGGATATCAAAACATACAACAACAACAACAAAGCCTTTTCCCACAATTAAGTAGGGTCGGCTACATGGATTCTTCACCTCCATTCAGATTTATCTTGGGCCAATCTCGAGCTTATATGCACAAAACTAAGATCCCTTCGTATTGTCTCTTTCCAACATTTCTTGAGCCGTCCTCGTCCTCTCTTAGCCGGCTCAACATCCAAACACTCGCATCTCCTAATCGGTGCCAAGGATATCAAAACATGCACTGGAAATATAAAAATGTCAAGGTCATGATTGGACTTGGAATGAAAAATGGAAGCTAGAAAGGCGGTGCAACGTGCAAACGGCTTGAGAGTTACTGCAGAAGGCTGCTGTTAGGGGTGTCAGAAAATTCTCAAGATCGATATTCGCTCAGGTTCGGCTCGCTAAACGTTCGATTTAGATTTGGTTCGGAAATAATCGAACCGAATCTGAACACAAGTTTAGGTTCGATTAAGTAAATGAACCGAACCTAAAAATCATAGGTTCGCTCAGGTTCGACTCGTTAAAAGCTCGATAAACATACACATATACATATTTACAAATCATTATTAGTAAAAGTGGACCTATTTTAAGATAAGTAGATTTTGTCTAAGGATAAGTGACATTTATCTAGAGATAACTGAATATTTACGTGATGAATAGGTTTTATTTCAGTAAAAACTATCCAAAAATAAGTAGTCACATCGTGGTTACAACATCCATCATCTATGTGTCTAGTACTTTTCCCTTCTTTATATTCAAATCAACAGAACAAGTATAAACATTACTTGTCGGATATCTCCACATTGTTCTTATTCCTTATACCCATATGAACATATATAAAAATATATTATAATTATTTTTTTTAAAGAGACAAATCCTTGTTAGTCTATTTTTTTAAAAGATGAAGATGAGTTAGATAAAGAAAAAACTAAATGAATATTTATTGTAATTGCAGACACACCTATATTTTCATTTCTCTTCCCTTCACTCCCTCTTACTAGAGAATTCTTAAGTTCGATATTCGCTTAGGTTCGATTCGTTTAAAAAGAGGTTCGATTCAGATTCGGTTCGAAAATAAACGAACCGAACCTGAACACAAGTTTTGGCTCGATTAAATAAACGAACCGAATCTAAAAAATATATGTTCGCTCAGGCTCGGTCCATTTACACCCCTAGCTGCTGTAAAGTGGGACAATGCTCGAGCCTCTAGATCAAGATCGAGCGGTTAACACGGTAAGGGCTCAGAAAAAACCCGGATTTCGTGTGAATCGATCGATCTTGATTGAGCGGCTCGGGCGTGGTCCCGATTTATAGCAAACCCCTGCAGTACTGTGGAGGATCTGCTCGCGTGGGAAGAAGCCTAGAACCATTAACACCTCTCATATCCCCCATCTAATTCCAACCAACACCATATCCAGTCAAGCAGATCCAAAAGAATAAGGATATCTTTCCCTCATCTACCACATTGTCACTACAGGGGAAGGACTACACCTCTAACATATGGACTACCATTAACTTCTCACCCTGAATCAACACCTTATATATAATACCCTCATAAACCCAGTCTCCAACCTGTGAAAGGACCAAGAAAGATGAAAATGCGTGCTCGAACAAGATGAGATCGATCCTTGAGGAGGTCAGCGCGTAAACTAGAGGATTATAACAATGGTAGTAACATAAAATATGGGCTCTGGTATCTGACCCCCAACAGTTGCAGGTAAATAAATGAATCGATTGGTATCAATTTGCAGTGATGAAAGAAATCCCCGTGTAATTCGACACCTCAAGTGTAATGTCCCGAACTTAGGTCTTCGATCCGTTATCGAAGAAAACGGCCTGGACAACTTGTTGGGTTCGGACCCGATTGGACCCGTGGACAACCACTCAAAATGCTCAAGTCCAAGTTATCAAGTAGTAATCCTCATCACTTATAAACCACACCCACACTTCGTGAGTTTTAGATGTGGCACTATATTTGGAGGTATGGGTGTTACATCCAGTCTTTCTCAGCACGACATCGATCTCCTTTTTTGTTGTTTTATTTCAGAAGCCTGCTTCAATGATGTCCTGGATGAACAAGATTGTAACCAAATGGAACCTAATGTGCATTTCACTGAACAAACACCTGGAAATACAAGAAATAAAGTAGTTTGAAAGTATATGAAATTAGCTCCACAGTAACATGACTGCACTGTACTCATTAGTTCTAACGAACAACAAAGAGCCTGCAGATGCTACATCTGAGAATTTTCTTCTCTTCGAAACTTTACCTAACAATATTGATCTTCTTGATCTAAGATTACAGGACCAACATTCACCTGCAGTAACAAGCACTGTCACAAAAATATCAAGAAAAGTTTAGACAGTTTCGACAGGTGTCCATGCATCTAAATGCAGGTGTTCTTAACCTACCTGTCATGCATAGTGTGTTGGGAAATCGAGGGATTCCCTTAACATGTCCTGCAAAGGATGACTAGCAGCGGAACGTTCTCCACACGGGAATCAAGAAAATAATCATAGCACGATAATCAAGCAACCACAGAGAGATGAGAAATTTTACGTGGGAAAACCCTTCTCGATGTGAGGGAGGGGAAAAACCCACGGGGCACGACAACCCGCAACAAAATCCACTAGGTCAGAAAAATGTCTTCTCAGTTTTTTTTGCCCAACAAAATTGAGGATTGGTTACAAGAATAAATCAGATAACTGTCACCTTGTACTTGGAGAACACGATACAGTTGCTTCTACTCGTCACGTGATGCCCCTCCTCGAGAACGGACCTCCCTACGGCTGCTTCTCACGCCTCTAGCGCAGGCGCTCCTCGCGGACAACTTCTCTTCGCGCCCCTGCAGGCTAACTCTTCGTGCCTTGCGCGAACTTACTCCTAATGCCTTACATGGGCTACTTCTCTCATTGCCTGGGGAGAGAGAACTAAGAGAGAAGAAAGAGAGAGATGCTTGAGCTGGAATGATCCCCAATGCCATGTATGAGGTCTTATTTACACTACTCTTGCCTCCTCTCTCCAATCCTACTCCTACATGAAGTAGGAATCCCCAAAGGGATAATCTGCCTTTTTCCTTTCTTTTAATTATTGGGAACAGATAATGTTCCCAACATAGTGACCACTCTCTAACTAGAGGGAATTGTGATGGATAAAAGAGAATGGGATTTAATCAAAGTGTACATAATTAGAGCATCAGAATGATCACCAATCCAATTTTCAGAACAAGTTTGAGATATTGCAAAAGGACAAAGTAAATAGGTAGCAGCAGATGTGTGTAACTAGAAAAGAAGAAGATCCCAAATTGAAGTTGTTGAGTTATTATACTTATCTGGGTAAACGGATCTTTGGATGAGAGACCGTTTACCCATCCTTCTCTATATATTGTACTCATCCCTCATTTGAAAACAAGTTTTTAGTGAAGAGTGCCCTAATCTCTAGTGAGGGAGATTAGGGATTGAGAGCCCCTGTGGTTTTTCCCTCTCCGTAGGGTTTTCCACGTAAATCCGTGTCTCCATATTTGTGTGTGCTTAGTGCGTTTGATTCTAACATGGTATCAGAGCCTCGTTGAGGCATGTGAATGTGTTTTTTTGCTGCTCGAAGTGCTGGAAATTGGTTCTACGGTGCTGGATTCTGTCTTTTGGCGGCGATTTTTCGATTTCTCTCGTCGCCGGTCAACCATATTGTGTTGCGGAAACCACTCCACGCATTTTGGAGTTGTGGTGAAGGTCGGAATCCACCCGCAAGAGGCTGTTGCTGCTGCTGCTATGCTATCTTTTGGCATCTAAAATTGATCCGAACTCCATTGGTGTTGTGAGGTACGTTCCCTGGTTGTTGGGGGAACAACCTTTGGTGTGAGCCTTGTGCTCTTAAGTGCTGTTGTGGGCGTATAGCCTGGTTTTTGGGGACATTTCTACCCCTCTTTTGCAGGAGAATACTTGGTTGTTACTGTTGTCCACCAAGTGTTCGATAAAAAGCCACAAAGAGCCTCATTGAGATCTTCTGTGTTTGAAGTTCTTTGTGCTGAACTGTTATTCCTATTGTACTCAAGGTGTATGATTAAATGTCTGTGAGAAATAGTCAAAATCTAAAGGCTACAAATTTGTTGTTGAATGATCATATGATGCTTGGAGTTTCCAGAGAGCCTGACTTGACAAAGGATACCATCATGGAGTTACAGTCTTTTTTGAAGGAATCATTTACGAAAGAACATGCCTCCTTGCAATCGACAGATAATGGTTCAGCTTTTAATATGAGGAGAACTAGCAATATTTGCTCTACCAAACCTGAGTGGATTATCGACAGTGGTGCTTCCGATCACATGACAGGTGATCATAGGATGTTTCATGATTACAAGTTATCATCTGGAAGAGAGAAAGTTACCATTGCAGACGGGTCTCCAGCTACTGTTGCTGGAAAAGGAACGATTTCTGTTGTTGATCGTTTCTTCCTTACTGATGCACTTCATGTTCCCGATTTCCCAATAAATCTTTTGTCAGTCAGTAAGATTACTAAAGAATTGCACTGCAGGTTGATTTTTTATCACAAATCGTGTGTCTTAGAAGACTTACAGACAAGAAAGAAGATTGGAATTGGATTAGTTGAGGATGGATTATATCGTCTTCCAGCTCGAGTGGGTCAAGCCCTTACATCTGTGATGAAAGCTCGCCTTGAAAAGGACAACTCTATTTTAGTACGAAAATGGCATGAGCGTCTTGGTCATATCAATTTTTCTTCTCTACAAAAGTTGATGCCTGAGATATTCTCTGGATTGTCTGAGAATGATTTGCAATGTCAGGTTTGCCAATTTGCAAAGCAAACACGAACTACATTTCCTGCATCTACTGGTAAATCTACTTGTGCATTCGAATTGGTGCATTCTGATGTTTGGGGTCCATCAAGTGTGAAGAGCATGGGTGGCCATATGTACTACATCACTTTCATTGACGATTTTTCAAGAAGTAGTTATGTGTACCTTTTAAAACATAGAAGTGAAGTTCCTGCTGCTATAAAGAACTTTATAAATATGGTAAGCACTCAGTATGTAACAAGAGTAAGAAGACTCAGGACTGATAATGCCAAGGAGTACATGAAAAGTTCCCTACATGTTTTTCTTGATGAGAAGGGTATCATCCATGAAACCTCATGTAGTTACACGTCACAACAGAATGGGATAGCTGAAAGGAAAAATCGCCATTTATTGAATGTCACAAGAGCACTCCTACTCCAGCGAAATGTGCCAAAGAATTTTTGGGGAGAAGCCGTCTTGACAGCTGCCTATCTAATCAATAGGACACCATCTGCCGTAATCGGGAAGAGAACTCCTTTCTCTGTCATCCATCCAGATACCTCTCACTTCAGTTTGGACCCACGAGTTTTTGGATGTGTATGCTTTCTTCACAATTCTGGACCAGGTTGGCGTAAGTTGGATCCAAGAACCACGAAATGCATCTTTCTTGGGTATTCTGGAACTCAAAAAGGATACAAATGTTATGACCCCGTGGCACGTCGTCTTCATGTAAGTAAGGATGTTACTTTCTTTGAGAATGAGTCCTACTTCCCTAAGAGGTTTCCTCAAGGGGAGTCTGTGAGTACAAATGTTGAGGAAAATGAGAATGGGATTTACTTTCTTGGTGACATACAAGAATCAATCCATGTGGGGGAGAACAATGAACAAGATAAAGACAAAGGCAGTGAAAATGCATGCAGATTTGGACAGATTTATAGCAGACAAAAGGGATCAGATAATGTGATGGAAAACGAAGAAGAGATGATACCGAACCAGGGTGTCAACCTTTCCTCCGACCATGATGTCAACCCTTCCATGGGTGATTTTGACCATGAAAGCTCTACAAGTGCTCCTCTCCCTCCTGATATTGATACTGAGAATGTCAACCCTTTACTGGATGAGCGTCCAATTGCTATGAGAAAATCTACTAGAAATGTTCGAGCCTCTACTCGTTATCCAGTGGAGGACTTTGTTGCCTATACTAACATGAGTTCAAGATATAAATGCTTTATTACCTCTCTTGATGCACATCATGTTCCCAAAAATTTTGATGAAGCCAAAAAGGATCCTAAATGGATAAATGCTATGAAGGAAGAAATGGATGCCTTGGTTAAAAATAATACTTGGGATATTGTTGAAGCTCCTAAGGGTGTTCACCTTGTTGGCTCTAAATGGGTCTATACAATCAAATATGATGCGGATGGGAATGTTGACAGATTCAAAGCTCGGCTTGTGGCTAGAGGATACAGCCAGAAATATGGGATTGACTACCTGGAGACATTTGCTCCTGTCGCCAAGATGAATACGATTAGGGTTGTTATTTGTCTAGCAACCCATTTTTCCTGGAAGATGTATCAGTTGGATGTGAAAAATGCTTTCTTGAATGGTGATCTTAAAGAAGAAGTGTATATGAAAATGCCACCTGTATTTGATAAGGATTACAAGTGCTGCAAACTAAAAAGGTCTTTATATGGATTAAAGCAGTCACCAAGAGCTTGGTTTGAACGTCTCCGTGTGGTCATGATTAGGAATAGATATATTCAAGTGAATGGAGATCACACTTTGTTTATAAGGAGGAGTGATGAAAAAAGATCTATTCTTTTGGTGTATGTCGATGACATGATCCTTACAGGTGATGATGAAGAAGAAATTTCCAGGATAAAGAAAATACTTGCAGGTGAATTTGAATTGAAAGACTTGGGAAAGTTAAAGTACTTCCTAGGTATTGAGATGGCTCGATCTCCAGAAGGTATGTGTCTAAGTCAACGAAAATATGCTTTGGACTTGTTGAAAGATTGTGCCATGTTGGGATGCAAGCCTACTACTAATCCTATTGAGGCAAACCATAAACTGAATAAAGAGGATGGTGACCTTCTTGATGAAGCTGGAAAGGACAGGTATCAAAGATTGGTGGGAAAGTTGATATATCTTACCCTTACTAGACCGGATATTACATACGTCGTAAATGTGATGAGTCAATTCATGCATGCTCCTACTACCTCTCATGCTAATGCGGTGAATAAGATTTTATGCTATATAAAAGGATCACCGGGAAAAGGTCTTATGTTCAAGAAGAATCATGAGGTCACTATTGAAGGATACACTGATGCTGATTGGGCTGGCTCCATTGATGATAGAAGATCCACCTCAGGTTATGCTGTATATTTGTGCGGAAATTTGGTTATTTGGAGAAGTAAGAAGTAGAATGTGGTTTCAAGATCAAGTGCTGAAGGAGAATACCGAGCTCTTGCAAATGGCGTTACAGAAATTCTATGGCTAAAAATTTTGCTCCACGATCTGGGAATCAAAGTTAGTATGCCAATGCAGATGTTTTGTGATAATAAGGCTGCAATAAATTTAGCCAACAATCCCGTAATGCATGACAGAACAAAGCATTTGGAGATTGATAGACACTTCATCCGTGAGAAGATTGATGATGGACTGTTGTGTCTGCCTTACCTGAAATCTATTGATCAGGTCGCTGATCTCTTCACAAAGGGGCTGCCTACGGTACAATTTGAGTTGAATGTAGGCAAGTTGGGCAAGGTGGACATGTATGCCCAACTTGAGAGAGGGTGTTGAGTTATTATACTTATCTGGGTAAACGGATCTTTGGATGAGAGACCGTTTACCCATCCTTCTCTATATATTGTACTCATCCCTCATTTGAAAACAAGTTTTTAGTGAAGAGTGCCCTAATCTCTAGTGAGGGAGATTAGGGATTGAGAGCCCCTGTGGTTTTTCCCTCTCCGTAGGGTTTTCCACGTAAATCCGTGTCTCCATATTTGTGTGTGCTTAGTGCGTTTGATTCTAACAGAAGCCATCTTACAACAGACGGAATGATAATCTTCGCCTCATTCCTCGGCCAATCTAATAAAAGTATAGGAAAAAGAACATGCTTCCCTTCTTAAATTAAAGAAATATTCTAGCACATGTTGGGAACACAACCCACCGGTATCGTCGCTTCTCGGATATCGGATATTGAGGTTACGAACCTCCCCGAATATAGAAGCGGATACACAAATGATCACCACCACAGAAGTACGTGAAAGAAAGAACACCAGATATAACGATGGTCGGTCACCTCTCACGACCACCGGAGAAGAAAGATCACTATAAGAAGACGAGTACAACTCTCTGTTTCCTCGCTCTCTTTTCTCTCTCTCTCTCTCCCCTTGTGGTATTCCCTCTTGCTGTGGTGTAGAGGCAATGCCTCCGCCCCCTCTTTATATATAGCTCAAATACAACTCCATAATCCTATTCTCATAGGACTATAAATATAATACAACTCAATAACTATTATGATTAGGAGTTCAATCCCATTAGAATCCTTAATCCTAATACGGCTTTAATCCTAACACTACAGATCCAGACTGTTACATACAAATGAGAGACCAGACCTGTAGTTTTTACCATCTCTATGCTCTTAATCAGATCTGGATGAACGATATTAGAAGGATTAAGCTAAAAGATGGCTCTTATATTAGTAATAAGGAGTCAATTGTGAGTTTCTTTACCTACCATTTCTCTATTAAAGTCAGCAGCTCTGTTTAAATTGAGGATTGACTTTTCTGTCCAAATCACATGAGAGATTATCAGAGGAAAAAAGACAAAAGTTTCTAACAGTTCCTGACAAGGAAGAAATTTATAAAATCCTTTCCATGACAGATTTCCTATATTTTTTATCAAAAAAATGGCACCTCATAAGGGAGAAAGTTACATAAGGTATACAACACAACAACAACAAAGCCTTTTCCCACAATTACGTAGGGTCGGCTACATGGATTCTTCACCTCCATTCAGATCTATCTTGGATCAATCTCGGGCTAAAGTTATATAACGTATACAAAGCTATTTTCCGCCTAAAACAGAAATCGATGATTTCACTAATGACTATTGTACCATCAATCTTACCAACACTAAATACAAGGTGGTCATTGTCAGGATAATTGAAAACAGATTAACATCGATCCTTCTTACAGTTATCTTACCTAACCAAAGTATTTTTTTCAAATGACTACAAATGTCTCTGATTCTGAAATTCTTCACAGTATGAGATCAAGGCATGTTAAAGTGGGTATCGAGAAGGCATTTGATAATCTAGAATGGAGGCATATAATAAATATACTAACTTAACTTCAGCTGCATTTTCCAATCAATTTGTCAGTCTAGTTCAATCTTGCATATCTAGCATTATCTTTTCTCTTCTAGATAATGGCATCCCCTAAAAAAATCATCACACTTTCGAGAGGTATTAGATAAGGTTGTCCTCTCTCATCTTTCATATTTGTTCTTGACACTGAGAATCTCTCAAAGGATCGATGGAGTCTATCACTCATGTATATAGTCTGACACTTTCATTTCAAAGAAGCATCCATCATAGAAACCAAGATGATTGCTTACCTTGTACATATCTATGGAAGATATTATTGGCAAATGCGCAAATATGCAAAATTCATAACATACCAATGAGCACCTCCAAATCTCCATAAGGAGTGGACTTAATATCAAACCCCCTATCAAAAATAAAATTTATTTAGATTTCCCTATGCTAATAGAATAAATGCAGGGTGGCTAAAGTGGAGAGGAGCCTCCGTTGTTCTCTGTGATAAGAAAAATCCTTTAAAAATTAAAGGAAAGTTTTACAAAGCAGCCATGAGACCTGCTAAGCTTTATGGTTCTGAATGTTGGCCTGTGAACCATAGACATGTGCAAAGAATGGTTGTAGCAGAAATGAAAATGCTAAGATGGATGTGTGGACATACACGTAAAGATCGGATTCGGAATGATGCAATCAGAAAGAAAGTTGGTGTAGCTCCGATCGAGGATAAGATGCGAGAAAACCGCTTAAGATGGTTTGGTCATTTGCAAAGAAGGTCAATTGATGCACCAGTTAGGAGATGCGAGTGGTGGGATGTTGAGCCGGCTAAGAGAGGGCGAGGACGGCCCAAGAAGTGTTGGAAAGAGACTATACGAAGGGATCTTAGTTTTTTGAATATAAGTCCGAGATTGACCCAAGATAGATCTGAATGGAGGCGAAGAATCCATGTAGCCGACCCTACTTAATTGTGGGAAAAGGCTTTGTTGTTGTTGTTGTTGTTGTGTTCCCTATGCTAAAATGTTGAAACTCCAAAAAATCGCATACCTATATCCTCGCGAGAAAGAAAAACTAGCCTCCTGATAGGAAGAAAAAATCTCCCTTGCAAGCAGGTAGAACAATCCTTATTCAGGCAACCCTCTTTGCATTACTTGTATATCTCATGAACACAAACCTACTCTTAGTTGAAACATGTACAACGATGGACAATGTAGTAGGAGATTTTGCTATATCAAAGCAACAACAACAACAAAGCCTTTTCCCACAATTAAGTAGGGTCGGCTACATGGATTCTTCGCCTCCATTCAGATCTATCTTGGGCCAACTGGGCATATATCCACAAAACTAAGATCCCTTCGTATGGTCTCTTTCCAACACTTCTTAGGTCGTCCTCGCCCTCTCTTAGCCGGCTCAACATACCAACACTCGCATCTCCTAACTGGTGCATCAGCTGATCTTCTTTGCAAATGTCCAAACCACCTTAAGCGGTTTTCTCACATCTTATCCTCGATCGGAGCTACGCCAACTTTCTTTCTGATTGCATCATTCTGAATCCGATCTTTACGTGTGTACACACATCCACCTTAGCATTTTCATTTCTGCTACATTCATTCTCTGCACATGTCTATGGTTCACAGGCCAACAATCAGATCCATAAAGCATAGCAGGTCTCACAGCTGCTTTGTAAAACTTTTCTTTAATCTTTAAAGGAATTTTCTTATCACAGAGAACAACAGAGGCTCCTCTCCACTTTAGCCAGCCTGCATTTATTCTATTAGTTACATCTCCATCAATTTCCCCATCATGTTGCAGAATAGATCCCAGTTATCTAAAGGAATCTCTCTTCTGAATGTTATCGTCACCAATCTTCACCTCGATTCCTTCACCATTGCTTTCATCAAAGGTGCACTCCATATATTTCGTCTTAGCCCTATTTATACGAAATCCTTTAGTCTCCAACTCATGTCTTCAGACCTCAAGCTTCTCATTTACTCCATGTCTAGTCTCGTCAATTAACACAATATCATCAGCAAATAACATACACCAAGGTAACTCATTCTGAATGTGACTGGTCAACTCGTCCATAATCAAAGTAAAAAGAAATGGACTCAAAGCAGAACCTTGATGTAAACCAATGTTGATGTCAAAATATCCAGTCTTCCTAGACGGGATTCTTACACAAGATAAGGCCCTATCATACATGTCCTTTATGAGGTTAGTGTATAGGACAAGTATTTGTCTCTTCTCCAACACTCTCCACGATATCTCCCGTGGGACAGAATCATAAGCCTTCTCCAAATCAATAAAGATCATGTGGAGGTTCTTCCTTTTTACTCTATATATCTCCATTGTTCTCCTCAGCAAATGGATGGCTTCAGTCGTTGAGCGACCTGGCATGAATCCGAATTGGTTTTCTTTTACATTGGAAATTTGCCTCAACCTTCTTTCGATCACGTGTTCCCAAATTTTCATAGTGTGACACATCAGCTTGATACCTCTATAATTTGAACAATTTTGAATGTTTCCTTTATTCTTATGGAATAATATTTCATTGCCTAAACATCTTGTGGGAATTGGTATTAGACAAGGTTAGGTAGTGAACAAGTCCCTTATTCTCAATATAATCCAACAATATCTTTCAAGAGATAGCATTAACCACATCATCAAACCCATTCTCAACTATGCAAAGGAAGATATCTTAATATGGAAACCTCACCCATCTAGAACATTCTCTGCAAAGTCCACTTACCTTCACCTGCAAGGACAAAGGCGATTCTAAAATCCTAATAATATCTATTATAATAAGGAAAACCGGGGCCATAAGGAACTCAACCCTCGGATAATGCTTCTTCCTTCCACTCTTCCTCCCTTGTTCTCTGACAGTCCCTCCTCCTACAACCTCCTCCTCCTCTGCCCCCTCCCCCAACAACCCTTACTTCGACCAGTACCTCCCTCCAACCTCACCCGCCCTCCACCCCTCCAATCGGCTTCCCCCTCTACTCCCTCAAGCTTCCTTCCTCCATCGCCTCTTACTTCTGCCAGTTGAGCTAACGATGTGGGGAACTCCGATGAAGGTTAAGCTTCTTTTATGGCAGAGATGATGTACGACGAAAGCTGACAATGCAAGTGGAATGATGTCGATGCCCTCGATCGCAACATATATGATGCAGTCTTCTTTGTATCCACAATTGTTGCTCAACGAAGATCTTCTTATTGAACCTTTGGACTCTCTAAAGTTGGTTGTCTATTTATCTCCTGCAATGATCCTTAACGTCCTAAGAAGCTCGATTGAAGGATACGGTGTGGGGATTGATGGGACCCTTTTGTCGTCGATCGCAAGCAAGAGAAAGGGTTCGGTTCGATCCTCCACAGCTTCTCAGTGTTGTGAAAATAAGGTGTTGTGGCTATAGTGCTTTATTCCTCATCTTCGTCCTTGTGATGATCCATATGTTGCAAACCTCCCATGTACTGGAGGAAGAGGTGCTGCAAGGGGAGGCTAAGACCAATCGTCCCTATGATGGTTGCGGTCACGAAGGTCTCAGAGGTGGCAGCAGTTCTCTGGAAGAAGGAGAGGGAGTTTCACCCCTTTCTAGGGAAGGAGGGGTACTGATGTCAGTCTCTTTCATTTGGACAATTATACTCCTCTTAACTATACCACAATTTGAATAAACCATGATTTAGTTCAATTCATTGATGGTCAAACTAAAAGAAGGTTACAAATGATAACTGTGGAAGAAGTCAGAGACATAATTGATATTCAAAAAAAGGAAGAGGTATAACTGATATTACAGCATTTAAGAAGGGTACAACTAATAAAATCCAAAAAAATACAGCGAACATGGGAAAATGCCTACAATCCCCACCTTGACGTATGAAAAGATTTTTTGAAATCATCGTAAAAAACTTCTCTCAATTTCATAAACAAATATTTTTCATGTAAATCTAGTGATGGTCAGGCATGCACATTTTCTTGCGAAATTTGCCATTTGTATTTTATGTACGGAAAATGGTCAAAACAAAGTATACTTCAAAGTTTGTATTCACTTCTCCACTATTAATATATGAAACTTCAGTTCTTAAAAAAACATACATTGGAAATTTTGAATTGATCCCTAAAACTATGATGCTGATTATTAAACAAACTGGAATTTTTTTATTTCTGCATTAAATTTGTTAGTTAAAGCATCTATTAGATTTCTATGTAAATCTGATGCAGAACATATCTGATGGATATCAAGAGACAGACACAGGACATCTCTTCCTAATTTCTGTTGGGAACAAATATATATACTTACTGATCCAATTTCTTCCACATTTGCTGCAAGAAATGAACAGATTCACAACACGAGATGCAATTTTCCGAGCATCGATGCAGTCTAACAATCGCGATGTTACGAGTCCCTTCGCATCTTCGTGTTGAGGGGTCTTTCCTTGTAGCAAACACCAGCTTTCAGTCTGCGTGATGGCCTCTCGATCGAAGCAGGTGCTGCAACCAACACCAGATTCTGAATTGCCTCACACGCGTTTTCCTTCTTGTTTCCTCTTCTCCTGCTCTTTAAATTCGATGCTGCATCAGATGCATTCGCGTTATCGTCGTTCCCGTGTCCTCGATCTTCTACTGGAGCTTCAAGATTGTTCAGCTCGAAGAAGTCTTCCGACTGTTTGCAGTCTCTTTTGACTCTGTATCAAAATAATTTTTGTGGGTATATGGACTATGCTCGATTTTAAACAAATTAGATTGAGCACACAAATGACCAGGGTTTAAATTGTAACGTCCCGGGCTTAGGTCCTCGGTCCGTTATCGAGGAAAATTGGTTGTAAAAACCTCAAAATTGTCCCATACCGTGGAAATATAAAATTTCCGGGTGGGATAAAAAGTGAGGAAATTACTACCGAACAACCCGGCTTGAGCATTTTGGAGGTGGTTAATCGGGTCCGTATGGGCCCGATCCTAAGAGGTTGTCAGGGTCAATAATGCTCCGATAACGGACCGGGGACCTAAGCCCGGGATGTTACAAATGGTATCAGAGCCGAACGCCCTCTGATAGTGGAAACAGCTACCTGAGAGGTGGAGCCGCCCCTACAAAGAGGTTGGAGGAAATGGCTACCCGAAGCGTGCAGCCGCCACTATCACTGGGAAGAAATGATGGATGTGCCATGTCGCAACGAGGACGTTGCGAATACAAGTAGGGGAGGTTGTAAAAACCTCAAAATTGTCCCATACCGTGGAAATATAAAATTTCCGGGGGGGATAAAAAGTGAGATGGTTAATCGGGTCCGTATGGGCCCGATCCCAAGAGGTTGTCAGGGTCAGTAATGCTCCGATAACGGACCGGGGACCTAAGCCCGGGACGTTACACTGGTCCTGACAACTTGTTAGGTTCGGGCCCAGATGGATCCGTTGACAACCACCCAAAATGCTTAAGCCCAAGTTTTCAAGTAGTAATCCCCGTCACTTATATACCACACCCACACTTCGTGAGTTTTAGGTATGACACTATGTTTGGGGTTGGGGTGTTACCTAAAACTCACGAAGTGTGGGTGTGGTTTATAAGTGGTGGGGATTACTACTTGATAACTTAGGCTTAACCATGTTGGGTGGTTGTCAACGGATCCATTTGGGCCCGTATCCAACAAGCTGTCAGGGTCAGTTTCCCTCGATAACGGACCGGGGACCTAAGCCCGGGACGTTGCACAAATCCCACTCTTGCAAGGGTTGCGTTAGGTAGTCGACGGTCAGCGTAAAAAATAGTCAAATCTTTCAACATGGATTTGAGCAAGAATCCATGTAACCTACCCTATGCTTTATACATTTTTTAGATTGAGCATACTAACCTTCTACCATTCTCCGTCCCATTTTCGTTAACGCGACAGTTTAACGAGGATGCACCAGTAGAAGCTGAAAGGAACAGATTTTGGTCATAATGAAGCAATGAAGAACACGCATACTGCATAAGTTTGTTGGAATTAATTAGAGTAATTACAGTGAGATTTTGAAGGATCCTTCTGGTTGCTACATGGTCGTTTGATTCCTGCTGGATATAGCTCGTCTCCTTCGACTTCGATCCATTGATCTGATTGCTCCCCCTGCATTAAATTTAGCATCGGTATGACATCGACGTAGCCGACGCTACTTAATTGTGGGAAAAAGTTTTGTTGTCGTTGTTGTATCACATTGATCTTGTTTTGATTAATAGAAAGGGTTTAAAGAAGTCTTAGTACTTTGGTAACGGTTTTATCGTACTGTTCTTCGTTGTTTCCTCGTAATGCGCGCTGTAAACAAGAAGAAAAGGAAACACTTGAGCTATTGAAATTAAATTGAAGATCAAAACCATTTTTCTGTTTCCGGGCTGACCTCAAATTCGAGCAACTCCTTCACCTTGAGCGTTCCTTTCGTACAGGCGAGCTCGTGTTGCATCACTTTAATCTGGAAAAATAAGATTAATTCTCAACTCTCTTGTAAACTTAGTTAGAACAATAGATCCGGTAAATCGAAATTACCTTATCCTTGCCTATATTTAATTCCTGGAAGCAAAGTAGAAACAACACATCCAAGTTAGTAATCAATCAAAAATCGATTCCTTCAACTGCTGAAAAAATGGTGAGGTTTGATGTGATGAGAACTGACTGCTAAGAGCTGCGAATTCGCTCGAGCAAGCTGACGATTCTGCTCTTGCTCCCTCTGCAAAGCGAGTCGTAGTCTTTGCATCTCCACTTTGCTGCATTCTATGATCTGGCTGAGAAAACCAATATAACCATGATCACGATCCGATGTGATCTTCAAACGCGCGAATCGAGCAAAGCCAACTAAACGAATTTGTTCATCTTGATCAAACTTACTTCCTATCCTCTAAGAGCCTCAACAATGAAGAATTTTCCTGGAATGTTGAAAAAAACAGTATCATCCATGAGTGCAGAACAGTCGCACGAGTAGATCGAAGTCTACTTCGATGGTTTACGGAGAAAAACACGAATGTTAATGCGATGTTCACCGTCACAAGCCGCGCACATTCCTTTGAGATCGTGGATTTTCTGGCAATCAACTGTTCAGACTCTGGAAAGATCTGTGGAAGCCTCTGAGGAACATTGGTTATATCCGAAATCCTTGTTCTTCCTCTCGTTATCATATTTGCTCCGAACTTCTTCTGTGTTCTTTCTGAATCGGAGATATCTGTTTCAATCAAATGAGACATCGATCAGCAGCGAAACCAAGATCTCGGAAATCTTTCCAGCAAGTTCTCACATATGCTAAGACCTCGTATATCTCTGTTACAAACACTGGATATAAATCGAGAAAGAAGCACATGACGAACACTTTGAATGCTCTCTGAGAGAAAAAGTAATGAATATTCTCCTGTTCTTCCGCGTTCTGGATTTCCACATCTCAACTATTGTAACATCCTGGACTTAGGTCTCCGATCCGTTATCGAGGAAAATTGGCCCATACAACTTGTTGGATTCGAGCCCATATGGAGCCGTTGTCAACCACCCAAAATGCTTAAGCTCAAGTTGTCAAGTAATAACACCCACCACTTATAAACCACACCCACACTTCGTGAGTTTTAAGTATGGCACTATGTTCGGGGTTGGGGTGTTACAACCTCCTCCACTTATATTCGCAACGTCCTCGTTGCGACATGGCCATTCACTTATTCCCAGTGATAGTGGCGGTTGCACGCTCCCGGCTTAGGTCCCTTCGGGTAGCCCTTTCCATTATTAGAGGGAACCCGCTCTGGTACCATTTGTAACGTCCCGGACTTAGGTCTCCGTTCCGTTATCGAGGAAAACTGGCCCTGACAACTTGTTGGATTCGAGCCCATATGGACCCGTTGTCAACCATCCAAAATGCTTAAGCCTAAGTTGTCAAGTATTAATCCCCACCACTTATAAACCACACCCACACTTCGTGAATTTTAGGTTTGGCACTGTGTTCAGAGTTGGGGTGTTACAACTATACTCTTATACCTTAAAATGGATTTACCGGTACAGATGTCGAAATCCGAATAATGGATATGCGGTGTATTAGAATAAAAAGCTAAGCAAGAATCAACAAAAGAGAAGAGGCTGAATTTGGGCAGAACTGCTCTCATTCTAAACCCTAAATCAAAATCTGAACACCACATTTCTATCGACAATAATTTCTATTACGTAGTAGTCAGAGATTAGTGCAACTGCTCTTTTTTAAAAAAATCAGGAATAAAAAATAAGTGCATATTTATCGATCTAGATTTCAACTTGCCCTAAATTCCATCACGAAGGCAGAAAGAAGGAAATTAAATGGAAACCCAACAACAGAAGTGGCACCAGATCTACCCCTACTCTCTCTCAAGATCATAACGATCCAATCTTGATCATGGGTCTTCAGAAACAGTTAGATTTTGGGGCAGCAGAGAGAGCGGAAAGTAAGAGAAAAGAAACGAGATTGGGATTACCTCTATCCTCCAATTGGATCGATCCACTTCTTCTCTCCATCTCAAGGGGATGGGATGAACAGATCTCTCTCTCGCTCGCTCGCTCGCTCGCTCTCTCTCTCTCTCTCTCGTTTTGAGTGGTTGAAGGCGCGTACCGATTAGAGCCGTAGCGGAAGTCTGAAGCTAAATTTGAAAATCGTGGGTAAATTGCATCCTTTGCCGGAAGTTATTTATAATTGCGGCATGAGAGAAAAATATGTGTGCCTGATGTAAATGGAAATGGATGTATAATCATTATATATATATAGAGAGAGAGAATTGTCAATTCATTTTTAACCGTGGTGATGACATTTTATGCTTTTGTTACATAAAGTAATTATATTAGTAAATTATGTCCTTCCTTTTTTTTTTGGAATATCAGTTGTGTCCCTAACTTCTTTCTCTACTATAACTTGTGCCCTTCCGTCATGATTTATTCAACTCATGATGTGATTACGAAGAGCATCATGGTCGGAACAAATTCTCTCCCTCCTTTCCCCTAAACCCACGAGCTCGATCTCCTCTCCTCCCACTATTGTGTGTGGTTGTCTCCTCCCAGAAGGCCTTCGCGAGCATAGGCTCCTGATGTTTAACGACCTCTAGGACAGCAACGAAATCGCAAGGGATGTGGCATCAGGTCGGGTCTTAACAAGACTATCGGGAAGGGCGAGGTGGAGCTGGATGAGGTGGGGTTGGGGAGGAGAAGGATGGGCTGGAGGGGTGAATTTGGGAGAAGGGAGCAGAGGAGGAGGTGCGGGGCAGGTTGGGGAGGAGTTGGGGGAGGAGCGAGGGTAGAGGGGGAGGCACGGGGGCGGAGGGGAGGAGTGGGGGTGGGGGTGACGGGGAGGTGCGGGTGCAGAGGGAGGAGCATGGGATGCGGGTGAGGGGAGGAGCTAGAGGGAGGAGCAAGGGCGGAGGGGGAGGTGCGGGGGTGGAAGGAGGAGTAGTGGGGTAGGGGTGAGAGGGAGGAGCTCGGCGCGGAGGAGGCGTCAGAGGAGGAGCTAGGGCGGAGGTGGGAGGAGATGGGGGCGAGGGGAGGAAGAGCAGGAGGCTGGGGAAGAGGAAGAGAAGCGGAGGAAGAGGAAGAAGATGGGTGAGGAGGAGGAAGAGGATCTGATAACTTTTTGGTCCTTTTTTTAAATTCGATTCCTCTTATATCTCCAGAGTTAACATATGTTTGTGTTGGGTACGGACGGTCACTAATCCAAGGGGGCACATGTGATAGAACAGTAAGAAGTCGATGGCACAACTGATGATACCAAAAAGGGAGGTACGTAACTAAAATTATAATATCTCAAAGGAGAGCACAACTGATAAAAACCTGTATGTGTGTGTTATTTTACAGATCTGATTATCTCACTTATGTCTAATTCCTTATGTCATTTCGAATAGTAAGCACGATGCTATCTTAAAGTCAAAAACCAAATTGGGATTAACACGAAGAATTCCCATAGAGAGTTCATAGAACATCTAGACAAATAATAAAAACACTTCACCCTCGTGTCGGTTTTTTAGGATATGGTCATACATTTTTATAGGATCTTTGCACTTGTGCCTCTCATAGATTATGTAATTACAATTATATCCCTTTCATTTTTTTTCAATAAAAACGCATGTTGCTTGATATTCTTATAAAATATTTTCACAATCCTCTCCTTCTAATATTACACATGCGCCTATTTTACCTCAACAAAAGTGCAAAACTATGAATTTTATAAGAATATAAAAGCGCAAGTGTTATTTTAAAAAATATAAAAACATAACTATAATGTAGAATCTAAAAGGAGCACAAGCATAAAAAACTTTTTATATCCTTAAATAATGTTTATATTCTCTCCATTCAATCATGGTGTAGTGCACCACTTGCACTTATTATGGTTATGTGGTATATTTTTTTTGCTATAATTAATCAGACTTTGACCATTCTTGCAATTGTGCGCCCATTTTTAGGCTTATTTGGTTTCTGAGTTTGATTGTGTTTGGGTATCCTCCCGTGAATAGTAGTTGTTTGAAGGGTTGGATTGATAATTGTGATTGATGTGACATTGATTGTGTATTATATTAACTTTTTTATTGATTATAATATGTTTTTTTCTATTTTAATAAGTTTATTTGAACATGCCAAAGAAATTGTAGCAATCCCAACCCAGAAATGCAGGAATAGAGCTAGGGGTATGCCAGAGTACCCTGGTTTGTCCTGACAACCAAATAGGCCCTTAGTCTCCGGATTGCTCCTTGATTTTATCTTTTACTTTTTTAGAGGTAAAGTTTTATTTCTACTTTAGTTCCAAAATCCACTTTCCTCGCTTTAAATACACGTCTATATTTTTGTTTGTCAATGAATTTAACGAATGGCATCCGTGTCCCTACATGTTTGGTAATTACCAAATAGTCCTTGGAAAGATCTATATTTATTCTTGTTGTACGCTCTTGGCTTTTCGATTCTTCTATAGCATTGTATCATAATTGGGTAGGGTTAAAAAATAAGATTCGATATATCGGTCGTGATTTCGATTCGGTTCTGTAACGTCCCGAGCTTAGGTCACCGATCTGTTATCGATAAAATTGGTCATGACAGCTTGTTGGGTTCAGACCCAAATGGATCCGTTGACAGCCACCCAAAATGCTTAAACTCAAGTTGTCGACTAGTAATCCCCTCCACTTATAAACCGCACCCACACTTCGTGAGTTTTTAGGTATGGCACTACATTTGGGGTTGGAGTATTACAACCTCCCACACTTATATTCGCAACGTCCTCATTGCGACATGGCACATCACTTATTCCCAGTGACAGTGACGGATGCACGTTTTGGGTAGCCATTTCCTCATATCTCTTTGTAGGGGTGGCTCCACCTATCGGGTAACCCTTTCCACTATCAGAGGGAAATCGGCTCTTGTACCATTTGTAATGTCCCGGGCTTAGTTCACCGATCCGTTATCGAGGAAAACTGGCCCTAACAATTTGTTGGGTTCGGATCCAAATGGATCCGTTAACAACCACCCAAAATGCTTAAGTTCAAGTTCTCAAGTAGTAATCCCCACTACTTATAAACCACACCCAAACTTCGTAAGTTTTAAGTATGGCACTATGTTTAGGTTTGGAGTGTTACAGGTTCGTTCAGCATACTTAAGCTTTTAGACTCTGCTTGGTTCCATAAGATGGAAATGTTATTCGATTTAGGTTTGGGAGGTTGGATTCGATTTGTCAAAAATTCCATTTAAAATAAGCTCCGACTATTTTCATTTAAGACACATCTCCGTATCGATAAAATTTACTCGATGACAAACACTCAATAATGTATGTTTTATATCTTTTGTTTTGCTTTTATATATAGTTTGATTCATTTAACCTTCACGGAAGTCTTATATTATTGAGCATGAGCCAAAAATTAGTAACTTCTATCAATACATGCACGCACGCATTCATACACATATCTATATAGATTTAAGCATGTATATTTACATATGCATACATTAAATTAAGAGCATTTTACCTAAGGAACCCTATAAATTTTGTAAACGATCTCTACAACCTTTGAAACATCGCAATCCCCTATTCGACTCCGTAAACTTGCTAACTCTTATAGTATAGGTCTTGCAGTTAACTCCCATTCATTTAGCGGTTAAAACTAACCGGATTTCGTGAATTTCTTTTTCATAATACCCATTTTATTTATTAAAATTACAAAAAAAATTATCATCCCTTCTCCCTCCTGCCTCCTCCACGACATCCCCTTTCCCTCCCCCATTCTGTCCTCGATCGACGCATTCTCTCCCTCCGTCGCTCCTCCTCCCACCTCCTCTCCTCTGCTTGTTGTGACTCCGGCCACTTCCACTCCTCTGTCTCCTCTACCTCCTCCCTCACCGATCGGGTCAACTCCAAGGTCCGCCAAGTAGACCTCGTGATCGGAACATCACGAGCAGCTCCAAGGTCCCCTCTGCCTCGACCCGACCTCCACTCCCCCTCCCACCGACCTCCGCCCAGATCCCCCTCACCCCTCATCCCCTCCACCTCCGCCCCGCCTAGGCCTCCTCCCTGACCTCCCCTCCCCCTCCCACTGACCTCTGCCCAGATCTCCCCTCACCCCCTATGCCTCTGCTTGCCCATACCTCCCCTCTGACCTCCATCCCTCCCCTCCCACCGACCACCATCCCGAACCCCCCTCATCCCCTTTGCCTCTACCTGCCCAGGCCTCCCCTCTGACCTCCTCCCTAACCTCCCATCACCCTTTCTCCGCCCAGCAGCCTCCTCTTCCTCCCCTTGCTCCACCACATCCTCCCTCTCCGACCCACATCCCATGTGCCTTCCAGGACCTTTGACCACTTTCCATGTGTCGCCCCGACCTCGACACCTCTCCACACGCCAACCATGGGGTGTTACGCAGGAGTTCTTCGTGGGCTGCAGAGACCCTGAGGTGCTCCATCGGCCCCTCATGCTTCGGCGGTCCCTACTTGCTCCCAGCATCATGGCTGCAACACCTTTCCACCACCGAAAGGCAAAGGAAGAGGAATGAGGAGGAGAGAAAAAGGAAGGAGAGAGAGATGAGGAAAATCCCACCGTTGGATCTGCTGCAATTTGATTAACCCAATTTAAACCCAAGTAAGTTAATCCAAGAAGTCTCAAATTAAAAGCAGGGATTGTGGGGTAAGATGGAGCAAGTTTACGGGATCAAAGAGGGGAATTTTGATATTTCAAAGACCGTAAAAGTTATTTACAAAATTTATAGAGTTCATGGGATAAAAATACCTAAAATTAAATCAAACTTTTTAACGAACGGTAACCCAA
The DNA here is from genome assembly GCA_037367405.1 of Ottelia alismoides. NCBI lineage: Eukaryota > Viridiplantae > Streptophyta > Magnoliopsida > Alismatales > Hydrocharitaceae > Ottelia > Ottelia alismoides. Next base: position 1,587,654 of record JAZKJV010001376.1, read on the forward strand.
GCATATCTTACTTTATTCATGGTCTGACAGTTCATATCATCGGATCTCAACACATTGTCCACAATCAATTTTTTTTATTTTCGAACTGAATCTTAATTGAATTCTTAACGAAATCAGACCGCAGCGAATGCCAACTTTTAGAATATTTTGACAATTTTAATCGTAACATGCATGCACTCTTTATTAATAATTTTTTACGTTAAACCTCTGGAATGCTTAACATGCGCATGATAATCCGTATCCATATGGCTGATGGAGACGTTTTTAGCAAGTAAATTCAGACATACTTGCCAAATAAATAAATAAGTAAATAAATTTAACAATTTTTCTAAATAAGAACTAAAATGAGGAGCCAATAACAAATTGTGAATATAATTAAATATATTGAATACAAATCCAGAAAATTAAAAAATAATAATCTTTTTTTAAGCTTCAGATGTCATCGCCATCTTCACTTTGGGGTCTGGATTGGATAATGACTCGTGCACCAGAAATTAACCTGCAACATATTTTTGCATTTTTAATTATGAGAATATTGCAGTAAATAAATAGACAGAAAAATAGATATTTCACATTTTTTTCTATTAAGCCTTCTTATTTACACCCGGTTTTCATTGCTATTTTAATCAAGGGTTTTTTTACGCTTGTATTCCTCTGAGATTCTGCAATTACGATATATCCCTACCTTTTCTAAAATAGCATTTTTACCCCTGTATTTTTACAATATTCACAGTACTGCCCTCTCTTCTTACATTTATGCTCCCATATTACATTGGTAGAAGGGCAGTGATGTAAATTTAGTAAGAATGCATGGTATGTTGCAAAAAATATAGGGGCATAACTATAAGAGGTAAATGGGGCTGCCCCCAGGGAGTAGCCAACTTGGCTACTCCCACCCCTATTTTTCCTTCATTTTTTATTTTTTTGGAAAATAAAAATTTGTATATTCATCATTATATCCCTCTCACATTCTATTAAAATTTCGTCAGAAACAGAGACTCCTACGGCCTCCATCCAAACATGGTCGATTTAAAAAATCATGCGACCGTTAAAAAAATGACGTCTGGATGGAGGGCTTAGGAGTCTCTGTTTCTGACGAAATTTTAATAGAATGTGAGAGGGATATAGTGATGAATATACAAATTTTTATTTTCCAAAAAAATAAAATAACGACGGAAAAATAGGGGTGGGAGTAGCCAACTTGGCTACTCCCTGGGGGCAGCCCCATTTTACCCTAACTATAATTATAATTTTTTGAGTATATAGAACTATAAATCGCTTTCTTTAATCATGTAATGATTTTTACACCATGCCCCCCCAAAATTACGCCCAATTACATAACAACCCTTATGATTTTTTAATCAAACCACTGCCCATGTAAATGCACCCCTAGCTTTTGGATATAGACATATTTGTTAGAATAAAATTATAGGGGTACTGGGATAATTACAAAGATTGCTACGTAGAAGTATATTATTTGGATTAAGAATTCAGGAGTCGCGACGTAAAAAATCCCTACTATTATATTAGAAAAAGTCCCTAATTTCAATGTCGTACATACTTTAAAAAGTAACAATGTAGTACTTGAACTTTCAAATTTGTCTCATTGCGGTCCCTGACTATTGAAATTTAAGGTTAAAATGATAAAATAATCAACTAAATTTCAATGGTGAAGAACTACATTGAGACAAATTTAAAAGTTCGGATACCACATTGTTACTTTTGAAGTTCATGTATGATATTGAAATCAGGTGTATAGTTGAGGAATTTTATTGTAATTTATTTAATTTCTTATTTATGTAATAATACACATAATCCCATGCTTTCCAATCGAATATTTTTTCCTCGACGTGCGGTATATTATTATATGCGGAACTTAGACATTCATGTGTTTCCCTTCGGATTCAAGAGATTTTTACATCATGGCTCCTAAGAACGTATTCAATTACACAACAACCCCGATAACCTTTGTAATTACAACATGACTTCTATAATCATAGTATGTTTACACATATGTCTCTGTCTAAGGGGTGTGGTGTAATAGTTTGTGAGTTTACATAAATCTAGGTAATAAGAAGATTAAATCGCGTTTGAATATTGGGTTTTTATACTTGTGCCCCTCTGAAATTCTACAACTATATGTATATCCTTATCTTTTTAACAATAACGCATGGAGTTAATCCCCACTGAGGTATTAACTTTGCAAAATACTCCTCAAAATAGGGGCGACTTGAAAATAATTCTCACAATAGGCATATATCGGCAAAATGTATGTTGCTTCGTGTACGATTTGTCGTGCCACATGAACGACGAAAAGTTGCACAACGCTCAAAATCTGGATTTATGGGCCCCTCTCGTCCGTCCATGTCGTACGGCAAATCTTTTGCCGTGCATGGAACATGAAGCGTCAATCGATTTGTTGATATATACCTATTCTGGGAAATATTTCCGCGTCGTCCTCATTTTGGGTAATTGTCCCCCCCCCCCCTCTTTGGTAAACTCCGCTAACGCATGAGCCCATGTATTCTCACAAAATTCACGGTATCGCCCATCCATTAAGGTAAAATGGGAGCGTACGTATAGTGATAAAAGGGCATAATCGTGAATTCTATGAGAATATGAGGGTACAATTGTTACTAAAAAAGGTAGGGGCATAATTATAAGTATAGAATCTCGAAAGGACACAAGTGTAAAAAAGGTGAGGTAGCTCACCTTTCTTCGATCTTCAAGACCTTCTCCTCCCCCTTCTCCATGCAAATACAACCCGCTTTGTGGGGAACACCTTTCCGCGAAAGCACATTACTAGATGCTAGATTGGCGTTGAACTCACTCTTGGGCTTAGAAAACCTCGAGGAGACTCGAGTGCTCTCTACTACCTTCATCGTTGTCGTCGTCTTCTTCTTATCATCACGAGCAATCGTCGCTAGGTTCTTGTCCCTCCTCTCCCTTATCATCTCCGATGGCGATACACAGCTCCTGCATCAAACGTGAAACTATATCGGTGTATCTTTCGTTCTTAACTATGCCTGCTTCGTTAGCAACTATATATAAACTCTCTAGGGTTAGATCTTTGGCTTCATGATGTAATCTCTTTTCAATTTTCTTAAAAAATGAAAAAAAATAATAGATATATTATATCAACAACAAAATGTGTCTAAAACGACCCATATTTTAAAATATGGTCTTAAAAAATCATAATTCTCCCCCTTTGTTATTACACTTAAGTTCAAATTTTACCTTCTTATCGGAAGGGTAGAATTGTGAGTTTCGTAAGAATAAAGGGACAAGTGTTTTTGCAAAACATGTTGGGGTATAAGTGTAATTGCATAATTTCATAGGGTATGAGTTTAAAAATCTTTTAGAATATTTCATCATGAACAAAGTCGAAGATATTCATTGTTATATGAGGAAAGGGATCCTACTCCATTGAGTAACTTAGCTGATCCATTTTCTTTTTTTCTGATTTTTTTTTGAAATATAGTTTCATGGATTTTCTAACTACATCCCTCTAATATGTCATTCAAATTTCGTCAGAAATAGATACTCTTATGCCCTCCATTTAGAACAGGTAATTTTAAAGGTCTTAGATTTGTTGTAATTTACCTGTTCTGGAAGGAGGGCATAAGAGTATCTGTTTCTGATAAATTTGAATGACATGTTAGAGGGATATATTTATCAAAATCCATTGAAGCATTTAAAAAAATTTAAAAAAAAAAGTGGAAAAAAAAAGAAAATGGAGTAAGTAAGTTACCTACTCCATGAAGTAGAATCCCTTTCCTCTTGTTATATTATACTTTATTGTAAATATATTAAAGATAAAGAATTTCGAAAATTAAAGATGATTTCACAATGAATAACATACGTTCCTATACATTTAACATCGAAAGATATAACAGTGAATCGTCAAATTATTTCCTACAATTTGTTATGATTTTTCAAGTAAAAAATTATATATTTTATATTTCACAAATCTCGAGTATCTACTGTGCTGACATTGTATAACATAATATTTTTTTATAATTATACCCTTTTTAGATCTTTATAATATTTGTTATATTTCTCCCTTTTTTTTAATATCAGTTGTGTTCCTATATTCTTAAAAAACTCACAGTTTTGCCCTTCTATAATATCAATTATGACCCAACTTTACATTAACAGAAGGGCAGCAGAATTGTGAATTTTGTAAAATGGTAAGGGCACAACTGATATAGCAAAAAAGGGAGGAGGTGTAACTGATATTGTAGAAGTAAAGAGAAGCTTAAGTATAAAAACATATAATATTCATTGTTATATTTTAAACAATGTATGCATAGCGACAAATATATCACTACAACATAATTGAGCTATAGTGGCATTTTTTCAAAATCCTTCGCTAAATTAACCGTTGTTAAATATATAATGACGATATTATTCATTGCAAAATGAATTTTTGTACTCGAAATTAGCGACGAATATCTTATCTATCATTATATCATTAGCAATGGTCTATATAATGACGCTTATCCATTTTATTTTTCAAAATATCAACTAATCGTCGCTAATTTTTTTGTTCAAAATTTAATGATGATTAATTATAAGTTTGAAAAAAGTAACAGATAGGCGTCACTATATAGACCGTTGCTAATGATATAATGACATATATGATATTCGTAGCTAATTTCGAGTACGAAAAATCATTTCGCAATGAATAATATCGTCATAATTATATATTTGGCTGCGGTTAATTTTAGTAACGGATTTTGAATAAACCGTCACTATATCTCAATTTTGTTGTAGTGTAAGTCATATTTTGCATTGAAATGATTGACTGTTTAAGCAAATGTTAATTAAGCTCACTAACCTCTCTCCTAATCCTTGAGAGGAAGACCTCTTGAGAGCACCACCACCTCCCTCGTCTCTCCTCCCATGCATCTCCGCCAAGCTCCCACTGTGCCACTCCCTCCTCCCCGCCGCCCTCCTCCGGTCCACCGCCACCCGTCTCGTCCTCGGGCTCGGCAACGACCCGCAAGTTATGAGCTGCTTGAGCACGTCGCCGGCCCTCTTCTTCGCCTCCACGGTGACCCTCGGCTCGATGCGCATCAGCGCCTCGAGCGTCTCCGCCTTCGGGGGAGGCGACATCCACCTGTTAGACCCCACGGTTGCGTCCGTCTGCGTGGAGGCGTCGACGGTGGTGGTTGCGGTGGCGATCTTGGTTGGAGATGTGCTCTCGGAGGAAGAGCTCAGGTTCCGATGTTGATCTGCTTCTTCCGGTGATGCTGTCGCTGTTTTCGTTTCTGCAATATAATATAAGTCAAAACTTTGATGTCAAAATTGGATTATGTAAAATGAATGAAGAGTTTTTTACAATTGCACTCTTCTGAGTTTTGCTAATAACACTCATGCCCCTGCATTTTTGATAATTACACTTGCATCCATTTTTCACAGTAGGTTTTTTTACACGTGCACCTCCGAGATTCTACCATTAGAGACTTTCCTACCTTTTCTGAAGAAATACTTATACCTATTTTTTAAAAAAATGAAAGTTAAAGTAAAATAGGGGTATAATTGTAATAACATAAGGAATAAGGAAATATTGTAATTTTTGTAAGAGTGCATGAGCACACATGTTATTGCAAAAAAAAGTTAGGGCATAACAATAATTGTAAAATGTCAAAGGGACAAAAGTGTAAAAATCCTTTTAAAAATTCACAATAACACCCCCTTCATGGGGATGCAAACGGTCGGATACGGATACATATATAGGTATTACCATATCCTTATCCTTTTTTAAATACAAATGCGGATATGAATATTGACGGATATTGAAACTATCTTACCATATCCTTAAAAAACGGATACGGGTGTAAAACGAATATTGATCACACGCAGGTAATATTAGAAATACTCTATAGAATCGACTTAAATATATAAGAATTGGATGGAAAATACATGATATTAATTTACTAAATGTGTTTGTATTTTAAAAATTGTATAAATATGATAAAAGGATGTAGAGATTTATATATGATTTAAAATAAATCTATGACTATATTTATATATGAAAATGGATATACAGATACGGATACGGATGTTTGCGGATATCAGAACGATATCCATATCCGCATCCATTTTAAGACGGATATGGATACGGATGTCAAAATATCTATAAAACGAATACGGTGACGGATCGGATATGGTTATATCCGTATCCGTTTGCATCCCTACCCCTTCATGTTGCCCCTTTCTATTTTCGACGTTTTTTATTTTTTTTTGAAAAATATCACCATGTATGTATATCTATATATCTTTCGTATATGTCATTCGAATTTCGTCAGAAATAAAGACCTATATGTTCGTCATCTAGAAGAGGTCGATTACAACAATGTTTAGACCATTAAAATATATGTTCTATATGGAGGGCATATGAATCTCTGTTTTTGATGAAGTTCGAATGGTATATTGGAGATATATATAGATGAACATACATGGTGATATTTTTCCAAAAAAAATGGGGGAAAATACCCATATTTTCCTTCATATATCACACTGACGGAAGTACACTGCTGTGCTTTATGAAAAAATATACTATGATAAGTGTAATTTAAAAAAACAGAGGTATAGATGTTATTGGAGAACTCTGAAGGACACAAATGTAAAAGGGTCATATGTGGCTGCCCCCTAGGGGCAGCCAACATGGCTGCCCCCGCCTTATTTGGGCAAAATTTTTTATTTTTTTTGAAAAATAACACCATTTACATTCATCCCTATATACCATTCGAATTTCGTCAGAAACAGAGACTCCTACGGCCTCCATCCGGACAGTAATTTTTTAACGGTAACAGGATTTTTTTAAATCGATACCATCGAGATGGAGGCCGTAGGAGTCTCTGTTTCTGACGAAATTCGAATGGCATGTAGGAGGGATATATGGATGAATATACATGATTTTATTTTTCAAAAAAAAATTAAAAAACACCGAAAAATGGGGCGGGGGCAGCCAACAGGGGCAGCCCCATTTTTTCCAATGTAAAAATCCCACTATGGAAAGTTTGCTTACCCATTGGAGACACATCTAAGATCTCTGAGCCTTTGAGAATGTACTCATTTCCACTTGCAGGGACTATGAGATCATCCTTATCTACATCATGCCATACAAATCCATTCTTGTAGCTCCTGATCAAATTTATTTACGAAATATTTTATCAAATAATAAAGAATGTAAAACCTGACACATTTTACTAAGGAAATTTTACACTTGTGCCCCTTTGTGATTTTACATTTACAATTATACCCCTATTTTTTAACGTTTTCACTGTGCTCCTTTATTATTAAAAAATCTACAATTTTGTCTTTTCTTTAAGGTAAAATAGGGGCATGAGTGTAATAACGGACGGACAGAATTGTGAACTTTACAAGAAAATAGTGTCACAAGTGTTGCAATCATTTCCTCTTGTTCGATTTGGGATGGTAATTCTTCTTTGAATAAATTGATCACCTCATTTCCAAGTCATCATCCGAAAAGAGGATTTCATGTGTTTTAACATCATTTAGTGATAAGCTTGCATCTCTAATATTCTCAACGATGTCACGGTCTTCTACAGTCGATTATGGCTCTCTTCTCTCATATGTGCTCTCTGCGGCTTTCGACTCGGTGATCATATCCATGGTGACCTTGTCACTGCAGGAGCGGAATAAAAAGGCATAGGCATAATTCTAATTGCAGAATCTCGAAGGAGCGCACCATTAATTATATATCTCCGAGCACTCTAGTTTCATCTCTTTTTTCTATCAATGATCACCTTATCTTCATTCCGCTCTGACTAGGCTCGACCTAGTGAGAGTACTAGACTCTTGGGAACTCAAAAGTAAGATGGCCATTCATCGGGTTCACCCATATCAGATGGCATTTCTGTTATGTTGGTACGATCCTTATCAGCTATTGAAATGGTCAACATGCCTACTTACGCACAACATGACCTGATAAACAATCTAATGTGTATTTTACGATCGATTTTTTCTTTAGTTAGAGTTGGGATTAAAAAAAGACAAATACACTAAGAACTATAATAATAACTATTGAAACAAAAACTAACTTGTTGCTTCGTATTGATGACATCCCACAAAACACAAGTGTGGAAAACACCTAAACTTAATTTTTACACTTGTTTCCTTGTGAACTTTTTAATGTCACTTATAGCCTTACTTATTTTATAATAATATCCATTTTCTCTCAAAATATCACTAATAACATAAAGGATTTTTTACATTTGTGCCCTTTTGAGAATATGCAATTACACTTATACCCCTATGTTTTTGCAATAAAACTTGTGCCCGTGTATATTCTTATAAAATTCACAATGCTGCCTTTTGTTGTTACAGTGATGCCCGATATTATGATTTTTTAAGAATATATGAACATAAGTGTTATTGCAAAGAAGGAAGGATCATTTCTATAATTACATAATTTTGAGGGGTATAAATATAAAAACCGCCTTACCGTCAATGCATGTTGGTCAAACCATGCATGAGAGATGAGGTAGAAAGATTGAAATAAAAAAAACAACAAACTACAAACTATTCTTACTTTTTAGTACCTCCATCGTAAGATAACTAAAAAAATGAGGATGGGAGAGTTGGATGTAAAATATTTTAGAATGGCTGAAGATTGAAATGACTAAAAACGAATTTAGGTGTACTTATGGATTGTTATTTAAATATATATTTTTTTAGTCCTTTGACCCTCATATCTCATCAACATAAGTTAATGGCAATGACACAAATATTGTTGGTAAATTTCTATATTAACACAAATGTAAACATCTCATAAAATAGATAAAAAATGATTTTTATATGTAAGGTTTTTATCGGTTGTGCCCCTATGAGATATTGCAATTTCAGTTATGCTCCTCTAATTTATGAAATATCAGTTGTGCGCCAACTTTCTTACAAAATTCGTAGTTCTGCTCTTTTGTATTATGAGTTATGCCTCTACTTTACCTTAATAGAAGTGCAAAACTGTGAATTTTATATGAAGGAAAGGGCATATCTGATATTCCAAAAAAGATAAGGGCATAATTGAAATTGCAATATCATAGAGGGGCACAACTGATAAAAAACCCTTATATGTATATCCTTCCGAGTTCATGCAATCACACTTATGCACACATATTTTTTCCAATTACACTTGTGCCATCGTATTCTTATAAAATTCACAGTAGCGTCCTTTTATAAGAATGGTGTTCGGTTCGGGAATAAGCACGAACAAGAATGAGTAATAAGGAGAATGATGGTCTATTTTCTGTTTGGCTGGAAAGACAAGAATAAGAATAATAAGCTAGAATAAGGGTAGGTAAAGTAGAGAAGATAGGAATAAAGGTGGATTAAGACGAAAAAATGGGATGCGAGTGGAAATAGCCTGTACCGAACAGGAAATTGACCCCTTGTTCGAAACCTTATTCTCCAAATGAACATGGTCTAAGTGTAGTATAATGACACGAGTGTAATAATGGAAGGACACAACTGTGAATTTTATAATATCAAAGGCAGGTAAAAGTGTAGTTACAAAATAAGCTAAGGGTATAAGTTTTGCAGCAAAATCTTAGAAGGGTACAAATATAAATATCCTTATAAATAAATAAATAAATAAAACCCCTCACCTCTTGCAGGACCATGAGAACATGGCCACCATCCTCCTCCCCCTCAGCACGCAAAGCTTACTGATCACATCTGCACAAAAACCACAACCAGAAAACAAAACACAGACAATTCAAACCACCGCATTCATATCATCAAAACGGTCATCTCTGCAATTGGGTACCTCTAATTTCTCTGTTTTTTTTCTCTGGGAATACTAATCTCACCTCTCAAGAACAGGCCCTGAGGATTGGTGATGGACACCTCGACGAAGTGGGGGTGCTCGATCTGCCATCTCCTGCTCAGATAGTACACCACCTGCGCCTTCGAACCCATCTGCAGATCCTTCTCGTCGCTGTCGGCGGAGGCGAGGTGGTGCTCCGGTGGAGATCGCGACGGCCTCCTCTCTTCTGTGGAGCTCCTCCTGATCCTCCTCGTGCTGTTCTTCTTCTCCATCGGAGATCTGAAGGGGGAGAGGAGAGAACCCAATTGCTTGTGAGTGGGGTGAGGAGAGGACTAATGGTGAAGAAGCTATGGAAGTGTAGTAGGAATGAGAGGGTGTTTTTGAAGGCATGATATTATATATTTATATATGAGAAATATGTGTTTTTACACTTATGTCCTTTTAAATTTTTTCAATAATATTTACTTCAGAATTTTTTGGATAAATTAAAAAAAATCCCTGGTTATGCATCAAATCCAAGTTATGTGCATTGTTTAACAAAAAAGAGATCCGATCTTATTTTTTTGGTTTAATACAAGCTTCCATAATCATTCACAACCCTTTCATCTTGTTGTTAAACGCAAAGGATTTGTTTGGTTGCTGGGTTGGAGTAAGTTGGGGTAACCTGATTTGAATAGTAACTGTTTGGGATGGTTATGAGGGTTGGAGAGAGTTGTAATAAGAAATGTGAAGTGATGTCACTATGACTTGTGATGGATTTTCAGCCTAAGAAATGAGAGGGGTAAATCGGGTTATCTCGGGGTAACCCGGTTACCAAACGAGCCCTAAGGGTATGTTTGCTTACTATGATGAGGTGGGTTGGGGTATCCTCATGTGAATAGTAACTATTTGGATGGTTATGATGCTTGGGAGAGGGTTGGAATAAGGAATGTGATGTGATGTCATCTTGATTTGTGATGAATTTCCAACCTATGAATGTAGGGGGATACACCACGTTATCCCGAGGTAACTCGGTAACCAAACGAACCCTAAGGAACATTCATTTTGGAGATAAGCATGAATAAGGATAAGGAATAAAGAGGATAAGGGAATATTATCTGTTCGACTAAAAAATAGGAATAAGGAGAATAAGATGGAATAAGGGTAGGTAAGGTGGAATAAAGATATGAATAAGTGTGGAATAAGGTGAAATAATCTGATGTTGATGAAATCGTCGTACTCTTCAGAATCGCGTCAGACGAGGAATTGACCTCTTGTTTCAATGCTTATTCTCCAAACAAACATGGCCCAGATGAACGAAACTTGATCTTTTAAAAAAAAACCCAAGATAGTCTTAATTTTCCTATCGTTGAAATGGAGGGGCATACATGTAAATAAATGTACTTAGCATGGATATGTGTACAATTATGTAGAGTGTAGGGGCCTATGTGAATTGGAAAATAAGGAATCTTTGGGGGTGGAAGTGATAATTGGTACCTACTCGACAACAAGAAAAAGGATGCAAAGTGCAAACAAGCAAATAAATACAAATAGAATGGGCTGTGAAGCACATGTGGCTTTGCAAAGGCCATGTTGCATTTGCTCTACAAAGGTAGGTGACATGTATTATTAATATCACTTTAGTGAGATTGGCTGAGCTAGTAGATCTAATCTAGACGGTTATTTCTCTCAAAGGGACTTTTTACACTTGTACCCCTTTGAATTCTTCCAATAACACTTATGCCACTGACTTTTTTTTTGCAATTACACTCATGTTCATATATTTTTTTTGAAAAAGTCAGAGTAAAACTTGGTTGCTACTCGAACCAAGCTGTAAGGAACAAATCTATCTTCGAGTTCGGTTCAATAAGAAAGATCGAAAGTTCGAGTTAGAGTTTGGTTTGATAAATGTTCGATAAGATATGTTTGAGTTCGTTTAAAAATCAAGCATTCGAGTCCGGGTCGTTAAAAGTTTGTTAACGCTTTAACTTAACTCAGAGTTGTGTATATGAACAAGTTCAAGACTGAAGTTCGATAACAAGATTTGATAAACTGTAAAAATAAAATATAGGGCAAATTACAATTTGGGTTATCATCTATGAGTCTGATCCCAAAATGGGTCCCGATCTTTAAACTGTAACGATTCGGGTTTCAGGACCATTTAAGAAATGGAAATTTTGGGGTTCGTGACGAATATGTCCTTGTTGGCAAGGAAATGGGGGTTGGGTTCCAACTTTTAAACAAGGGCATACTCATCATTAGCCCCAAAAAGTTCCTTACATTAATGACCCTGGGACCGAATCGTTACAATTTAAAGATCGGGACCCATTCTGAGATCGAACCCATAGATGGGGACCCAAATTGTAATTTACCCTAAAATATATTCAAACTAAATTGGTACAAATCCCAATAAATATCATATGTCTTTAACCCAAAAATCATCTTGTGTACGATGTGCATACAGAAATACACACGCATATGTATATGTAGATCAAACTCGAACTTTTATCGAGCGAACATATGTTGTGTTCATGTTCGGTCTGTTAAGCTATCAAACTAAAATTTATCATTCAGGTTCAGCGCGTTTAGAAATAAAAGAATATTTTTCGAAATTTTATCGAGCGAACTCTAATCGAATACAAACATTTTCAGTTCAATTAGCAGCCCTAAGTAACACCTCTGGTTATTGCACTTGTGCTTCTATGATACTCTATCAGACAAGTGACACTGTGAATTTGGTAAGAATAAGGTCACAAGTGTGATTGCAAAAAGTTGGGGGCATGAACGACAGTGAAAAAACTTGGGAGGGTACAAGTGCAAACATCCCTTTTAAAATAGGGATAGATTGTCTAAAATATCCCAAAGTTTTAACTTATAGGTTAACAGTATATATGCTTCTAATAAAAAGGATGTTTTCACCATCACCTCTTTAATTTTGTCCCATTACACCATAACCCATATAAGCTTTGAGTTTTTACACTTGTGCACTTCTTAGTTTCTTTAAATATGCTTATGTCTCTACTTTTTTTCAATAATAATTGTGCCAGTGTATTCTTACAAATTTCACAATAATGCCTTACGGTAAATATAAATAAGGGCATAAGTGTAATAACTGAAGGATATACTATGAATTTTGTAAGATTACATGAGCACACATGCTATCAAAAAAAAGATAGTGACATAAATATATTTGCAGAAACTCAGAGTCAAGAGGTATACAAGTGTAAAATCCTCCCATAAGTTTGTACTTACACTGCAACCTCTATTATCCTATTCTATGTAATACATACACCATATCCAAGGATTGTGGTATAAGAGTTAGTGAGATTACAAGGGCCAAGGTGAAATTTACAAGGATCGTGGTGTAATTACATAGATTACAGGGATTATTATAGTACAATTCGGATCAAGGTTTTAAAAATCGGACCGGACATCGAACCGGTTAGTCTTCGGTTTGGTCCAACCGGGTCGGACCATCTGTCCTCACCGGTCGGACCGGTGATGATGTCAGCATGACATCATCATTCATATCGACTCGAAAAAACTGGATCGAGCTTAATTTACTTATCCGACCGGTCGAACCGGTTTTTTGAATCGATAAAACCGGACACATATATGTAAATATGTATTTATATATCAATGAAATAATCGTTTAAAATTTCAAATCTTTCAACAGAAAAATATGATTGTCTATTTCGAATAAAAATATATAAAAAGTGGTCACATTTTCTAGCATTATATATGAATATATTATTGTAATAATTTATTTATAGTTACTTCTAGAAAATTACTCCAAAAAAGTAGTGGCACAAGTTATATTCCAAAAAGAGAGGCGCATAACTGAAATCGTAGAAGTTAAGAACGGTACAAGTGATAAAAAAACCATATTATTTCATTATTTAAATCTTTATTTTTAAAAAATATACTAAACCATTAAAACCGGGTCAACCTGATCCAACCATCCAAGTCAACCCGGTCTGACCACCGGTTTGACCCGATTTTTTTATTTTCTTTTTTAATTAATTACCTAAAACCGACCGAACCGGACGGATCGAGGCCGGTTCCCGATCCAACCGGTCCGACCGGCCGGTCCGGTCTGGTTTTTTAAACCCTGATTCGGACAAGATTTTAAGGGTCGCGGTGTAAAATTCCCTAAAAATCAGGGTGGCCTTTGGCAAAATGGTTACGAAGTTTTTAAAAAGGGTAGAAATTGATGCTCCAAAATATTTCAACTTTCTTTCAAAACCCTTTTATATATGGAAAAGGAGCTTAAACTTGAAGGTGAAGGTAATTACCTACTCCCGACTTGTTTATTATTTTTTAATTCTTTTGAAATAAAATCTGGGGGAATTAGATCACCATATATTAACATGGTGTCATTTCAAACTCAACTTAATTCGAAACTTCTATCATCTCCATCAGGACGACTGAATTTAAACGGTCTCAGAATTGTTGAAATTGACCCCGTCTAGATGAATATGTTAGGAATGTTTGTTTTGCATGGAACTTGAAACGCGTACTCCGTAAATATATTACGCAATTTCCCCTAAGGTTTCCTTCAAAAATTTCAAAAATAATGAAAAAATCGAGTTATCTACACCCCCGGTCTAGGCTCCAGCTCCCTTTATATATTTACACCAAACTTTAAGATATATTGTGAAATTTATCCTCAAAAATAAGGATTTTTTATAATCACGTCCATCTTAGATTCTGCAATATCAGATATGCCCCCTCGTTAGTATCAGTTATGCCTATATCTTATTGCATTGTTATCACCTATACCTTTCCGTTGGATTCGTTGTTGGTGTGATGAGTCAAACCATGATTTATACAAACCAGTTCGATTTAATAAAATGTCTTACAGTTGTACCCCTGCAATTTTCAAAAAATTACTCTTGTATCCTTCTTTTTCCTTTTCAGTTACCTTTGCAGTTTAAAATAATGTTCGGTTGGGAAGGGAACGGACAGAAACTAACCCAAAGGATACAACTATTAATTGTCTAAAAAGACATATGCACAATTGATATTATAATTCAGTCAGCTGACCCTGCGTGCTCGCGATGTTTGGGAGAGGTGGAAGATGCTGACCACCTTTTCTTCGGGTGTGAAAGCTCAAAGAAGGCATGGGAGTTATTTGGGAACCACACGATCAACGTAGATGGTGTCTCTGATTTCTGGGATTTCATTGGAGCAAACTGGATTGGTTCAGAGAGGGAAAGATCGAGCGTTTTAGCTATGATTTGGGCAATGTGGCTTGCCAGGAATCATGTGATTTTTCGTCAGGAGCGTTGTTATGGAGAGAATATTGTCGCGCATGCTCGAGCGTTAGCGGAGCATTGGAACTTGTAATTTCTTTCATGTATCTAACCTGTATACAGGCGTGTACTCTTTCTGGTGATTAATGGTGAAGTTTTTGGGCACTCATCTATACGGTGAAGGCCCTTTTTTCTTTCAAAAAAAAAACAATTGATATTATAAAAGAGGTTAATGGGGCTGCCATTGCGTCATTTTCAGTATTTTTTTTATTTTTTTCAAAAAATATCGCCATGTGTATTCATATCTATATTTCTCCTACATGTTATTCGAATTTCGTCAGGAACAGAGACTCCTATGGCCTCCATCCAGACAGACATTTTTTAACGGTAACAGGATTTTTTAAATCGACACCATCTCGATGGATGCCGTAGAGTTTCTGACGAAATTCGAATTGCATATAGGAGGGATATATGGATTAATATACATGGTGACATTTTAAAAAAAATAAAAAAAACACCGAAATAAGAGCGTGGAGCAGCCATGTTGGTTGCCCAGGGGACAGCCCCATTAAATCCATTATAAAAAGCGAGAGGCATAAATGATATTGCATAATCTAAGAGGCACACTAACGGCAAAAAAATAGGGTAAATTACAATTTGGGTCCTCATCTATGGGACCGATCCCAGAATGGGTCCCGATCTTTAAATTGTAACGATTCAAGTCTCATGACCATTTAGGAAATGGAAATTTTGGGGTTCATGACGAATATGCCCTTATTGGGAAGAGAATTGGGGTTGGGTTCCAACTTTTAAACAAGGGCATACTTGTCATTAGCCCCAAAAAGTTCCTTACATTAATGGTCCTGAGACCCGAATCGTTACAATTTAAAGATCGGGACCCATTCTGAGAACGGATCCATAAATGGGGATCCAAATTGTAATTTATCCAAAAAAAATACCAAAAATAATTGGAAATCAGTGAGCCTGCCATGGTATCACTTTTAGAGTAACAGCTGTTGGGTCTGACATGGGATTAAATGTACAGAAACGGGACCCTTAGCACATATATTTTTAATGATCATTCATTCCAAAGGGCTGACTCATAAATAGTCAAATCTGCCCTAAGTTAAGTGAAGAGCATGTGAGAGGTTGGGTCAGGTTATGTGTGCATTCTAAACCCAACTTCCTTTTTGTTGCATCCTACTAAAGAAAGCCATTGGTAAATTGCACAAAATCCCCTAAATTATACTTTAATTTAAATGTCATATTTGAAATATACCTATCTTTGTTATTTATACTTGTGCCCCCACAAGATTATGTATTTAAAGTTAGATCCCTTCCTTTTTTGCAACCGCTCCGTGGGCTCTCTCATCTTTCCTCGCAACGAAGTTGATATTAGTTAGTTGGTTGGTTGGTTGGTTGGTTTCCTATTCACCTCTTCTGACTTATGAGGATGTCCATGAATGAGAAATTATAGATCGAACTGCCGAATCAAAAAAATTAGGTGTTATTATAGTCATAGTATCGGCTAAGTTCGTGGGCTGGAGATGGAAATAAGCGGACTCGAACCGTTGGCATCCGCCACAGGGTAAATTACATTCTCTCAGGCTTCCCCAAATGATGCTACCATAGAGGTCAACGATGGACAAGAACTCCTCCCCAAACACAGCTTACAACTTTCATCGTATTGTGCTCTCCAAAGAGCAACTCTTCTCATAATAGAAAAAGGTACTGAGTTGGAATCTCAGTTGGATTCTTGTGGTTCCGGAGGATCCAACTATAGGAGAACCAGGAACAGATAGCTCTCCTCCCACTTACTCTTGTATTCTTACAAAATTTATAGTATTACATTGATGTAATACAGGGTGTAAATGTGCAATCTAGAAGGAGTATAAGTGTAATATCCCTTGTTTCAATGCAGCTACTACGATTTAAGGCTACAAGACACCATGATTCATCAAAATTTTATTAATCACAGACCATACTAAAATGAATCTTAAATTTGTATTGACAATCATGAGAAGGCTGCCTTATAACAGAAAGACAATCATGAGAAATAATGCAGGGACATAAGTATAATTGACAATCATACACAGAAAGCTGCTTCAGCTAAAGTTGCTAAATATGAGAAGGCTTGTATTGACAATCAACATGTCTTCATCTCTTTCGGGTTTAATACCTTTGGGTTCTTAACGTCTGAAGGTGTAAAGCTCCTTAAGAAGGTCCAGAAAATTATGCATAGCAATGTTATGGTTCCCATGTCTATGGATGTTGTGTTCTGAAGAATTGAATTTGTCATCCAAAAAGGATTGGCGACGTAGCTTGTTGTCTGTCTCCCAACAACTTCTTTGTAATATGTTCTGATTTGATGGTGTGATGGTATTTTTGAAAAAACAATCTTAAATATATCGTCATTTTTAAAATTCCAAGGCATTCAAACTAGGTGTCGATCATAAATTATTTTTGTAATTTACCCTTAATACTATGTACATTTTCCATGCTATATGGATTTGGATGTTGTTTTGAGCTACATTGAATTAAAGTTATCAAGATAACATGATCGAATTTATTTCATTAGTCACGTGTCATTTTAAAATGAGGTTTATTAGACTTGTGTTCCTCCAAGATTTGGAATTAATCCATAGCTATAGTTATGTCTCTACATTTTTTTTGCAATAACATGACCAACATTATTTTTGGAGTAAAATACAAAAAAAAATTCTTAAACAACACACGTGATTTCAATATGATACATGAACTTTAAAAGGTAACAATGAGGTACCTGGATTTTAAGATCTGTCTCAGTGTGGTACCTGACTATAGAAATTTAGTTGATCATTTCTTCTTTCTAAACTTAAATTTTCAATAGACAGGGACCACATTGAGACAAATCTTAAATTTCGGATACCACATTGTTATCTTTTAAAGTTCATGTACGACATTGAAATCTTGTGTATAGTTCAGGACTTTTCTACAATTTACTCTTGTTTTTGTTTCGATGTTGTTCACGAAAGGAGAATTTGTATTAAAATTATGAGTTCAATCACGTGGCCAACCAACGAAACGTTAGAAGAGTGAAGAGGGTGTTATGGGGACACGGATCATTGGTAGTGGTGTTGTCTCTTTTGTAGGTGTGGGAGCCGTCTGATCTTGATCGGGTGGTTCGCACGATTTTGCACTGTACGGGCCTACAAAAAGTGCAAAATTGTGCAAACCGCTCGATCAAGATTGAGCGACTCCCACACCTGCAGCAGACTCTGTTGCACTCTCTATTGCAGCAAACGGTCCTCTCTCGTGTTAAGGATGCATAAATTGTAAATCACAAAATAATCATATGATCTTAATTGTGTAACGACGGATATTATTCATTGCAAAACTATCTTTTGATCCAAGAAATCATGTGAAAAACAAACGAAACCACAACAAAATCGATTTATATTTACGAATTATTTTCTATACGTTACCATATCTTGCTGTAAATAGTAGGGAGCTCGTGCACTGCACGGAGATTATTCAAAAAAGTCATATTCAATATTATAACTACCATTATAATAACATCTATTGCATTGTTATTTTTATTTACTTATATAACAATGATTTTGACTTAGATAACATGGACTAATATAGAGAAGCTTTCAACCACGTGACCGCACATTTCTCACATGTGATATAACGGATAATCGGCTCGATATTTTCAAACAGGTACCGTGAGTTTAGGTTTAAATGCATTTACAAGGAATATAGTGCTACTACAAAGAAAGATTATAGGGTCCGTGATGTAATTGGTAAGACGGGGATAGAAAATTAGAAATATAAATATATAATTATATGAAAAATGTAATCCAGCCGCGGCTATCAGAATGCCCCACAACATCCTCGACATGGGGGAGATTGAGATCCAATTGCCCATGTATTTTCATCACTATATCTCACTAATATATCATTCCACTTTCATCAGAAATAAAGACTCATGATCATCCATCCCAAACAAACCAATTACAGCAAATGTAAGATCGTTAAAATTACATGTTCTAGGTGGAGGGTATATGAGTCTGTTACTGACAAAATTAGAATGACATATTAGAGAGATATAATGATGAAACTACATAATGGAATTTCTCAAAAAAACAAAAAATTGTGGGAAAATGCTCCGTGTAAAAACCAACTTGGTTGTTAAACAAAACAGCTTCTCTTTTCTCATTCGCTAAATAGATTCATGAAAAAACTTTCCCTCTGAGAAGTCGTTACACAGAACAGCTTCTATTTTCTCACTCACTAAAAGATTCATGAAAAAACTTTCCCTCTAAGAAGTAATAAAATATCCTGATAGCTATGCCCTCTTCCTGCTGGCAGCTGAAAGTGAAAATCTCGCAAACACTCACTGTGAAACCTATGTCATATCCATAAAAGAGCATTTGGATTTGAAGATAAAATCAGATATTACTGACAGCAAAAATCAAGAAAACAAAGACCTTCAGTTCCAGGAATTTCCGCATCATGGAAATCAAAAGACAACCTCTATCGCAAAAAACTGCTAATAAAACATCCCCCACACACCTTTGGTCACCATGCACACTGCATGCTTCACAGGATTGCAGGGTTGAATCAACAAAGCATGTATAGCATTCTCCCTGAACACCAAATTCAGATTCTGAACAACAAAGAACAAGAGATCAGAATATTGATGACAATTACAGATAAACAAACATCATCAAACATGAAACACACTCCCTATGCTACAAATCCAGAAGCCTGACATAACAGAGAAATAACACATTAAAAGAACATCAAGCAAATACCTCATGTAAGCAAAAGAACAACACATTTGAATAAGAAATGAAACATTTTAGCAACAAAAATCACTCGATTCCTCGGTCACAGCCACTCAAGGTCTACAGCAAGACTTGACCTTGGAAAGACCAAGGACTAATCCACCAGCCGTGAAACAGACACATATAACCACAACCACCAACAATCAAGAGAGGAAGGTCGGATACTGATTGGGAAGCACAAGATACAGTATGAAATAGATTAAATTGAAAGACCAAAATGCTAAAAAAGAAAGAAGAGATCACATACTTCTAAGCTATCACAACAATTCTAACAGGATATAAAGTTTCCATGCTATTTACATGGAAGAACAGAATCACCTGACTACGACCTTGTCAATAGAGGCAATGATTAGTCTCATATCCCCAACATCTCCATTAAAAAGTCAACAGAACGCCACTAACACCCCCATCGATGAAAATCAGAAAATTAGTCTGACTAAAACACACCCAAAGAGCTCCTAAGCACAAGTGGCCAAAGACTTTAGCAATCACCATACGCCCATTAATCTGATAACAACCACTTGGAGCGCACAAGTAGCAAAAATAAGACTTCAATGTGCCATTGCTTGTGAACTCTTGTTGGCACCGGCTTAACAGAAACAGTGGATCAACCACGTCAGGAAAAACATGTACATTGCACTTACATCCAACAGCATGCACATTGCTACAAAGTCAAGTATTTTTGGACAGCCAAATGTTGCATCATTGACATAAATCTTAAAAATAACTAAGAAAGGAGAAAGCGTGTCCACTTAGAATAACGAGAATCCATAAATCTTGAACAGGATTACAGAAGCAAGTTAACCACTCGTGTAATAGTTTGCGGGAACAACTTCAAATTAAAATGTAATGTGATGGATAACAATCCCATCAATAGTTTAGATCAAGCAAGCTTGATGGAATAAAAAGGACAAACAAACACCTACATGTTAGAAATAAGCAAACAATTAAATTCCAGAATCAAGTCGTCATATTAGATGACAAAGGAGTAATATTATGGCAATGTCAAAGAAAGCAAGTAGATTTTACCGATGAACACTAAAGTTAACACGAAAACCAGATCTCTCCAACGACCCACATCAATAACTACCATCCTGGACATTTACAGGCCATGGCCAAGATTTGGGAAAAAAAAAAGAGGGATGCCAATCCAGAAACCTCATGAGCTGGTGAACTTAGTAACAGCCTTGGTGCCTTCGGATACAGCGTGCTTGGCAAGCTCCCCGGGGAGGACCAACCTCACCGCGGTCTGGATCTCCCTGGAGGTGATGGTGGGCTTCTTGTTGTACCTAGCGAGCCTGGACGACTCCTGAGCGAGCTTCTCGAAGATGTCGTTGATGAAGCTGTTCATGATGCCCATGGCCTTCGAGGAGATCCCAATGTCGGGATGGACCTGCTTGAGGACCTTGAAGATGTAGATCTTGTAGGTCTCGACGCTCTTGGCCTTCTTCTTCTTCTTCTTGTCGGAGGAAGCTCCCTCCTTGGGGAGGCGCTTCTCCGCCTTGGGCTTCTTCTCGGCGGCGGGAGGAGCCTTCTCGGCCTTCTTCTCTTTCTCCTCGGCGGCGGCGGCGGCGGCCGCGGCGGGCTTCTTCTCCGCGGGCTTCTTCTCGGCTTTGGGAGCCATTGGGAATTTACGGGGAATTAGGGATTTGGAATTGAATCGGGGACGGAGATGTGTGGAAGAGTTGAGGGACGGTGGTGGTTTTATATATGGAAAAAGAGGAGGGATGTGATTGGTGGAGGAAGAGAGCGGCGGATTGAGGGTTGTAGACGTTGGATTCCGTGCGGAGGTAAGGGAATGGACGGTGGATATTGAGTGGGACATGAATGCGTAGGGACGATGTCCGGATCACAGTCCGATTAATTCGGGTTGGGATTTTTGCTTTATTACCTTAACGAACCGTCCAAATAAGGATCATGAATTGTAGTTTTTTCCGTGTTTTTATTTGTCAAACATATATGGATATATTCGTATCCGTCACTGCATCCGTTCTCTACAGATTTTGAAATTCGTAATCGTATCTGTTTTAAAATGGATACGGATGTTGATATCGTTTTGCTATCCGTAAATATCCATATATCTGTTTTCATATATAAATATAGTCATTGATTTATTTTTAATCATATATAGCATAATTTCCTATCTCTATTTACTGTATTTATATAATTTGTATGATACAAACACATTTAGGCCCTGTTCGTTTGGGGTATAAGGACGAATGGAATAAGGGGAATAAGCCCCCAACACGCTTTCCTGTGGTACGACTATTCCCCATTATTTCATCTTATTTCACTCTTATTCATATCTTTATCCCACCTTACCTACCTTTATTTCACCTTATTCTCCTTATTCTTATCCTCCAGCCGAACGGAGAATAGACTCTTATTCCCCTTATTCCACATCCTTATTCCTGCTTATTCTCCTACCGAACGGGCCCTTAGGACATGTTCGGTTCGGGAATAAGCTGAAATAAGGAGAATAATGGTCTATTCTTTGTTCGGTTGGAGAATAGGAATAAGGAGAATAAGGTGAAATAGAGGTAGGTACGTTGATATAAAGATAGGAATAAGAGTGAAATAAGATGAAATGAGGAGGAATAATCGTACCACGAAAAACCGTGTCGGATGGAGAATAGGCCCATTATTCCGGGCCTATTCTCCAAACGAACAGGCCCTTAAGAAATTAATATCATGCGTTTTCCATCCGATTGTTATATATTTAAGTCGGATCTATAGAAGATTTCTAACACTACTCGTGTGCGATTAGTATCCGTTTTATATCTGTATCTGATTTTTAACGATATGATAAAATAGTTTTATATCCGTCAATATCCGTATCCGCATCCGTATTCGTATTAAAAACGGATAAGGATATGGTAATACCTATATCTGTATCTGTATCCGACCGTTTGCATCCCTGCTTATATCTTTCTCAATTCTGCAATATCAATTAATATACTTTTACTCTACCTTAGTTGAATGATAGAATTCTTAATTTTATAAGAAAGCAGCTGCATTCTTTTTTATTGTCAATTCTGCAATATCAATTAATAGCATAATTGATATTAAAAAAACGTAATTGATTTTTAGAGATTAAGTTGGATTCTTTTTTATTGTCCTCATCTCCTCATTCTAGATCTTGATGCATTTGGCTCGTGGGTTATCTGATGGAGGATAACTTTTTTTGTGTTTTGCTTTTTTTATTTGTGAGTTTTGAGTTGGAGATTTGTGTGACGTGATTGTATCGAAATTTGGAAAAGTGGTGGTTATTGTGATATTATTTTATTTAAATCTGGAAATGGCAGTTGTTGTGATGTATTGTATTGAAGTTTGTAATAGTGAGTAGAAAGTTAACTATTGTATATTTTTATAAACTTTTTTAACGAAGAGCATGGATCCCGCTAGATGGTTAGAGATATGGATTTTGAGGGGTAACCCCCCAACCGAATGGCCTCTTAGGGCTCGTTGGGTTCGTGTACACTGGGGTACATTGCATATCCTTGGCTCCAACCCTCCCAACCTGAGTTGATATTACTTGTAATTACCCTACAATTTCTTTGGTATGATATTTTTTAACTATATTCAAAAAAAAATTATTAGCATAACAAGCATATTATAATCACTGAAAAATTAATATAGTACATAAAATGTCATATCACATCACAATTATCATTCAAACCCTTCAAACATCTACTATTCTCAAGGAATACCCCAACCCAACACAACTTGGTTACCAAACAAACCCTTAATGATTTGGGACGTGTCATATAAAATTGGATTGGTGCTGTTTGTTTCCTATGTGGTCGCATACATGATCGTATCCCATGACATCCTTGTATTCAAATGATGTAACATTCCACGCTTATATTCAATCACGTGATTTTGCACTTTTTGCACACCCGTGCTGTGCAAAATCATGCAAACCGCTCGATCAAGTTCAAGCGGTTCCCACGATTACAGCAGGCTCATCACCACGACAGAGGATCCTCTATGTCTCATGCCTTGCTTCCTTGACGGTTTATACAATCACGAGGATAAGTCTTCATGATGGTCTTACATCATATCATAATTCCTGTGTCTATAATGCACTCTTGTTTTCAGATCAAAGGATGGACCGTGTTTAGGTGTCTTATAATATTTTGAACATTGGCCTACAAAAAAAGTCTATGAACTGTACATCTGATTTCAATGTCATAAATGAACTTTGAAAGGTAGCAACATTGGCAAGTTGAAGTATGTGCCACATTGCTTCTTTTCAAAAGTTTGTACATGACATCGAAATTTGGTACATAGTTTAGAGAATTTTCTATAATTTGCTTTATTTTGAAGGGTAAAATGGGGTTGCCATTAGGGGAGCTGAATTGACCCCCTCCATTACATTTATTTGAAAATATATCCATAGAAATTCGTCACTATATCCATATATTATGTCATTCAAGTTTCGTACGGACCAGATACTCCTACGACCTTCATCTAGTCGGTCATTTTTTAACGGTCGTACAATTGTTGAAATCGACCTCGTCTGGATAGAGATCGTATGGACTACCGGAATAAAATATTCAACTTATTCATCCTTTATTATTTTTACATTTTTGTTATTTTATATTTTTGTAATTAATATTTATAACTTATGTCCATATTAAAACCAAAATAAAACCAAAGAGGAGATATAAAATAAAATAAGTCCATATAAATATATAAACAAAATACCTTTGTTAATACATGTATATAAATAAAAGTGAAATTTATTCTTTGTTTTTTATATTTTTATATTCTTGTACATATTATTTTGTTAAGCTCTCAAGAGAGTCCAAAAAATTATGCAAAGTATTGTTATGATTCCAATGTATGTGGATGTTGTGTTTCTAAGAACCGGATTTGTCATTCAAAAGGAATCGACGGCATAGCTTGACGTTCTTTGTTAGTCACATTTAAGATCGATAATTAAAAAAATAAAGTTTGTAATCATGTTTACATGCCTTGCATTTGTGCATCTCCAATTGCATTAGTAATAATGCTACAGTCCTTTCTCCACTGTAGATACGAAGGATCACTTTTACCTTCCCATTTTTACATCAACGTGAACATCTCAATGTGTTGTCTAAAA
The DNA here is from genome assembly GCA_037367405.1 of Ottelia alismoides. Lineage (NCBI taxonomy): Eukaryota > Viridiplantae > Streptophyta > Magnoliopsida > Alismatales > Hydrocharitaceae > Ottelia > Ottelia alismoides. Next base: position 1,612,623 of record JAZKJV010001376.1, read on the forward strand.
TTGGATGTTCATGATATGATGATCCTTAGCATCCCCATCTTTTATGATACAACAAATACTTGATAGAATTATGGAGAATATTGTCTCTTCGTTATATTATGATGCATGTATAAAGAACTTCACGTACTATGGCATATGGAAAATTTTCATTGTTTCATCAATTATTCTAAGTTTGCCTACAAGTCCCCTAATAAGCGTCTGCTAATAATAGCCTAACATCATTCACAAAATATGGATCCGCCATTGATCATATAAAAATCATTCCATGAGAAGTTATACGGTTCTACGAGTTCAAGCACATACGCTCGGTAAATCATTTGAAACCAACAACAAGGCGAGAATGGGCATCGTGGCACACGTGCATTCTTGTGCAAGCATCCTTTAGTGCCTTTTATGGTCATAACATATAAATATTCTACAAATTCAATCACAATACATCTATTCCATACTTTGTTTTAACCTTTTTAACTTAATCGTGCAAGTTGATTTAACAATCTTCTCTTCAATTCTTTTTTATTCACTAGGGATATGAACAACCAACAATGATTATATAAGAGGGAAACCTCGTCCAACAAGAGTGATTCTAAGGTTCATGACACATACATGACAAGAAAATCACAAACAATAACGGGTGGGGATTGTATTTCACACAACAGTCTCCCGTGTGCATACCCATGTCATATATCACCATGATTATGGTTATCATAACAAAACCCTTGGTGTGATCGAATTTACAATAGAATCTCCAAGTAAATAGAGTGGTCGATCTTACATATTTTTTTGATGGATCTACGCATAGGATATCGAGGAACAACTCCCAATGCAAAATGCGGAGAAAGATCGACTCTGGTGATGCTTCAACGAAGCTAAAGCGAGCTTGGGAGGTGGGAGATGATGGGTGGCTGCCAGGGTTTGCAAATGAGAAGATAACATCCCAAGAGATCTTCTATATCCCTCTAATCAGACTTTGGCGGATCTCTTATGCGGACCGTCTAGATCCATGTATAGGCATTTTAGACTAACCTATCCAAAATGGTCACATCTCACTCATAGGGAATCCGACTTGAAAATTTTCAGATGTGTTGTGTTACCTATGAGCAACGATGATACACATCCAACGAGCCATTATGCTACAACTAGATCAAAATTTTGTTTATGATTTTCTCTAACGGGCTATAATCACTTGGTTATTACCAACCTAACCAGATTCGGGGTAAAAACACGAGATTACATGCACACCCTCAAATCATAGAATGTCGTATGATGCAGAAGTGGGCCAAAAGAAAAAAATGTCATGATCCCAAGATAGATACATGAGTGGGTAAAAGAGGAAGAAGAGCACAACAAAAACCAACATCCTTATCAATCAGGTTTCTGGTCAAAGACAAAGAACCTGACTTGCAAGACATCACAAAAAAGAGAATAGAAGAACCAACATCAAAGACTGACATTATCAAGAACAAAGGTAATGCGGGTGGCCTCTAACATCATTGTCACATCCTTCCCGGAAACATATCCAATCACTTGATGATCTTCCACGTTCCTTAAAGCCTCAAGAAGGTCCCTAATGAATCTCCATTTCATCGCCTTTTGTTCTATCATTCTGGCCTTAAAAACCCTAGTTAATGCATGTAAATAACATTAATTTGTACACAATAGCATTCATCATTTTTTGCATTTATTGTGTAAATAACAATATTTTTAATGCCAAAAATACGGAATAAAGAGAAGAAAATAAAAAGAATGAAATATCTTGTAACTCTAAACCTCGAGACTAAGTCAAGAATTGAGTTGGTCGAAAAGAATAAAGTACGGGGAGATAAGGGCCAAGAATACAATAAAGACCCATTATTTTATTTTCTGATAATGCTTTTTGGCACCTTTTTATTCTTTATTATTTATTCATCAAATGAAGAAACTTATACATAAAATCTGTAGATAATAATGCAAATAAAAATCCAGAATTGAGTTTGTATAAAAATAATACACAATGTAAATTCTATACACAAAATTAAAAGCCAAAATTTGAACTTCACATACCCACACCTTTCAAATAAAACTCAAAATATATCAAAATCACCTATAATTGTATACAACTTTTCATATCCTATTTAATGGAGGTGGTTTCATATTTTTTGAATTAAGGTGTGAAAGTTAGATTTGGACCCTCATTGTATGGACTACATGAATAAAATATTCAACTTATTCATCCTTTATTATTTTTACAATTTATTTTTTTATAATTTTGTAATTATTATTTATAACTTATGTCCATATTAAAACCAAAATAAAACCAAGAGGAAATATAAAATAAATTAAGTCTATATAAATATATAGACAAAATACCTTTGTCAATACATGTACACAGATAAAAAGTGAAATTCATTTTTTATTTTTTTATTTTGTATTTTTATACTCTTGTACATATTATTTATATTTTATTAAAAATATACAGAGGAACTTCATATACTATGGCATGTGGAAATTTTGCATTGTTTCATCAATGATTCTAAGTTAGACTACAAGTCCCCTAATAAGCGTCTACTGATAATAGCCTAACATCATTCACAAAATATGGATCCGCCGTTGATCATACAAAAATCATTCCATGAGAAGTTATACGATTCTACGAGTTCAAGCACGTACGCTCGGTATATCATTTGAAACCTATAACAAGGCGAGAATGGGCATCGTGACGCATTTGCATTCTCATGCAAGCATATTTTAGTGCCTTTTATGGTCATACCATAGAAATATTCTACAAATTCAATCACAATACATTCATTCCATCCTTTGTTTTAACCTTTTTAACTTAATCGTGCAAGTTGATTTAACAATCTTCTCTTCAATTCTTTTTTATTCACTAGGGACATGAACAACCGACAGTGATTAGATAAGAGGGAAACATCGTCCAGCAAGAGGGATTCTAAGGCTTAACGACACATACATGGCAAGAAAATCACAAACAACAAGGGGAGGGGACTGTATTTTACACAAGAGTCTCCCGTGTGCATACCCATGTCGTATCCACATCCCCATGTATCACCGTGATATATCTCGCCAGGCCCTCAGGTCAGCAACGGGTTAATATCAGGCCAGGCCTTCGGGCTGAATCGGGCTGGGTTGAGCCAAGAACGAGCCCGGCCCCAAAAATTCGGGCCCAATACTTTGGCCCAAGCCCGGTCCATTATCCATTTGGATTTGGGCCAGGTCGGGTTTTTCAGGCTGGGTTTCGAGCGGGCCGGGTCGGGCCAGCCCAGCCCAATGCCCATCCATACTCTCCACCCAATCTCTCATCTCCATCTCTCCTCTCTCTCTCTCTCTCACACACACACACACAAATGCACCCGTCTCTCTCCCCTCTCCCCTCTTTTTCCTCTCTCCTCCAACTCCCCCTCCCTTAGTTCACTATATCTCCCTCTTCCTCATATTTTCTCTCTCCTCTAATAGAATTGTTAAATTTAAAGTTACAAATATTATATTTTCTTTATATTTATTATATTCATATTTATGTATATCCATTACATTTTTAAAATAAAAGATTTTAAATATCATACAAAGTTATATTTGTTTTCCAAACTTAGTAATTTATTCAAATTCTGATTTTGGAATCAACACAGGTAAAAACACACACACATATATTTTATTATTACACTAAAATTAAATCATATTTATATGTATTGTAAAATTTACGAAATACAGTAATAATTTAAATTAGTTTTAAAACAAAATTAATTGCAAAATACAACAATAATATCTATGGGTTACTAAAGTAAATTTGTACAATCATCGATCGATTAATTACTGTATAAATAATAACTTAACTAAAACTAATATCGAATATACAAAGAAAAATGAATGAATGTTTTTATTATAATAATTTCAATAAAAATATAAATTCAAATAATAATTTAATCCACTAATTTGTCTACTAAAATTTATTTAAAATTATCAATCAAATATATAAATACGTCAACACAATAGTTTATAAAATACAAGTTACATGGATTTTTTTATTATAAAACTTTCTACTATTTGCAGTTACTTTCTTTATTTTATTTTATTATTTAACTCATAGACAATTCCTGTGTAGATTGTTAGCCTTCATTTTTTGACTTGATGCATGCCTTTACTTTCTTGCATCCATTATTTGCTTCCCCAAAAAAATTATCTAATTTTTGTTAGAAAAAGGTTCAAAGTTCATTCATCATTGAAAAGCAAAGATACAACCTCCAAGTTAGAAAATAAAGTTCTTTCGACCCATATCGAGCGGATTCAAAAAAGAAAACAGAAACAAGCAACCCAACGAAGATGAAGGGGATGTAAATAAGCATCAATAGTAGCATCCCCCAAAAAAAGCGAGCATAAAAGAACTCTCCCAAAACAAAATTTTTACAAAATCAGCACAATGACCGCCAAGGAAGGAACCAACAGCTACGTCCTCCTGGCCTTCGGAGAAGAAGAGACCTGTAGCTAAAGGGTACCTCTGCCCTTGGTATCCCAAAAAAATTACTTAAACCATACATACGAGTTCAATACAATTATATTATTAAAATCAACATCCATAACATGCATTCCTACTAATTATATTATTAAATTCATTTACCATCAACTTTGTAGTATTTATTAAATTTCATCGTTGCCGTTAGTTGATCCCGCTGCGAAGCGCGAGTATGCTACATAGTATCTAATATCTTCCAATATCAAGATAACTTGCAAGCTCACCCAAACTCCCGTCCCATCCCTGCAAATAGACCCCAAAGTCCCCCACCACAAAGCCGGTTTCCCACTCCTCCCCCTCAAAACCACACGGCGGGAGTGAAGAGCGAGAGAGCAGAGAGATAGATAGAGAGACATAGAACGGGTAAAGAGAGCCAGAACGCGCCCTTCCCCTTTCGAATGGTCTGACACCAAAGGGTTTCCATCTCCATCGCCGCCTCCCGCCCCTTCCTCCGTCCGCTGCCGACTCATCCGCCCGTCGCCGCCGCCACCATGGACTTCCCCTCCTCGCCGTACGCCCCCTCCTCGCCGGAGATGCCCCACAAGCGCGCGCAGCATCCCCAATCCCCCTCCTCCGGTGACCGATCTCGCAAACCCTAATCCTTCACTGTTTCACCGCTCGATCTCGTTGTTCATGTAGATCGTCCAAGCCGAGATCTGTTGTTTTATGGTGATCGGAGTTTCTGTGTGTGCTAGGGTTTTGGTTTCGATAGCTTCGGTGCGCGAATTGCGACGCGGTGTTGGGTTGTGGTCGTGTGATCGGGAATGCTGGATCAGAAGCTGTTTTGTTGCCTTTGGGCGTCTGATCTGGACGTTTGATCCGTTGCCCGCGGCGATTGGAGATGTTGCCGCTGATTAGGGTTTTTGATTGGTTTTGATGTGGGCACTCGGTGTATGGAGTTTGCGATAGGCGATGGTTTCACGGAGAAGGCCTTGGACCGCGGAGAGGATAGTTGATGCTTGTTCGATCCTGTTGGAATGTAAACATCGAGGCATTGGTTTCGTCCCGTGTGGTCATGTGAGACGAGATCTGTTTATGATTGTCAGAGTTTCTTATTGCCTTGTTCGAATTATCACTGTCTTGGGATTCCACATTTTGAATGCAATTTGCCAGTTGATGTTATAGTTTGGCAAATCATAGTCAGGTCGTTTAAGGATTACTCAATTACCATGTAATATGAAGTGTTTCCATGCATTGGACGTAAATGGTAGTTAGATTGTTTGAGGATCTGTCAATTGTACCCTAACACTAGTTGATTAGATGTGCTGGAAGAAATATATCATTAGACATAATAATATTGCAAATTATAGCTAGATTGTTGAATGATATGTTAAATACTCAGAAGTCTCAATCAGCTTTTATGCCGAACCAGTTATTATAGTTGCATTATCCAGAATATATATTTTGTCGTAACTTGCAACTAAATCACATAAAAAATGTTAGGATACTTTATCCATTGCATTATCCAATGGATTTGAGTTTGACATGGTCATGTTGAGACGGTTTTAATAGTGATCTTTGCTATAGTATGTTGGTTTCTAGATTCTAATGACGGGGCACTCGTTTAGTTTTAGTGAGCTGAGAGATGTTGGTAAGATGATTTCATGCCTTTGAGGAGAAGAGTTTTTGTTTTGTGTAGTTATACGTGCTTCTTGTGCATTTAGGTCAATGGCAGATGATATGCTGCTATTTTTGGCTCTTTAGATGTACTAAAGTCGAGTCCTTGTGGATGCTTCAATAAGAGTATATAGTTTTCGGTTGTTGTTTGATGTTTTACGTGTTATGGATTTTGGATGTAGAACACATGTAAATGGATATGCGATGAATTGTCAATTATTTTCCTTTTTAGGACTGAATATGTATCTAGTTCATTCAACAACAACAACTCCCACATTAAGCAGAGTCGACTACATGGATTATTTTTCTCCATTCAGATATATCTTGGATCAATCTCGGACATAGATCCAAAGAATTAAGATCGTATGTATAGTCTAATTCGAACATTTCTTGGACCTTCCTCGCACTCTGTTAACTGGCTCAACATCCCAAAACCCGCGTCTCCTAACTGGTGCATCGGCCGACCTTTGCAAATGGCCAAATCACATTGAGCGGTTTTCTCGCATCTTATCCGCATCGGAACTTCACCAACTTTCCTTCTAATTGCATCATTCGGAATATGATCTTTATGTGCGTGTTCACTCATCCACGACCCACCATAGCATTTCCATTTCTGCTACTACCATTTCTGCACATAACTATGGTTCACATTGCCAACATTCAGATCCATAGAGCATAACATGTCTTACATTTGCTCTGTAATACTTTTCTTTGATTTTCAAAGGATTTTTCTTATCACAGAGAATGGTAGAAGCTCCTCTCCATTTTAGACGACCCGCATTTATTTTATTAGCAACATCTCCATCAATTTCCCTATCATGTTACAAAATTGATTTGGTGCATTGCATTAAAACAATTCTATTAGGTGTATAGATTTGGGACTTTCGGGGAAATTTACAAATCTATTTTGCTTCCTCAGAAATGCAGTGCTTGTGGAGCTCAAGAGAAGTTAGTTAATATTTGTGAACTTTAGGTCATGTACATTTTTAAATTAGTTTATTTATATCTTTTTTGCAGATGACAAGGAGAAAACGACATATGTTAGGTTCCTTTTATCAAACACAGCTGCTGGATGCATAATAGGGAAGGGTGGTTCCACAATAACAGATTTCCAGTCCCAGTCTGGTGCTCGAATTCAATTATCCAGGAATCATGAATTTTTTCCTGGCACTTCTGACAGAATTATCATGATTTCGGGAGCAGTCGAGGAGATCCTCAAAGCAACTGAACTTGTTACTGAAAAGCTGTTTGTCGAGGTAATATTTTTTTATGTCGCTTAAAATGCTTTTCACGCTTATAACCAGAATGAGCATGCAAGCTGACAAAAACATAGAAACATAGTTTTACATATTTGTTTTAGTGCAGAGATTTCTGAAATATTTCCCTTCATTCCTCAGTTTATGCAGAGTGAAGATAATGGTGAAGCTTTGCCTCAAAAAAGGGATAATAATGATGCTGAGAACAGATCAAAGCTCAGACTGATTGTTCCAAATGGCTGCTGTGGTGGTATAATTGGAAAGGGTGGAATCACAATTAAGTAAGTACTTCCTTAACCACTCAAAATTGCCAATTCCACTAAATGCCCTGCCCTGCATGATATCTGTAGAAGATATTTTTCCAAAGTTTTTATTGTTGCCATCAATATTTGCACAGTTCTGATTCTACACTCTTAACTTACCCCCATCGTGAATGAGGATCTGTAATACACGAGGGTTTATAGAGCATGCATCAGTAAATAATTTCTAGAAACACCTGCTTGTGGCTTAAAAGTTGTCGCTCTTTTTCCGACTGAAATGCTGCTATCCATGATGTAGGAGAATGTAATAGAATGGTAATTGGATCTCTCTAGGATCCAATTACCACCCATTCATGTTTAATCCCACATCTACTAACTGTGGAATTATGGTCTGTCTGTGTGGCTATATAAGGAGCCCCACACCCCCTGTATTCATTGAGAAATTCCTACAGAAACATGTCCCTTTGAGGCCTTCTCATGTGGTTTCATCCCGCTCCTTAGGGAGTAGGGTTTTATGTAAATCCATGTGTTAATGTTTTATTTTTAATATTTCGTACCCTATTTATCAAAGCACTTTCGCATTCTTAGATTTCAACATAGTATCGGAGCAATTGATTCTTCGGGTTCGATTATGAGTTTATTTTGTAAATTTATTTTTTGATACATATTCATGATCCGATTCTGAGTTATGGAAATTTGGTGTTCAAGTTCTATACAAGGTATATGGTTCATATTGGAACCCTAGTTCCGGTTATCAAGATTTCATGCTCTAGATCAGTTCTCAAAGAAAGAAGAAGATCCTCAAGTGAATTACAGGGATTCTGAAATCCTGAATCTCTAGCAATGATTTCATCTTCATGGTCCAGAAGCAGCCCACCAGCTGCACATCTCCTACATGCAGCTTCGATGGAGAACCCTAGATTATAAACAACCCCAAGCGCATGCTCCTCCTCGAGCCTAGCGGTACCGCAGATGCCGTCATCACCAGACACACAAGCATCCCCGCCGCTGCCCGAACCCTAGCTGCAACGTAGGAGCTGCACCTCTCGGTTTGCTTCCTTCTCGGGCATCCGCAACCACGACGCCCCCTTCCAGGATGAACCCTAGACAGGTTTCCCCTACCTTGTGCCCAATCAAGTTGTCGGATTGTGTGGGCACGAGCATCAGGCGTGGTGACGCCCTTCACAAGAAGAATCGCTCGCGCTCGCGTGCCTTACTGTTGTTGTTGCTCGCAGATCTACCCCCATTCACGTGGCAGAGCTCCTCTACGCGACTTCCGTCCCCAACATCCCTTCGAATGCTCCCTCCTTCCAGGTAGTGAGCTCGTGGCAGAGAGCCCCCCATTCGCAGGCGACGACCTTGCTGCAGGCGACAACCCTACCGCACTTTGGAGCAACTCCAAGCGGCATGCTGCTGTGCTCCCTTCTCCAGCCCGATCTCCAGGAGGGTTCCTACGATTTCAAGGGGCGGTAACGTTAATTTGATGGAAGGTTCCCACGATAGGAGCCCTAATATAATGTGGTTTGGAGCCTTGGGCCTTTGCTGCTTTTTGTGGGCCAAGTTTCAAGAAAAAAAGAGACGGGTCCATCGTTTAAAAAAATGTTGAAGGCTTAAGGGGGTTTGTTTATTTTAAAAGGGAGGAGAGAAAGGAGAGAGAAAGAAATGAATTCTTTGATTAAAAAATGCATGTTTGTTTCTCTCAACTTGATGTTCCCACACTCTTTATTCTATCAAGTATGAGAGAAAGGGGAAGTCAGAATGACATTCTTCAGGACTTCTGTGCATCCACGAGTGACAGAGCAGCACTCCAGATTACTTCTGCGATCATTCGTCTTCACCGAGCACTGACTTCTTCGTTAGGACGTATACTTCTTCTTTTACGACCCGACTAGTACTCCACGCTAGACTTCTTCTATTGCGACTTTTTTCCAGGCATGACAAAGATAAGTTCCGGTAACCTGGTATCGCAACGACTCTACATACATGGTAGAGATACGCTCCGGTGTCTTGAAGGTCGCAAACTTGTCCTCGTGTGATGTCTTCTACCAGCATCGGACATATATTCTTCTTGTGATGTATTGTGTGAAGATGTGATGTATATATTTTCTTTTTTGTAAGTTGTTGCTTTCTCAGCTCCGGCTTGAGGGGGAGTGTTGGAAAATGTAATAGAGTGGTAATTGGATCTCTCGAGGATCCAATTACCACCTACTCATGTTTAGTCCCACATCTACTAACTGTGGAACTTTGGTCTGTCTGTGGAGCTATATAAGGAGCCTCACACCCCCTGTATTCATTGAGAAATTCCAATGGACACATAGGCCCTTTGAGGTCTTCACTCGTGGTTTCACCCCGTTCCTTAGGGAGTAGGGTTCCAAGTAAATCCTTGTGTCAATGTTTTATCTTTTTCGTATTTCTTGCTCTGTTTATCAAATCGCTTCCGCATTCTTAGATTTCAACACGTGATTTCATGAAACAACTGCTCACAAATCTCTACTTTTTCAAAAGAGCTTTTTAAACATTATTTTTTGCTGAGAAATGATTCAACGTCTTCTATATCGGTGCAGGTCATTTATAGAAGATTCCCAAGCTGGCATCAAGATATCTCCTCAGGACAATATGTATTCTGGATTGAACGACAGGGTTGTGACCTTGACAGGAGCTCCAAAGGAACAAATGCGGGCTCTATATTTAATTTTGACCAAATTAAGTGAAGATGGTCACTACTCACAATCTGTTAATACTCCTTATCCATATGCAGGTATGATTTTTCTGAACCTCTCTCAATTGTGATTGTATTAACTGCTGATTTTGCAGCTGTTATGTCCCCATCCTTTTTTGTGTGTGATTATTGTGGCCTTTGATACCTTTGTCATTGCTGACAGCGTGATTTTTTTGTTGGCGTTTTTGTCACGCTGGTTATTAATGGGGCTTTCTTTGAGGTGCAAATAAGATATTAATTAAATTAATATTTTCACCAGGAACTAGTTGATGTTAAAAAAATACGTTATATGCCATTTCCATTAATTTATTTAACACCTATGTTGTTTCTTGTGAGACAACTTAGTTATGTCATTTCGTGACTTTTGCATTATTTGTGTGTAAAGGAAAGAAAAAGTAATATCTAGAAATTAGCTGAGAAAGAGAACAAAGAACATATGTTCTTACTTAAACACCGACTTCATGGGTGAAGTTAGAAAGGAGTTGGTGATGCCTAATATTGTCGAAAAGAGGTGGAAATATTATTGTTGGCGCTTCAAAGGTAGCAAAGACACTGATAATGTATTGGGTAAGTTAATTGATTAATGATCTTTTTGGAATCGGCTGCGTTTTTGATGAATTCGAGGGACAACAGTGATGGTAGTTTTAAAATGATGTAATGTGAGAAGACAATTAGATCTTTTGACATATTTGAGGATGATTGGAATGTGCTGGGATAGGAAGGTATGGCTTGTCTCTCAAAACTCCCCATGGCTATTTGGTGGAGAAAGAACTTGCTCGCAGAATGGAGGAAAAAAATCTCGTATAAGAATTTTTTCTGAAAGGATGGGATGAACCTCCAATAGATGCCCATCCAAGACTTGCCCTTGAGATTTGAACCATGATCTCTCGTGTGGTAGACACCCACCGCCACCTACAGACCATTCACTAGGTTCAAATTTTGCTTAAGAATCAACGAGATATATAAAAACTGTGCAAATTGCAGGAATGTTGAGTTGACAGGCTATATCTTAAAGTTGTAGCATTGGATAATGAATTATGAAAAGACTTCTTGACGCAGTTCAGGCCTAGTTGAGGGGCCAAAATGAAGATTCCTGCAAATTGCCCTACTTGAGGGGCCAAATGAAGATTCATGCAAGTCCAAGAATCTCGCCACAATTTCCTCAAAAAAGAAAATAGAATCCCTCCACAGTCGGTCTATTTTCTAAGGAATCTCGATGTCATTTTAATATTTTCTTTTGTGTATAAAACATTTTGTGATGGTGCAGCCCATGTATTTGTACTCCCTTTTCCCTAGTGGGGCGACTCCTGTTATAAAAGGGTCACAACATGGGGGAGGAGGGCAGTTCGGAGCTCAGAATAGAGAGAATGTACCCCTTACAAGCCCCTTCCTCTCCATCCCTCTTTCTCTTATTAACCCCAACATCCTCTCCTTCGTCAGCTCTTCTCTCTTCATCTTATTAACCCCAACATCTTCCTTTCTTCCTCATCTCTTCTCTCTTCGCCCTAGTAGCTCCCACAACCTTCTCTTCCCTTCCCTAACTTCCTCCCTCCGATCTCCCAACTCTTTGAGTTATTTCCTTCCCTTCTTCATCCCAACCTCTCACCCTCTACCGCCTTTTCCTTTCTCTGGCCCACTCCCTTTTCCCTCCTATCATAGCCTCTTTGCCAGCCCCATCCTGCCAACACCCACATCAACTGCAAATTTCCATCGCCACCCCTTCGTTTTCTCACAGATTGCCCTCCCCACCTTTCCCTGCAGTCCTCTTTAATTTAGTTCGCAGTCTCCTGGATTTTTTCCTTTATTTATTTATTTATTTTGGTTTTCAGTTCTACATGATCTAAAGCTTGAATCTGTTCTTGTCGACCCACACATACTGCAGCCCTTCAGTCCTTTATCATTGGAATAGAAGTTTATTATTGTCATATTGATTTATTATTTATCCTAACTCCATGGCAACTGTTGAACTTCGTTTATTTAATTTAAAATCCTGGTTTGGGACCTTATTTATTTAATTTAAAACCCTGGTACCAGTGCAGACTTTATTTATTTAATTTTAATTTCAAATCCTGTATTAGAGCAGACTTTATTTACTTATTTGGTCACATCACACATGCATAATCTTTCTTTATTTGAGCCTAGACCCCCTTTTCCCCTACTTGCCGTGAAACATCATCCTTCTGCACGTAGTTTGCATCACTTCTATTGGAATGGTTTGGAGTAGACTGGTGGATTGCTTGGCTTACATTATAGCCAAATTAGCATCATGGGTTGATGGATTGTTTAGCTGATATTATAGCCCAATCAGCACCTTTGACATCTCAAATCGAGGAAAGCGTCTTAAATTCTGATAACTACATAATACCGAGCATTGCAATAAGCTTGGTCCGTGTAACATAAGCAGGTAGAGAATGTAAAGCCTTGTTGGTCGAGAATCTCGAAGGAGTGGGCATTCTTGAAGACATGATAGATGCTTGGATCTTCCTTATCAGCACACACAATTTTGTGGTAGTTGAAGGACCACTCTAAAATAAGTGTGTTCTCGTTAAGAGGATATCTTTCCTTCATAGAAATCACTTTTGTATTAGAATAATCTCATGGAGGCTTATAAGAAAGTCATGAAGGCCTTTGGTCACGTCCACAAAATAATATGTATGGCTACTAACAACCTAAAATGACTTAACAAATGAGATAGTACATCATTGATTTCGTAGTGTATAAAAAATTCCCCGTGTTACCTTGTCGACCTCCACATGAACTCATCCATATTAGTCAGCCAATTCTCTGTTTAAGACATGGCATGGGTATAATCGATCGGTTTCGATTAGACTTATAACTTAAAAATACGACCATAGTAGCTCTTGGGTCTTTTACTAAGCGATTGGAAGTAGAAGCTCATACAACAATCGATATCATTGGTTTCATAAGAAAGAATAACACAATCATGAAGGTCATTGGACACTTGTTTACAAACTAATACATGTGGCTACTACTGGCCTAATATGATCACGTGATACTTTGTTAATACGTGCAAAGTGCGGCAAAAATTGCCCTCATCACTGCCATCGAGACACACCCTTCCTTAGATGGAACATGATAATCGATAAATTTTGCATATCCCAACATTCAACAAAGAAAATGCATTTTTGGTAGCTATTGACTATTTTATCAAATGTGTTGAAATAGAAGCTATGAGAAAAAATAACAATTTTGGATTCATTAGCTTCATAAGAAAAAAAATATAATCTACATATGTGGAGTGTCGAAGGTGATCTTTGTAAGTAGTAGACAATACTTTCAACTCATCACAAGCACGTTTGACTAGTTTTGCTCCAATTGCGATATAATAGGGTGCACATGGGTTGGATAAAATTTGCAATCTGATCCAATTTTGTTTTGATTTAGAAGTATTAGTTGGGACAAATCAATGGCAAAAATCCAATCCGATTCAATCCATTAATCTATTAATATAATTTATAATATATAAATTTGTGTTTTCACCTAGATAAAACACACTCTTCAATTTAGTTGCACGCACCATTCTGATTAGCATTGAAAACAAATGAGAATAGAATAAAATGTGTTTTTTAGAGGAAGAATATAATAATATGTTAGAATTGGCTATTATTTTTCTTATTCCATATTACTTTTTTCTTACATGCAACTTCCAAGGAAAATATGAATTTACGACCCCCAACTTCTCAATTTTGTTTCTCCTATTTCCTATGAATCCCATCCATGTCTGCTCGATTTTCACTTTTCCCCTTTGTCATGTGCTACCTCTGCTATGCCAAGCCATTCCTCAAGAATTTATTTACCGCCGAAGTGCTTGTGTCATCTCAGAACTCATCATTCATTGCACCGTAAGCCCATATGCAAGCTAAAACCTAAAGATGCTTGTCTAGTGGCTAAAGCCCTACACTCCTTTACAAGCTAATGGCGCAAATGTCGGATGCAAGTGGCCTCCTTCATTGCTTGAGCCAGATGCACCCTCAAGGTAATAATGAGGACTGCAACCTCACTATCTATCACAACCTTCACTGATTTCATTTATTATTTGGTAATACATGATGCAACCTCTTTTCCAATCTCATTTACAAGTCACAAACACAAAACATGTGTCAGATTCAAACACCATTCAGTTACAATTTTTCTAATAAAAAAGCAACAATTTTATTGATTTCTTTTTTAACAAATGTATCATTGATCACGCTAAATCTATTATTGTAAATATTCTTTTGTTTACACCTATTTGAATTATCAAACCATAATCCAATTGATAAGTACTGCAAACATATGAGTAGATTATTATGGTATAAAAAGTTAGTACAAAAAATTAGATCCCATCTGTATTTCGAGGAATTTGATCAGATTCAAGTGTTTAATTGATTGGATTGGATTGCAAAAAGCTATAATCCGTTATGGTTGGATTGGTCATGAATTAGGTCAAAATCTCATGCAATTCAATCCATGTACACTAACCATAAAAAGTACTTTAGGCGATCGCCTTTTATGGGTAAACACCTTTTTAAAAAAATCCTTAAAATAATATTATGGTGTCCTATCTTTGAGACCACGCGACTAAATATTAGTTGGTTTTGTATTTTATTATTATTTGAAATATGTAAATTTTGTATATATATATATATATGTATGTATTCTTATAGTGAACCCACTTCAATGGTATGGTGATTGTGCAGCGTGTTTACTGCCCAAAAGATCAGGGGTTCAAATTCGTCCTTGTGGGGGTTGTGTTAGGTATCCGTCAACCATCGTAAAAAAATGTTTGATCTTCAATATGGATTTGGGCAAGAATCCATGTAGTCAACTCTACTTAAAAAGTGGGAGAAGGTTTCACCATTTTTATATGCATTCTTATATATTTACTTAAATTTGTGCATTTTCTATAATATCGGTATGAAATAGAAGAAACACCTAAATTCTAATTGAACATTAAGCACATCAGACATCTTAGAATAAGTTTGCTTTTTTTAAATGGAGATAAAATGGTCTCGAAAAAGCAAATGAATAATTGACCTATTCAATCGATTAAGAGTCGATTAACATTAGTTGGAGCGGCCACCCCACCTTGTAGACTAAACCAACCAACTAAATAGCTCAGTCAATCGTTTCATACAAACATGGTTGTTTGTGGTGTACCTGGAATAGAGGTGGGAACTCCAAGGGAATCTTATTAACAAGCTCAAAAAGGGATTCTAGTCTATTCAAGGTGACATCAATGGAAATGTAAAGAAAATAAATAAATGTGGTATCTCCAAGCAAAAGTTGATCGACTAGTCAGCCTAGTCGGAATTAGTTAATCCTCGACCAGGTTGGATATCCCACTGACTAAAATAGTCGAACCTACTAGTCAGGCCAATTGGATGACTTTTACAACACTGGTGGTTATCATTGTAGAAAAGTCCTTTGCTGCTACAAATATCGATGTCATCATCTTATATGATTTTACCTCCATCTTGTAGATAAAGGTGTATTGCCCTTGAGAGATGTATCAATTGTGATTTGTTGACAATTTCCAGTGAAAGGTTGATCAAACGTCCAAAGTCTTCAGTGCCAACATTAGTCCCCACAAAGAGTAGTTGGATACAATGTGCACATAGTCGTTGAAGTGGATTGTGCCCTCGCGAAAAGCTTCCCTTCTTTTTTGTGGTCTGAAGTCGGTGCACATAGAGCTACAACATCGCAACATGTGGTTGTTCACATGGTCAAAGGCTCGGAGAAGAGTTGCTTGTGTCGGTCCCACTTGACTTCATGCTTGACTTGTTGACGTATCATAATCGTTCACACCGTATGAAGATGCCCGTCATCAATTCCCGTCATTGATCTACCTCACGATTATTGGTTTAATCGAGATGGGGGTAGGTAGTAACCCATTTGCGGTTAGTTGTAAATGATGAAAAAGATAGAGGAGCTTACGTGCAAATTGAACTCACTATCCATGATTCTACTTGTAATTCACGATTATAGAAGGTTCAACACATAACTATGAAATTATATAGGGTCGTGTAAAAATCTCAAAATTTTAGTGGTTATTGAAAAAGAAGTCTTGAGAAATTTAATTAAGAACTTGGAAATTTTGTTAATTGATAGTTCCTTCACTAAATGAATTCAAGAGGATCCGCTATAATCACCCGTTAGAACAACATAATATATGTGACCACCCATATTATGAATCGGACAAGATCCACAATTATGACAATGAATTGAATCGAATGAAGAATAGTGACGAGATCCATCATGCAAGGAAATGATGCTATGTGATGTTTCCCAAACTGACATGCCTTACATGTAATGTGCTTGAGTGAGATCGGTTTATGGAACATCTGAGAGAGAGCTCTGCATGACGAGTAGCCAACTGCATGTGCTGTTAGAATGAATCAACAACAATACATGTAAATCCAACAAATAAGCGTCGGTAGGAACATCAATCATGCCCTCGCTAATGATCTGCATCATCTGGATGTCCTAAAAATGATAGAAATACTTATAAAAAACATCTCTACCAAGATATTATAGACTTTTCGTCTCACGACCCCACCAAAGATATGCTTCGTCTGAATGTCTAGAAAATAATAGAAATGCTCTTAAAAATAACTCTGCAATTTAGCTCAGAACGCAATATACGCACAATTACCAATCTCAGGGAAAGTCTGGAATGCAAAAAACTCTAGGTTGTTCGAGTCTGGAAGAAAACTCTACAAGGCAAGGCGGAAGTCAGAGAATCACCTTTCCCCTTTAGATGATTTGAGGTTCCAGAATCTACAACCCAAGCTAAGGTGGAAGCTGAAGCAGAAATGGTACTTGATGTATTAGCTAAACTGGTCGTACATGCATGAGTGATAGTGGTAGAGTTACTCTGCAACAACTGCATGAGGCAGGAATAATCTTTAGCTTAGAGTTCGGTGGTCTGTCCCTAATCATTAGTTGCCTTGATAGAAAAATCATCAGATTTGGCAGAAGCTTGGTTAGCTGTTGGGGACTTTCCAAACTTTATCCAACACTTATCAGATGGATAGACCATCCTCTGGCATTGCACAAACGGATGACGGACCATGTCCAGAATCATGACCTTTGACCACCACGAAAAGTAGAGCAGCCACCTCGTTCGAATGCTGCAATGAAACCGATGGTCTCTGTTGTCTGAACTTGGCCAGATTGGCCTAGAGTGGAATCAAGCTGCTGGAGTCGTCCGGATATCACTTGAAGTGAGGGAACCACATCAGAAGGGACTGCTCCTTGACCGTATGGAAGCGAGGATCCCAATGATTCCTATCTTGTAAGAAACTCGTAATAAACTTGTGTGCCTGCCATTTTGCTATGTTTGGTGCTTGTTTAAGGCAACAAGCCGATTGAAAGCACAACAAGGTCTTTGTATAACCCCGTAATCTTCTAATAATATTCAATAAATGAGGATTCACCATGAGAGATATACTTGATGCGCATGCTCAACAACACATGATTTGTTGGTTTGTTTGGAATATGTATGAGAAAACTCATCCCGCATACCCTATGCTGTCGACATATATATGATATTGGCAGGAATCAGATGAGCAACGTTGTTGGTCACTCAGTTCATGGCATGATAGTTGTCTTGCAACCACGACTCATAATCCTTATCTTTGCCCTTGAGTGGGTCTTTTGTAAACATATATCTTCTTTTGTCCATCCAATGACACCTTAAAAGTATGAGACATGAGTACATAATTCTCTGCAGCCTTAAATTTGGTAGAGGTCCATGTACCACAATAGGTGGGTGACAACTAGGGGTTTTATCTCAGCATAATCCGTTGGAGTCCCACTTAAATGGTTAGTGGTAGTGCAGTGTGCCCACCACCCAAAAGATCACGGTTCAAATCCTCCTTTGTGGGGGTTGCGTTAGGTAGTTGACAACCAACGTAAAAAATAGTCGGATCTTTCAACATGTATCTCAGCAAGAATCCATGTAGCCGACCTTACTTATACTGGGAGAAGGCTTCACCATTTTTATACTCTGCTGGAGTTAGATGGAAGATCGGAACATTGAAAGAACTTTATAGAGAATTTACTTGCTCTTTAAAATTAGACAAAATCAGACCTGTCGTGTTTCTATAAGATGAAATCAGTCCTAATTCTTTCAAATCAGGCTAATTAGGTCACATGTCAACCTAGACTCAAACATGCACAATATAGACTGTCATTTAGTTCTACTCAAATCAAAGGCTAGCTCGGTGACGATGACAACTCGACACGGTTTGCACAACAAACCTTTTGGGTCCACGATGGCGCATAATCTTCTGGGCGATGAAGGCAATCTTGGTCCATGATATGGGTTGGTCTATTATGATGGGGTTGGGTCTAGCACGATGAAACGATCAGGCGGTGGTGTTTCTGCATGATAGGTCCAACACGATGAGTTCGTCCCAATCTCGGTCCAACATGATGGGTTGGTCCAGGTGACACGTCTTCTCCACCAAGCCATCGACCCAAACTTGGTCCAGCACGATGGATTGATCCAAGCGTCATGTTTTCAAGACGATGGGTTTAGTACAGTCCAAGCGGTGGGTCATCAAGACTATGAGGTTTGTTCTTCTCCAAGGACGGGTCCAAGCGGTGTTTCAGAGTGTTCTCCAAGAAACTCGAGTCAGTGAAGATTATCATGGTTCTTGTTGGAGTTTGATCTTCTCCGATAATGGGTCCAGGTAATGCTTTAGAACATAATCGTGTTTCTGACGTTATACCTACAATTGCTCTGACCTTGCGATTATTTCCCACTTCAATTTGGTCGAATTACAAGTACCATTTTTTTGACCTGGAAGCACTTCTATGCTCTGGCAATTTTAGCTTACTTTTGCTTCATTACTATCTTGGTGACTGATGGAGGCCATTTGTCAATTGCCATCACTGATCCACTGACCTAAATCTGTTTGTTAAATTTTGGTGAACTGATTTTTTCCTGTTAGAGCTCCTTTTTTCAACACATCTGCTCCTTTTCTCGACACATGTCTAGTGTTTGCTTTTGTAGCCCATCCACTTCTTTCTTTGTATATTGGTTAAATTGATCATATCTACTTAGTTGGATTCTTCCCCTTGCATTCTTTATAGCATGTGCCACACCCCTATTTTGATTCGAGAGAGAAAATCCTGTATAGATATCTGATGTTTTTGTTGGTTAATCATTTCCTTTTAATCTGTAAGATATCTTGCGAGATTTCATTTTTTAGGTCATAAATTTCAGGTTTTCATGGAGTTCAGGTTGGCTATGTGGTCTCTCCCACACCTTACAACTCGATAAACTATGGACAAAATGGTGCTGGAGGAAAATACTCAAATAACAAGGTCTGCTGTCTTTTTTATTGCTAGATTTATCATACTGCCATTGACTTAACGTGCAATATCTATGCTTAGGTGCCGTCTTTTTTCATTCATGAATCCCATCTATTTTTCAGAAATGCTCATTTCAAGAATAATGTGAAAAGCTTGTTGATTGACATGAAGCATACTCCGACTCTTTAGAACATTGCTGGAAACTTGAATGGATTTGTTTATTTTGTTGTCTAAATCCAGATATTAAGTACTTTCATACCGTCAAATATTTATGTATGTAAATTTGATTAAACATGATTTGCACATGCATTGTATGCTATTTTGAACCCACATTGAACCAGCTGATGAAATCCTGCGTAGTTGGTGTTGTACTGTTACAGTTTGCTGAAACAACTTGTCAAGAAAATGGAAAGTACCTTTCTCAAAAAAGAAAAAGAAAATGTAAAGTAATAACTTGTTGGGTAAACATTCAGACATTTTTTTAGGGTAAATTACAATTTGGGTCCTCATCTATAGGGGCTAGGTCCCGATCTTTAAATTGTAACGATTCGGGTCCCATGACCATTAATGTAAGGAACTTTTTGAGGCTAATGACGAGTATATCCTTGTTTAAAAAGTTGGAACCCAACCTCCATTCTCTTCCCAACAAGGGCATATTTGTTATGAACCCAAAAATTTCCATTTCCTAAATGGTCCTGGGACCCGAATCGTTACAAGTTAAAGATATGAACCCATTCTGGGATCAAACCCATAGATAGGAACCCAAATTGTAATTTACCTTTTTTTTAATGTGAAACTGGAGAACAACATTTGGTTCTACACTCAGCATGCAGCATCTGGCTTAGGTATGTAGGATATTGGTAAAGGCAAGCAGTGCTTTATATAATTTTCTCTAACAAACTAATGTAAATTGTAATTTTAGTGTTTTATATATAGGTAAAATGGGGCTGCCCCCTTGGGGGAGTTAACTTGGTTCCCCCACCCAATTTTTCCTATTTTTTATTTTTTTTTGAAAAATGAATCTATCGATTTTCATCGCTATATCCCTATATCATGTCATTCAAGTTTTGTGCGAAATAGAGACTTCTATGGCCTCCATGTAGACAATCATTTTTAATGGGCGCAGAATTGTTGAAATCGACCATGTCTGGATGGAGGCCATAGAGTCTCTGTTTCACATGAAACTTGAATGACATAATATAGGGATATAGTGATGAAAATCCACAGAAGGATTTTTCAAAAAATAAAAAAATAAAAAAGGGAAAAATGGTGCGGGGGAGCCAAGTTAGCTTCCCCGAGGTGCAGCTCCATTTTACCTTTTATATATACATGTTTAAATTAATACATTGTTGAGTTTTATTTTTAGCAAGCGATATTTATACTTAAGTGCCATCTTTTTCATTCAAGAATCCGAACTATTTTTTAGAAAGGCTCCCATTGAGAATAATGTGAAAGGCTTGTTGATCGACATGAAGCGTACTCTGACTCTTTAGAACACTGTTGGGAACTTATATGGATTTGTTTTTTGTTGTCTAATTCCAGATATTAAGTAGTTTCACACCGTCTGATATTTATGTATGTAAATTTGATTAAACATGATTTGCACATGCAATGTATGCTAATTTGAACCCACATTGAACAAGCTGGTGGGATCCTGCGTCATTGGTCTTGAACTGTTACAGTTTGCTGAAACACCTTGGCAAGAAAATGGAAAGTAATAACTTGTGGGGAAAACATCAGACTATTTTTTCAATGTGAAACTGGAGAATGCCATTTGTTTTTACACTCAGCACGCAGCATCTAGCTTAGATGCATAGGATATTGGTAAATGCATGCAGTTTTTTATATAATTTTCTCCAAAACACTAATGGGTTCTAAAATGCAATTTTAATATTTTATATATTTATATTTATGTTAGTACACTGTTGAGTTTTATTTTTGAATTTTGCAGTATATCTGGAATTAATAAAAAAAGTTCTATTATTTACTGATCGAAATAATTACATCATAACAATAATTGATTAGGGCCAGTATGTTATTATGATCACATTTTGATATTTTGACGTCTTCCTTTATGACGCCGAGGAAATGGTGCTATGATGTAAAATGGTGAGGTTCGACGTTGACGTGGATGGGTTGCTCATAGTGATTAAGGTCAGGTGGCTGATGTTACGAAGGTCTGATGTATGATGGGAAGATCATTACTGGTTTGCAGTCTAATCGGGATTGAACATCAGAGATCAGAGAAGGGTGCCGTTTTGGAATCGGGTGATATGCACCCAAATAAGACACTAGATGGGTTCTTTGGTGGCAATGGGAGGGGAAACTTGTATGGGTTGCTCATGTTGATGACGGAGGAGGTGGCTGATGTTACGACAGTTTGATGGGAGGATCAATATTGGATTGCAGTCTAATCAGGATTTTTTTGAGTAAAAGCACGGGGGAGCCCTTCCGAGGCGGTCACCACACCAAAGCATTCATTAATAAGGTAAAGTGTACATCAGTTTGATACCTAGAAATTATACAAAACATTACAGTGGGCTACAACATTCTCAGAGTAAAACTGCTGCCTCTTGAAGATTGTATCATTCCTACCCAACCAAATAGCCCACAGTGCGAAAAAAGGCTTGGAGACATCATCGGAAGACCCATGGCCGACCCAACGAACCGACCGTCAAAACTGATCAGCATCAAAGGTCCGGATCGACGTGAGCCCCAATGACTCCCACACCTTTGCGGAAGTCCTGCAACCAAAGAAGATGTGGTCCACATCCTTCAACTCGTCCTCGCATCTGTCACACCTTAGATCTGTCCCGTCCAGCAGTCTGCCTCTTCTCACCTTGTCACAGATACGACCTCTCCTCATACACCAAAGGAAAACCTTAACCCGCGTAGGAATCTTAGCTGCCCAAATCATCTTCACGTCAGCACACAACTCTTCAATACGCTCCACCAAAGCCGCAACAACCTTCCGATAGGCCGCCTTCACCGAGAACCTACCACCAGTCCACTCAAATGGTCCGGGTTCCCCGACAGCTCCCCGGCAGGGGGAATCTCAGACAACATTCTCAAAAACTTCTCCAACCTCTGATGCGATAGATCCGCAAGGAACCTCGGCTGTCCCATCTTCGATGACCTCCGCTACCCGTGCTCCCCTATCAACGGCCAACGCCATCAACCGAGAGAAGCGGGAGGCCATGGCCCCATCCCCCGTCCAATCATCCAACCAAAACCGAAAACGGAGCCCATCCCCCAAAACCGGCCTAAGAAGCGGCCGAAGCACCGGAAGAACGACATGGATCCCACTCCACAAGGAAGACTCATGGCGCTTCCTCTCTGCCACCAACTCCTCAGTAACACCATAAATCTTTCTCAGCAGCTGCAAGACCGACGAATCGAACGAACCCCAAATGCGCACCACCCACTTGGCTAACAGAGTTTTGTTCATAGATTCCACGTCCCTAATGTCGAGGCCCCCCTCTGCAACAGGAGCAACCAGGTCCTTCCAAGCCACCAGGTGCAAACCCTCTTTGCCTGTCTTCCATCGGACCAGAAAAGGAACTCATCAAGGTTTCAATCCTCCTTCTAACACCAACATGCATTAACCTCGTCGAAAAGAAAAAAGTCGGGATGGCCGAAAGAACGTGCTTTAGCAATGTAAGCTTCCCACCCTTGGACAGAGTCACAGCCTTCAAACCTTCCAGCCGCTCCTCCATTCTGCGCAGCACACAATCCCAATCAGACTTCCTCAGCCTGCCCTCAACCAGAGGCAAACCCAGATAGGTTATCGGCAGTCTCCCCAAGGGGCAACCTGCCCACTCCGCCAGCCTGATGCTCTCCTCGCCACCCAAACCCATTGGAACAAGGACTGACTTCTTCCTGTTAATCTGCAACCCAGAGAGGCACCCAAAAACATCCACCAACACAGCTGCATTGCGGTTCTGCTCCTCAGTCCCTCTCAGGAATACCAGCGTGTCATCCGCATATTGCAACACCGGGACCAAGACGTCCCCCATTCAGAAGCCCTCACACCAGTTTTCTTCCACTGTTCGCTCAAACAAAACCGCAAGACAATCTGCAACCAACACAAAAAGCAGGGGAGCAAGTGGGCAACCCTGACGCACCCCCCTCAGCGGCTGGAACCAGCCTCCCTCAGGCCTCCCATTTACCAGCACCGAGCATGAGCTAGTGATGATACATCTCTTAACCTAAGCAATCCAATCGTCCGGGAACCTCCTTTTCTGCATAGCTAACCAAAGGAATCTCCAACTGACACAGTCATAAGCCTTGGCGTAGTCAATCTTCCAAACTGCCCCCTTTTTTTGAGACCTCTTTCCATCCGCCATAGACCGACCCGGTATGAATGCGGATTGGGCCGGCAGAACCACAGAGGAAAGGACCCCTCTAAGTCTGCTCGCCAACACCTTGGCGACAATAAGATAAATGCCATTGGAGATAGAAATCGGCCTGTAGTCCCCCACCCCCACTGGGGTATCTTTCTTCGGCAGCAAAAAAATCAAAGCCCTGTGTACTTTCTCAAAACCCAAGTTGCCTCCCCTGAATTCAGTCAGAACCTCCAAGATGTCCCCCTTCAGCAGATCCCAGAACTCCCTGTAGAATGAAATGGAGAAGCCATCCGGACCCGGAGCCCCGTCTGGATTCAGCTCCCAAACCACCTTGCGCACCTCAACCTCCGTGAATTCGACCACTAACGAATCATCTTGGGCACCACTCAATGGCCTCACCCCTCGACCCGACCAACCCCAGCCATCTTCCACCAGCACCCTCCTCGAGGCACTCACAAAATGACCCCGCAAGACGATCCCAATCTCCCTTTCGCCGAAAACTCTTTGGCCCCCTACCTCCATCTCATGCAAGAAGCTCCTTCTCCTCCTCCCGGAAGCCACAGAATGGAAGAACCGCATGTTGGCGTCCCCTTCCCTTAGCCACTTCTGCCTGGCCCTCTGCCGCTAATGAACCTCCTCTTTTCTGTCCTCCCGAAGCACAGTCTCTAGCCAAGCTGCCCTCTCCTCCACCTCCTTCGGAGACATGCCCCGATCATCATCAAGCTCGTCCAACCTGCTGATCCCAGCCTCTGCCTCTGCCCTGACGGCCCGGCGCCTCCTGGCGACATCCTTCCCATAACTCAACAGCAACCGCCTCAACGACTCGAGCTTGGTGGCAAACCGTGACACTGCCGAGCCCGCCACCTCCACACTCCGCCAATGATCGTGCACCATGTCCCGGAAACCATTCTCCAACAGCCACTTCTTCTCAAAGCGAAAGGAGAACCGAGCCAAGCGCTCCTCCCCAGAAAACCAAAGACCAGGAGTGTGATCCGATATAGTCCTCGGAAGAGCCCAAGCCTTCGCCAACGGGAAGATCTCCCCTGCCTCAACCGACATCAAGAACCTGTCGAGTCTGGACCTCGCCCTCACGTTCCTCCCAGTGTACTTGCACCTAGCCGCATCCACAACAGACAACCTCAGAGACCGAACCACCTGCCTCATATCTGTTGATCCCGGATCAGAGCCTCCGCTCCCCTCCAACCTGTCGTCCGGTAGCAACGTGACATTGAAGTCGCCACCAATGATCCAAATACCGTCGCCAGCCTCAGACCCAACACTCTCCAGATCCCCAGCCAAGCTACCAACCTGCCGCCGTCATGGGCCATAGACATTAGTAACGCACAGACATATCCAATCCGCCCCCCGCCGCAGCTGAACAGACAAAGTGAACTGGGAGGCGGACATCCCCAGCAAGTCGAAAGAATCAGATTGCCAACCAGAGAGCAACCCCCTGAAGCCCAAGCAGCCCCCCTGTCCGCCAACGAGAACAACCCCCCCCCCCCCCCCCCCCCTACTCATCTCCCGCCGCAACTGGTCTTCCAAAGACTGCAACTTAGTCTCCTGAAGCAAGAAAATATCTGCACCAGCCTCTCTCAGCAGATTCTGCACCTTGAGCCTCTTTTCGGGCCGGTCCAGGCCCCTCACATTCAACGATAACAGCTTCATCTGGCGACCAAAGCTTCCCTCTTCCTTGGGGGAATAACCCCCAAGCGTCGTGCCATGTCCCTGTCAAGAGCCACAAAACGGTTCCGCACCACCAACGGGCTAGCTGCCCTCACGCTCACAACCTCATCATCTGCCCCCGATGCTAGAGATGCCCTTAGAGCAGCCCTTGCCTCCTTCTCCGCCCTCCTCCGCTTCCCTCTCCCCCTTTCATACGCCACACCAAAACGTCGCGGCAACTCCCCGCCCAAAAGTAGCAAAGATCCTCCCTCCTGTCCCACCCCAGCCGGATCAGCCCCACCCCCAGCTGGAACCTCCCCACCCAACGCACCCTCAGGCGAACCAACCACATCAGCCACCCCTTCCAGATGAAAATCCCGTCCCCCCGGAACAACAACCCACTCCCCCGTAGATACGTCCACCCGCGGAGAGTTCGCAGCTCCCCCCTCTCCAAAGCGGCACCCAAAGCAACCCCCTCCACACCTCGGGCCAAAACCCCCACCTCAACCTCCTCCACCAGACTAGCGGCCGAAGCTGACCGAGCCCCACCCCCTCCCAGAGCCTCCCCTCCGCCAGCTGACCGTGTTGAAGCCGTCAGAAATCAAGGCAAAGAAACATCTGGCAACCTCGGAAAATCCACCTCCGAAATGGAACCGAATCGAAGACCCTCCCATTCTGGAATCAGGTGTTATGCACCCAAATGAGATACTAGATGGGTTCTTTGGCGGCGATGCGAGGGGAAACTTTTATGGTCAGGATTGAACATCACCATTCTGGAATCCGATGATATGCACCCAAATGAGATACTAGATGGGTTCTTTGGCGGCGATGCGAGGGGAAACTTGTATGGTGCTGATGAGAGGTTTGAAGGTTTGAAGCTCTAGAGGTTTTGACAATGGTTGTTATGATGTCATGGGTTAAAGCTCCATATGAAGGGTCCTTTTACTTTATGAAGAAGGGCGTGATCAAGGTTTGAAAAATGTGAGGCAGTCTGAGGCGGTTTCCCTGTATATGAGGTGGGGTGTTAGTCTGGATGTGTAAGCCTCAATTTTTTTAGAAAGGAAATTTAGAAATTAAGGCAAATTATGTCAAAACGGAATCATGACAATGTGAAATTTCATTAAAAACATAGTTCAACACCAGTATGGTACAACATATAAGTACTTGACACAATAAAGTTAATAATACACTAATATCAATGAAGTAAAGCATAAGATCCTAAAGCACAAAAAAGTTTTAGTTTATGACTCCAAGCACAATCACAAAATCATAAAAGGAATTCAAGAGTCTCTAAACTTTCATAAGAAATCCTTAATAAGCAAACCATTTAGTAGATAACTTTATAAGTATATGTTACTGATTTATCTGATTAGTTTGTATTGGCGAAACTTTCGATTCTGTTGAACATCTAATTTATTCTAAAATTCCAAACCCAAACAAAGCACCACCTTTGTAGAGCATCCATCCAATTCAATCTATGATATCCTAAAAGTTGAAACTGGACAGAAGTGATTTATGATGCCCTGAAAGTTGATGTCACTAGAAAAGAGGTTTGGTATAACTGGATGCATTTGTTGGGTTATTTTTTTGTTAATCCTAGTTCTATTTTGTATAAAAGAGAGATCCATTGATTCAAGAGTAGTAATTAAGTGGACATAAGATTTCTAGTGGTTAGCAGTCACAGTCGCTACAACGTGTTTCGGTCCGTTGTGGTAAATGGCAATAGGATGGAGGGTGACCATGAGATGGACAGAGCTATTGCCGATCATTTTCATGAGTTCTCGCGGAGGCTGGAAACAAGGAAATGGAGGTGGACTGGTGCGGGAGCAACTCACATCTCTGAGGCTCACACAATCCACCTCGAGCAAAGCTTTACGTTGGAGGAGGTGAAAAATGCGGTGTGTAACGTGAATGTTGACGGTGCTCTAGGTCCTGGTGGATGCCCTATTTTCTTCTTCCGTGAATTGCGGCAGTTGGTTGGCCCAAAGGTCGTCGAGGTTGATGAATTTGCTATTGATAATGCTGGGTTTGTGAGGCTTAACAAAGCACTCATTTTCCTTCTCCCAAAGGAGGTTGCTGAAAGAGTGGAGGATTTTAGACTGATTGCACTCTCTAATTCTATTTACCTCATTGTTGCGAAGGTTCTTGCCATACGTTTAGGCTGTGTCATGGACCATATAATTTCCCCATTATAGTCTGCTTTTATCCCTACATGGCAAATTGCTGATAGCATAGTCATGGCTAATGTTTGAAAAAAAAAACGAAAGGTGAAACGAGACATTTTCCTTGGAAGCGAGGCGAGGCGTAGCTTCGAGGCGGTCGAGGCATAAGCCTTAGCTTGTATAGGAAAATAATTACAAAATATATAATAAATACATTTATTGATGAAATAATCTAATCTGACAAACAAACATATAATATATAACAATGTAATATATGATGATATTATGAAGATAAGAGCATGAAAAAAGGATATGTCAATGCCATAAACCTTTCTACGAAATTTCTACCTAGTCAAAAGGAAAAAATGGCTATAGCTATCACTAAAATATTTATAAAAATTGGATAGATTATAGTTGTTATTAAAGATATCCAAGTTGTTGATATGAATCATATGATTTGAATCATAACTTTATGTTCTACTCAACGCATATGAAGAACGATCTGATGTCCCCATATGCCACCATACCCTACCAGGACAGGGGTCTCGCTGCCAAGTTAGCGAGCCTGGGGGGCCCAGGTTGCTCCCTCCTTTGCGGGAGTTGCATGGGGCAACGCCCCCGTCCCAAATTTTTTTCTTATATGAGTATTCGAATTTACACGTAGTTTCTTATATGTTTAACGGTGTAATAGCAATAGTTCACTAAAATAATTGAACATCTTAGTGGTCTATATGAATATGAAAGAGGTTAAATTTAAGCATTCATCTTGTATAAATATATACTCAACAACTAGGCTTTTATCATAGAAGTCCGTATCAGCGATATATCACCGATATATCGATATCGAGACGAGAACGATATGGATACCGATATGATGATATTTCCTCCTTTTCAGGCATTTCCTTCACAAAAAAAGCGTCGACATAGGCGATATTTCGGCGATATATCACCGAAATATCGAATCGACACGATTTCGAAACGACATCGAAATCAATATGACCTTCCATGGCTTTTATAAACATATGAAAATACCAATATGATTAATTATTTTCTTTAAAAAAATACTTGAAAAAGTTCCTAACGCCTCACCTTGTGCCTCGCCCCGCCTCGACTGCCTCATTCATATGAAGCACATGCCTCATCCATGAGGTTCGAGGCGGTCGCCATGAGGCTCTTTGGCCTCTCCTCGTTTCGCCTCGAACACCTTTGCGTCTCGAGGCACGCTTTTTCTGGCAACCGAGATTGTTGTTGATTGGAAAAGTAGAAGAGTGATGGGAGTTCTATGGAAGGTGGAATTCTCAAAGGCTTACGACATGGTGGATTGGCCTTTTTTACGAGTAACATTGAGCAAACGGGGCTTTCCTGCTCGTTGGATCAGTTTGATGAAGCGTCGTGTTTCTATTGCCTCTTATGTGGTGCTGGTCAATGACCGACCAGAGGGAGGATTTTTTCAGCCATAGAGAGGGGTCCGACATGACTGTTCTATTGCGCCTATGTTTTTTGTCCCGACAACTGATGCTCTATTGTGTATGGTGAACTAGGTTGTTAGTAACGACTTTACTTCTAACTATTCTAATGGTGATATCTCTATTCCCCTCCTGCAGTAAGCAAGCGATACTATCTTCTTTGTGCTAGGAGGAGGCAAAAGGAATGGCAACAATTTTGTAAATTTACAATGAGATGTTTGGGCTTGTTCTCAACCATGGGAAATCTACTTTCATCCCTTTTAGGCTTTATGAGGAGGCTACAAGGGATTTCACCGCGGTTTTGGGAATGAGTTGTGGTTTTCTGTCGATCAGTTATTTTAGTGTTCCTCTCACTTATGGGAGAATTTAAATATCTGATTCGCTACCATAGATTGAGAAAATGGAGAGGAAGCTGTCGGGTTGGAAAGGCTATCTAATAAAGAGGTGGAAGACTTGTACTTATCAAAGCTGTCCTCTCTTCCATCCCGGTTTTCTTTGTCTTCCCGTATTCTGCCAAGTGGTATCGGGACCAAACTTGAGAAGATATTGTGAAGATTTATGTGGGGAAAATCCGTGGATGATGCGACTGGGATTCATTTGTGGATTGGGATATTGTTTGCTTATCAAAGATAGGCGGTAGACTTTGGCATCAAGGATTTGGAGACCATGAATAAGGCGTTGTTCTAAAATGGGTAAGCGTTCTGTCGGACAGTGGTGATGACATTTCTTGTCGATTGTTTTGTTGGATTTATAGTATCGGGATCCCATAAACATGCCGCAGCAGCAACATGTGCAGTCCTCCGTCTTCTGGAAAGGAATCAAATCGATGCTGCTTCACTTTCATGAGCTTTTTCATGCGGTGCTTGGAGATGGGAACTCCTCTTTCTCGAAGGACAACTGGATTGGCGAGGGGACGTCATTCAGATTCATGTGGCTCTTCACTTTGTTTGCTGACCAGGATGCATTGGTCCCAGTTTGTTGGAGTGATGTGAACTGGATGCCTATATTTGTAGCTGACTTCTGGACCAACGTTCATAGGAATTTCTCATTTTGCTCGAATCTTTGAGAGGCAGGCCTTCTACGGATAGAGATCACTAGTTGTGGCAGGATAACTCCTGTGTCAAGAGGGCCTATCGGACAACTTCCAGATCCCCTCCTCCTAGAACGAATTCCTTGATTGTGTTTGCAACCGTATCTTGGAGCTTCACCTATCGTCTAGTGTAGGCTTTTTTATGTGGCTATTACAGAGAATTAGAGAAGTCTTTCTGTAACCCTATCTTCTGACTGGGACGGACACCATAGTGTGTTTTCCCCTTTTTTGTCTCAAAAAAGATTTCTAGTGGTTGTAACAGTTATTTTTGTATTCAATTTGTCTTTATTTTTTTAATAAATGAGAAATATATGTTTTGATTCTTCTGATATAGGTCAAGTAGGGATTTTTAATAAAATGAGAAATATATTTTTTTATTCTTCTGATATAGGTCAAATAGGGGTCGAGCTCTTTAGAGAAAACGACAATCATAAGCAAAGCAACAATGCGCAAGAATCAATTATTAAGGGCCCAGTGAGGCATGCGCCACTGCCTCGTCTCAGCGCCTTGGCGCCTGGACAACGCCTTGCAAGGATGAGGCGCATGCCTCACAGTAGAAGCCTGAGACACGGGCTGAGGTTAAAAGTTTGCACACCTTGCCTCTAGGCTTACGCCTCGAGGTGGTACCTTTTAAAACCATGCATGACAATGAATGTCGTCCATTGTAAATTCATTATGTACCATGAATGCCAAAAATGTCACTTCTACCTTAACAACAAAATGGGTGACAGTTAACCCACAATGGTTGTATTGTTGGAGTTAAACAGTATCACATTGGTTATGATGTAATTGCAGATGTTATAGGGGTCTTGGTGTCAAAATCCCTAATTAAAATGCTCCAGTTAAAGAGATATGTATAACTTATCAGTCCTTGTATCAGACATAGTTATATAATGACAAGAATAACATAGAAGCTACCTTGTACATTAGCTTATTAGTTATATATCACATGCATTCATGTAGTTGTATATGCATACACGCAATTTACACTAAATTTACTATACGATTATATTTATGGTACATATTAGTTTTATTTTTTATACACAAGTTATATTACTAACATTTTGTCCAAGGCAACAACCTTGACTGTGAGCACATGGTCATCATTGTCTACAGGTCAGAGATTCCTGTGTGCATCATCATCTATAGATCTAAAGGTCATGGTTCCTGTAAACATGGAAAAGATTAAATTTCCGAGCATATGGCTTATTCATTTTCTGTTGAATGCCATACGTTCTGGAGATGAGAATTCTGGATCTGGTTACCTAAGAGACAAATAGCTGCCAATTTTTATTTATGGCAAATGTTGCCGCTTATGTTTTTTGATTCATGTCAAATTACGTTGATGCTGCCACTTTTTATTCCAGTGCATTCTTCGATTTCTATATATTATGACTGGTTTCTTTTTTTGCTTAAGCGTGTTTTGATGTTGGGCAACTAAGTTACTTACTGGATCCCCGAGGCATAAGATATTCGTTGTAGTGTAAGATCTGTTAAAAGTGTTCATGCTCTGTCACATGAGTGGATGTGGTAGCTCTAAAAACTTTGAATTGAACGGATGGATTTGATTTAAAGGTTTTTTTGTGAAGTATTCTTTTTATTAGCTTTACACTGCAATCAATTAAAATGTTGCTTGAAATTTCAGGGTGGTCCAAGACCTCGTGGCGGAGCTCAGGAGGGACACGGAAATTCTGTCACCATAGGCGTTGCTGACGAGCACATTGGTGCTGTCGTGGGTCGTGGAGGAAGGAATATCATGGAGATTACTCAGGTATGGATTGCTGCTTTAAATTGTACAGCCATAAACAACTGCGTCTACTCCCTTGACGGAGGTTAAAACAACTGTTCAATTTGGGAATCACATCCCCTAAAAAGTCTGGGTCTTGTTCTATCTTCTATGGGTCATCTTAGCTTAAATCAACTGTTAAAAACAATTATTCAGTAAACATGTGTTTTTTTAAATTTTCTAGACCTATTTTTTTAGTGATTAGGGGAGGGGGTAGAATTGAACCTGATCTTTAAAGTGGGAGCCCACTGCTTCTACCACCATATCATAAGGCGGGTTCTTTCTAGACCTACATTGTAGCCATCTTCTTTTAGTTTTTTTATATTATTCCTCGATGGCAATGTTACAAATGTACCCTTCATTGGCATCTCTTTTAAGCATGGCCTCAAATTTCAGCGAAATTCGGTCGAATATCGATATCCAGTCGAAATCGAGATTCGACCGAAATGACTGAAATATAGGGGCCCTAGTAAAAAAAATGACTGAAATGATCGATATTTCGATCGAAATTCCACCGAAATTCCGTTTCGGTTGGTCACCGAAATGGTGACCGAAACCGACATTTAAGGCCTTGCTTTTAAGTTGGGTGTTGCACTATGTCTATGCGTGTTTCATTTATCGTGAATGGTTTGATCTGGTGCATGGGGATCCAACTGCGTGACCAGTGAAGCTTGCTCGGGATTTGTACTATTAGTGCTACTGATATTCCAAAATAATATTAATGAAACTGTGAGACTTTAATACTTGAATTATGGTTTCAGATTTCGCGAAATATTGGTGAATTTTTGCTGAAATTTCGGTTTCGACATGGAAACGAAATTTCGAACAAAATGCCAATACGAGGTCTTCTTTTTCAAATGTTGCTCGATTTGGGTGAAATGTGACTGAAATTTACCGAAATTTCGATGAATTACGATATCTGATATCGAAATTTAAAATCTCGCTTTGAAGAATGCTGGTTGTCTTGCTGATATCCCATTAGCAACAATCAACTTATTTAGTAGTGTAATTGGTTATATTCTCTTCTCCTTTTTAAGAAATTAAGGTTTCGGCTAATGTTTCAGGTTAGTGGAGCTCGCATAAAGATATCAGATAGAGGCGATTTCATGACGGGAACAACCGACAGGTACTGCGTTTCTACTCGTCTCTGTTCTCTTCCTTTGACTCCAATCTGATGCATGCTCATGGTGTCACACGCAGAAAAGTAACGATCACCGGCTCTCAGGATGCGATTCGTACTGCGGAAGATATGATTATGCAGAGGATATCTGTGAACAATGAGGGCTGATGAAAACATCCTCCTCTTGCGAGACAAATACCAACTGTTTGGAATCTCATTCGACAAGGAGTATCCTTCGTGCATCCCAATCTTCGTGTTTTGTTTCGTGTTTTTTCCACTGCAATAGACACTGGTATGGAGGGGGGGGGGGTGGTCTGGTTTGAGTTGGGTTGAATGTGTTTTTCGTCGTCGGGATGTCTTTTTGTAGGTATTTATCTGAAATCCTAGGGACAGTTTTTTTCCCGTTGTAGGGGGGGCATTGGCGCGGTGAATTCTATGCACTTAACATAGGTAGTCGTATTTCATTATTGTTTTTAACCTATAAGTATGTTATAAATTTGCCTCGAAAGATTAGGGTTCTGTTTATCTTTTGCTCGGCTGCGTCTCGACTTGCATATTGATATACCGTGAAGATCTCGTGTATGTGCAGGGTTTCAGTATTACAACCACGTCGCCCTTTTCGATGAAAGGGCGATTTGATAACCATCTGTAGAAACTGTCAGTGCTTGGGACCCTGGATCACTGTCTTCACTTAAAGATCACGAGTCGTAAAAGAAGACTTGGCCGTCGTGCTTGTTGCTGCCTGCAGGTAACCCTCGTCGCACATGGGGAGTTATGTCGCAGGGTTGGTTTCAGGCAGGGGTCTCTACCCCATTGGTTGAGCGTGTTGATCGGGGTAGGTGATGGGGTTGATGTAGGATTGGTGCTTGGGGGGGGGGGGGGTTAACATTTTCCTGATTGATCCACATCCAATAGTCGACATCCGACATGGGGTAAGCCGCCATCTCTCAGGCCTTCCCGCCAACGTTATACAATAACTCCAATGAACACAACTTTCAACTTTCATCATACTATGTTCTCCAAAAAAACAATTCCTCAAAATAGCAAAAGGTATTGAGTTGGAATCCCATTCTAAGGATTGGATTGTTGTGGTTCCGAAGGATTTAGCTACGCGAGAACCAGGGACAAAGAGCTCTCCCTGTTTTCGACTCCATTGAATCCTTTGATAAAAAAATTAATGCAATATTATTTTGATGTTATCCCTTTTAAAACCTTACTAAATGGCATTTGTTCCATGTAATACGAGGCATTGAAAAGTCTTCCTACAATGAAGTTAATTTTGAGACCTCAGTTGTCTTCATTGTAAGCACGGTTTTAAATTTTGATATTGGATATCGTATTGATACTTTGTCGAAACGAAATTTTACCAAAATTTCCGTCACATTTCACCTAAACTGAGCAACATTTGATGAGAAGGAAGGCCTCCACTTCGGCGTTTGAAATTTCAATCCTTTGTCGAAACCAAAATTTCAGCAAAATTTCGTCGATAATTCGTGAAATCTGAAAGTACCTTGCCCATGAGTATTGCCACGTGTTCCCATATATAATAGATATTGCAAACATGATATAAACACCTTATTTCTAGAGAACATGTGAGCTTTTGTCACAAGCTAAGAAACATGATTATATACAGGATTAAATGGGGCTGCTCCCTGGGGCAGCCAATATGGCTGCCCCGTCCCCTATTTCGATGTTATTTTTATTTTTTTTTTGAAAAATAAAATCATGTATATTCATCCCTATATCCCTCCTATATGCTATTCGAATTTCGTAAGAAACAGAGACTCCTAAGGCCTCCATTGAGATGATGTCGATTTAAAAAATTTTGTTACCGTTAAAAAATGACCGTCTGAATGAAGGTCGTAGGAGTCTCTGTTTCTGATGAAATTCGAATGATATATAGGAAGGATATATGGATGAATATATATAGCAATAATTTTTGAAAAAAATAAAAAAATACCACAAATGACGCGGGGGCAGCCCCATTAACCACATATATAAACTAGACAGAGAAATCCAACATGGATGAACGGAGGTCAAGGAACCTGATCTTATGTATAAAACTACACAAAGAGAAGCCCCTCAAGAGAAGAAGAACCAAAAACCGCAACCACCGTCAATGTGACGTGTACATGTACAGCTACCATACACAAATCTCACGTAGTATATACAGGCATGTAACCGATGTTTTGAAAATCGGATCGGACGGTTCGACCGGTAAATCAGGCTTGGACTGGTCCGTTTAATCCATTTATGCCGATTCGGTTCGAATATTCAAATTTTAATTAACCCTTATCGTTCAACCTATTTTTTTGACTTGATTTAACCAGGTTTAACCGAACTA
This sequence comes from Ottelia alismoides, assembly GCA_037367405.1. NCBI lineage: Eukaryota > Viridiplantae > Streptophyta > Magnoliopsida > Alismatales > Hydrocharitaceae > Ottelia > Ottelia alismoides. The sequence continues at coordinate 1,648,279 of JAZKJV010001376.1, forward strand.
GAACCACATTAATTTTTATATTATTTAAAAATATTGGTGTGAGGGGAGTTGAATCCATGTCCTTTGGTTACATATTTCAAACTTCTAATTAACTACTCTAACACAACTTTTTACTTATATTGAATTTTATTATTAAACTTTATCTTGTTATAGAGTAACTAATCCAAATTATATATATATATATATATATATATATGATATGTATGATATTTGATGGTGTATACAAAAATATGTATAGTGTGAAATATATACATTATCTATGTATTTTATTTATGATTCAAGTATATTTAAGTGTATATTATATATATTTTATTTTATTTCGATTTGATTAGTAGGTTCAATTACTTTTTTTTCACCGACCCGCTTTAATTTAATTTTAAATAATGATGACATCATCATCTGGTTGAACCGGTTTGATTACATGGTTCAATCGGATCCGACCATTTCGGTAAGGTTTCCGGTTCGGTTTCAAAAACATTGCATGTAACCAACTTAATTTTAAATTCTTCATGAGCCAGTAATTGGATGTAATTTCAATTATCCAAAAGCTTGTGATCGGCTTAGTTTCCATTTGTTCGAAATTACAGAATGCGTTCGATTCGAGAATAAGCATGAATAAAGGTAAAGAATAAGTTGGAATAATGCACTATTACTGTCCGATTAGAATGATAGGAATAAGTTGGAATAAAGGTATGTAAGATGGAATAAATATATGAATAAGAGTGAAATAATGTGGAATAAGAGAGACGGAGGGGAATAGTCGTGCAAGGAATAATCTCCACTTTCTTCCCTTCGATTATCTCTTTCTTCCTCTTTTGCCTTTCTCTCTCTCTCTCTCTATTTAAACGATATATCTCCCTTCCCCCTCTCTCACCACACTCGATTTCTTCCCCCTTTCTCTCTTTGCATTTTTCTCCCTTCCAACTCTCTCTCTCTCTCTCTCTCTCTCTCTCTCTCTCTCTATATATATATATATGGGTCCGAGCTATTTTAACAGATATGATGTGCCACTTTTTATGCAATTACATTCGTGATAATCATACAACCTTATTCATTGCAAATAATCCTGCTTTTCATGAGCGAACTATACATATCGAAGTGGATTGCCATTATACACAGGATATGATTCAGAAAGGTTTTATTTATACTTCACATGTAAGCTCAGGAGAACAAACTGCAAACATTTCACTATGTACTTACTCAGAGGACCATTTCAGAAGTGTGCCTCCAAGCTGATCATAATCGACATCTATGCTCCATCTTGAGGGGAGGTAGAGATTTACCCATAGGCTATTTTCACATTTTATATTTACTTCATCTATCGTAATTACCCACGAGATTCTCCTTTGTATAAGAGAACCTTAGGCCCTGTTGGTTGGAGAATAAGCCCTGGAATAATAGACCAATTCTCTCCCGACACGTTTCCCAGTGGTACGACTATTCCTTATTATTCCATCTTATTCCTATCTTTATCCAAACTTACCTACCTTTATTTCACCTTATTCTTCTTATTCCTATCCTCCAGCTGAACAAAGAATATACCCTTATTCTCCTTATTCCCCATCCTTATTCCTGCTTATTCCCGAATCGAACGCACTATTAGGGTTTGTTTGGTTGCAGGGTTGGGTTGGGTTGGGGTACCCCTGTGAATAGTAAACTGTGAGGAGGATTGAGAGGTTGAAAGGAGGGGTGCCTCGGGTTGGGCCAACCCAACCCTGCCCAACCCTGCAACCAAACGGAGCCTTAGGTGCCGTTCGACTAGAGGGGTAAACCCCTACATCATATTTTCTCACTCCTACGTGGGCCCCACTTTTATCTTTTAAAAAAATAAATAAGTCAATTCCCCATCATCAATTCCATCAAAAAACAAAATACTATACCATCATATCATATAAAAATTATAACTACTCAACTTCTACTCGCTTTTTCAAACTTCAATACAAAGACATCACAATAACTACTCACTTTTTTCAAACTTCAATACAATTATATCACAATATACCCACTTCTAACCCACCCCCAGTTTAACCCTCTATCCAAATACCTAAACCCAAAATGGGTTACCTGCTACCAGTTTAACCCACCTAAACCCACATACCAAACACACCGGGTTCATTTAATAAAAAATTTGATTATTTTTCCCAACAGAGGCTGTTCAGAGAATGAAGGTGATGATGTAGAGGCAAATGTGCATTTATTCCATTCTGAGTTGTATTTTTTAATCGAGCCTAAAATTTGTCGATTCATTATTTTAATCGAGCCTAAAATTGTGTTCTGATTTATTTTTTAAACCGAATCTGAATCGAAATTGTAGCGAGTCAAACCTGAGCAATTATCGAACTTGAGAATATTTTGACACCCCTAAGTCCAGATTCGTCAATCGAAGCAAACAAAAAGCTAAAATGCAATTACAAATGAAGACGATGACATTACATTTTACGATCCTGATTCATTCTATGTACAATTGAATATAAAATACACAAGACATTGAATAGTATCTAAGTGTTGATCATTCTACTTTTTCCCAACACAAATAATGTAAGACAAAATTCTAACGGATCTAAATACACAAGACATTGAATAGTATCTAAATATTTGTACCCATCAAAAGAAAAGGGTCCAAACCGATTCAATAAATAAAAACTATATCAACATGAAAAAGAAAACATTTCCTCCTTACAACGACACCCTCCAATCTTTTTCCCTACAAGCAGTCAAAAAACTGGCTCTTGATCTGCTCCTATTAATCTGTTATGTACATCGTCATCGTCGTCGTCGTCCCTCACCGCAGCACGCAAGAATGAGCTACAAAAACGGCTGCCTTTCATCGCATTGTCACCGCACCAACACGATGGGATATGGATCTTAAAGCTCCGTTAACCGGTGTCAGTTTTGATGCCGTCGTCGGGTTCCTGGGTGACAGGAACCAGTTTGTGCAAAATCGGCGCCCCTTGAAACATCATCGTCCTTGCACCTTTTGTGTACTCTTCAAGCTGCGCATTTCACCGAAAATATCAGGTCTACTCTCGAGTAAAAATGCTAGACGCGACGGAATGAAGTACGCACCTGCTTCGGGGTTATCTTTGTGAATCCGAACTTCTTCGTCCAGATCGCCTCCGCTTCCTCGGCAGCCGGCAGAACGAGGTGCTTGACATTCAAAGACTGCAGGATTCCCTCTATGCACGAGAACAGTGCTTGGAAGCAACCCTGCACAGCACAGCATCAGTTCAGAACTGGAAAAGAAGCTCAAGCATTCAATCAATAGTGAATATCCGTCACAACATAAACAACTTCCGATCTACATAAACAACCTACATGCGCGAAATCCAGAAGATCCGGTTAATGACCAAAAAACCGCAAAATAAAACCCAGAAGGCCGTTGAAGATAATCTTATAGAAAGGTGTGGTCTTCAAGTTTGCGATACCCACTTTAACTAGTTGACGCTTAACAGGGGCGGAACCGGGAATTTTATCCAAGGGGGGACGAGTATACATCTATCATCAACAAGTAAAAATGTAAAGAAATGTATTTTCAAATTATATTTTTTTAAGTAGAGTTAACAATTTCAAATGTGATTTTTACATTTTGATAAACTTACCATGTCAATGTTACTTGAATAAAAATAAGGTATAAATTATTTTTTTCCAATTGTCATTTTAATAATTTTAGTTAAGAAACTTTCATATTTAAAAAGAAACCACAAAATTTATTTCATTTACAAAGAGAATTAAAAAGTAATGGGAGAGACAGATGAGTTCCAATCTTATTTTATATCAAATTATACTTATAATTTTAATATATTAAAAGTGAGTAGAAATAATTTATTTAACAAAGAAAGGACAAATTAATTTTTAAGCAAAAGAAAGGATGGAAAGAGGTAAAATGAGTACAACTATTATTTTATGCAAAAGAAAGGATGGAGAGAGGTAAAGTGAGTACAACTATTATTTTAACATAAAAAGCATCGATAGGATTCGAACCCTGAAAGTAACTAGAGGATACAATGCTTTGCCAATAAGCCACTACACATTTAGTTATCATTTTCGAGATTATTTTTTCTATATTAAAACGTGGAGCAAGGACCATATCAAAAATTAACAACATTATATAAGTGAAATATAATAATTAAGGAGGGGCCATGACCCCCTTATAAAGTATACTAGTTTCGCCGCTGAAGCTTGAGACTACATATTAGATATTTTCTTAGCGCCAGATAGGGATGAAAATGGATCGGATACGGATCAGGTATGCCTATTTCCATATCCCATATTCGCTTCATCCCTATCGAATACGAATACAGATATGGATATGCATTAAGGAAACCATATCCTTAAAAATACGGATACGAATTCAAATCGGATATTTATCGAATCCGCGTACTGATCAAACAAAGAAGCAATCTAGATATGAATCGAATAAAGAAATGAATCCAAATATGAAACCAATAAACATGGAATTCGAACACGGATCGAATAAATGCCACAAACGAATACGAATTGAATTTTTATCAAAATTCATAATGTTTTTAAAATATAGCAATGAAATATAAATAAGTTGCATCATGACAAAGGAGATATATTTGTAACTTTTTTTTCATGCACATCTCCAAACGGAAGTTTATTAATATCATTAATATATTGTATTATAAAATAAAAAATACTAATATAATAATAGACGATGTGGCTTATATTATATTAACTAATATATAATATTAAATATTGTATTCGGATATCCGGGTCTAGATCCGGATATTCAAGCCATTACCATATCCGTAGCATATCTGGAAAACTTTTAGAGCTCATATCCATATCCGATCCGTATTCGATTAATATTCCGATACGGATATCCCTATCCGGTAATTTTTCGAAAATGATAAACGGATATTCAAATATATCCGTATCCATTTTCATCCCTATGTGCAGATGTCTCATCTACTCAACTTTTAACGGGCTACCTCAATACAAGTATGTAGAACAGAGAAAGAGTACAGAGGACACAAACAAACCCTAACCTGACCTAATGGCCACCTCTAGAATCAGTTTTGAATCTTCTGATATCCACCTCCTGAGTCCTGAGGCGCCATTCCGTCCTCTCCCGAGACACCCAGTCAACCGACCAACACAAATTACTGAACAAGGGCACGCCAAATAATGTCAGAGACAGGTGCGCCTAGCATTTCTATAGTGCCCTCTCACGCCTTTAACTACAAAAGTCCATATTTCCCAAATTCACAGTTTCTGGCCTTGCAATTACATGTATGCTCCCATTTTGACCTCAACAAAAGGGCATAATTGTGATTTTGCGAGAATATATGGGCACAAGTTTGTTGAGATGTTAGTTATTTTTCTATAGTGTTTACGTAATTTTTATTTTCTGTCTTCTTCTTCATGTATTTGTCCAACAGGCTTCTCTCATATATAAGAGAAATCTAAGGTCTCGTCGATAATGCAATTCATTCTTTCCTCTCCACATGGTATCATAGCGAAAGTCCTAGAACTCTACCAGAGCTCTGACCTTATCCCTGCCGTCATCACAACCCCTAACTCAACAAGAGGCCGAGCCCCACAGCCCGGAGCCTTTCACGCGTGGCCCTTGCGTGCCGCTAGCATCTCTGTGCGCCTCCTCAAGCCACCAGGCCACCACTGGAGGGCTGCTAGGATCTCTGGGACCGTGCCACCAGCCACCGGCTGCAGCCCTAGCGCAGACACCACGCCGCAAGGCCTCTCCGAGGGTGCCGCCAGCAGACCTCCAGGACTTGCTCGTCGCCACTGCTACCTCCTAGGGGTTCGTAGGCCCCGCTAGGCTTCCTTGGGCCCCGCTCACTGTCGCCTAGGGCCTCCAGGCCACCAGCAGTCTGAATGGATCTCAAAACGGTCTGATTTTGATCGGAAAACGTGATTTATGACCTATAAATCACGTCTTCTGACCTTAGCACGTACCAAGGATTGACGAGGATGGTTGTATGAGTCTATACGTACAACCAATCCTCCATATGATTTTGTACACTCGCTCAGATCGGTATACTTCCCAGTCGAGTTCTATTTTCGGTCGTTCTTCTATCATATCAGAACGATGGTCATATATTTTATTCGTCTGGTGCCTTAGACCTGGTCCCATCATAAAGATGGATGGGACAACTTATGAGTTATGGTCCATGCAAGACGACACATATGCGCATATAAGACTGAGCCAACGGATAAGACTGGGGACAATGCTTCGTGGAAGCAAAATGATACATATGCGTATTTGGCTCCGAAACCCTCACCATGAAGATAACCGATGATATTGTGAATCAGCTCACCGTCAAGGCAACATGGGATATTCTAGCATCTACTTATGCCCAAGCAAAGAATGAGGCCAAGATTCTTCAGCTTCAATTTGACATTAATAGGGCCAAGCAAAATGGTCTTCCATTGCACACATTATATTCCCCGCTTTGTGGCATGTTCGAGAAGCTCCACAGCTTCATGCCTATTACGACATCCACTAAGCAGCATGTGACATACATGAATTTCACGATGGTTGGAGTCCTTTTGGTTACGGTCGACTTGGAGTATGATCAGGAACACGACTCAAACCCCAAATATCAACATGAAATAATTCAAACAGAAGGCTACTACTATGACACTGACGACTAGGGAACCTAGCACGATGGTGCTTCCCCAACCGCCCGGCTTCACACCGAAAAGAAGAACCTGGAGAAATCTGAGGCAAGAGATGACGCATCTTTTGAAGCGGGAGGTGACCAAAGCTTAGATGTACAGAGAGACTGATCCGACTGAGTAGGAGGAGACGCCAACATAGGAATTCCGGACCAGATGATAGAGACCATCCTGCTCTGAGCCACAGCCAATCACCCTGCCCGTTAGTATGTCCTGAAATATAAGAGAAGATGGGTCAAATATAGCGCGACAGTGCAAATCCTTCGTAATCTAACTAATAGACAGTAGATTCATGGAAAAATTAGGGGCATGTAGAACATTCTGTATATGCATGGAAGGTGACAAGGTAATCTCCCCATATCCAATGATGAGGGAATGAGTCCCATCAGCTATGATCACTGACCGTCCTGGTGGAATGTCTCTGTATGACTCAAGTCTATCTCTGTCGCGTCAAAGATGATGTGTTGCCGGAGTCCATAATCCAATTGAAGATATGATGATAGGATGTAAAAGCAGAAGCAATACCTGAGGTGCTAAAATAGGCAAAAGTACTGGCAGATGCTGAAGCAGTAATCTCTGACGGATATGAAACATACTCGGTTATACGTCGATGCTCGGAACCCATGCTTAGAATAGTACGTATCCTCAGAGTGACCTGTGCGATGGCAAGAAGTGCATGGTTGGCGAAAACGACCACCTCAACCACGAGGTCCACATCCACGAAATGAGACTGGCCACCTCTCCCTCGCGATATAGTCATCGCCGAAGGTGATGGAGTAGAAGTACTGGAAGAGACAGAGATGCGGCTAAGCCTCCGATAAACTTCCTCCATAGGAGGAATGGTAGCATCAGCAAGTATCTGCGATCCGGCAGCATCATATTCAGGATCAAGAGTCGACACAGTACCCCTACCATGGTAGCATTTCAGAAAGTCTTCTGCTACTCAGGGGTGGTCGTGAGAGGTATAATATTGTAGAGTTTCTCAAACACCCCTGTAGGGGTGTACATAAGGAATGTAGTGACCGGCCATTCTGCTTCATGATGAATATGTCATGATGGAGCTGTACATCTTCATCTCATTTCGCACCTGCGAATAAATGGCCACCGGGATGTCAATGGTGGGTTGATGGAGAACAACATTAGCAATCTCAATCAACAATGTGCCTGAGAGCCAGACCTCGCCATATGAATCATCAGCCTCCCAGGAGGCATAGATCCCAGTCTTCGCTCTCGATTCTTCCTCGGTTAAAATATGCTTCTTACCGTTCGACCTCAGAGGTTCATGAACTGTATCGCTCAGAACTCATAATTCGTCCCATCCATCTTGACTATTGGCGCTGGACCTTTGATCGCGCCTATGAAGGGCATATCAACTTTGTTTTCTGACATGTTGCCGGAGCCGGAGATATGAGTTTAGTTGCTCGAGTGGGCAACTAACTCTGTCAGAAAAGATCGTCAATGACTATTCACTAAATCTTTGGGCCCAGATTCATAGAATCACACTTTTGTCAAGCTCTAAATAAAGACAAGAAGAAATCCCAACATTTCCATCCCAAACAACCAGGGTGTGGTTAGAAAATGGCAAGAGTATATTCTTCAAAATAGACATCAAAAAGAACTGTCAGATATTTTCCCATAACTGAGACGAGTCGCAATATGCAGATAATAGAGGGAAAAAATCCAAGCAAAAGAATGATTATCAAGCGTAAGATGACATCGAACACTCTCAACAACGTAGAGAATAAACGATCGCTAACATTTCCAAGTTATGCACCAAATTTTCAACATAATCTCCTTCCCATGAACACAGTCACATTTCTCTGGCCAAATTAGCCTAAAGAACATCTAGCAGCCAGCTCTTATCCTGACATTTTCCAAAAAAATGTTACTTGCCTCTGAATCACGCCCAAAGTGTCAGCTCTCCTCTCATATAAATAGTGGATCGTCACCCAAATAAGAATAATCCATGCCCGCCCTCCACGTAAAATCTCGATGTTCTTCATGTTCTTATTTCTATATCTCTGATATTAGCTTCCGCATTCTTAGTTTCTAACATGGTATCAGAGCGGGTTCGATCCACAAGGGTATATTTTATATGCTCAAGATTCGAGTTTTGGTGTTCTGTTCTTGAAGATTATTTGTGCAAGATCATGTTTTAGGGTTTTTTCTAATGAACCCCTAAATCTGCAAGAAATTCCGAAGATTCAAGTTCTGAAGATCAGTCATCAATGTCAGATATTCGAAGGTTTTTCTGAAACACTGATTATATCCACATACGCCAGAGATTCGAAGAGTACTTCCAGCCCCAGTTCTGCAACGAATACCAGAGCCGCTCCAAGCACCAGGCATCGCTAGCCCCTTCCACACAACTCCCACGCGTGAGATGCGGAGCCCTAGCTCTTCTCCAAACACATGGCATCACTAGGCATCCAAGAGTTGGAGTCGCGAGATCAAGGCGGTGATTGCATCTTTTCAGCAGTAATGTGCTGCCTCTTCCTAGGTGACTCCCTCCTTAACAGTGGCGGCATTATCTCCAGCAGGCCAGTTTTGATTCAGGTGCATCTCCTCCATCTCTTCAGCAACCCTAGATACACAAGCGGCGACAGTCCTTGTCTGTCTCCTGCATGCCATCTACTCCAAGCGGAGCATCCACCAGTTCCAAACAGACCCCGCGCTCGGCAGCCCACCTATTCACACACTCCAGGCGACGCTCCTCCCTCAGACGATACATCTCCAGTCTTCTTCTTCTTCAAGATCCAGGCGCCGACAGCAATCCTCAATGATCCTCTCCTCTTGGATCTCGCGCAGGCAGTGCGAGATGCACTCAAAGCTTCTCCAGCATATGTGGCTCCCTTTCGCCCAAGCGAAGCCCCCCCCCCCAAATCGCGCCCTTGGCAGCACTTCATGAGATGGGGTTTTCCATCGTGGGAACCCTAGTATTTTTATGAAGTTAGGGAACCCTAGTATTTGCGAGGGAGAGGGGCCGATTATAAAAAAAAGAGATACAATGTTCCATGCCCTATTTGGTTCAGGAGTTTTTAAAAAAAGGTGGAGGGAGAGAGAGCTCCAGCATATTTGGGCCCACCATTTGGGCCAAGAGGCTTTGTTTCAACAAAAAAGAAGGGAGATGCGTACAAAAAAATCGTACGCGACAAACAAAGAGTCGGCTAGAAAGGAAGGAAATAGCCGTTAAATCGTACAAAAAAAAAGATTTTGTACAAAAAATGATTTTAAAAAAATGGGAGAAGAAAAGCCGAGAAAAAAATGAGATCGACTAAGTGATTCATTGTTTTTTGTTTTCCCTGTTTTCTTATTTTCTCCCAACTTTGTCGATGTCATTGTTTCCGACAAGTATGGGAGAAAGGGGGAGTATTGAGTAGAGTTACAGGCACTTTGTTATATTCCACACTAGATATCATACTCTACAGTTCAGTTTCATACTCTGTGGATTGATTCAGAGTCCCAGTTCGAGGCACTCCATATTTGAGTGACCCAATTTCTTCGATTTAGCATATGCTCTAACTGAATCTCCTCATCGCAGTACAAAGCACATGCTCTCGGATGAGGAGATTCAGTTTGACTCACACTCGAGCTCGTTTGTTCCTCCCACCTGCATGACATGAACAAGCAACGTCCTCGACAGCAGACTAGTTGTGTTTGCGTTTAGTTGATATTGTTGTAGTGTCTTGTATGGTGAGCTTGAGATTTCTTTTTGTTTGTCCAAGTTGAGCATTGCATGCTCCAACTCTGAAGGGGAGTGTTGGAGTATATGCATCATTATTGTAAAGATAGGTAAATGGATCCCTCCAGGATCCATTTACCACGTCCAGTGTATAGTCCCACATCTACTAGGTGGGACTTGAGGGTATGTAAAGGCTAAATACGAGCCCCGGCCTCATGTATCCGATGAGAAAGTTCAAGCACCATGTTCATAACACCTATCAAAGATGTACGACATGGAAACAGAGGGGTTTTGCCACAATTACATCCCACGTGGAGAAAGTATGTGAGATTTCGTGCTGATGTCATACTTTAACAGGAGGTAAAATCAATGTACAACTAGATAAGGCAAAACCGGCATCACTGGGAAAACCACCGACCCCTGTTAGGATAGCTATCCGGGGTTCTATGGATCTCCACAAAGGTGAACGATGAGCAGTATCCTCGGTCATTCTTAATTATTCAGGGATTTTTCTTAGCAGACTGGCCTCCCACCAATTTTGAAACTAGATCATAAAAAGATACTTTCAGAATAGGTAATGCTCCTCAGTGGGATTCGTGACACAAAATGGGACAGTTCTTTTCCAAGAAAAAATGTTATGGGTATCTCGACTCTTAATCATGGAAGGACATATCGATATCGGTATCGATATCGGTACCATGTCGATACGGTATATCGTCGATATATCGACGATATATCGACGTCGTATCGCCGACATCGAACCGAGATTGTGAATAAAATGGCATGTCGATACCGATATCGACCATATCGGCGATATATCAGTGACCTGTCGATACGATATATCGCCGATATATCGGATACGGCCTTCATGCTCTTAATGATAGGGAAAGTTACAATAACAAAGTCTGTATTCATGTTTCATTGTGATGGATTCAAGGAGTGTTTAATTTCCGAGAAATATTAGTTCAACATAAATTACCAGAAATTGATGAATCATGCCACACATCCAACCAGTCTCTCTGAGATATAGGCAGAGATATCGAGGCACGTTTACCAAAAATATATTACCAACAAGCCACTGACGGACTTGGAGTTTTTCAGAGTACTGGTATACTGCTAAACAGTAGACAAGCAAAGTTTTAGTACAAAGCACCTACAAGAAAAAAACTGCAATCCAATGACCTCTGCACTTGTTGTGGGTGCTGTATAAGGCAAAGAATGATTTAGGAGAAGTAACTACAAATATAAAGCTAAAATCCACTTCATTGAGCCAAATCAGTAACTTAAGAGATTCTCCCATTCTAGAATACTAAATCGAATAAAAGAGACTGGTGAAATAAGTTGAAAAGAATAAGCAGCAACAATCAATGACATTGGTGAAAATGCATCCCACTTTTATACAATATTCACTTTCAATGGTGTTTTTTCTTCAGCAAGAAATGCAAGTGAATCTGAAAAGGTCAAATGTAAATCACAAACAAGAAGGCCAAAACGGAAAGACCTACATGTCCCTGGCATTCATTCGATGTGGCAACCAATGGAAGTTCGGTACTCACAAACCGAGTACTCTAAAAAGCCCAGCAGATTGGACAGACGAACTGAAAAAAACAGCCAGATCAACCTCAACCATAAAATCGCCACATAAAAGCTATAAGTGAAATATAATATGAGATAGAACTTACTTTACTGTTAATACAGCACAATACATCCCTGCAAAATCTTGATCTCTCAATTCCTGCCTGCAACCACCAATTCCAAAATTACAAATAAAGAAGCAGCGCTCGTCCAATAAGCTTTTTCTCCCTTTGGCAACAATTTGGGCGATCTACTTAGCAAGAAACTTGGTAGTTTTTTTTCTTTTGACCAGTTTTATTCTGAGAATGTAACTTTTCAAGCAAGGACTCTCCTCGAGTTGTGGCTCTTGAAAGGTTACCATGTATATCTACCACTCTTTTTTATTAAATATAAAGCAGTGGCAGAAACAGGATATACATGCCAAGAAAACCTGGTTCTTGAGTACTAAGATACAGTAACTCACCCATAAACCATCGTAGGAATAAGGTCCTGGCCAGTGCTTGAATCATTTATAGAACCAAAAGCCTCCTGCAGTAGAAGCAAATTACGATTAGATTAATTTAGAAAATAAACAAATGAATAGTTTAATTTAGTAAATTCAAATCTTGGGATACTCTGATGCATCTTCCTTTTGAAATCCCAATAGTAGTCCATAAAAATCATTAGAAAACATCAAGCCGACAAACTCTTGAAGCTAGTTTTATAAGTAGGTTATAATTCCTTGGATAAGTGATAAGTTGGAAATTTATCTTTTTAATGTTTGTGTGATGAGGGATAATGATTAGCTGGAGGATATACCGTGAATTCATCTCTTTCTGTTTGTCGGGTAATAATATGCAGTACAGCACTTATATTTCGATCCTTATTTTTTAATATAGATTTTGATCCTTATTTTTACTCAGTATTTCAGATGATCACAATATATCCCGAGAAGAAGGGTCTCTGATATCACAAAAATACAACACTTGTACAATCTTCCTCTTAACGGAGTTATTTTAGGCTTATTGAAACCGTCACGTATTTAACACAATAAAAATAAAAATGCAATTATTTAAATCAGTATGCATATCACAAGTCTTCATATTTTGTATACACGAACTATAAAAAGTAGAGAGATTAAATCATGGCGAATTGGGATTAAACGGCAGATAATCTCAGATAAGAGAAGGTGAGAGTTGAGGGAGGCTGGAGTGAGAACAAAAGTCATGGGAGATAAGCAAATAATTGGGGGCGAACCGGAAATTGTTTTCGGAAATTGCATAGGGGGAATAGATTGAGGCAATTGGGGAAATATAAGGCAACCAGGCGGTTGCGATGGCGAGATACCGATAAACCCATGTCAGAACAGATTTGCCGCCACCCCATCGTAAACAAGCTGTGATGTCCAAATGAGTGGTCCATATGGCCAGAGAACAATGAATATTGGATAATGTTGTTTTACACCTAGTACCAGTGATTAAAGAACCACCAAATACCTGCAGACTGGGTATAAACATGGCAACAGATATTTCTTTGTTTCTTCTTATATAACGCAGGGGCGAGCACCACTGAGTGTATCCCCCTATTTTCTAGACTTCAAAAAAAACAGATATTGGTCCCAGCCTAAAGCTTCTCCACAAAACATCAAAAACAAGGAATCAAGCAAGGGGGAAGTTGATCCTATACAGATGCTATGTGAGAAGGAATTAACCAAGGCGAAGAAGATTCAGCATCCACCTGCCCAGGTGCAAAGAGGACATATGGCATTTAAAACCAGAACCCACTTGGCTCTATAAGCCATTGTTATGCATGGCGAGTGCATAATATGTGTAATTTCAGAAGCAAAAATGAGGGGCATCTGTGCAGGTACCAATTAACAAAGCGATTCAGAATTATTTAATAGTGAGTTAAGAAAACTCTTACATGAAATATGGAAAGGACATTTGATAACAACAACTTGCTTTTAAGACAGGTCATTTTCCCATGAATGAGCCTCCAACAAACTTCAAGATCGTCTGTGACCAGGCCTTTTTCCTTGCGTTTGCTTATTATAGTATCCAAATGATTGTTTGGCAACTGCCTTGATCCAAGTGAGAGCATATTTTGTAAAACAGAATGTATCCTGTCACAGTCAGGGCAACAGAACCACTTTCCCCTGGGAAGCTCCTGCAGAACCATGTAAAACACTGTATTTCAAAACTTAGATAAAAATTAACCATATTAATATCTTGAATAGTAAAACTGTTCAGGCTATTCAAAACCATAAATTAACCATGTTTCAAAGCTTAGATGAAATTTACAAAAAATATACACCTTACCCTTAAATTAGCCATACCCCTTTCCTTCAAGCAACCAATGTGATACTCCTTCTCGCACTAAAAGAAGAATAAAGAAAATATATCATTTAAATAGTTTCTACCAACAATTTAAGGCTAATATTAAATGCTGAGAACCCAAATATATTATAAGATGGTAATCCAAACCTGGTCACATATTAGAACAGTTCGTGGACCAAATCCAGATTTGCTGAAGTCGTGGCACCTGACATCCACAATATACTATGTCAATAAAATAGCGACTGATTATATTATAAATCAAAGTAACAAAAATGTACACAGGAAAGCAATCTCGACAGTATTCTACCCAAAAGGTATTCAAAAGAAAGGACACCATATTATAAACAAAACAATAAAGCACAATAAAAGTGGCAGAATCATGAAGATAAATTGATTTTATATTCTTTTTTACAAAGAAAGTATGGTCAGTTGATATCAGTGATAATCCACCGACCCATACGAAAAACATTTCACCAATCAGCTTAAAGACAGACATTGCCATTTTGTAATTCAGACACTTCAGCATCTTGCTGCTGTTGACACCACCAAGGTAAAAAAGGGAAACCCACCTACACAACACACAACTACTGGCATCCGCATCAGGTGACTGGATGATACGTATGCATCGATTGTATATTTGGTCTATAGGATCAACACCTGAAACCCTTCCAGCAGCAATAGCATTATCATTGTGTTCCACATACTTCTCTCGTTCATGTAACTTTTGGCACCATGGGCAATACCAATCACCCTCAGGAATAGTAGATAAGCCCACACATTCTGCGAAAAAATAAAAGCAGTATTAGTCCGTGGGGCATTAGCGTTGTTACAATTGCTGCAGAAACAAAGAGTGAGTAGGAAATGCATAAACAAGGAATGTTTAAGTGATTCACATAATAATGTATCCATGCTTCGAACAAAGCCACGAGGTTCTGCCTACCAAATAAAGTGTGCATATTTCATTTCAAGGAACTCACACAGGAAAAAAGTGCCAGCTCAAAGACTTTAATTTCAAGGAATATGGTCACGCACTTATTCAAACAAACAAGACTGCAAATTTCAGAAAATCTCACCATTTGCATTTTACTTGATTAGTAATTTGCATAAAATGCATGGCACTAAGGGAAGCAGATCCAAAATTCTGGTGTTCCACCATATAGGAAAATTGGAGCTCAATCAAAAGTTTATGCACTACACCTTAAATGAAAAGGAAAGATGACCCGCAAATTTATTATGCGATGCAGCCTATACGTAAGTTAGTTTATTTTGTCTATTTTTTCTCTTTCTATTTTTCTTATTGTAAGATATTTAAAATATTTTCTTATTGTAAATTCTTTTAGTTAAATATCAATTTAGTCATATTAGATTAACCATAAGAAGTGGTTGAGTTAATGGACTAAACTAACGGAGGGGCATGTGTAAAACAGAGCAACTATTCAGGGTTTTCCATGTAAATCGTAGTTATTTCGAATTATGCACATATTTACGAAAGTATCAAGGGCTAAGGGTGTAAAAATCCCTTTCTAAAAATAATGTAAAATAACAATGGCATACTGAATAGTAGCATCGGTATCCCTTTGAGACTCTAGAATATCCTAAGAAAAAACATTTGATTTGCACGAGTGGAAAACTTGCAGATGGCATGAAAGTTACGAATAAAACAAGAGTGCCCAAAGCACACATAGGTAGAGGGCATGGGTTATCATTGGGATAAAGTCGTGAGAATCGAGTAGCACCTCCAATATAGAAGAGGGAACCCTGCTAATCAAATCAGCTACGACAAGAACAGCATCACCTCAGAAAGTTTTGAGCACCTTCATCTAGGTAAGGATATCAAAAAGATGACATTGTTTGAAGTTTCCTTTCAAAAACATAACACCATTCTAAGTGAGCTGTAAGGACAAGATATTTCATGGATGGTTCCACTGGGAGCCAAAAACTGACCAAATCGTTTGAATAAACTCAAGATCACAATCAGATCTAAACATCTTAATACAATCAAAAAGAAGAAACCTCAACCTCTACAAGAAGATCTTGGCAACACGGTTGATTTCTAAGCATTCCTTTTTAAGGTAGACCCATGGAGTCATGGAGTCGGGCTATAGACATCAACAAAAACAACAGAGTATATGCGACCAGTAGTGTGCACTGAGCAAGGATTACATACACCACAATGAACAAGATCAAACAAGGACCATCTTCATGACTCAATTCTTCAAGGAAAGGATGTCATGTGATGTTTTTCAAGCTAACAAGCATCACACTCAAATGGCTTCATAGGACCAATTTTAGAGAGTGTTGAGAGAGAGCACAAGCAAAAGGATGTTCAAGACCTAAATGCCAGAGACATAAAAATAGGCACAACACTAGTAAACAGAGAGTTATCATTATCAGTGGCTTCAAAATACTTTATATCATCCTACTCATAACCACTACCAGAAACTTGCAAAATGAGGATGTACTAGAAGTAGCATTGTCGTCGATCAAAAATAACTCTACAATTCAACACCACACATAATTTATTAACATAGAAAGAAAAAACACAGAGCGCCTTTATTAACATAGAAAGAAAAAACACAGAGCGCCATATACACCAGAGACTTTTAAGTCTAGAGGAGAAGTTCATTCTGACATCTTAGGAATGGGAGAAAGAGATCCAGTCTTGTCTCACTAATCGCATGAAAATAGATAGCTGAGAAAATGGTTTTAAAAACACACCTCGAGGCAGTTTCCCATGAAAATGTCTCGAGACTATAGCCTCAAGGCAAACTCAGTGAGATATGTCTCGAGGCATACCAAAGCGGTAGAGGCATTGAGGCGGTTACTAGGTGATGCCTTGAGGTTAAAATACTTTTTTTCAATCATGGTTAGCAGTGAATACTACATCTATAAGTTGCTGATTGGTTAAATAAACCAATCAATTTTCTTTTCAGTCGTGAGACCTGCTATGCTTTATGGATCTGAATGTTGGCCTGTGAACCATAGACATGTGCAGAGAATGGTTGTGGCAGAAATGAAAATGCTAAGGTGGATGTGTGGACACACACGTAAAGATCGGATTCGGAACGATGGAATCAGAAAGAAAGTTGGTGTAGCTCCGATCGCCGATAAGTTGCGAGAAAAACGCTTAAGATGGTTTGGTCATTTGCAAAGAAGATCAGCCGGTGCACCAGTTAGGAGATGTGAATGTTGGGATGTTGAGCCAGCCAAGAGAGGGCGAGGACGGCCTAAGAAGTGTTGGAAAGAGACTATACGAAGGGATCTTAGTTTTCTTGGATATAAGCTAAGATTGACCCAAGATCAATCTAAATGGAGGCGAAGAATCCATGTAACTGACCCTACTTAATTGTGGGAAAAGGCTTTGTTGTTGTTGTGCTTGAAAAGCACACAATTAATAGTAATTCGTATAAATATAAAAAAAGGCAAGTTCAGTTGAATTTGATGATAAAGCATTTTCATGGAATGTATGTCAAGAGATATAGTGTTGGTTCAAATTTTTGGGTTGGTTTACTAAAGAGGTAAACAAATAAACATCGGTGGTTGCAACATTGCCATAGATGTAGTATAAGACATAACATGAAATGTATAAAGAATATGTTGAGCCTCGGCTATATCTCTAAGATATAAGATAACAAAAGGTTGCAATAGACAAGGGTGTCGGAATGCAGAGTGAGATAGTTGAAGCAATATATCTTGCCATGAAAGAAAGAGTTGAAGACCAATACTCATTATGCTTACAAATAGCAAGCAAAAACATTTCTCATATAGAAAGAGAATAAAATAGGGAGTGATAACCTATTATCCAAAATTAGAGAGCATCGAATTCAAATGGCATGCAGTGTCGAAGAGAAAGCCCGGTGATAGTTGCAAAAGGTGACAAGGTAGCACAAAGGGAACGAGTATTCCTAAGAAGGATGACGGATATGATCAGACAAGGTACTCCCTTTACAGCAACTTACTAGCAACAACTAGTATGCACTATCACCAGCGGTTGGTGAAGCTGGCAGAGGGTTATAAGGGGTAGGCAATACTATTTCCAGGTGAAGAGGCCACCTGTTGGTGGTAGGGCACAAGCTGCTAGCCTACAACACAAGGCAACATTAGAACGGAGGGACTGCAATGAAGTTGAATTTGAAACGACTGGATGATGGAAGTGTTAAAGATGGGTTAACGACTGAATATCATTGAGCAATAGTGGCCAGTAGCTAATGATTTTGGTTGCCATTAATAATCGTTGTAGCGATCAATGCTTGGACCGAAAGTTACATCTCAAAGAGATAATGACCACATAAAGAGGTTGTAATTAACCAAAGGAGAGACAACAACTAATTGAACGAAGGCTTCATAGATGAAATTTTTTGTTGAAGAAGAAAGAAGTAAAGCGCAAATAAGCAGATAATGTCAACCTAAGATCTCCATGATGATACCATGTTCAGGATGAAACTTTTCTTACTAAACAAATTAAACACTAACCCTTCTTATAATGAAGAAAGGGACCGGTATATTATAAGACGTATCTGACTAAAACAAGAACATGGAAAATTTGCCAATGATTAAATAAAAAATAGCATGACTCGAATTGATTTGATGTGGATCGTGCATGGTACCCGCATATTGTATGTGTCAATAAGTAGTCCCGGTCACTAATGATTGGCATGCCTCCTATTTACTTCCTTCAATCTTATACCCAATAGAATGATACATAAAAAGAAAATTTTCAATGCATTGCCATATTTCCTCTACATGTCAATTTCCAATATTCGAACAAATTTGATAAATAATAACTTGATTGCTTACAAAGGCAAATCCGGCAATTCGTGTGTTGCCTTTACATAATATCTTAAGTTTTCATAATGCACCTCCTTAAATGTAAACGTAGGTAGCAAAGCTTAAATCATACTTAAACAGGATTACCTTATTTAATAAAGTATATTAAATCAATTTTAGAATATTAAATTTATATAGTTTGATATTAAATGCGATACGATCTCACTTATCTCTTCATCAATTCTAGCACTTCTTATAAATGAAATAAATTTTGTTATTTTCTTTTAAATATGAATTTTTTGTTTTCATATTCGCTTGATAATTTAGCCTTGGCAGATTTAGATAAGTTCAAATAACTACATTTATCAAAATTTAAAAATCACCATCAAATTAATAATCCATTTGAAAATCCAACCTTACTAATAGATTTAAATAAAATTTTAAATTGTAAGTTAAGTTTATCGAAATTGAAAAATATTTTTAGAAAATATTAACTATATTTAAAATAACATTTGAAAATACAATATATTTATATAGATATTAGTCGTATACTCGGCCCTTGACAAAATTCTCGGTTCGGCCCCAAATCGCATACCCGATTTCTTTGAAAAAGGGTATAATCAACAATAATTGTGAATCTAAAACTATGTATCCACACAAAATCAGAAATTCTACAGCAAAGACTTGAAAAGAGCCTTGACATGCTTAAGTATAAGTTCCACATAAAATCTCTCCTGGCAGAAAACTACCCCGTTCTGAGGCAACCATGAAGCCTAAATGTGAGCCATCGTCCTCACTCTCTCAGTACACAAGCTTAGCTGATTTATCTACAAACCACCAAAATTCGGCAGCACATGAACCGTCCATCACACAAAAATCGGGTGCTGTCCAGACGACTCTGGAGCTGTTGCAGCCAAATAAAAATTGAGAAACATCCTCTTGATTCTTCAAACAACGCGGACAAGACACATCAACCATCGGGAGGATATTGGTTCTATGCATCCTAGTCATCATCGACCATGTCTCAACAACTACAGGAAAATCTTCACTTGCAGGGGAATCTCCTTGCTCCAGTCTTCCTACAATTCTGGACAAGTATCAGAGGATTAACGACCATGGAAGTAGCAGAGAGGCAGTTGTAAGCCTTCTTGACTCAGAAATCTCCGATATCCAATTATACTAGCACCAATACTCATGAACGTCTTGCAGGCCTCCACATTAGCTAAAAAACTCACTCATTATCAAAAACTCAGAAACCATCTGATCGGAGATACCCTGGAAGAAAAAAGAAGCCCACAAGCCACCACTAGACAAATCCACTGCACATGCATGTCCTATTTGTCACCCAACTTGAACGACCTCGAAATCGATCCCGGAGGGCCCCCTCTTCGAGGAAGTCGTCACACCAGAACTTGTAATCCTTGCATGAATAAATTGTAAGAACAATGACATCTGCAAAAAAAATAATGATCCCCGCCAAAAAATAGATGCCAAGTTGAAGGAACCCGAATGTTAAAAGGTCGATGATTTGTAACAACATTATCCGAATTGACCCCAAAGCATGACTATTTCTCACATAAATCAGGATGGCTAATCCAGATGAGATTTTTACATAAAAGCATCTGAAATCAAATCCAATTTATTGCCGATTTATTGAAAGAGCAAATGGGTTTCCATCCTCCTACAATCAGGTTCTTTTGTTTAAAAGACAATTTATAACTGCAAGACATTAAGTTTTACATGCACTAGAATGATCGTAACAAGATCTGATGCATACATAACCTTGTCACACTAACAAAAGAATGATTTATTTTTTCATTATTCAAGCAAATATGCAAAATAATTTCTTAAATGAACCGTGCATTCAATTTGAATTTTCAAGACCATGTTTGTCTCAAAGATCACAACTACCAAAAATAGAGTTAAAAAACCTTTATGAAAAGCTCGGGGACATAAATCACAAAGAAGTAGGTCTCCGCCATCTGAGCAAATCATGCATAAATCATCACTTTCACTAGCGGAATGCTTTTTCCCCTTAGATAGGGAAATGGCCAATTCATGGAGAGATACACCATTAGAAGTATAGATGTTCAAGTACCTGTCAGACAAATACATAAAAGCTGTTGATATATGGAATCAGATACAGAAAAGAAATGATCGGTCTAGACTTACGGTTTGCGTCTTGTAGCCCATCCAGCATGTGCTTCAAATTGGGAGGGGCTGACCTGGCAAGATCGTTATCAACTCAAAACCGACAAGTAACATATATAAATGAAAACGTTTACAAATTAAGGAAATTTATATACCAGTGTATTGCAGCACCTACAGAATATTCCAGATCCTTTGATGTAGCCCTCCAGCAATTTCTATCATTTAATAATTGTTTACTCGAGAAATTGATATAAAAGAAAAAAACATAAAATTGTGTATGAAATGACTTTCTAATAAAGATATTTAACCTGTCCACGTGCATAGTAAGCTACCTCCGTTCCATCTGGTAAAATATCATCCATAAATACTAACTTGTGCAGCCGCAGATCTCTTGAAAATAAGGATCAAAAAATCAATATAGTAAAAAAAACAGATATCAAACATAAATGAGCAATAGAAAGCCAAAATTAAATTCATATATAGACGGAAACGAACTTGGTAGTGACTCTCCCGTGACTGCTTTTCTTTTGTAAGGAGATATTCTTTGACAATATCTCAGAAATTACAGGAGCGGCTTGTGCTTTCGATGCCCTATAAAGCCCCATAAATACGGTATTATGTTTCATTTATTCAACGGGAAAAGGATCTATATATAACCAAATCATATTAAACAAGAAAACAGATGTTAAAGGTGGCAATATGAGCAATTTCACTGTCCAGTACATGTAACATATTCCATATAAAACTTTCGTAAAAAAATTTACTAAAGTTTTATGCAAACTCAGTTCCACAAAAGCACTAGTCGAGGAATTTCTATAATTCTATTTTCTTTTAGAGCTTCTAAATGAACCAAACATCTTTGTATTAGAGTTCCTCTGATAATGGTTCAAAAACAAGCTTGCTTGTTAAAAGTAGCATCAAACTGCAGTAGTCATGCAAAGATGACACATAAAGTAGGAACCAAATTAGTAGAGAGAAGCGACGGGAAGAATGAGTGCGGGAGAGAGGGAGAGAGGGCACGGGTCGGTGGTTGGAGCATCGAGAGAGCTGCGATTCCCGGTGAGCTGAGGGCCACCTACACCGTGGGGGTGACGAAGGGCGAGGAGAAGGTGCGAGAGACTCCGGAGGTGGACGAGAGGGTGAGCAAGGCTTCGGTGAAGAGGGAGTGTGTTGGCATCGCCTCGACTTTTCTGAAGGGTGGAAAAGGTCGGCTCCCTCGTGTGATGGATGGCAGCATATGTCGGTGGTATGGTTGAAGGCAAAGGGGGAGGGAACGTCCCCATGGTGCTTCCGTTGTTGTGCGGGAGATCACCTTTCAAAGCAATGCTCTGCGCCGGAGCCGCTCTGCTTCGGATGCAGCACGCCAAGAATGGTCCAC
The DNA here is from genome assembly GCA_037367405.1 of Ottelia alismoides. Taxonomy (NCBI): domain Eukaryota; kingdom Viridiplantae; phylum Streptophyta; class Magnoliopsida; order Alismatales; family Hydrocharitaceae; genus Ottelia; species Ottelia alismoides. The sequence continues at coordinate 1,670,810 of JAZKJV010001376.1, forward strand.
GTGATTGCTTGGCCAAGAGGACGCTAAAGTCGAAGGTCGACATCGCAAAGGCTGAGGTGGTGGGGTCTATCCCACAAGATGTCTCATCTCCTATGGACTTAGCTTCGCTTGTCTCAGCTCTCGCCATAAATGCGATGCAAGAGCACCTTCTGTTGGGGTCCTTATCGGTGAAGGGGATAAGGAGGTTCTGCAAGAGATAAAAGAAGTGGTCCAAGCCACGAGAATCTTTGGTGCGCGGATAGACTCTCTTCCTCTTCGTGATGGTGCGGTGTACCTATGGGGCTTGTCTGCTAAGGGGGTGGCAGAGGTCATCAGAGGGTCTTTGACAAGTGTTTACCCGTAGCGTTGAGAGGGTGGAGCAGATGGAGCAGACCAAGGTCGATGGACGGAGCTCTGGGGACCGTTTCATCTACATGGAAGGCAAAATTCTCGGGGTCCCATTTAAATGCAGACGTGTCGATACCCTTCATGAGGCGGTCCGATTCGCCGGCAGAGGTATGTTCATCTGGGTACAGCCCAGGTGAGGGCACAGAGGTGATCGCTCGGATGTGCAGATCGAGACCTATGATGTCGTTGAGGTCCATTATTTGGTTGGGGAGGAGGTCGGTTTCCTTTTGAATCGTCGCCTTGGAGGAGAAACCGCATGTTGGAGCTTCGATGGCAGTGATGGAGCTGAGGCTGTCATCGATTGAGGTAAATGTCGGGGTTCCTTGATTGATGTGCGTTGTGAAAGGTTTGCTTGAGGCTCCTCCTTTTGACGTGGATGGCAGATATTTCCCGAATGAGGAGGTTGAGGTTGTTGCGGTGGTTCCCGAGACTGTCAAAGGGACGATGTATCGTTTGGGATACACTCTATGTTCGAATCCATGGGACCCCGAAACCTATGGAGCCATCCGACCCGATCATCAATTCAGGTCGAGTTGATGGATTCGGATCTCTTGAGCCCATTAGCAAACCTTTATCCGATGCGGTGACTTCGGAGATGAACTTAGACCCGAGCCAGCTTCCCATCCTCGGATTGGAGGTATCCGAGTCTGAGGAATAATCTGACCCTATGGAGGGGCTCATCGGGTCGGAGGGCCATGGTGATGGCGGTGACAGGCCGCCTAGTGGAGACCTTGGCTTGCTCTTGGCGACTGGTTTAAGCGGCGAAGATGTGCCTACCGACCTTCACATGAGTGCTCTTATGTGTGTGTAGGGGGGGGACCTCGAGCATTATGTCGGCAGGGCCTCTGAACAAGTCTGGAAACGAGGGTGGGGAGGGGGGTTCCCGTCTAGTCAGAAGTGGTTCGACTGGTTCCGACCTCCATCCATGTGATATTGCTTTGGGGATGAGATCTCTCATCGGGTTAGTGCCTCGGTACAGCAAAGTCTGAGGAGGAGTTGAACGTTAACAAACTAACATAAGGTACCAAGGGCTTAACGCGAACCAGGTGGTGCAAGGAGAAGGGAGGCAGTATCCAAGATGTTTCTCGAGGAAAAGGAGGACGACTGAAGCATGGGTTTTGGATTCAGGCAGGTTGGAGATGGTGAGGGAAGAATTGGCTGAGTAGGAGTCTGGGGCGAATGCTAACCAGGTAGAGGGGGCAGTGGTTGTGCAGGAGATTGGGGTTGAGCAGAAGGTTGGGGTGGTGGTTGACGCCAAGGCGCTTAATGCGTCGGCTTACCTAGAGTCGATATAGACGACAGGCGAAAAGGAGGCAACATTGTTGAAAAAAGCGAGATCGCGAACAACGGAGGTTTTTGGATCATAAAGTGCTTTTGATTTGGTGCTAGCGCAAAGGGTTGGTGTTAAGTTGGCTGGGGCTCCCCCCATGGGACCCTAATGAAACTCCTCTCCTGGGACGTTTGAAGGATGGGCGAGCTTAACAAACGGTTGGCAATCAGGGACATGCTTGTGGAATGGGCTATTGACGTGGCATTTTTGCAAGAAACCGAGATTGAATCGTGGGACAATGTCAGATGGGACTCCATTTCGGGGCCTCGACTCACGGGGTTTTGTGCGGTGTTGGCAAAAGTCGGTGTTAGGGGCATTTTGATTGCGTGGAACGAAAATATGTTCGAACTCGCTGAGGAGGTGAAGATGGTGCATTCGGTTACGATGTTTTGTGCAATAAGACTGATCGTTCCCTCTTGGTGATCACGTCGATGTATGGAGTCTCGGGTGGTTCTTAGAACATTGTCGCATGGGCTAAGCTTAAGCATGGCAGGGAATGGTCTGAGGATGTGGCCTAGTTTGTCGGGGGCGACTTTAATGTCACGTTTTATGCAGATTATAGACCCGGCGGGAGAGGAGCAGTGATCAGAGATCTGGTCTTTTTGCGGAAGTGGTGGAGCTGAATTTGGAAGTGATTGACATAACAAACTGCAAGTATAGCTGGAGGAACTCATCCTCAAGATCCTGAATTGACAAGTTTCTCTTGTCAGTAGAGGCCTTGGAGATGTTCAACCAGGCGACGATCAAGGCATTCCACAGATCGAGATGAGAACACACTCATATTTGTTTGGATACATGCTCTCGCAGGGGCGCCTCATCCTATTTCAGGTTTGAGAGAAGCTGGATGCTAGAAGAGGGGTTTCGCGATTTGGTTGTCAATTTCTGGAGGATTATGGAATTTGAGGGACCCGCAACTGTCATCTTTGCAGCCAAATTGGTTGCGTTGTGTCGCAAGCTTCGGGAGTTTAGAAGGACCTCTAGGGATGATCTTGGCTTGAGAAGGGTGTTGGCGCTGGAGGAGATAACGAAATTGGACTTGCTAGAATATGTAAGGGATATGGATGAAGAGGATCTTTTGCATCGAGGTGTTGTGCAGAAGGTTTTGGAAGAAGATGATAGGATGAGGGAGGTCGATGGAAGCAGTGATCAAGAATGAAATGGCTGAAGGAAGACGATGCTAATATCAAGTTCTTTCATACGGTGGCTAATGAAGAAGAAGGTGCAACCTCATCTGTTCGGCCGTGGTAAGGGGGAAGAGGTGCGAGGGTAGGTCGATATCGCAAGGGCTATCACGAGCTATTTCAAGTCCATGAGCAAGATGACTCCTCAATGTGGCTCGAGGTTGCCGGGCCTAGGGGTGAGTTGCATTTCAGAGGTTGATGCAGAGGCGTTGTCGAGAACCTTAAGAATCGAGGAGGTCCGTCATGCCCTATTTGATCTTAACCTGGATGGGTGCCCTGGTTCGGATGGTTTCTCGATGCTCGTCTACAGAGAATTCTATGATCTCGTTGCTAAGGAGTTGATGGCGGTGATGGAGTTTGCGGTTGTGAATCTGGGGTTTGAGAGGCTAGACCGTTCACTCAACTTCCTGCTTCCAAAAAAAGGATGGGCCGACCAGGGTGGAGGACGAACGACCCATTGCCTTGTCAAAAGCAATTTACTTGATCGTGGTCAAATCTATGGAAAATCAGTTGAGCGTGTTGTACAAAATTATATCCCCGACCCAAAGTGCCTTCCTCCCGGTGAGGCAGCCGCTGGATAGTGTGGTGCTCGCTTCGAAAATTGCAGCAAATTGATGCAGGTGTAAGACAAAAGGAATTCTTTGGAAAGTGGATTTCTCCCACGCTTATGATTGTGTGGACTGATGGTTCATTTGGGCCTCCCTGCAGAGGCGTGGTTTTCCGGACAAGTGGATCGCTTGGATGAAAAGGTGTGTAACCACTACGTCATGTGTGGTCTTGGTCAATGGGCAGTTTAAGGGGGCATTCCAGACGTAATGAGGCGTACAGCAAGGATGTCCTTTAGCACCTTTACTTTTTGTTCTTACTTTGGATGCCCTGACGGTCATGATTGATCGAGCGATTTCGGGTGATTTCTTTAGGCGCTTCTCGAAGGAAGATATCTCTATCCTTATTCTTTAATACACGGATGACACAATACTTTTCGTGGATGGGGACCTGGCAAGATGTCAATCCTTATCGGTTGTTCTTGATCTGTTTGGGATGGTGTCGAGCATGAGGATTAATAGAAAGAAATCTGAATACGTTACTTTTGGGATGTCATAGGCAAAAGCGATTGCTTGTGCAGGCCGATTGCGCTCTCCTCAGTGCCACAATCCTATTAGATACATTGACATTCCGTTGGTGGCAGGAAAGATGAGGGCAGTAGATTGGGGACATGTCGTCGAGAAGGTGGAGCAGAGATAAGCTGGATGGAAAGTTGCTTGCCTCTCCAAGGGTAGGAGACCGATTCTGCTGAAGTCGATACTTTCAATTATACCATTTTTTCCTCTCATACAAGTCGTTGCCGGTTGGAGTGAGGAAAAGGCTTGAGAGCATCATGCACATGTTTTATTGATATGCCTCAGGCAAATGTGGAGGAATGGCCCTGGTTGACTGGAAGGTAGTCACCCGTGACAAGAACGATGGGGCATTGGGGTCCAAAGCCTTGAAAAGATGAACAAGGCCCTGCTTTGTAAGTGGATTGCATGTATTTGGGGTGATTGCGACAGGTCGGTTTGCACATTTATCCGTAAGATCTATGGGGTGGGAACATCGTTCCCAACCTTGAGGATATGGATTCAACCCTTTCCCAATTCTGGAGGGGTATTTGTGGTCTAATGCAAGAAATTTGCACCTCCATGAGGCCGATTTTGGGGGATGGCTCGAGCTTCCATTTTTTGATGGATGATTGGTTTGAAGGTGGGGTATTACGTGAGCAGTTTCAACATTTGTTGGCCCTTATTACGAATCCGAAGGCCTCTGTTGCAGAGGTATGGAATGGCCATGGTTTCTTCCCTTGTTACGATATGACCTCTCGGAGTAAAGGAGTTGGTGTTGTTGATGGCGGCGTTTGAGAAGGTGGCATGGCCCACAGAGGGCAAAGACTGCTAGAGTTGGCAGGACGAGAGCTTCTCGATTGGGAAAATGTACAAGGCCTTGACAGAGCCACGAGTATATGATTCGGGAGGGTATGAGGTGGACTGCGAGAGGATTTCGAATTGGAAGGTAGCAATACGGGTGAAGATCTTTATGTTGTTGTGTCGAAGGGGGGTAGATTACTGACTGGGGATTCGGTAGCGTGGTTCCTCATGTACACCAACCCATCTTACTCGCGTTGTTTGACACAAGTGAAAGACGCGGATCATCTATTTTTCAAGTGCAGGAGCTCTATGGAGGTGTGGTCCAACTTCGAGAATCAGGCGATTCGGTTCGACAACATGGTAGCTTTATGGAAGTCCATCATGGTCGGTCGCAATAGCACTTGGTTGGGGGTTTCCTCTCATTTTCTATGGTCATGTCGATGCCTTCACACGAGTCTTTTACCTTCTGGTCATCATTAGGGATATGACTCGGATAGTAGGTGAGATGGTATGGGTTTGTTTTGTTCTACATGACTTGAATGTTGATATCACGAGACCTATGGAGTCAATACATGATATTAGGAAGAGATGCATGCCTACTCAATTCATACGACCAGTAGATTCCTGATACCTATTTATTAAAAACATCTATAAAACAACCCATGACCACTTAAAAATTGTACACGTAGAAGTTTTTCTCAATTTTATGGACTAAACTACAGATAAATTTTCCAATGGAACATGCAAGGTTGTGCTGTCAAACAACTAATTTTTTGGTACGCGGGTTAGGGAGGGTTAAATTGATCGGGGGTAACCCATTTTGTGTTTTGGTGTTCGGATAGAGGGTTAAACTGGGGTGGGTTTGTAGTAGGTTTGTTGTGATATAATTGTATTGAAGTTTGAAAAAGTGTGTAGTTATTGTGATGTGATTGTATTGAAGTTTGGAAAAGTGAGTAGTTATTGTGATGTGATTGTATTGAAGTTTGGAAAAGTGAGTACAAGTTGAGTAGTTTATAATTTTTAGATGATATGATGGTGTAATATATTATTTTTTGATGGAATAGATGAAAGAAAAGTAATTTATTTAATATTTAAATAAAAATAGATAGTGGGTCCCACAAGAAAGAGAAAATGGGGGGGTTGGGGGTAAACACACCCAAAGGGGGGGTAAACCCCCAACCCCCCCATGACCTAACAGACTGGAAAATACAGTGTATCCATGAATGACTGAGAAATAAAACACTAACAAAGGTGTTTTACATACCTAATTGTCTTGGAACATCCAGATGTCATGCTCTGCCTATTGGGAGATGATATTTCCACTCTGGGAGATGGTGTTTCCAACTTAGGAGATGATATTTCCACCTGCCATGCATCTACTGCTGCCGCCTCCACAGCAGATGGAGTTTGAAATGATTCTGCAAAATTATCGATTATTCAAAATTACATAGGATCAAATTTAAATTACACGAGGCCAATTAACTATGTTTGTTTAAACCTTTTGCACTGTTCTGATCACAATAAGATATCTGATTATTTCCACCTGATGAGATTGCTGAAAGGATTGCTGACCCTAATGAGTCCACAGGAGTACCACTGCAAGCCCTCAACACATCACGGATACTTTTCCCATTCTCTAGACGTATGTAGTCAGAAGGATGCTTATTTGTGCTACCAGCATGCAGCTCAAACTGATAAGGGGATATTTCCTGGCAGTAGAAAGAAATCATCGCATCAGATTAAACTGAATAAAATTTAATTGCATTGTAGAAATAAATAGATCTTACCTGAAACCCTCTGCAAGAAGAGCAATAGCACAAAATGTATCTATCTTTTATCACTCCTTGAAGCAGTACCTGTTGCATCACACAAAAAATGAGAACTACAAAAGTCGTTGATAATAGAGTTACACAAAAAGTGGGTTAGTATCGTGGCTTCAAAAAACATGTCCTAAGGCATTGAGGCTTATGCGAATATAGCCCCGATGTTATAGCCTCGGACTGCTTTAAGAGACTTACACCTCAGTTGTTTGAGGCGGTTGTGAGGCGATAAGGCAAAACTGAGGCACCGTCTCGATTATGCAGGGAATATGAAGATGTTTTAAAATGACAAAGTCTTCTCCCACTATATGTAGGGTCGGCAACATGGATTCTTGCTCAAATCCATGTTGAAAGATTCGACTAATTTTTCCCGTTGGCTGCCGACTACCTAACGTCACATCGTCACCCCCACAAGTTGGGATTTGAACCCTGACATTTTGGGTGGTAAGCATGTTACACTACCATTTAAGTGGGTAATATAAAGATATTTAAAAAAATAAATTCAGTCGACTATAAGTTATATAAATGAAACATAGTAATAAATTGCTATTTTTTGGAATATTAGACCATTAAACAAGTCCTTGGAATTTTAATAACATTTATAATCTATTAGATCCTTCTTTGTTTACTGGTTACAATTTGATTTTACCGCATCGTTATTTTGTTTCTCAGCTACGTAAAAGATAATATTACATGGTTGAAGCTTTTATTGCTTAAGCATGAGACATTTAAAGAGTTTTTTTGTTAATAATTTAATATAGATACAAACTTTTTTGCAAAACCTACTTAGAACATCGGTATTTATCACATAAAGTACTTAATCCTCTAAGTTAATTGTGAACTTTTAGTTACACGTGCAACATGAGTTATTATGGTAATATTTAAAATAATACGATTTTATAGTGAAACCCAAAACTTTTGATCCAAAGCCTTTCATGAATTAGGAATGACTAGAGCAACAAAAATAGTTAGAACCCCTTTCCAAATTAAGAAGACATGAATGTGCTTTATTTATAATTACATATCATTTAAAAATATAAAATTGTTATTTTAATTTCTTTTCATAAGAATTGAGGCATATGCCTTGACCACCTCGAGGCTTATGCCTTGTCTCATTTCTAGGAAACTATCTCCATCCTCCTCTCCCTTTTTAAAACCTTGGTTAGTATTGATTGGGTAGTAATCTAATGGCATGCGACATATGCAACATTTCAATGTCGGAAACGAATTTGTTTCCGTATCAGAAAAACAAGTGACATACTACAGGAACTCCAACTATAAAGGAGCAGATATCGGATAATGAAGTACCATGTCAAGTAGGAATTGAAAGTTCTGAATCAGTTTTGCAGAAGCTTGCTTTTTATGCTTGGAGCCAAATCCGACTATGTAAGTAGATCCATGATGATGTGACCATGGTTTTGGTAAATAAGTGTAAAAGTGTTGAGGCATGCTCGAAGTGTCAAAAAAACCTCAAGGTTATAGCCAAGGTTCAAAAAATGAAAAGTAGAATCAGGTGAATTCACTGAAATCGAGGTGAGGCATAGCCTCGAGGGAGTCAACGTAAGCCTAAATTTCTTCCAAAAATGAAATTTAAACAAAAATATTAGGGATATTTACCCCACGAACCCTATAAAACTTTGTAAATCACCTCTACGACCTTTTGTGCAACGTAATTACCCCATTGACCCTGTAAATTACCCCAAGAACCCCCACGAGCTTCAAGCAGATTAACCGTAGGGTTCATAGTGTAAGAGTTAGCAAGTTTACGTGTCGAGGAGGGAATTATATTGTTTCAAAAGTCGAGAAGGTAATTTACAAAGTTTATAGGGTTCGTGGGGTAAATATCCAAAATATTATATAATATTAAGAAAACTCTATTATAACCTAATTCATATACATAAAGTAATTAATGTTTTTAGTATGGTTCTTTAAAGGAAAAGCTAAATAATGTGTTGTATAACATAGTTTAACCATCCTCACATATGGCATTTAAATCTCTCGTGTGAAAAATGTCCAATGCTTTTCTCAATTTTTTAAAAAATGTGTACGATCAATGTTGTGGTTGAGTAGAATCCTTAATATTTATTTTTCCAGCAATTATCTCTTCTAAATTTCTAATATCATATTCTACATCATATTTGATACCTATGAGAAGCTAATAATTTGATATTCAAATCTGATTTTTACAAAAGGTCTTCATTTGTTAGTTCGAATGGGTATTTGCACAAAGTTATTGCCTACTAAGCCACGTTATAATTTTCTTTTTGGTGAGAAACACTAAAAGGTAATGGTAAGGTAGCTAAGTTTTTGAGGTGGAAGAAGAAAAAAATTAGAAGAATACCGTATCCATGCCCCTCCCCTTAGCCTCACCGTCTCGGTCTTCCGAGGTGTACACCTTACCAAAGATGCATGAGGCATCCGCCTCAAAGCTAAAAGGACCCACCTTACCCCAATTTATATGCCTCAATCGCCTCAAAGCTAGCCTTTTCAAACATATAGGCTCAAGTTATGTCGACGAAGGCATAAGCCTTATGCCAAGACAATGAAATATAAAGGAAGCATCAACACTGCCTTAATTATATGGGGGATCCCATATGAGATTTTTACATACAAACCCATGTTTAATATTGTATTTACAAGTTGACACCTCTATAATATATTTACAACAAAACCCATGTATAGACACTATGTCCTACATATAACTCGTGTTGTCACTTTAATCCACAACCTAGACATATATTGGGTTAATCTAACCTTACTCACATCCAATGGTAATTTTTTTTCGTTGGTATTCTACACCCACTCCCTCTCCCACCTCGCTCCCACCCACCCGTTCTCCCAAATCAAGGTGATGCATGTCAATGACTGCAACGTCGTGAGCCACGAGCTCCGAAGCTTCTTAAAAATATGTCAAAAGGATCTAGGTCTTGTAGGAGTCGAAGGCCTTTAGGAAGGCAATGTATTTCATGTAGCTGCAATCGTTTGGGGGTTGAGGAGGTGGAAACTGAGAGCAAATGGAGGGGTCATGGGGGTTCATAATGATGGTCAAGAATGTGGAGATGGTCGTGGTGGATGGCGAAGTGAGGGACTATGGAGTACCTTTGAGATGTTCCCACCAAGCATTAACTCGTACACCAATAGGTGTTCCTCTTGGAAACAATGCCCAAGTAGGGTTCTCAGAATTTTGTAACATGACTTCACAAGGATTTCCACCTAACGGTAGAACTTGTCTGGATTCTTTCTCTTGCAAATGCGGTGCATCGCCACATGATGCCAACTGAGAAGCCTCTTGAGATAGAAATTGGCATAACCCTTATCATCGAAAACATGACTCGAGACAATACCCAACAGAGTAAAAACTACAAAGATCAAGACGCCCACAAAAGGGGATCTAACAACGATACTATTTGCCAATCTTGATGACACACCTCTAAAATCAAGTTGTGTATCCACAAGAATAAGAGAAGGTGGAGGAGCACCCGAAGGAAGTTGCATGTACCAAAATTACATTCCTAAGAGCCCTTACGATGCAAATATCATAAGAACGGAATTTGCAAGCTCTAGTATTGAATCCCAATGGTAGTTGTCAGCAACAATCTCTTTACTACCTGAAGCGTTGAGAAGAGCAAAAATAAATAATGTGACAATAATATGGCAAGCAATGCAAGCAGACTAATTGGTGATTAGGCTATAGGTAGGTCCGATTGAGTAATTGAGGTGGGGGTAAAGAGATCGACCACGGCTTTTACAGTAGAGTCTGTGGAAATTTGACAAGGTCAATCACCAATAACAAAGCGCACAAAATCAATTGAGAGGTTATAACGATCAGAGTAGGGTGGGAACAAGGCCCTGGAGGATAACATATAAGATAAAGAAGGATGTGCAAATGGAGGCAAAGGTGGGTGGAAAGAAGACTTTCCCAGTGGAGTGGGAGTAGCAGAGGGCGGTGTAGAGACGAAGGTAGGAGGCAAAGATGAACTAAGAATATTTGATAGTGAACAGGGAGGGGGCAGGGGGGGAGGAGGTGATGGAGCATGTGGTGTTAGCATATTATTGCAAGGGTGTGGTTTGTGTGGTGAACGAGATGTCATATGGGCACATAGGAGAAATGATGGTTGAGATGTGGAGCTGCAAGAAGAGCAGGAGGACGAGGATGGAAGTGGAGGGGTGGATGGAAATTAGTTGTGAAGCAGAAGTAGGTGTTGTCTGATTGTGTTTTAACTTCTGCAACATAAGAGGGAGGAGTAAAAGTGGTGTAATTCGCAGTTACAAGAGACTATATAGGTAAAATTGTCAACTTTTAACTATAGTGTCAAAGTTAACAAGTGTGAACAGAAGTTTGAAATAGGGTATGGCATATAATGGTCAGTTAATACAAGTGTGTGGATGTAAATATGATTTGAAGCCTATAAATATGAAAGTATACAGGGGTATGCATCTAAAAACTTCGACAAATTTCCGAAGAATATATTATACTCTCGTGTCTATTATATCATGTAGGTACTATTTAGTAAATTAGAGGGAAAAGTAGCTTCTGTAGGAAGATTTGACTTTCATGTAAATCTTGCAAATCCTTTCCAAAAAAATGTAAATCTTGCAAATATTTATAACATTTTATAACTAATGGAATCAGTTTGAGACTAGATGGATAACTCGTAGAAAATGTTATATTGGAACGTTGGTTACTTTTTACTTTTAGAAGAAAAAAATATAATTTTTACTATGTACATAAAGGAGAATCCATTACCAGTTCATGTTCTATCCTCAATATAATCTTTATTGGTTGTGATTTCTTGCCAGTTCTGATCATGATATCCGAGGAATCTTGTTTTGGTGGCAATTCTATATAGTTATAAATTTTATATCATAATCCGCTTTATAGATCATTATTCCATTTGAAAATATTACATCACGGAAATTTAGTATGATCATGTGAACTACAGTTATACATTGCACATGCAACCCAAATTATTTTGTAATATTTAGCTTCTAATTCAAGTTTTTTTCAAAAATTAAAGATGTAAACGGTAGAAATAAGAGTTGGACGTTCAATCTTTTGACGAATTAAAAGGAACAAAGAATTGCTTATTTATAGGCAAGTATCTTTGTATGCACGTATTTTTATTAATTTAAATAAACTTTGTGATAATGGTCTAGTGGTAGTACAGTGCGGCTACCACTCTTCCAACTTCCGCTGCAAGAATCTTTGTGATAATGGTCTAGTGGTAGTACTTTGTGATAATGGTCTAGTGGTAGTACACAAAAGACCAGGGTTCAAATCCCACTCTTGCAGAATCCATGTACTTTGTGATAATGGTCTAGTGGTACTCTTGCAGGGGTTGCGTTAGGTAGTCGACGGCCAGTGTAAAAAATAGTCGAATCTTTCAACATGGATTTGAGCAAGAATCCATGTAGCTGACCCTACTTATAGTGGGAGAAGGCTTGATACATTTTTTTTAAATACACTTTGTGATAACCAAGACTTATTCCCCAGCAGCATCGAGGCTTATGCCTCACTTCCCTTATAGAGAATCATCTTGATCTATCTTTCATTTTTTAGAACCTTCCAAATGACTAATGTGGATTTTATGTCCACTCTGCAATTGTTGAGGATGTTTCCTTGGACTACTGGACTAATAGAATCGGTGAGATCTTCAAGGGTCACCTTACACATCGATGCAAGAATGCCAATTACACTATGTGCCTAATCACCTTATCAATTGTCTCGAGCCCCCTCGCCTCATTGTATAATGTCATTGTTGTATTTTCATTTATAAATTACATGTTACTAATTTGGCATATAACATATAATATATATCATAGTGAATACCTTACTATATGTATATAATACATGTGTTAGTTTATATGGCCATGTGCATGCATGTTTTTTTCCAAAAACATGTGCATGCAATTTTTATACAGATTTCTTTGTGATTAATAAGCTAATGTATATAATATCATCTGCGTTACCCTTTTCATTATATAAGATGTATCTAATATGATAATGTGTATCTTTTGCATATCATTGTATGATGGGTGTTAACTTTGGAGTAAACTTTATAAAAATCTCCAAGATACAATACCCAAATTTAATATCATACACGAACGGTAAAAAGTAACAATGCGGTACTCAATATCAAAGATTTGCTCTCCAATGGTACACAGCTCCTAAACCCTAATTCTTTATTTCGTCTTTCTAGCCTTAAATCACGTTAGTTAAAAATCAACTAGAGACAAATCTTACAAATTAAGTACCCTGTTGTTGCTTTTCAATAATTTAGGTGTGAAATAGACATTGTCTGTATGGTTTAAAGACTTTTGTGTAATTTACACTTGTTTTTATCATGAATATGATATTTTGTATTTGAAATTACCGTTTGATCGTGCTACTTGATACCATGGCCTCAAATTTCAGCGAAATTCTGTCGAATTTCTGCCGAATATCGATATCCAGTCGAAATCGAAATTTGACCGAAATGACCGAAATGAATTCCACAGAAATTCCACCGAAATTCTGTTTTGGTCGATACCGAAATGGTGACCGAAACCGACATTTAGGGCCTTGCTTGATACTGAGACTTATAAAAGTAGAAACAAATATTTTTCATTTGTTTGTGTGCTGACCATTCTGTGAATCATAAAAAAAATGATTATTAAAAACTTTAATGAGTGGTATATGTGCTTTTAACGCCATCAGAGAAGAAGTTTTGCGTGGGAACTCTGGATTCTAACCAGGGCTTTATATGATGGAAAACTCAGTGGCATGAACCCGGCTTGGCTTTCATATCAATGTAATTCACGGATAATTTCAATGGAATAACAGTGTCCACCAAAATGTGATTAAGTTCTAAGCTACATAAAGATAAAGATTTCTTCATTAGAAAAATTGGATCTCAGTTAGCTCCCTCGGATGGGTGTATCAAATGAACAGAATTTGGTGGCACGTAAAAAAGGATTCAATCTTCGCCCTATCTTCCAATTGTGCTTATGATCCCTGCATTGGATGATAGTAAGTATAGCTATGTGCTAACCCTCCACAGTGCAACTGCTACCCTTACTCTATTGATGTATTAGTTAGATATCTCTGAAGAGAATGTAGGAGTGCTGGACTGATATCCCATAACCTGTGAATGAAAGCAGCAACCTACTTGGGGATAGTTGGGTTCTCTACCTAGTCTCCTAGATGCCTCACTGTCTCCAAATTCTACCCCATCAACCTGCTTGATCTTGTAACATTCTCTTCTTGCCTTGAACTGAGCACGTGCAGGAAAGTCCAATTAAAGGGTGAGACCCATCCTAAGATAGTTTCACGGAAATACATAGAAGGAATTGCTAACCGCCTATATGGAACTAGAACTTACTCTAATTATGAAGTCGATAGTTTTTATACCGAGGGATTTTAAGTCTTAGTTCGGTTCTTGGGCAGGATGTATCACATCAACAGCATCCAGAAGCTCCGGCTCCAGTTTCAGACATGTGCATCCAATGAAACAATGAACAACCAATCCTACGAAGAAAGATTTGATGTTCGATCCATCCGGACAACTAATGCAACCGCAACATGATGACGTCAACCAAAAGTTTGTGATCATATAGCCCTCGTGTATAAAATAACCCATCAATAATAAAGGTCGTGATGGGTTTTAAGGTAGTTAAGCAACTAATAAATGCACGACGACGACGGGCAAAAAACCAACGAATTAACAACCGCACGATTTGCTGAAGATCGAGAGCTTTCAGCCAAGACTCACCTTGTTCTTGGAGGAAACGTACTTCACCGGCATCCCCTCAAGCAGCCCCGTCCCGAGCAGCTCCCTGATGTTCCCCGGCAGCTTCCGCAGCACGACCTTCTTCGACGTCTTCATCATCTTCCTTGGCGGCCCGCTGACTCCCTCCGCCCCGCCACCTTTCACCTCATCCGACCCGTCCGACTGCCCGCTGCTCGTGACCGTCGAGGACACCTCCACCGGCTGCCGCTCCACTTCCGTCTCCACCTCCTTCGCCGCGCTCCGAAGGAGCTTGCCGGATCTGGTGCGCGCCATGGGGCAGAACTCGGCCTGGGACTTCAGGGCGAATGCCAGCTCCCGCTTAAGGCCAACCCGGATGCCAGCGCGCACCGCGAAGTCGCCTTGATCGCCTCCCGCCATGGACGATGGTGAAGATCGGAGGTCGAGGGCTAGGGATTGGATTGGGGATTGGGGAGTTTACTGCTGGAAGGATCGGAAAGGGGGGAGAAGAGAGGGGATGATTTGGTGGCTTTGGGAGAGGGGGGATTTGTGGAGGGATTTCTTTTGATTTTGAGGGAGATGGGAATTGGCGGATTTTCTTGAGATTTATTGCGTGTGGAAAATTTGATTTGCATTTGGATTTCTTGTTTCTATTTATTATTTATTTGGGATTTGAATATGAAAAATATATATATGTCGAGTTATTTATTTGTAAGGGTGTGTTTTTAACGTGGGTTACGATAGGTTAAATTAGTAAAGAGTAATCTATTTTTGTGTTTTTGGTGTTCTGATATGGGGTTAAACTGAGGATGTGTTTGTTATGAGTTTGTTGTGATATAGAGTTTGGAAAAGTGCGTAGTTATTATGATGTGATTGCGTTAAATTTTGAAAAAGTAAGTAGAATTATAGTAGTTTATAATTTTATATGATATGATGGTATAATATTTTATTTCTTGATGGAATTGATGGAAGATAATTGATTTGTTTAATGTACTAAAAAGAGAAAAAAATGGGGACCGCGTAGGAGAGAGAAATAGTGGATTAAAGGATGTAAATGATGGTTGTGAATATTTTAGTATTTGAACGTATATGCAAGGAGAAAGTATACTAGTGAAAATACGCATTGAAGTTGGTTAGATCTTTTTTACTTGTTAATTTAAATATTCGAATGTTTGTAAGAGAAGTAGAGTTATTTCTTTGAATTGATTTGTTTGAGTTATAAGTTCGAACCCGTTTAAGTAAAATTGTGTTTTAATTGGGTGCATGATATTATAGGGTATTGAGGTGATATGGAGCTCTGACTATGATGTAGTTTGCGTGTATATATCATCATATCCATCATTTTTATATTGTCTAAAATAAGTCGTGCTTGAAGATGGTGGGAGAACTTGAATGAAGAATTCATGAGCTGATTTATGTAAAGAAATTGTTTTTTCCACGAGATGATTTTTTGTGACATGCTTTCCATTCTCGAGATTGTTCGGTGCTTGAAAGTATTAGATCATGTGCTTTTTAAATTACAAATGTATGTTTGTGTCAGTGATAAAAGGATTCACGGCTTAATATGATGCAATTTACTCACATTTGGCACCATAAACTTTATAGAAAATATAACATGCCATCGAGGATTTCATGAGATAGCCATGCCATGAGATGTGAGTATGCATGAACTATAAGACTTGAAGGGAGTCGTTATAAAAATCAATTGACAATGTTTTCTTGAACTTTTAGTGGCCAATTTGCGATTTTTTGTAAAAAAAAAATAATAAATATGTCTTGTTGGGTGTCAATTGGAAGAAGATGCTTGTGATGAATTGTGTAAGCTTGCTTCCATATGGACTATTTTTTAATGAAAATTGGTATTTATCACACATGTATTACAGATTTACGAGGAAAAATGACATAACATGTGATTCGGGTGCATATAAAAGAAATTATAATTTGTGTGAGTTAATTATTAAGTACTGTGACATTAAATTGTAATTGATTGATTTTTATCTTATGAACAACATGTCTCATGTCCTTGTGTCTCTCTTGTTACATGGTAGCTTCAAGAGAATGATATGTTATTAAGTAAGTTCATTTTGTATCTTCTCATAGAGTGATTATTTGTATTTCATGCATATGAAGAGGGTTTTGTGAGGTGGATTGATTGTCATAAATACATGGTGTGCATGTTATACTACAAAAAATGAGCATGATATTAATACATGTAAGGAAAAATGGCAAATCTCATGATATTGCCACACAATAATGCAGATTGGACTTTAACACATGCAAAATTAATTTTATTTACATATAAGTTTGTATATAAAAATATACAGGTGATGAATTGCGTTGTATAAAAAATATTCAAAATATCATCAAAAATTATCATTGGATTATGAATGGCTACAAGGTAATTTAATGTGAAAAACTTCCTACAAGAGAATTTTTCCATTACATGTCACGACGCATTATTATCTATAATACTTGGAATAAAATCAAAGACATTAAATTCGTGAACAGTTTAGGAATGGAGAATACATGTGCAATAACATCAATTCCAACACAGCTGTATTTTCCATGCATCGATTGATGCAAAAGTCAAATGACTGAAATGGAATCGTTGCATTTCGACGTGTTCCACTGATGATAGGGATATGTTGACACAATGACAACAACCAAGTATGTGAGTTGGTGGGTGACGAGGAGTAACTTCTTTCACAAGTTGAGCATATACTTCGCATTATATATGTATAAAAATATTATACTTTAGTGGCAAGGTGACGAGATCCAAAAGATACACCTTTTTTTATTCGATAATAATTGTGTCGGAGTTGTAGCTTGGCAATTTAGAGAACGTTAAAATTGATTACGCCGATAAATTAATACGGATAACCCTTGACACAGTCGAATTATTTTTTTTTTACTTTGGTAGGTCCCAAGGTCGAACTCAGGGATATAATACGAGAGTCTACAATTAACTCATAGGTAATCTAGAAGATTAGGTTTTCAAAAAGAAATGATTATTTTTTGTATTTTTGTATTTCTCATATTTTTTGAATTTTGAATGCAAGAGATGAAATTAATTGATAAGAGAAATATGAGCATGAATTTTGAAAAAAAACAATGCAGAGAAAATAACGATATGCTATGCGGGACATAACTAAATATTTTTATGCTCTTTAAAAGACGAATTGATGAAGTACAATTGTTAACCATGTGAGGTCCCGACGAACAATTTATACAATAAATGTTATTGTATTCTATTGATATATCGATAAATGTTAGTTCATTTCACCCATGGTATGAGATTAAATTAATGAATGCACGTATAAGGTCTCTTCATAGAATTACGGTTATGTATTATGGTCAGCTTAATGACCATGCACATGTTAATTCAAAAATTGAATCATATAGGTTGGTGCTTGGATGATATATAATGAATTAGATTGAGGACTCATCAAGCATCGTCTAGTGATCGTTTAGAAAGGATCTCCAACCTGTGAAAGAGATGGAAATCCTTCTATAAAGGATGATATCTGACCGACTTCTTGATGCATGTCTTATGCATAGGAATAGATATTCGGATGTGTCAGATAAGTTAGGTAAATGAGTTGACGTAACGAAGTCGAGATAACCAAAGACCAATTTCGTATATTGTCACGATATAGCCACACATCCTCTTATCGGAGACAGATGTATACCTGTATGTTTGAGTGTATATATCAGGTGGACCATTAGGTTGATGACCTAACCAAGGTATATATATCGACGAGCTAGTGTGCACACAAGAACATATGAGTAATACAATCTCTCAAACAGATCATACACTGTTAGCATTGTTTGGTTTTTCTTTTTTATATTTTTTTAGCGATTTCTTGTATGCAAGTTCAAGATGCAGTAATAAACAACTTCTATTTTTAGATTTTTTAAACATTTCTCTAATTTGTATGTATTTTAATGCAATTGGAGGATAAATGCAATGGTTTGGAATTTTGAATATAGGAAAATATTTTAAATGGTCTTGCAAAAAATATATGTGATTTTAAACAGTGTTAGGCACTTAAAATATGATTCCTACAATTTTTTGATGCAAAGATATATTTTTAATACAAGAAATACAATAAATAAAATGCACACACTAGAAGGGACCTAATTGCAATTTAAATAAAATACAATCTAGATAAAAAAATCTAAAGTCTAAGGACCTCTACAAAATTTTCTTTGATATTTAATTCATACAATAATGGTAAGGTTATAAAATTATTTTTCAAAAGTAGCAGGGCATGCTTGCAAATTATCCAAAAGTTTTGAACTGGAATACAATTTTAGCAAACCAAACTATAACCAAAACCCTTAGATGGGGTCCCTGCAAAGAGCCCACCTCTCGCGTGTTTGGGCATGTGGAGTGACGTGGGGGGCCTGATTGCAATTATCAGAAGTACAAAGGTCCTACTATAAATTTTATAAAAGTACCATAATGGGAAATAAATGTTTTTAGACTGAACATAAAAATAAAAAACACAGGGTAAAGTGCACAAAAAACACCCATTAAGGCGTGAGCAAACAGCTGGATTAGCTTCACTAATACACGTGGTGTGCGCTCAACGACCGATGATGGTTCGAATGCAGATGGCTGAGATTATATCTCAACGACTGGATCCACGATCGAGGGCTCTTTCATTCGACAGCTCCTGCTTGATATGGAGTACATGCCTGATCCGATGGTGGAGAGGCCCGGAGGAAGAAGACATGGAATGGTGAACCTCAGTCCAGCCTCCATAGCAACTCTGACCACCAGAGGGACTCACGAGTGGTTTAAAAGGACATTGGGAGGTTCGTGTGGGGGATGTCAGTTGGTTTCAAGGATCGTTGGAGGAGTCTCGGGAGGTGGGGAAGGTTCGAGGCTCCAAGAACTTCGACTCTGGCAAAAATCAACACGAAAGTGGTTTTTGGTCGTCTATAATTGCAGGGTTTGTCAAAGCACACAAAATGTGAGGACCAGGGGGCTTATTAAGGGTGGAACGAGGCAAGACGAAGTTCGTCGGTGGGTCCGATGAGTGGCGGAGGGGAGACCCCGATCTCCCGATCCCATAGTGGATCGATGGGGGTGAAATGACTAGGGAATAGAATAATCGATGGGGAAGGAGATGATAGTGAGAGGCGAGTAGGAGGATTGGTGTTCATAGTGAAAACGATGACCAGAGCAAAAATAAAAATAAAAGACGAATAAAAAATAAATAGAAAATGATTATATTAATTTTTCATAGAACATGAAAAATATTTATTATTTTATGTAGTATTTTAGTTTGATTTTTATTTATTTTCCTGAGTTTATTCATTACATATTACTTTTTTCAGGTACATTTACAAGGATGTTGACACATGCATCATGTTTTTTATTTATAATATATAATTTAAAATTTACACACTTAGTTTATATATTTACATCTTATTTTAATGCACTTAGATATATTATTATTGCATTTTCCAAAGTTACATGTGCACTTAAATAAACGTACATGTATAATGTATATGTATTTATGTGCAATTCATTTGTAATTGATAATACACTTATCTATTCTAATGTATTTTTAGTTGTTGTATTTTTATTTTAATTATGTACACGTATTAAAAATAATTTTTACAAAATTATAAAAATATAAAAGAGTGAAAAAATAACGAATAAATATAATTAATATTATATACATTCTTTCAATAAAATGAATATTATATACATGTGTATTGCACAACAGGGGGTCCAAAATCTAACTTTTGCATCTTAGCTCCAAATTGAAGTAAACCACCTTCATCAAATAGCTTATTAAATTTTATATCCAATTAAATGTGAGTTTGCTCAATTTTGATATAATATAGAGAAGATGCATGTATGTGAAGTTTGAATTTGGAGATTTTATTCTGTGTATAAGGCACACTGTGCATATTTTAAGTGAAATAAATTTTGTATTTTTCTATGTGTTTCTACCAATAACTTTCATGTACAAAGTTTATTGATTCGAGGTGTAAAATTTAAAGAATAAAACAAGTCCCAAAAGTCATTTTATTGATGAATTGTAAATTAGGGTTTTGAAATAATTTTTATCCTGATCTCCCCCGACTTTATCCCTTATCAACCCAGTCATCATTATACCTAGTTCTCGGGGTTTAAGGTCATTCACCTATGATATTTCATTCTTATTCTTTTCATTTTTTTATTTTTTTAGTATGGCTTTAAATATAGTATTTTATACACCGTTTACATTGCAAATAAAAGATGTTATTTGATGTAAGATAATACAATATACATGCATTTAGTTAGGGTTTAAAGGTCAAGGTGAAAGAATAAAGGTGATGAAATGAAGATTCATCACTCCCCTCTACTTTACTCTCCCTCTTCTCCCTTCTTCCCCCATCTCCTATTTAAGCACCCGAGCTCCATCCTACTGAGAGGCAGAGGATGGAGACTAAACCACTATTCATCGGACATGAACTAGTAGATATGTGTGAGGGATAGAATCGAAGCGTGGATATGAGACGGAGGTCCGATGACCATGTAAAGGATATGAGGTAAACATGGTAGGAAATAGGAGCATGTGGAGGAGATGAGATTCGAGAATAAAATATAATAGATCTAAAGATGTTTATTGCCCTAGAGGCGATGGGTCGGGTGCAGAGATGGGTGGATGAACGTCCTTTCGGGCCATTGCCTTGACGATAAATCACTCATCCATCATATTTTATTCTTTCATTTGGCCTAAAATCACACTTAAAACACATGTGAAAAACAATAACCCTCATTAATTCTCTCATGTTTATTTATACCAAAATAAGAGAATGGAGAAAAAGAGGAAAGAAAATAAAAATGCTGTATATATGTAATAAATACAGATAGTCCTAAAACCCTGAGACAATGTCAAGCATTGACATGGTCGATAAGGAATGAAGCGAGGGAGATGCTATCATCAATTTATAAAAAATCTTGAAAAATCAAATTCATCTTGTACACGTTCGTCTCATTCATTATATAAATATATTTACCTATTTTATTTATCATTATTCAATCTCGGATAAGAATGTTTTCTTCTTAAAACTTGTACTTATAAATAATTTGAAATAATAAAAATACTTGCAAAAAGAAATCAAGTATAGAAAAACAGGGAAACACTTTGAAAAAGTCGCAAGTCATAATTGAAAGATGAATATCAACTACACGTGGATTCAAATTGACTCAGACTCACTTTCACTGTATTTAAAATTAAATAAGCTCTAAAATAAAGTGGTTTCATAAATTTTGAAGTTAAGATGTGAAGTGATGTATCTATGTGTGTATGGTATACATATTTATTTATTTATATTTGTTGCACATATTATATTTTTTTATGGTGTACATATTTTATATTATGTATAAAATAATTAAAAGTAAAAAATGACAAAGAAATAAATAACACTGTACATGCATATATTCGTTCCCCTCCATTAAACTAATCGTTAAAAATAAAATAATATTAATATTTATTAAAAGTTAAAATAACTTGAAATAATTAATTGTATTTATCACATCAATATAATATATATTATTTATATTTATCTATTTAACTGATTAAATATCATCATTGATGTAACAAATATTCGTATTTAACTTGTTTATTGAATTATTTACAAAATACATTCAATTTATTACTCATTTAATTTATTATTATTATTTAATTCTTCAACTTCCCCCCAACGGCTTGGGACCACTGAGGCCATTTCTTCAATGCCCTCCCCTCTCCTTCCCTCGCCCTTTTCTCCCTTCTTCCCCCATCTCATATTTAGACACCCGAGCTCCATCCTCCCGAGAGATCCGTCACGCGAGCCTCCTCGTCCACCGCAAGTTGAGGCAAGGATCTAAAGCTTCATCGAGCTCCGCATCTCGATCGCACCATCCATTCCATGTTAGACATATACCTCTTCTCGATTCCTCTTTTCTTTTTATCTTTTGATTTTTCCTCCTCCATTATGTTTCTCGCCTTACTTCCCCCGGTCTCTTCCCATCCTTTCTATTTCCATAATTGATTCCGATTATAGTTACCAAATTACCATCCAAAACTCTTTGATCACTTCGCTCGATCAGAACCATTTCTTCATCTTCTTCCACCTATGAACATCTCCAAGCATAGCCGATTTGAGCGACCGATCCTCTTCCCCCAGTTTCAATCGAGGATTTTCCTCCGTGGCTGCACGTGGAGGAGATGGATCGTGAAGGAGAAAGTTGACTGATGGAGGAGGTGCGTGGACGGAGGAGGACGCGTAAGAAGGAGGTGGGCCATTGAGGAAAAGGGTGGGGGAGATACGTGTGGAGGAGGCATATATGCATGAGAAGAATGGGACGCCCTATTTGTTTAAATTAGAGATCGTTTTTTTTACAATCCCATGTCCCTTTATACAGTCTCATGTAATTTTTTATTGTCTCAAATCATTTTGACTCTCATAAGATCATCCCTTACACACACATATAAGTGACCCTGTGAGAGCTAAAAATTGTGAGAGTATGAAAGCTGTGATTTTGGATCACCAGATCCCGTATTCTCTCATGGTCTTCTCTCTCCTAGTTTAATCTATTTGTACATAATCATTGCTATCATGCTCTAACATGTTTTGGCTCTCACAAGATCACCCCTCACACACACGGATATATATATATATATATATGTATATATATATATATATATATATATATATATATATAGAGAGAGAGAGAGAGAGAGGAGTGATCCTATGAGAGTAAAAAATTGCGAGAGCATGAGAGGGATGATTCTGGACCACATGATTCCATTTTCTCTCTCGTGGTCTTCTCTCTACTGGGTGAATCATGTGGTCCAGAATCACCCCTCTCATGCTCTCACAATTTTTTGCTCTCATAGGATCACTCCTATATATATATATATATATAAAAGTGACTTTGCGGGAGCCGAAAACTATGAGAGCATGAGAGAAGTGATTATGGATCACTAGATTCGGTCTTCTCTCTCATGGTATTCTCTCTCCTAGTTGAAATTATTGGTTCAGAATCATTGTTCTCATGCTCTTTAAGGTTTTAGCTCTCGTAGGATCAACCCTCTGTATATATGTTTGTGGTTTTTCTTGTTTTATTAAAATGTAAGTATCTAATGAGGGGGGCTTGGTGGTCCTCATCCTTGTTTTATGGAGCCCACCATAGCTTCATCAGCCACACATGTGGCCTCAGGCATCCTATTCACAACCATGTTTTATGTATGCTCGTAGCCATCCATGTTAGAGTTCTTAAATGGGAGAAATATGATGTATGACAAGCCACAAATGGTATGTATGTTCATGGTCATACATGTCCCGTGCAATCTGTCATTCTGTGTATATTTTTATGTATTGGTATTTTTATTATGTACCCACTTAATGGTCTAGTGGTAGTACAATGTGTCTATTGCACAAAAGATCAGGATTCAGATCTCACTTTTGCAGGAGTTTTGTTAGGTAGTCGCCGACTCGACGGTCAACGTAAAAAATAGTCGAATCTTTCAACATGGATTTGAGCAAGAATCCATGTAGCCGGCCCTACTTATAGTGGGAGAAGGCTTAGTACATCGGTATTTTTATTCTATTTGCATGCAATTTGTATTTTCTGTGTTTTTATATGGTTGTTTTGTTTAGAATTACAAGTATTTAGATTTTATATATTAGATTCGTAGGGTGAATTCAATACATAATAGAACGTACAAGTTCGACGAGGCGTTGAAATCACGTCGGACTTGTGCGTTTTTTTATGGTCTCCATGTTACACTGGCTTGGTCCTCAACCGATCTTTGCCATGTCCTCGATAGGCTAAGGTTTATTGAGTTCATATAAAGTTGTATCACGATATATCGGTATCGATAGGTAACCGATATATTATCGATATGACCGATATTTAACCTTTCAAAGCTATTTTATCTACAAACGCGGTTCGATATCGACGATATCTCGACGATGTATCATATCAACATGGTATCGATATCGATACCGATATGATATAGCCTTCACAATTTGAGTTGTACTAGCCTACGTGGCAAACACAAAATTATCCAACTAAGGATGCCACGACTCATGACCACGCGTCCTCCTCAGGGGCGTGCCCCCCGTAGTTATTATACATGACGTGTACAATGTACTGAGTTTTTAATATGGTCCCTCCTCAATTGTATCATAATTAAAGACGCTAGAGAAAGATTGTAGAATCATTAAATGGTTAAGCTCCATAGTGGCATAGTTATTATTTTGAAGATCAGGGTTCGAATCTTAACTCCACAAATTTTAATTTCTGTTATATGATTTATCCAATCACTTCCAAAGTATCAAAATAATTTGATATAAAATCGTATTCGAGTTTATTTTTTTCACCCATTGTTTTTACCACTCCTTGCAAAATAAAATAAATATATTATTTTCTTTTAAGCACGGACTTTTTTGTTTGAATATTTTACTTGGTAAATTAATCTTTTTATGATGGATTTAGAGAGACTTAAATTATTATATTTATCCAAATTTAAAAACAACCGCTGAAAATATCAATTTATTTGAAATTCTAACATTAACAACAAGTTTAAATTCTACGTTTTATCAAGACTGAATGAGTTCATTTTAATATTATAGTTTATATTTGAAAATATCGTTGGAAAATACACAGTTTTTTTCCCAATTTCGAGCATTCATAATAGTTGTATACCTGGCCCATCCTGGATGAAATTCATGGTTCCGCCTCTGGTCCTCGTCGACATGGTTCAAGCCCGACCTCGATACCAAATGTCTTTGCAAGGTGTCACTGTGATGATACAACGAGGTCACTGCGAGGTCCTCGTGTTTTTAATTTGTCAAAATTTGGAGGACAACGATATGAACATGATGAACAATATGTAACTTACAATAACCATACATCACGTTGAAAACACAACGCAAAATTAGATATTATCACAATTATATAAAGGTGCTTAATGTGCAAAGGTTCTTTTAAAAGGGCTTTCAAAGAAGATAGAGTGTCACTCAGAATACTCGCCACTGAAGATTATAAAACATATTTAAGTATTTTTTTTGGGGAAATATGCTACTTGCTAATCATTTTGCACATACCTGGGATACCATGACATGTTTACAGAGTAAAAACAAGTAATTATATTCAAATCTTATTACATTCTAAGTATCAAGCACGTGAACCGCTACTTTTATACTCGTAAAATCAACACTACAATGAAAATAAGTTGTGGTCACAGAACCATGTCCACGAAGGTGGGGCTCATGACCACAGAATCGGGCTCTGGTCACAATACTTCGTGACATGTAGTTGTAGCTACAAGTCTCGTCACGGAATTTCTTTGACCACGAATATGTCGTGGCCACTACAAGTAGCCACACAAGCTGTCGTGGCCCAATTATGACATTTACATATTTGAAGGCTGTGGCCACAGAATTGTAGCTACGAAAAACTAGTGGTCATACAATTATCGTGGCCACAAGTTTCCGTAACAACATTCCGTGATCACAAATCATTTTTCTTGCAGTGCAAGGTAAATCATGAACCGCTCAATTATTCTTCTATTACATAAATAAACACGAGATCAAGGACAAAAATTAAGTTCTCAACGGTTTTCCAAATACAGGAACTTTTTTTTTCGAAATCAAAAGCACCAAACCTTCATATCTTAGAGGTAAATCGGTGCATATTTTTTCTATCCTTTTCCATTCATATTTAATTTAATTTCACGCAAGGAAAAAAAAGAGGGAGCGAAAAATCAACAAGCAAAATTAAATCATGATGTTTTTACAAAACACATAATCAATGTATAAAAGGAATATATCAAATACCATACACATGAATGACACTTAAGTAATCTCACGTTTATTTATTAACTTTTCCATGCATGTTATATGATTTAATGACTTTCAGTTCTCATGCTTTTAGATATCCACATTTAATAGGAATCACAACAAACAATCGAGTTCAAATCATTCAATAACACGCATAAATTTAATAAACAAACAAACAAATATTTTAGCTCAAGTGTGCACGTGTGTAATATATGTAATGATAATGGGTTTGAAGGGACTATCGAGAGGGAGAGCCAACTTGGATATCCCACCATTATTTTGTTATTTTCTAAGGTGTTTTCTGAAAGCACATGGGAGATTTTAGAACACTTCGTGATAGCATCGTGCCATTCAAATTTCAACTTTTTTCGAGGCTCCCATCTCAAAAGCCAATCAAAATTTAACGATCTTAGAATATCTGAAATCGACCTACTATAGATGGATATATTAAAAATACACTTTCACGCAATTTTTGAATGACAACGTATGATCATATAGCGGAATAATTCTTCAAAGTATTTTTAAAAAATACATAAGAAATAGAGGAAAGGGAGCCTACCTCATGAAGTACATAACATTACCTACCTCATGTCTATTTTTTTTGAAAAACACCACCACAGATTTTCATAACTACAACCCTTTAATATGTCATTCAAATTTCGTCACAAACAAAGATTCTCATACCCTCCATAAAGAACAAGTAATTTTAATGGTCTTAGATTTACCGTAATCGACCGTTCTGGATTGACGACACATGAGTTTCTATTTTCAATGAAATTTGAAGGACATATTAAAAAGATATAGTACCAAAATTCACGATAATATTTTAAAAAATTAAAAATTGATAAATATACATGCATGTACTTATCGTGGAAAAACAAACCGCGGCCACACAAAGCCCTAAACCCTCCCCTCCCGCCACCTTCACCCTTCTCACATCGATCGCCCATGGCGTCCAGTCGATCGCAGGCGAAGCCCTCCAAATCCGTCGACCCCGAGCTTCTCAAATCGGAGGTCGCCGCCTTCGCTTCCTCCCTGGGGTTCGCGTCCTCCATCTCTTCCTCCGGCTTCGATGACTCCGATTTCCGCAAAACCGGTCCCATGAAGCCCCCAAATCCCCCAGTTCGTCCCAAAGATCCGATCCCGGCTCACGATCGCACGGAAAAAGGCGGAAAATCCTCCCACAATGCTGGAAAGCCGAAAAAGTCGCCTCTTGACAACATCAACCCATTCGGAAGCTCCGGCAGGGCCCCCGAGAAGCCGAAAGGCGCGAGATTTCCGCTCGTGCGTGCCGAATCTCTGTCACAGCAGTGGTATGAGGACGCGGAGGAGCTCGAAAGGAAGGTGCTTGGGAATGACGGGGCTAAAATCGCGCCGAAGGGACTGGTGGAGCTGCGGGGAATTGCTGAGAAGAAACGGGAGATCGGGGAGCGGCTGATGCAGCAGTACGCAGATGATTATCATATGAGCAGGAGGAAAAATAAGGACATGGTCATGGTGGAGAGCGCGGTGAAGTCCGGGACAACAGCGGATAAGGTCTCAGCGCTGACTTGCATGATCGAGGACAATCCTGTTGCTAATTTGAAGGCGCTGGATTCTCTCTTGCGTAAGTATTTAGAACGAGTATGTGTTGGATCATCGTGAATTTTCGAACAGTAGACACGATACATACTGTTTGGGAAATTATCAGAATTCGAATAACATTGTAGATTGCTAATTTCACATAGAAGTCGGTATCTGTAGTTGCCATGTTGACTTTCTGTGCATTGTAGATTCCTAATTTCACATAGAAGTCGGTATCTGTAGTGGCTGTCGATGTCTAAAATTTTATTCCTTCCATAGCAATATGTTTATTTGCAACGATGAACAAGAGATGAAAAAATGTTATATCACACACATGGAAAGCTTGTTGGGTATCCATCATACTAAGGTAGTCTTTGCTCATTTTTTTACAAGTGTTCTTGTGCGATCAAGCCGAGGATGCTATGAACAAAAATATGGGATAAAGTTCAGAAGCACAGCCGCACACACTTCATCTGCAATACACCGTGAATAATTTTCTCTTCCCATGTGATGCAGATACGGTGACATCAAAGGTGGGAAAACGATATGCGTTTGCAAGTTTTGATGCACTAAAGGAGCTGTTCTTGTGCAGGTATAGAGATTTGATTTTTCCAACTGATCATCTGTCCTCTATATTGTTTTTATTATAATACAATGATATAATTTGTACACGATGTTACCTGGAAGAATGGGAGTTGGGAAAGTGAGAGACTGTAAGAATAATAATGGGAAAACATGCTGGTTGTGCAGGGCTTCGGGTGTCAATGTGTCGATATGTGTGGGATGAGAAACAGGGCATGCCAAGCCACTTAAAAGAAAAGAATTGGAGGACTGGGAAGTGGATTGGAGGGTGGAGGAGAAACAACAAAACCATTGTGTAAGAGCGATAAAGCATTTGGAAATGAAAAACTCACATATTTTATTATACATCCCAAAATCAAGTTTAATCTCCTCTTTGAAGGAGTTTTACATGGCGGTTTGATGTGGAAGCGATGCATCCCTATTAAACAAGCATCCCTCGGTAAAAATTAGAAAAATACATAAAACAAAATACAATTCAAACAATCAAACAAAGTGTACCTTCAAATTTAATTAAATTAATCTAACGGTCGCCATTGATTTGGCTCACTTCAATATCTATATATACATTTAATAACTTCCCATAATTATGGTGCTTCATGGTACGTTGAGGATGTTTTAGTTTCACGCATACTGGAAGAACCCTCTAAACCCTCACCAGTTCATACTTCATAGACTGGAAGGGTGTTCAGGTTATGCAACAGAAGCAACAAAGTTACAAAAGATCACCCATTGCTACTTTTGGAATAATCAACCTTTAAAGTTCCATTGTCCCCATACAAGATGCACAGTAGAATTTTTGAAGCCTTTGGTGACTTACTATGGTTACCGTCCACTTGCAAGGCTTATGAGTTGCAACAGTAAAAAGAAAACTCGAGAATCCTAAAGAATGATCAAGGCCCAGTTTTGTGTGTAAGCATCACATGATGCTAGGGCTTTAGTTTAGGTTATGTCATATTCAATTACCACTTGGACAGTGACATTGCTTCTACTTTGGGTTGGCTTTAGGCTTACATGCATATACTTTGGCACTAGACGTGTTCACGTAACACACATAGTGTGGATTGGAATGGAAGTTTGAGATTCAAGGAGAAATCCACAGAGGGGGTTTGAACTTTTAACTTGGTGGAATATGTTGAGTGTATGCTGATACAAACACGGTCGAACTATTGTTGAAAATTTTGTACACATCTTATACATTGTAATGTACTTGCAACTTGCAAGCCTTTTGAAGTGCTGGATGAATCAAAGAGCTGTCGCATAGAGATGATGGAATTTGGAAAGAAGCGTTGAGGTGCTTAAATATTTTATGTGCGTGCACGTTTGAAAGAAAACATTATAAGGAAGATTGGTTGATGCCAAACGGAGCTGTGTTTGATAGGAGCTATCAGAATGTTATTCGGTATGTAAGTGACATAATGCAAATATGTAAGTAACTGAATAGTTTGAATTATCACAAGGAAATACCAGATACATAATGTGATCTTAGGAAAAAATTGTATATCATGAAGAGAAGACAACTCTAGGTAATTTTAGGTGGTTGGTTTAAATTTAATATCTCCGGAACACACCAACATGGCAAAGGTTGAATAGGATGTGCCTTTTGCGAGATTGAAAAGAACTGGCAAATTACTTGATTTGTAGATGTAACCCAAGATTAAAGAATCTGTACAGTTTGTAGAAGTTTTCTGTTTTACAAGTCAGTCAATTCGCGACATATGAAAAATTCTTTTCACACTTTTTCCATATTTTGCAAATAATGTGGAAATGTTGCATCCATTCACTGCAAAATTGTTGTTGGTATCTACTTGTAATCCCTTTCTTTTCCACTCATTTTTATCCATATTCTTGCTGGTCTTAAAGCATCTTGCTATATATGATTTTTGTATTATTAGAATTATTATATTTCATGTGTAAATATATTCCATTGCAAAGGTAATTTGCAGTCTTGGCATTTACTTCGCTTACTGCAGGCTTTACTTCATATCATAGCATTCTCAGCATCATAAGTTTTTTCGCTTAACTTATTTATTTGTTTATTGCCCTTTTATTCCGTTCTCGTGTCTATTTGGCAGGCTTTTGCCGGACAGGAAGTTGAAAGGCCTTCTGCAACGCCCATTGGATAGTTTACCGGAGTCGAAGGATGGATATTCTCTTTTGCTTTTCTGGTATTGGGAGGAGTCTCTGAAACATAGGTACATCTCAGTGATTGTTTTATTTTAACAGCTTTGAGCTCGTTTTACTGCAATATTTTGGAATACTTCTGAAGTATACTTTAATCATGTTGAATAGACATGCTTGCATGCCATTCTCCACTTGTTTGACTGTGCACAAGTAACTCGCTCTAAGTACGTCACCTTTGTCTTAAATGCGAACAAGATGAAAATACACATAACTAGTATATATCAAGTGCTTTCTGCTTTTACCCTTTTCTTTTTACGAGGAGAATATGCAATTCCTTCCGAAACAAGGAGTACAATTTTGTCTGTAACCACACACACACATGTCAGGCGTATTATCGTCGCATGAAGAGTGGTCTGCAGAGCATGTCAACACCACAACCCAGATATCTTAGGCCCATATTAATAAACAAAGCCATTCACTGACCATTTCTCCTGCATTCCTAAAACCACCTTCCAATGTAGCTATGCACGGGGGGACTTTATCCCACTTCACCACACCCACCTGCATAGTTGCATCCAAACCCTTATAAAATAATTATCCTCGAAGTAGCCATGAACACAACTCTATGTCATGTGATGTCTGGATAAATGGATAAATGATTGGTTTTGCGAACATCATCATCAATTTAGGACCGGTGGACCGTGGATCTACCTATTCTTAACCGTTGAGACACATCCGAGTTTGACGACGACTTCATGGTCCCACTTGATCAGTTCTTTGGCCTTCATGAAAGCTTTCTTACCGTCAAGGCTGGCCTTTGTGTCCATGCCATTATCATACCGAGTGTCCACAATGTGGTTTGGCCTTCGCTTGTTACTTCAAGTTTGAGAAGTCTTGGATTGCTGCAATAATCAACCAATCAGGCCTACTAGTATATCAACCATTCTGTTCTAAGGGGTGAATGAATATAATAACTCTGTTTGGACAGTATTCAGCGTGACCAATTAGTCGATTTGAATAGTTGGTTAATCAGCCGATTAGCTGGCTAATTAGTGAAGAATGGCGATTGTTTGATAAATTTTATTAGCTTCTCCAGTTTTAAAAGTAAAATAGAAATTAAATGCACAATATTGTTGATTGAATCCCAATTGCTTCATAAATTTTTAAAATGGCCGAATCCATATAAACATATAAATCTATAAAAATACAAATATATTTCATAACTCTGTTATGTAAAAATAATTCAAAGCTAATATCTTCGATTAGTCACTCGAGAAAATATTTCAAAGCTAATATTTTCGACAAGTCACTCGAGAATCTTCTATTTTCTATTCAATGACCTTTCCAATCGAATACCTAATGCCGACCCTTGCAACCTTTGGCTTGGCTGTTCAAGTATGTCCTTTGGGACTTGGTGTAGGAGCATATGGAAGGTAGTGCCTTTAATTCTCTAAGTAAGGTCAACTTATTGTTGTGGCCACTTCAGAGGCGGATTTTGATCAATAAGGTCTACAAGCTACATGGGCACATGATCTGGACAATATAGCCACCCTTCCTGCTTGATTGGATAGGTCATCTTTTCTTCCCATATATTTTTTTAAAGATGGTTTCACTTAGACTGGCCAATCACAGATTGAATCCACCTCTTCCAGCACATTTTGTTGTTCTTTCAACGAGGACCAAAGGGGTGACCAAAGAGAGGCCTTTTGGAGACATGCAGAGTATACCCGTCCAATTTGATTTTGGATTTAGATGCGGATGAATAATGTCATTTTTGGTGGGACCAACTATATGTTGAAACTTGGAAATACTACACAATTGTCCCATTATCGAATCTTCTGGGAGAGTCCTTTTAAATTTTGATGATCCTGGCACTCTGGCAGTACTCCTCTTAAAATAAAAATACACTGTACAATGATCATTTTTCTATAATAATCATCCTTTGGCATTACATAAATGGTGCAAGATCTTTATAGGAGTATGTTGGAGATCTTGGTAACTAGAAGTTGAGATGTTTATGTTTGTCACTACTAGATAAAAAATGCTCAAGGGAGGGGATGTAAAGGTGCTTCACATGTTTTTGGCATAGAAATTGAAAAAAAAACGGAAAAAATTTTCATAGTAATTTTGAATTTACGGCAAATACAAATAGAAATAGATTGATAAAGCACTTCTCTTTTGGAAACAAAATTATACCACTTAGACTTATGGTATAGAGTCTTGTATAGTATATAATAACCAAATCAATTTTTATCAATTGTGGTGCCCCTCTGAGATATTGCAATATCAGTTACGCCCCTCCCTTTTGGGAATATCGATTGTGCTCTTGACTTCTTGCTGTCCTATTACTTGTGCCCCTTCGTTACTTTGGTTGTCAATAAGTTGAACTTAATCATGGTTTAATCAAGTCATAGTGTAAATAAGAAGGGCATATTTGGAAGAAAACCCCCACCTCCTCCTTCGCCCCTCTGACCCCTTCGACCTCGATGCCTTCTATGTGTGAACCTCCGACGATGAAGAAAGAGCTCATGTACGTGTTAGCAATGGAGCACTGGGGGAAAATGCATCATAACAATGGTGGTGAGGAAGATGATACGATCATCGACGAAGGAGTAATTCTTTTGTTGTTTGATGGGGTAGCAGATAGGATGCGGAGGAGGAGGTCGACATGGGGAGGTTGGAGGCGGAGGAGGGGGAGGTTGGGCGTGGAGGAAGGGGGGAGTCTAGGGGCGGAGGAGAAGGGGGTGGGCGGAGGTCAGCCTGGGGAGGAGGATAAGGGGAGGGGGGAGAAGGTCGACCTTGATAGGAGGATGATGAGAGGGAAGAGGAGGTCGGTCTGCAGAGGTGGAGGTCGATCGGGAGGAGGAAGTCGACCTGGGGAGGAGGAGGAGGTTGGCTTAGGGAGGAGGGGAGTGAGAGGGTGAGGAGTATCAAGAAAGACCTCTCAACCCCCTCTTTTCTAATTTATTTCCGTTTGTGTTATCAAAGTTAACGTTCGATTGCGTTGAGAATGAGCGACAACTAACCCGAAGGACACATGTGATAGAACAATAAGAAGTCGGGGGCATAATTGATATTCCCTAAAAGGGAGGATATGGGGGGGGGGGGGAGGAGGAGGTGGACATGGGGAGGCTGGGGGTGGAGGAGACAGGGAGGCTGGGGGCGGAGGATGGACGAGAGGGGGAGGTTGGGGGCGGAGGATGGATGAGTGGGGGAGGCGGGGGAGGGGGTGGAGGCGGAGGACGAGGTCATCCTGGGGGGGAGGATGAGGGTAGGGGGGAGGAGGTCGACCTGGAGAGGAGGGGGATGTGAGGGAGGAGGAGGTCTACCTGGGGAGGAGGAGGAGGTCGGCTTAGAGAGGAGGAAGTCGACCGGGAGGAGGAGGTCGGCTTGGGAGGGAGGAAGAGGGGAGGGAGGAGGAGGTCGGCCTAGGAAGGAGGAGGGGAGGGGGGAGGGAGAGGGTGAGGATGGTCAAGAAAGACCTCTCACCATCTTTTTTCTAATTTATTTCTGCTTGTGTCCCCAAAGTTAACATTCATTTGCGTTGGGGATGAATGTCAACTAACACGTGGGACACAAGTGATTGAACAATAAGATGTCGGAGGCACAACTAATATTCCCAACAAGGGAGAGTCATAATTGCAATATCTCGAAGGGACACAAATGATAAAACCCTAACCAAATAATCAAATTTCTACCTATTTTGATATTACAATTGGATTTGTTGCAAAAAAATTCAAAATTTAATATGCTCTTTGTGAATGAGATAAGGACAAAATAATATAAATATATCTGGAATACTGTAGTGATCTTAAGTCTGGATTTTATTGAATTTGAGATGCCTAATGCTGAAGAGGTAGGGGTAAGCATGTGGGAGCTCGAGAGTTGAGACAATGAAGGTGAAGATTTTTTGGATGTAAAAATCATAGTGCTTCTTCCTTATGTTTGCACGTGATCAAATGCAAAGGTATTTAATAAACAAAGTCGTATTGGGATTTTGAGCATGTGGGAGAAGAGAGAGGTTATGTAAGCTTCAACGTGCTACTAAAGAGCTTTTCCTATGTGAGTGTGCCAAATTCTTGGCTGCGACGAAGGAAAAGGGTGAAGAAAGCCATTACTCGAGTTGGGGGTATAATCTTCCATAGGAGGTCTTGGAGTAGTTGCTAAACTCCAGCAAGAGATCTAGAGCATGATGGATTATCAAGTGCTAACAAATGTTCTTTTCACAGAGATTTTGGGAGATGCTCACAGAAGAGGGCTTTGGTTCTGTGGTTTGGTTGTGTCTTGCAGGGTCCTATAGACAATATTGGTTTCAAAATGCTTCAACCACTTCTAGGACCGGGCATTATTTGAAACTCAAATAACCCAACTAAATCGTAGATGTGTCACATGAATTTGGTCATTTGGATTTTGTGCCGGGTTGGACACAAATCACATTCCTTTAATGAATATTGCTTGGTTGGGAGTTTATTGTCCTCTACCCTACCCGACTAAACAACTTAAACTATCACTATGGGCGACCATGTGACTCAATGTATTTATTATAAAACCTTTGGAATTTTAAAATCTAATATGTTTCTTGTCTTCACTTCTCGTTACCCCATTCATGTTTTTAACTAACCAGCCTTGATTCCCCTAGCCTCACGTTATTTGCTTTTATCTATGTCATGAACCCCCTACTTTTGGTTTCCCAACTTGATCTGTGCACTATAGTTATCCCATCCCCTCAGTTTCTCAAGCTTTACCCTTATGTCACCAGAGCCTTCCTTGTCATTGCACAACTGTGCTCCAACCTTCATCCACTTTAGATGTGTTTGCCAAACTAACTTGTCAGACCTAACTTCACAACCTCGTCTCCAATTCACAATGTCCCAACCTTCTTCATCTTTCGCTTCGTTGACTAAAACGTATCAATGACTTTGTCACTCTTTGGCCCGACTTTGTCCAACTTCCAGTTTATCTGTTTTTTCAATAATATAATTTTGTTTTCACCCAACCCAATCTACATACTTGTGTAGCTCTTCCCCAAGTTCAAGGAGACTAGAGATTGAGATATTTTAGGACATTGTTAATGTAAAATGGTGTAAGATTGTAGACATGGGTTGGTATGTTTGCAATCTCCGATAATAGCAAGACATGTGAGTGCAATATCAAAAGAGAGGGACATATGTACCCCAATAAAATGATTGGACTTTATGGGCACCAATCAAAGGTGTTTCCCTCTTTTTTGATTCCAAAAATTTGTTAATAATCATTAGGGGAATACTGAAGAAAGGGCTTGGATGGAAATGTACAAGGGCATTTATTGCCAGATTTCAGATGCATCCTCGTAAGATGTACTTCTATTTGCACACTTGCTTTCTAATAGATGTGAAATTGAGTTCATCAGTGCTTTATGAAGTTTCACATGGTTTACACCTTTTGGAACAAATATAAGATAGGGGCGAATGCCTCTCCATTGTGGTCTGTATCTGGACCTTGTACATTTTATGCTTACATGACATTGTAGTTAAGATGACAGTGGTGATTTTGATCCATTGTGGCAATTTTTTTATGTTGGGAGGGGCATGCACTTTTTCTTTATTATGTTTGTTCATTTGATTAATGTGCCTGAGTCGTTCACTCGTGATCGTCAAATTATTTTATAGCTGTTTTTCTACGATCTTATTTCTTTAATGTGTATTGTTCGGTTCCTTCCATCCATTATAAAAATGCATTGTTCTGAAAAAAGCTCAACTTTTTTTGCAGGTATGAACAGTTTGTCAGTGCGCTTGAAGATGCATCCAAGGATATGCTGCCTAATCTAAAAGATAAGGCAATTAAAGTAGGTATTGTGCTTTGAGCACTGATCTGCATCTTGAATGCTATGAATTTAAGATCATATTATGTTATTGTATGCTCTGTAAAATGTTTAAGTCAGTTTTTATTCACCCGTTTTGATGAATACATTTTATTGCGTTTTGCATTTGATGGTATATTCTTTAATGAAATTGATATACACAATCCTCGTGCTTTACTTAA
This sequence comes from Ottelia alismoides, assembly GCA_037367405.1. Lineage (NCBI taxonomy): Eukaryota > Viridiplantae > Streptophyta > Magnoliopsida > Alismatales > Hydrocharitaceae > Ottelia > Ottelia alismoides. The sequence continues at coordinate 1,707,281 of JAZKJV010001376.1, forward strand.
TCGTCTTATAGTGTTACATATTATTCTTTGCGTGGATATTACCACTTACCATTACTTAATTAATTTCCTACACTTGCATTTTGATTTTAATTTATGCTCATATTTAAGAAGACTCATTATACGTTTGTTGTTTGGATTTAAGCCCGATAATGACCCAAAATAAATATGAATGAAGACAAAAAAATCTATGTAGCTGACCCTACTTAGTTGTGGGAAAATGCTTTATTGTTGTTGTATTTAAGAAGACTCAAGGTACCCATGATAAAAAAACTTTGCCTTGGTATAAATCTCAAAAGTTTCGTTTCCTAGGGGATTTGATTTTTTTCTCATGTATGAGGGGGAGTATAAATGACAAATAAAATTATTTAATGCTGTTACTGGATAAAAAAATCAGAATGAGAACATTGAAAAGACGGTAATGCCCTTGTACCGAATAGATGAGAGATGGAGAACTGCACAGATTCTAGGATTATAAATTGATGAGCTGCATATTATGACTTTGTGAAAGATGGCAATTTTGTGGCATGCCTTTACATTTGATAACAGCTTGGTTTCATGTCTAGTAGGCTCTTTATCGAGGTAATAAACTTTTAACGTATTAGACCGAAATCTCGAGCACACACAACCTATATGGGTTTGGAGAAGGCTTGTGGTTTTGTCCCAAAGGGCACATGGAAACGCTTTAGGAAGAGAGGGATGCATGTTTTGTTTATCAGTCTTATAAATGATTAATCTAGTCGCATTCTTGTTTGGGGACCTACACCAGGACAATTGAATATTTTAATACCCTTATTCTTTCACCTCCTAGATAAACTTTGACTTATTACCCTTTGTCCTTACCAAGGATGGTTAATGAATCGTATCCACGATTGGGCTCCTTGGTGCATGTTTTTTGCTTGTGACATATCGAAGTGGACAAGATAGGATGGTGAGCCGAATGGAACCTTGAGTGTGGATTAAGCAAGGCATTGGATTGCAAAAAGTACCTCCTTGGACCTTGGTTTAACAAGGTTGGAATACATGGAGTGCAAGTTCCTTGAAATGAGGAAAAAAGTGCTAGATATGATCGCAACACTTTCAATTCAAAAGAAAGGATTTTTAAACATTTAAAGTTGTTTTTCAGCAAGATGCAGGAGTGGTAGAAGATGTTACACAAAATAATACATGTTGGTCTATATTAAGAGGGGCTGAACAAGTTTTTGTCACTAGATGACACCTCTAAAAGTGGGCTAAATATTCTAAAATGGCAGTGTACCTACTGTGTTACACATAGTTGAGTATTTGGCATTAATTATGTGTAATAATGATCGTATGTTGATAATTTGATATAACTACCGTGCTATAATGGGCTGGGTTTTTGACCTTCGGGAGGACTCCAATTTTGATAAATTATCACGGCATAAATATCGATTTGCACCCAGGATCAACCTTGAATCCTTGCCTTTCTACATTAGTTGTGAATACATTAAAAAGTGCGTATTGGTGCATGTTGTTTGGTGATAACATTTTTAGTGGACGGGAGAAGGGGAGTAAATATGGAGCTTGAGCTTTGGTTGGAGGTAATGGATTCAAATGGTTCTTGACTAAGTAGTAACTACTACTTAGAGTATATGATGTGTAAGTTCAATAACAAGGAAGTTAAATATGTGATAAACATTAAGCTTATAACACATTTCGTTCCGATGAAATATGTTTTTAACTACTTACATTCGACCTTTGAAAGGGATGGATGAATCGGTCATTCATTGAGTTAGTGTATGGTGGTTGAAGTGAAGAGGAACTTCATGTGTTCTCTGTGATAAGAATAATTTATTAAAGATCAAAGGAGAATATTATAAAGTTGCAGTGTGATCCACAATACTTTGTGGTAGCATTGCAGTGAGTGTTGGGAAATTAATTATAGTATTATGGTGCTTTGCTTACACGAAAAAAGATCAGATTTGCAATGATAGTATCAAGGTTCAGGAAAGCGGTATGTGTACGCGTTTGGACAGATCTCCGAATATTGATTAAGCGGTATGCAGGGGCATATGCGGGTTATATGCGGTTCTATGCGGTTTTCTAATTTTTAATTTAAAAATAAATAAATATATATGAATAACATTACCACTGAATTTATGTATTTAAGTGGAGTTAAAGAAGATATAAGAAAAACGGTCGATGTTAAATGGGTGTGTATATATGCTTTTAATTGCCTCATATTTAATAAAAAAACATTTACCATAAAAACTTCACACATTATATGATTTGTAATAACAAAACTTCAATATACATACATGCACTACATGAGCAGAACCTCAATCGACATTTATAAAAAATATTCGACGATACATTGCATATACTCGTGAAATCAATACATGAGAAAACATAAACATTGCATATACATAATGGTGTAATGCATTGCAATTGTATAGAAATGCATGTCATATTCTTACCATTGAATGAAGGAGGAGACAATTACAGAATTTAAGGACCTGAATGAGAAGATTGAAAAGTTAGAGCTGCTGGAGCAGTATGCGGGGCATATGCGGGATATGCGGGGCATATGCGGGTCGCATATGCGGAGAGGGCGCTTATTGCACTGATTCATGTAATCGGTGCGGTCTGCATGCTGCACGGGCATATGCGGCCGCATATGCGGCCCATGCGGCCGATTTAGTGAACACTGGATAGTATCATATAGATTGTTTTTGTGGTACCGATAGAAATATAATGCGAGAAACTCGGTTAAGTTGTAATTTCAATAGAAAAATAAACTCGGTTAAGTTGGTTTGAAGACGTGCAAACATGGCCCTCTAGCATTCCAGCTTGAAAGTGTGAGAAGTTAGAAAATCCTTGTGAGAGGGGTCGGAAAGACAAAAAATATTGGTAGAAGACTATTAAGAATGATTTGACATTTTGGACCCAAGCACAGTTATGATCCAACTAGATCTGTTTAAAAAAGAAGAATTAGTGTAGCAGGCTCCTCTTAAAATTGAAAAAGCTTGGTTGCTGCAATTTTAGACGTATCCTGAAGATATCCACCGATGAAATAGCAATGATAGGGTAATTTTATGTTTACACAAATTAATCAAATGTAAACCTGGCATGGCCCAGGTTAGATCTGACTGGAGGTTGCAGTTATTTGTAAAATCGGGTATGGCCTTGCTTAAGGCGAGAACAGATGCTGTTTGTTCTAGTAAATTGTTTGGTTGTTGAAGTTGTTTTTGGTTTGTCTAATTTGCTTGGTAAAATACGTTTGAGTTGTTTTATGTCAAAGTTCATAGGAAGATATTGACTATTGAAATTTGTTCTCTTTGTCTTGCAGTTAATATATACTTTGTTATGTGGCAAAGCTGAGCAAGAGCGAAAATTGCTTTCGGCCCTTGTTAATAAAGTGAGTTTCTATAGTATTTCATGAAGTTCAGTGACTGGCTAAATGTCACTTGCAAGAATAAATTTGAGGAAAATGATCGAAAGCTTTCTGCTCATATAGCTTGCTACTTGATTGGAATATTCATTCCCCGCTTTTTGACATGTTATCGGATACCATTTTGCATTTTCCTTTGACGTATCTCTCAAAGCTTCTAGTATATAATGTTTCCAGGATAAAAAATGTGCCAATCTTGTCACACAATCTTGCATATACTCATTTATTTGGAAAGTGGCATGCATTTTATTGGTTTATCACTTATCCACGCAGTAGATTTTCTTCTCTTTTCTCCTTACATTGCATAAAGACTTGCACATCCTATTTCTCTTCTATGCAGCCACCTTCCTCCGTGTTTTCTGGGCCATATTTTTTATTTGCATATTATTTTGCACCTGTGATAGTAGCCTTCTTCGTGGAGGAAGCGTGGAAGGGAAATTTTCATTAGAGAAACTGAAGTTTCATCGGCTTTTTGAATGCTTATCTATCTTGTAAGTGTATAAGCTAAATGATGCCATTTTGAACACATGCAGCTTGGTGATCCTGTAAGGAAATCCGCATCTGGTGCAGGTTATCATTTGTCAAGCTTGCTATCTGCTCATCCCAATATGAAGGTAATTATTTTGAAGTTTCTTTGTCCAACTTTATGTTGGCAGGTAAAACATGTCAGCTGCTTGATGCTGAACAAGCATGAGTTAGTTACTGATTCATTAAGTATCTTATGCTTATTCCATGTGTTTGATGCCACATACATCTATACGAGGAAATGGCTCATGGGGCATTAAGTCAACATGTCCTTGCTGGAGCCTGTATATTGGGGACAATTTTCTCATCGGAGTTTTGATTATGTTTAAGATTGCTGTAAAATATAATGAAAAGTGGAACAAGGATAACCATGAAATATGTGTTTTCATGCTTTGAGATGACATTGTTACATTACTTTGTTAGAGGAGCATCCATTGGGATCGCATTATATTATTACTTCTCATCGGAGACAAGAATGTATAACACTCATCTCAACTATGGTTTACAGTGGTGAGAAATAGATTCATTTGCATTGCATATTTACTTTTGCACTCGCATTTCTCTTGCATAAAAAAATCAAAATAATCCTCTCTTGAAAACCATATACTAAGTTGGATAAATTGAAACCTAGATTGTTCCTTTGCTTCCTTGAGTCAACTCTGGGATTTTCCCAAGTTTAATAAACATTAGACCACACATTCACTTTTACTTGATTTATTGATTCGTGGGGTTAATTTTTGTTCCATCGTGAATTGCCCGACTACAACACAATATGACATAATTTACTTAGGGTAATTTGTCGATCATCACCTAGTCGAATGACTAATCTGGTCGAGTAGTCGGTTGATCGACTATTGGTCGGTTGGTTAGTATTCGATTGGCCACCCTACCGACTTGACTAGTCGGATCGATTAGTCGGCCTAGTCATCTGACTTTTACAGCTATGGTTCTAAGTTGTGATGATGGAACCCTCTCAGCGCCTAGGTCTCCCTTTGGTTGCGGGGTGTCTACATGCTTGTGTTTGGCGACTGATCTTGGATAGACTGAAGAGTAAGCTGAATGGATGGAAGGCGATCGCGTCTGGGGGGGGGTGCATTGGTGCTGCTTTAGTGTGTTTTATCTGACATCCCAATCTTCTTTTGTTCTATCAGGCTCCTAGATGGCGTGAGACAGAAGATTGAAGCTATTGCGAGTCGCTTTTTTTTGGGCAGACACCATGCAAAATAAGGTTGGAATTCACCAAATAAGCTAGGATAATGTTACAGGATCGAAGAAAGACATTGGATTGGTAATTTTGAGATTGGAATGCTTGAATAAAGCCCTCTTAACCAATCACGTGCTCATGCTTTGGGGCGTATATGAAGATTTGGTTTGAAATTTGCTACAGAGTGTTTATGGCATACAAGAATCCGTGGTGGGTAATAAAATACGCATGCCATCTTCTCTTTGGCAAGGGATTCTTCATGTTCTTCTGGAGCCGGGGGATCTTCTCAAACAGTCAGTGGGCACTGGATTGGTTTTGGCACTTTAGGAGAGCGTTACCCATGTCTTTTGCGTTGGCTGATGATCATGATTTGTCTGTCCATCCAACTTGATTGGGTGGCTCCTTGACGCCCACCTTCACGGCGACATTTTCAGACCAAAGGCTAGATGAGTACTTAATTATGCTTATTGTATTAGCAGATGTCAAATGCACGACTTTTGGGAGAGACCTCTTTTGTTGGGCTAATGATAGATTAGTTGTCAAAAAAACGTATCATTTTTTGTTCGATGTCTGAACATGATCGAGGAGGATCTCAAGCATGACTGCAAAGTCTGCAATATCATATGGAGTAGTAGGGGCCCACAAAGAGTTAAGGTTTTTATGTGGCTTGCCAGATATTGTCGTCTAGTTACTAAGGTGCGATGGGACAATCTTTTTAATACTAGGAACCTAATTTGCGAGAGATGCATAGAGGAAACGAAGACATGGATAACCTTTTATTCATATGTCATTTTTTCGTCAGGTCTGGAATTGGTTTGGCATTACATGGCTTAGAATTGAGGGTTGTATGTCTTTCTGGGACTCTATCCGAAATGTGGGCGGCGACTCGCATGATGATGTATCTCTTGCATTTGCTACATTTTGGAAAATTTGGTGTGCCATGAATGATTATATTTTTCATGGACAACGCTTTTATCTGGAGAATGTTCTAGGCACTACATGCCCACAATGTCAACTTGGACCTCTATATGATCGTACTACCTGAATTTATATATTAATATGATCAAGGTGGATTCCAACTCAAATGGTCTGGTGGTAGTACAGTGTGTCTACCACCCAAAAAATCACGGATCAAATCCTCCTTGTTGGGGTTGCGTTAGGTAGTCAACAACGATCATAAAAAATAGTCGAATCTTTCGACATGGATTTGAGCAAGAATCTATGTAACCGACCCTACTTATAGTGGGAGAAGGCTTCCTCATTCTTAAGGTGGATTCCAATCAGAATTCCATCTTTTATTCTAAAAAAAGTGCAACTCATTTCACAAAAAATATGTAAAACTTTACAAAGAGATTACATAGTTCAATTCAGTGATGCATGCACCTCATGCGGCTTAGGTGTAGCATCAAGGCGGAACGCCTTGAGGCTGTCGATGTGTTCTGCGAGGCATTTTTGCTTCTTTGAGCATTTTGTTGATGATTTTAATGGATTACTTGGTAGTTTGGGAAGCTTGTAAATATGTCCTTGTTTAAGATAATGATTATGCAAGATGAATGCCTACATATGATGTTTCTTTCGTGTCCATAACTTCATATTTTCCATTACTGGTGTCCAACTATTTTGGTGAACTCTTACCATTTCATTATCAATGAATGAATTAATAAAATATCTAATCTAACAATAGTCATACACTTAACAAGCTTTACGCTGTATCGAGCAAAACGAAATGCATAGGATTCATGGTTTCTCATGCTGCCATATATGAGGTTGGGGAGCTTGCACCATGGTGCTTGTAACTTTACATGAACCGGTACCTCAAATGTTCATTTTTTTGAAGTGAAACCTCATGGGATTTACTTAGATTTATTAGTAGAATATGTGTTTCAAATTTCGTGTAAAACAGACATTTCTAACATGCCGATCTGGATGGGCTAAATTTTAGCAATTATGAGACCGTTAAAATTTGTCGGTCTTGATAGATGTGTTAGAAGTCTTGAATTAGGTTGATTTTTGAATGACATCATCGTGATATATGTTGATTTAAATCCCACATGGTTTCATTTCAAAAGAATATCAAAAAATGACCGTTTATGGCATCGGTGCATGTACAGTTACAGGCACCGGTGCATGTACAGTTACATGCACCTTGGTGCAAGCTCCCCAACCTCGCCATATATTATATGTTAGACAAATAACAAATTTCTCTGACATATAAGTAACTATACTTTTAATTACAACAATACATCATAGAAAGGGATATGTAATGTTTATAAAATTTGCAGGTGGCATTGGATGATCATTCCTGCTTCTAAAAAAATCAGCTGCTGCTTTTATTGTGTTGTGTTTTTTTAACACACTTGTATTTTCTGGTCTCGTTAATTTCCATATGTCATAAATCTTTATACACCGAAATGAACTAATTTTCTTTGATGATATTTTGTACAAACACTTGCTATGGTATTAATATGCAGGCAGTGGTGATTGACGAAGTGGATTCATTTATTTTTCGGCCAAATGTGGGGTTGCGGGCAAAATACCATGCTGTATGTCCTTTAGTTCACTTGGCTTATTGCAGGAACTATATTTTTTCCTCTTACTTCCGCATCTCACCTCATTTCACCTTAATTTTTCTACTTTTAGCTGAGAATCTTTATATTTCTCCATTGCCAGCATTTTCTTTCAGAAAAATTTCTTGTAAAAATACGAAGGCATTGAAATTGTTGCAGTTGTCAAAACTCTCAAAGCGACAGCAAAGTAATGAATGATTTCTACCATGAGAAGTCACAGCAATTTCATTTTCCATTTTGGGATATGGAAGCTTGTATACTTTATATATCAGCTTGCTCACGTGATTGGAATTGGCCAAAAACTAGTTGTTTGGACAAGATGAACTCATTTGAGAATTCATGGTTTGTCCTTGGGGGAAAATAAATGGTATCACTCCTAGCTTGCTCTCGTCCTTGAGTTTAAGAGGGTCAAACTCCTTGCTTTGATGTCTATGTTCCCTTTTCGACTTCTGAAGAAATTTAAGTTCTTTTAATGAAAAGATGAAAGCAGGGCATTGTAAGGAAGGAGAGAAAGGGGGGTAATCTAGGATGATACGGCGGGCATCAAGGGTGTGAGTTTGATGGGATTGACTTTTGTCACTTGATAAACTGGATTTAGTTATCTTTCCGGTCCCTAATTATCACTTGAGAAAGAAAGTATGCCTTCATCCTTTTGGGATCTCCTCCTCAGGTTCTTCTATTTCATAGGTTACTCAGCTTCCCCAGTTTCTAAGATGTCTATTGATGACTAATTTCACATAATGATGGTACCCATATATCTAGATTCCAATATTTGTATGGTTCAAGAAAATTTAGGTAGGCCAATTTGGATTTTTTTTCAAATATAATTTTTGATATTTTAAGAAAATATGTTGTGAATATTAAAGTTTTATTTTGAGTAAATTCCACGAAAGTACTGGAAATATACACCCAGTTTCAATGTCATACCCGAGCTTTAAAAAATAATAATGTAGTACTCGATCTTTAAGATTGATTCTTTGCTATTGAAATTTAGCTGATTGTTTGGTCTTTCTGACCCTACTTAATTGTGGGAAAATGCTTTGTTGTTTTTTTGGTCTTTCTGAGTACAATAGCTTAAAATTACGTCGAGACAAATCTTAAAGGTTGAGTACTACATTGTTACCTTTTAAAGTTTAGGTACGGCATTGAAATCTGGTGTATAAGTTAGGGACTTGTGTAATTTACTCTTTTATTTTTGACAAGGGTCTTTATTTTAAGATTTTTTTGCATGATAGACGTTGAGATATAATCAAAGGACTGAGTTTTTGTTGTTTTTATCTTTGATGTTTCGGAGATAGCTCTGCTATTTCTCTAAATTTACTGTCTTCTTTTAATGAGCTCATGGAGTGATTTCAACTCCTTGTACTCTTTCATCAATTTGTTCTTCGTTGGAATCTCCTGTCATAGTATTCATGTCGGTACACAAATATTCAGGTGCAATTATTTGACGGTCTAGAATCTTGTTCAATTTTCTTAGGTTATAATAAGGAAAATTATATTTGCATTCAATACAAAGAAACTAATACCGGATATCAGTATTTTTATCTGTTTTTAATGCAAAAAAGGGGGAAACACACGAAGTTATCCGTTCCAAGTGGATTAATTAAGCTATGATTAGGACATTACATGAGCCAAGACTCAAGAGGTCTTGTTATGGTGAGTTACATTTCTATATTAAAATGCCTTGCTCGGGAAATAAGTCAATTGCGTGCTAGTCATAGAACCCAAATTACAACAACTGATATAGTAACATCATTCTTTTAGGACGACTCTGGAAATATGGACCGGTTTCTAGAGTGCATTCATCTATGCTTATCTCTAACCATGTATCCTTTGCTTTTCACATGTGAAGAGAATATGATCAATCGTCTTTAACTCCCCATCTCACATCATACAGCTTTTGTCATTGACTGCATAATGCCTTAACCACTTATTCTTGGTGAGTACTACGATGCATCATCCATAAGAAAACTTAGATATGTGATGGGATTTTATGTCCCAAATAAACCTGCTTTCTCGAATGACATTCTCTTACATTGGATCAGGCAGCCTAACCAACCTTTCTACACCCGTCTCATCGTGAAATTTCCATCTCTCCAAACTCAATGGTCTCTCCCTTCTGACAGAACATCAAAAGTGCTTATGGCTTCCAGCAGTTCAATAAACTCCTGGAAACGCTGTTCATAGAACTTTGAGTGAAAAGATGGTAACTATGTGACGCCCGTCTAAACCTCGGATATCAACATGTGTCTATTTGTTGCAAACAAGTGTGGGAAGCGCGCTGCAAGTGTTCTGTCATCAGCGTAACCATCCGTCTAAAAAGTCAAGAGAAGCCATAACATGTAGTTAAGGATGGTGGTTGAAATTTCTTTCCAAGTGTAGAAGTTTAGAATTGTGGGATCTTTATGCGTGGACATATATTCTGTGGATTAATATACAACATATATCCTCACCGCCTCTCTAAATACTTACAATCCACTTTATGATTGTTATTATGTTCATAGTGTCCATTCGGGAACTCCAAGCCCTCCCTCCTTAGAACATGGCATCAAATTTCATTGAAATTCGGTCAAATTTTGATTTCGACTTGTGGCTGAAATCGACATGAAATTCTAACATCTAAGACCTTGAGAGCTGTCGATAGAAGGAATTATCATCGAAATGGACGAAATATCGATTGAAATTTTGGTTCAGCTGGTCACCTATTGTTGATCGAAACTGATATTGAAGGCCTTGCCTTAGAGACCATAACAATATTCCAATCAACCAAATGTCTGCTTGATGTGTTCTGGCTGGATGCTCCCCAGAAGAATCACCTCATAAGCATATCTAGTTGGTGGTGTATCCCAACTGGTAGCAATCATGACAACATGTAGAAAATAAGGATAACACCAAGGGACACCTTTGCTAGTATCAATTGTCCTCATGACTGCGGCCTACAAGTTTTTGTTCCAGCTTCTCGATAACTAGAAACTAGTTTGATAGGTGAAGACGACTAATACTTAGAGGTAATCCGAAAGTTATGAATCGACAAGGAACCATTACTAGTGTCCAACTTCATACCACATTCACCCACCTCTGATTGTGAGAGACCAAAGGTTTCACATTCGCATTACCCGTGTTGATCCTCATGCATGAAAGCTCACAAAAATGTCAAGAATTACAGTATTTCCCATTCCTTCCCCCTTCCCCCATGAAGAAGATGTTTTCTTCCCCATATTGTAAAAAGGGATGGAGATATTTCCCAAAGAATACCCAGTTGAAATGCCCTGGTGAACCACCTGCTCTACCATATGTGGAAGCACATCTGCAACCAAAACAACAAGCAGAGGCGTCGTTGGCATCCCTGCGAATACCCTTTTGTGGGTGGAAATAACATACATTCAGGTCACTCGTTCACAAGAACATGATAAGATGTGTTAGGGATATTAATGATATACCTTTTTCCCATGAAATCCACAAGTCTAGGATCACTCGTCTTGCCTAGGCCTACCACATGAAACACCAATCTACATTGTCGTAAGCTTCTAGAAATCAACTTTCAAAGTGCACCATTTGTCAACTGCCTCTTCAAATCCACAATAATCTCAGTTGCCATAGTCAGGGGATACCCTAGATGTTTATCGGAGATGATAGCTGATTGTACTGGAGTGATAATACCCTTTAAGTCATGATCGAGTCTATTCGCCAATACTTTGACAACTACGAGATAGATGGCCTTCGAAAGCGTAATGGCACCTACTCCTTTGGTAGGGGAATGAACAACGCTCTATTCGGCCTATCAAATCCAACATTACCATGCATAAACTTCTCTATTACGACCATCACGTCTTCCCCATCACGTCTCGAAACTTGCTCTAGAAAAAAATAGGAAAACCATTAGGGCTTAGCGGTCCATCTATATTCAACTCCATTACCCCTTCATGAAGCCTCATGAAGCCTACACGAGTTGATTGCTGAGGAAATTGGCATGAGGACATGACAACTTCATGAGAACCAATTAGAAGACATAAAGAGAGACTGAGTGTAGGTTGCGTTCACGGAAACACTGGCTTAAGGAGGCAGATGCTAACACACACTTCTTCCACTTTATGAACTGTGGTAGAAGGTGCATGAATTACATCCACATTATCATGGTAGATGTGGTGTTGGAAGACCTTGAGGTTGGTCGTGCTATTCGAAATTGCTTCCAGACTTTCAGTACATGCAGGGTGGGGGTGGCACGGTAGAGGAGTCAAGAGGCTTTCCCTGTCTTAGGATGAGAATTTGGTGTCCTTTCTCGGAGGAGGTGAAGTGAGCTGTTTGGCAATTGAATGTGGATGGTGCTTCTAGTCGTGATTGTTTCTCGATGTTCTTGGAGTTTTGGGAGGTAGTTAAGGAGGATGTTATGGCGGTCCTGACTGCAGAAGGGGTAAGCTGTGATTTGAATGACTAAATGAAACGATTTTTTTTGTCCTAAAAGGGACGTGTCAACCATGGTAGAAGACTATCGCCCATTGTTCGCTCTAACACGACTTATCTTATAATTGCTAAGGTTCTGGCAAATCATTGGCTTGGGGATTAAGTAGTATTATCTCATCAATGCAGACAACTTTTGTGCCTGGTCGAAATATGGTTGATGATCAGGCGCCCACGTCAGAGATGGTGCTTGATTGACAGAGAATGCATGGAAAGGGCATGATTTGGAAAGTGGATTTCTCATGCTTATGATCAAGGTTTAAAAAAGTGTAAGGTGGTCTGATGCATTTTCCTGAAATATGATGCGAGGTGTAAGCCTCAATTGTTTAGAAAGAAAAATTAATATTAAAATTAAGCAAAATACATTAAAAAGTATATAGTAATATTATATTATTACTTTTTGCCAAAACACCTTTAAAGATAATTTTACACTAGTAAAAGATACAATAATAAGCTCCAGACCAGATTCTTCAGAATGCATAATGGACTCTGGAGCATCTCATCATCTAAGTGGAGATCACTTATAGTTTGTTTGGTACTTGTAGTCCCGTACAACCAAATAGATCAGTGGTCATTGCTGATGGATAACGTTCCCCTATTACCAGACATGAAGAGGTTCATTTGACTCCATCCATACATCTACAGAATGTTTTTCATGCATTTGCTTTCTCAATGAATTTATTGTCTATTAGTCAGATTACGAAAGATTTACATTGCCGTGTTATATTTAACCATAGTTCCCTTGTTTTCAAGATATACTCACGAGTAGGGTGATTGGATGTGGTTGTGAGCAATGAGGGCTATACAAGTTGACCCAATCTTCTTATGCCTACACCACCTCTCTTTCTGCTGATTCGATCTCTCCCTACACGTGACATCTCAGATTTGATCATCTTTCGCTGCAAAAGATTTGTCGCCTCATCCAGGGTATCTCTAGCGAGTCCAATTTCCATTGTGAATCATGTGAACTTTGGAAAATATTATCAGTCTAGTTTTCCAAGTCAAGGTCATATTAGACATAGTCTTCTTGAGTTGTTTCATCTTATGTAGGGTCCAAGTCGTGTTCCTGATCATCAGTTTCATTTGTATTATTTGGTTTGTGTGGATGATTTTTCCAGACCGTCATGGGTATTTTTTTTAAAGAATAAGTCTGATGCTAGTATGTTGATTCAAAACTTTGTGATTGAAATAAAGAATATTTTCTCTGCCTCTATCAAATACATTCGTTCTGATAATGCTCTTGAATTATGTACTACACGACTGTCTCATTTTAGTTCACGTGCATTATCCATCAGACTTCCTGTCCTTACATTTCTCAGCAGAACGGTGTTGCTGAACGCAAACACCATCACCTCCTAGATATCAATAGGACTCTCCCCATACAGAGTCATGTTCCTCGTTCTTTCTGGGGTGACGCTATAATGACATCATGGTATCTTATCAATCATATGCCCTTTACCATTTTCGGTGAAAGGCACTCGTCTCCTTGCTTTTCTCGAGGACTTTTTCTCTCTTACGCAGCTACACTAAGTGTTTTTAGCTGCGTGGTATTTGTCCACCTCTTACATCCTGACCATGACAAGCCCGCTCCTCGAGCTATCAAATGTATGTTTGTTGGGTACTCTAATACCCAAAAAATGTTGTCGATGTTTTGATCGTGTAAATGGAAAATACTATGTAGGTACCGGTGTTGTCTTCTTTGAGTCCATCATGTATTATTCTCCTACAAGTGACATATTGAATCCCTCTGAGTCTGAGGATGCGGTTATGCTTCCGCTTCCACCTACACATGTACCTCAGTCTGTCTTTCATGCTCCAATAACTTCCCCAAAATCCAGCATGTCTCATGTACAAAAACAACAACAACAACAACAAAGTCTTTTCCAAATTAAGCAGGGTCGGCTACATGCATTCTTTGCCTCCGGTCAGATCTATCTTGGGGTCATTCTCGAGCTTAGATCAAAAAAATAAGATCCCGTCGTATAATCTCATTCCACCACTTCTTGGGCCTTCTTCCTCCTTTCTTAGCCAGCTCAGCATACACCTTAGCATTTTCATTTCCGCTACTGCCTTCTCTGCACATGTCTATGGTTCATAGGCTAACATTTAGATCCATAAAACATATCATGTCTGACAGCTGCTTTGTAAAACTTTCCTTTGATTTTCAAAGGAAATTTCTTATAACATAACACAATAGAGGTCCCTTTCCATTTTAGCCAACACCAATAATAAATACTTTTCTCAGATCAAGTAGGGTCGGCCACATGGATTCTTTGCCTCCATTGAGATTTATTTCGGGTCTTTCTCGGGCTTAGATCCAAAAAACCAAGATCTTTTCATCTAGTTTCATTCCAACACTTCTTGGGCCTTCCTCGCCCTCTCTTAGCCGACTCAACATCCCAAAACTTGCATCTCCTAATCGGTGCATGAAGTAACCTTCTTTGCAAGTGGCCAAACCACTTTAAGCGGTTTTCTCGCATCTTTTTCTCGATTTGAGCTATACCAACTTTCATTCTGGTTATATCATTTCGAATCCGATCTTTACGTGTGTCCACACATCCACTTTAGCATTTTCATTTCTGTTACTGCCATTCTCTGCACATGTCTATGGTTCACAGACTAACATTCGGGTCCATAGAGCATAGCAGGTCTCATGGTTTGCTTTGTAGAACTTTTGTTTGATTTTCAAAAGATTTTTCTTATCACAGAGAACATCAGAGGCTCCTCTCCGTTTTAACCAACCTACATTTATTCTATTGGTAACATACCAACATGTCCATCAATTTCCCCATCATGTTGCAAAATAGATCCATGTATCTAAAAGAATCCCTCTTCTGAATGTTATCGTCACCAATCTTCACCTCGATCCTTCATCATTGCTTCCATCAAAAGTGCACTCCATATATTCAATCTTAGGCTAGCCCTACTTATAAGAAATCCTTTAGTCTCCAATGCATGTCTCATTTAATCCATGTCTAGTCTCATCAATCAACACAATATCATCAACAAATACCATACATCAAGGTATCTCATCCTTGTTGTGACTTGTCAACTTGTCCATAATCAAAGTAAGAAGAAATGGATTCAAAGTTGAACCTTGATGTAAACCGATGTTGATGTCAAATAGTCAGTCTTCTCAGACTGGATCCTTACACAAGATAAAGCCCTATTATACATATCCCTTATGTGGTTAATGTATGGGACACATACTTGTCTCTTCTCTAAAGCTCTCCATAGTATCTCACATGAGACAGAATCATAAGACTTCTCCAAATAAAAAAAATATATGGATGTTTTTTCTTTTAGCTTTATAAATCTCCATTGTTTTCATCACCAAATGGATGGCTTCAATGGTTGAACGACCTGTCATGAATCCGAATTGGTTTTCTTTTACTTGAGAAACTCGCCTCATCCTTCTTTTGATCACACGCTCGCAGATTTTCATAGTGTGATTCATCAGCTTGATACCCCTATAGTTTGAACAATTGTGAATGCCCCCTTTGTTCTTATAAAGAGGCACCACGATACTTCTCCTGTCTTCAGGCATTTTCTTGCTTCGTCAAATAACATTGAATAAATTTGTAAGCCAAGTCAAACCATGCTCACCTAAAACTCTCCGTACTTCTATAGGAATGCCATCCGGTCCTACATCTTTTCCAGGTCGCATAACCTTCAAAGCCCCATCTACTTTATTTCTTTGTATACGTTTATAGCTTGTATGCTTCAAGTAATTTTCACTACTAGCTAGATCATTCAAAGTGATCTCTCTATTTCCTTCCCGATGAATAGCTTATGGAAATACTGCTTCCATCCAGTCTCTATATCCTTTTGAGTAACAAATACACGACCTTCCTCATCCTTAATGCATCTCACTTGAGAAAGGTCTTTGATCTTTCTTTCTCTTGCTTTGGCCAACCTGAATATATCCTTCTGGCCCTCCTTAGAGTCAAGATTTTTGTATAAAACTTCATAAGCTTTTAACTCAGCTTCGCTTACAGCCTTCTTTGCTTCCTTATTCGTTATTTTGTAGTTGGCAATTTCCTTTGTTCTATTCGTAAACACAACTTTAAAGCATGATTTTTTAATTTTGAGCTTCTCTTTCACCCCTCTACTTCACCACCAAGCCTCCTTTTGGTCTGGAGCTCCTCCCTTTGATTCGCCTAGCATCTCTTTGGCTACCCTTCAGATACAAAATGCTACCGCCTCCCACATCTGGTTTGCACTTTCGCCACAATCCCAAGTTAAGTCTTCTAAAATCTTCTCCCTAAAGCTTGATGCTTCAGTTGAAGATTCCATTATCTAGTTCTAGTGATATTGGAACTCTCATTTTCTTTCCCGGCCCTTTTATTTGCACATCCATGACTAACAAGCGATGTTGGGTTGTCAAACTCTCTCATGGGATTTCTTTGCAGTCTTTGCAACATAATCGATCTCTTCTCCTCAACGCCAAATAATCTATTTATGTTCTAGTTGGACCACTCTTATAAGTAATTAAATGCTCATCCCTCTTCTTGAAGAGAGTGTTTGCTATAAAAAGATCATAAGCCGTTACAAAATCCAGAATGACTTTTCCCTCTTCATTTCTACCTCTGAAGCCATGGCCTCCATGAACACCAGCATACCGTGAAGCATCCCTTCCCACGTGCCCATTTAGATCTCCACCTTGGCAAATTTCGAACTACATTCGGACAGTGATGTAGTGGCTTTTGCCAATTTTTCATTGCATTTGGGCAATGCAATGTGTTACAAGTAGGGAATGCCCAACAAAATCTGAATGTTTGCTTAAATCTATGTCGAAAAGATCCGATTGTCTTGAGGCAACTTCCCAAATAGTATTTTTTTTAAATACTATTTAGGAAGCTGTCTAAGACTGTTTTACATTGGCTATCGGCTACCTAACGCAAGTCTCCTCAATTTACCCGGACTTGGGGCCGTCCATGGCTGAGTTGCACTGCCATTTATTCTGTGAGTAATATCTCTATCGATTTCCCCATCATGTTGTAAAATAGATCTCAAGTATCTAAAAGAATTTCTCTTCTGAATGTTATCGTCACAAATCTTAAGGTTTAGTGGTTGGTACTAGTGGTGTGCATGATGAATAAGGAGCAGGATGAGCATGCAAATATATAGGATGAGCCGGAACCATCTCATGATAATGATCTGGGACGGTCTATTGCCTTGAGGAAAGGCAAACGTTCTTGTACGCGATATCTCGCTGGTCATGTGTCTCTGGTGCGACTTTCACCAGATTTTAGGAAATTTGTCGTGGAATTGTTTGCCATTGAAATCCCATGTACATATCAGGATGCTCTCATGGTGAGCCAATGGCGCCTAGCTATGGAAGATAAGATGGCCGCTTTACAATTACGTAACACGCGGAGTATTGTTCTAGCTCTTGCATATGTGTCCGTTATGGGGATGCAAGCGGTTGTTCACTATGAAGCACCGAGCAGATGGCAACATTGATCGCTACAATGCAAGGCTTGTTGTCCGTGGATTCACCTAGACGTATGTGGTGGACTACCATTAGCTCAATATTCTACACTCCGGATCCTTCTCTCTATTGCAATCACATGGGACATACCTCTATATCAGCTCGATGTGACGAATGTGTTCCTTCATGATGACCTACAAGAGGAAGTCTACATGCAGCGACCGCCTAGGTTCGCTGATGAGGGGGAGTGTCAGAAGATGTATAGAGTTCATGAGGCAATCTATGGCCTTAAGCAACGTTGAGAGCATGATTTCAGAAGCTCTCGAATGTGATAGAGCAGAAGGGGTTGGTTTGTGAGATCAACTGCAGATCATTCGCTATTTGTTCAGAGGTCTCAGAGAGATCTACTTGCTATACTGATTTATATAGATTATATCATCATTACATGGGATGATGTGCAGTGCATTCAAGCAGCTATGTGTTTCCTTGGTCAGTAGTTTGTAACCACAATCCTTGGCAGTCTACACTACTTTATTGGACTGGAGTTTGTCAGGAACTAATGAGGGTCTTGTGATAACCCATGGAAAGTATGCTACAGATCTTCTTTTTGAGGCAGATATAGCAGATTGCATGCCAACCACTACTCCTATGGACCCGAGCATGAAGCTATATGACGATGACACTGAGGAGGTAGACAAAAGGAGATACAAGAAGCTCGTTGGGAAGCTCCTATACGTGACCATCACCAGGCCATATATTTCATCTGCAGTTAGCAAAGTGGGTCAGTTCATGGAGTGACACATCCCTTGTTGTTACAATGTAGATTATGGCTGGCTATCGAGCCCAACGAGCCGAGCTAGTCCCTGGCTCGGGCTCAATAAGCTCGGCTGGGCTCAGGCTCGAGCTCGGGCTCATTCGAGCCCAACCGAGCTGGCTCGAGCTCGGGCTCGATGAGCTCGAGCCCTTATCGAGCTGGTTCAGGCTTGATAAGGCTCGAGCCGAGCCCCTTATCGAGCCAGATCTGGGCTCAAGCCCAAGTCGAGCTCGTTAAGGAAAATGTGTATTTTTTGGAGGAAAAATGTTTTGTGCGGATTTGAACTCGAGACCTGCTTTATCAAAGCATGTGTTCCTTACCAGTAGGCCACTATACAAGTTGTGTATAAAATCTTAATTATAATATATATTGTAACATTATATTTGCTTATAAAAAATATTAATTTTCTAATGCGTGGGTGGGGGACAAATGTGTGGGCGGGAATGAGATTTAAGAATTGGGTCATGAATCATAACTCATGGGAGGGTCAAAGTTAGTGGAGGAAAATTGTCAAAGGGCTACTTTTATTTTATTTGTATTATATATAAATACACAAATAATATATGTATATATATATATATATTCCTTATCGAGCCTCTTATTGAGTTATCGAGCCGAGCGAGGCTGGGCTCTAGCTCGGCTCGTTAAGCTATCGAGTCCAAAATTCTGGCTCGGGCGTGGCTCAATAGCCTAATGATCCAGGCTCACGAGCCCTTATCGAGCCGAGCCTGAGCATGGCTCATTAGCCGTGACTAAATAGCCAGCCCTAATGTAGATGCATATCATGTTGGATGCCACAAGGACATGAAGTCTACCTCTGGCTTCACCGTGTTCACAAGGAGTTCCTTGGTGCATGGAAGTGCCAGAAGTAGACAATTGTCGCCAGATGTAGTACAGAATCAGAATACAGAGCCATGACATAAGGGAGTACAGAGATGATGTGGGTTAGATCTGTTTTGACTGACCTAGATATTGAGGTGCCTCTTCCCATACACCTCAAATGGGACAATCATACTGCACTTTTTATTGCCAACAACCCAACCTTCCATGAGAGGACCAATCATATTGAGGTAGACTGTCACTACACTCGAGACATGATCCAGAATGGTCTCGTTTCTACCTCTCATGTTAGATCAAGTGAACATATACCAGACATGCTCAAGGCTCTTGCCCAAGGACCCTGTCATAGATGTTGTTCCAAGCTGAGCTCCATAGACATCTATGCTCCAGCTTTAGGGGGAGTGTTGAGAGTTTTTATGTTATGCAATTTACCCATAAGGGTTTCTCTCTTCTATATAAGAAAACCCTTGGGCTCTATGAATAAACAAGGAAGTATTTTCCTCAAAAAGCCAAAGGGATCACCGAATAAAGAATATTCGGTATTTAGGAGGATATTCAGAATTATTCGGTTATGTATTAGTTAATTATTGAAATTATAAAATTATGTCTAATATATATTCATGTATATTTGATGCATCACAAAATTAACATATAGGGGTTGATATTTTTATCTGTTAATTTTATTTACGTCCATTCGAGTCGTTGCAATTTTATTTAAATAAAAGAGATCATGCGGGATCTCTAAAATTAGTTAGTTAATTTTGAATTTCAAATTTTGAATTAAAGCTAAATTAGGATAGAAGTCGATTTGAATTTTGATTCAAATCAATTAAGGTCAATTAAGATCGAGTCAGATTTTATTTTTGATTCACTTTCTATTTTTGTAATAACCCAAGATAGATCTGAATGGAGGCGAAGAATCCATGTAGCCGACCCTACTTAATTGTGGGAAAAGGCTTTGTTGTTGTTGTTGTTTCTATTTTTGTAATTCCACCTCTACTATAAAAAGAGGTTGGTAGTCTATTGTAAGAGACAAGTCAGAATATATGAAATTTGAGTTTATCTTTGTCTCTCTATTTCTCTCTCTCAATGTGATCTTCACGATTCTCATCCCAAAATCCCATCCATCCGGCGCGTTCTCTCCTCTCATCCTCTAATTTCTTCTCCACCGATATTTCCACCTTCAAAAATAATTTCCCGCCGTTGTAAATTTTCGTTTGCATCATTTGCACCTGCATCATTTGGTATCCGAGCATGGCAACCGAATCGTTTTCACGATTCGACTATCCTGTCGCATATTGGCGTTTGCAGTTCGATCTAAGTTGCATATCTCATGGCCCGCATGCTCGTTCGCAGAACGAATGTTCAAGAAGCGTCTTATAGCATCCTTGAAAGTCCAAGCATGGTTGGACACACAAATCGAGGAAGAATCATCCGTCAAAAACAAAAAATCAGAATGATGCGCTTGCTGTTCAACCCAATTTTGAGGTAGCAAATGAAGGTATTTTCATTCATACCGAAGGTTTATTCGATACAAATGCTATACAAGAAGACGAAGATTCAGGCCCTGTTTTTGACGAAAGTCTATATGAAGAAGACCACTAACTCATCGATCTACCTGTGTTTGAATCTGTGGTCCAAGCGGGTCGGGGTCCCCGTCCTCCACGACCTGCACCCCCGCTGGCCCCGCACCACGCCACCATCCGACGTCGACGATGCGGCTCGGCCAATCGACATGAGATCCGAACCCAAGACTCGCACGCGGCCCGTGGCTCTTCTGTGCGCCGCCTCACGTGCAACCTGCGCAGGCCCCATCAACGTCGGCAAGTGCGCCTTCCCTTCTCAGCCCGCCTGCGCCACCAGCCAGGCCACCGATACGACATATATTGCTGCCCAAGCTTATGGAACCCTAATCCTAGGGTACAATGCCATCGCCAGTGCTTCAAACGTTTGGGTGAGAGCCGTCGCCAACTTGGATACGACCATCTCCACCCTACGAACAACCACAGTCGGCTCCGCTAGAGGCAGTAGTGGTGGACCTTCTACCTTCGCCCCACGCCACATCGCGCACGAGAAGCATGCCCCATCGGGAAAAGCCACTATCGACGTCACCAGAGGTATCCCTTTCCAGTTCACCGCCGCCGCTCCCTGGGCACCAGCCCTGGCGTACGTGCACTTCGCCTGCGCTGCCGTGGTTCGAGACGAAGGGAGGAGGGTGTCCCGCTCAAGCCTCCTGGATTATCTCAAAGGAAGGTTTAATCCCATAAAATTAGGGATTGGGAATATTGCTGGGAAAATTACAGAGGTATTCCTCCTTCTAAAACCTTTTATATAAAGTTTAAAGTTGAGAGGAATGTAGAAGGCATTATTTTAGTTAAGGGGGTCAAAAAATTGCACTGCAACCCCTGGGAGCATGAACACTTGAAGAAAGGTGCAGCGAAAAAAGTATTAAGACTGTATGGGATTCAAGTTAATAAGGACCATATGGGTTAGTTCATTGCCCACATCTCCCCTCATCCTAGACTTGCGCCATTCATTCTCTATGGCTTCTTCAAATTCCATGGTGCTCGAGATGAAGATGTCCCATCAATTTTTTAAGCACCACAATGAGGGGACAAAATTCGTGGATATGCCATCATTTGCGCCACATATGTTCTTCCAACATGAGATTGACGACTCCGGCCACTGCGCCAAAGCCATCTGGGTTTCACTGTTTGCTCCACATCTATTCTTCCAAGAGGCGAACAAGAAAGTTGACATCAAATTGTCAAGCTTCAACTGACCAGGTTAGGAAAGCCAAAAAAGGCTTTTTCCTTTCGCAGAAAATCATTTCTTTGTTTTTCTGGAGAAGATGCGAAACAGATGAGAATAGTCAACGTTGAAGCAGAATCCTATAGGCTTTCCCAAGAGTGAGTGAGCTTAAACTCAGAATTATGGTTTGCGTAGCTCCACCACCTCCAGCCTGCCAAGTCCAAAACTCTTTAAAAAAGGACTCATGGAAAGTGTCTGGACATGGCGTTCTATAGTCCATCCACATCCAGGCTAACTACTGCCTGCTTGACCTCTGGCATCACAAACTGTCGAACCAGCTCCGCAGAATGAAGGTCAGACAATCGTGGGACATCCCTTCCAACCATCTTGCACCACTGCTCGACACATGCCTATCGATTCCTAAGAAGTGTCGTCTCAGCGCCTCACCAATAAGACGATTGCCGACAAGGTCCTCCCCATATACCTTGATCGAGTGGATAAGATTCCACCTCCTGTGGCCATTGGCCGACACATGAAAATATTTGGTGTTCGCATCTCTGCCCGTCAACCATTTCTACCTTGTTCTTTTCCTATGTTTGACCTTGTGCTTCATGTCCTCCACGAGAGCTCCATTATGTTCGTTCCTCGCGATGACCTTCTCCTCCAACAAATCTCTCGTGTCCTCAATCTGGTCATGACACACAACTTCGGCATGCACAACATCTTTCCTCTGCCCGTGAAGCACCCTAGACTCCCTCCTAAACTGTATAAGCAAGCCTCGATGGGCCTGAGCTTCCCAACCAATCTCTGAGACATCGAACCTCAATCTCTGCTCCTGTCAACACCTTGTGAAAACCATCCTCAAACATCCTTTCCCGATATATCAACGATATATTGGTATCGATAGGTCGCCGCTATATCGCCGATATGGTCGATATTTGGCCTTCCAAGGCCATTTTATTCGCAATCTCGGTTCGATATCGGACGATGTGGCGTCGATATATCGCTGATATATTGACGATATATCGTATCGATGTGGTATCTATATCGATATGACCATCTATTTTATTTTGGAATCGAAACTTCATAATATAAGACTTATCCGATCTTATTGATTCTTAGAATTTTTTATCAATTAAATCATGAATTGAATGCTTTTTTTAGAGTATTAAATAATTTCATCGAAAACTTACAACAAGTTGCCAAACAAAGGCTAAAAGAAGGAGAAATAGAGGTATAATGTGCATAATCTACAATTGGATTGAAAGATTACTAACACATGCTTAAACCATAAAATGCTATCACCAGAGTCCTAACAAATGGGTGAATGACCGAAGTGGATGTAGGCAAGCCCTCACAGACGCCAAGGGAACACACTCCAGCAATCTAATAAAGCCAAGGAAACAATCCAAACGAGATCTAGAAGAACAACCCCTCCATGTATATTTTAGGTTCATTGCATCTAAGATCTCCATCTCCATCTCACCCAAAAACTCAGAGAAAAGCAGGGAGCCGTGATCAACAACCAAATGAATGACATTGAAGTCACCACCAAGTCATGCCACACTCGGAAAGCTAGTTCGCTTTGAACATAGCTCTTCCCACAACACTGATGAAAGTGGGCCAGTGGGGCCATATATAGTTGATAATAAGAACATACAATCATCCGAGATCATCCTCAGCAAAATGACAGAGTCCTGATGTTGCACATCGAATCCATTTGGCTCGATGTACTCCTTCATCCAATAATCATACCCCTTACGTACCCACGGACGACATCATCCTGTACTCAGAGAGATAAGACCCAGCCAGATCACGACCACCGAAATTATCCCATGCCTTCAGCTTAAACTCCTACAAACAAATCACATCCGCCTTCCACTCCTCAACAACACACCCACCACTCTCCTCTTGTTCGCCTCTTGACATGATCTTTGCCTTCCATCCATCTAATTTCTTATCAATTCTTTCCAACACCGCTCTCCATTCTGAGGCATGAAGGCGACCGACAACCATGGAAAGCCCAAGATATGCTACGGAAAAGCCCCACTCGGGCACACCGAACATGCTTCATGAATCTCTTCCCTAGTAAGACCAAATGGAACAAAGATCGACTTATTTCTATTAAGTTGTAAAGTTGAGACGCCCCCACAAATATCGATATTACCGGAAGCTCTCGTCATCTGATCTGTCCCTCCTTCGAGAAATATCATGTTATCGTCTTCATATTGAAGGATAGGCATAAAGATATCATCTCTAGCATAGTCTGTACACAATCCTCCCTCAACGACTAGTCTCATCATTATAATCAGAGCATCCATTGCGATCACAAAGAGCAAAGGTGATATGAGGCATCCATGATGTACACAACGTTGGCATTGGAAGAAACCCCCTTCACGACCCCAACTCCGCATACGACATCGTAGTGATGCATCTCTTGACCCATCCAAACCACTCATCAAGGAAACCTTCCGTTGCAAAGATCACCAGAGGAAACACCAGTCATGCAGCCATGAGCATAGTTTTAAAATGCATCGTCTTCAGGCACAAAGGCATATGCATCGAGGTGAGGAACGACCCCATTTTGTCCGAAGCATTATATATTTTTATGTTTGTGTTTTTGTTTCCATGTTAAACCTTGCATAGCTGTACATATTTCACTCAATAAAATTGTCGTACAGAGTTCATATAGCGAGACCTCTATCTTGTTGGGTATGGTACGATAGGAGGGGATGAGTACAACGGTTCTCCAACTAGGGTCAGCAAGACAAATGGTTAGGATTCAAGCCATATCATATTTTAGCTTTGAACACTAAGAATTATGGTTTCTATAATACTTTTATTATTATGGGCAGACTTCGGTTCAGTACTCATATATAGTACATGGAAGTTTGATTTGGAACTTCATATTCTGCTAATTAGTAGCCCGATGTTAGTTTTTTTTAAACTTTGGGTGGATCCCTACTTGGGACTACGTCCGCTTCCCATTCAAAAAACTCCATTTCCACTGTCTTCACCTTGCCATGATTGAAAGGCCTCATCATGTAGGTACCCCGAGCTACAGAGATTGCGGGTGCTCCCGTACCTGCTTCTCTCTTCTAGAAAGTCTTCGGAAGTAATCTCCCAATTCTCTCCCCATCTCTTGCTCTCCTTTCTTTTGACTATCGTTCACTACCACCACACACTACACCACACACTATATCCGATCTTTTCGATACCCATCTATAGCTTTAGTCCTGGTGGGTGTTGATGGTTGATGCAGCGTGACCCCAAATTATGGGGCCACATTTATTTAATTAAATAATTATCAATTTTATTTACGTTTTTAGCGGTCATATTGGTCTAATTAAATAATTGAGATCGTCTGTGATCTCAACGTTTATTTCGTAGACTTTAATTGCAATTTTGAGTCCATTAATTAATTAGAGTCTAATTAGGATAATTAAAGGTCAATTAGGATTAAATTAGTTGTTAATTTGATTTGTTTACTATTTTTGTAAACCCTCTCTCCTATATAAAGAGAGGGTAGTCCATCAGTTTTAGTCAGTCCATTATGAATTAAAGTTTGAGATTTTATCTCTCTCCTCTCTATTTTCTCTCCTCCCTCCACGCGATCTCCGCGGTTCTTCCTCCTTCAACCCCGCGCATTCCGGCGTGTTTCTCTTCTCAACCATTCTCTTCTTCTCCACGAAAATCCACCGTTAAAAAATTACTTTTTATCGACGCCGCGAAAAGCCGTTTGCATCAATTGGTATCAGAGCATGGCATTTAGATCGTCCTCACGATCTAACGATCCGCCCCGGCGTCCGCACCGACACCATCGTTCATCGGAACGAAAACAACGATTCAACAAGGAGGTGACGGGCCTGCTATTTGATTTACAGTCCAAATGTCAAGATCTCCAGTCCAAATGTCGAGATATGGTGGCTAATTTCGAGACTCTTATCGCGGCCAAATCAACATCTTCCACTACCGAAGCCGCTGCCCAGATCTGTGACGAAGAACATCACGAAAATATCGCCATCAACGACGAGTTATGCGCTGTCCCGGCCATTTCAGACCCAACGCCGTCGCCGGAATCATCACCGAGGCCCCCTCCGGTCACCCCGGCACAATCCCCACCACCCCGGGTAATGCTCCCCGCCGCCACCTCCACCCGCGACCTCTCCCTCGCCGCCGCACCTCGCCTCTCTTCCTCTCGTCAACCCCCTGCACACCAAAGCGCCACTGCGCACCCCTCCCTCATCACCGGCCGCCACCTCTCCCCCGGACCCACGACCTCCACCGCATCGCCAACATCCCCAGCACCCTCCGGCGCCATTTTCCGCTTCCCAGCCCACCCCCAGCCGAACCACCGCCGCCTCGGGTTCCCTTCCTTCACCCCCTCACCGCTGCTCACCCGACATCGCAGCAGCCGCACCTCGGCGTGGAGGCCCCAAACCCACCTCCGACAGCGTGGGGAGGTTGCGAGGCGAGCCTGGCATCGCCGAAGCAACCCCCACCCTCCTGCGCACAGACCTGCGACGCCGCCTCCCCGCGTCGCCGCCCTCGCTTCGCCACCATCCCGCCAATCCTCCAGCGCCGCCGGCACGTTCAGCACTTTCCCCGCACCAGAAGCGCGCCTGCCCCGATGCTTCCCTCGACCCGCGCCCCGCCGCCTCTTGTTGAAGACGAAGGAAGCCCTAGCGGGAATGGCGGAGATAAGTCCCACCGTATCCCCTCAATTGAGGGATTGGTTATTTCGGAAAATTTACACAAGGTACCCTCAAAAAGACCATATTTGCAGGAGAGCCAAAAGAAGAAAGAGAAAGAGGGACAATGAAGGGGTACGAAAATTGCATCCCTACCCCTGGTGGCGAAAATCTTTAAAGAGAAGGGCTGAGAACCAGAAGTATGGGGACCCTCCTAATCCAAATAGGACTAGGGCAGTGGTTTTTCCCCATATAAGGACCCCATGGTTCTATTTTTTAGACACATCTCCTCTTCTCCTCTCCTTGTGCCATTGCTTCATTATGGATTATTCAAGGGACATATTCTCCATGCCGCATCAATTTTTTGAGCATCATGGAAAGGAGTCCACAATCGCGACACCGCCACCATACGCCCCGCATATGTTCTTCAACCACGGTGGCCACGCCTCTTCCGCCCGCACATGGAATCCACCGTTCGCGCCCCACATGTTCTTCGAGAAGACCCTTGACGCCGTCGAATTATCCTCCAAGCTTGCAGTTCACGCAATTCGTCAGGAGCCGAATTTTTCAAAGCGGCGGAGAGTTGATGCAGCGTGACCCCAAATTATGGGGCCACATTTATTTAATTAAATAATTATCAATTTTATTTACGTTTTTAGCGGTCATATTGGTCTAATTAAATAATTGAGATCGCCTGTGATCTCAACGTTTATTTCGTAGACTTTAATTGCAATTTTGAGTCCATTAATTAATTAGAGTCTAATTAGGATAATTAAAGGTCAATTAGGATTAAATTAGTTGTTAATTTGATTTGTTTACTATTTTTGTAAACCCTCTCTCCTATATAAAGAGAGGGTAGTCCATCAGTTTTAGTCAGTCCATTATGAATTAAAGTTTGAGATTTTATCTCTCTCCTCTCTATTTTCTCTCCTCCCTCCACGCGATCTCCGCGGTTCTTCCTCCTTCAACCCTGCGCATTCCGGCGTGTTTCTCTTCTCAACCATTCTCTTCTTCTCCACGAAAATCCACCGTTAAAAAATTACTTTTTATCGACGCCGCGAAAAGCCGTTTGCATCAATGGTCGATTATTTTCGTTATTTCGTGTCAGCAAGCTGGCCATCAAGTAGAGAGAATCAATACCTACGGCAATTGATTCTGACCTCGCTCTAGTTTAAAAAATCTGGATTACATACTGTAGAATGTTCACAATCTTTAAAATTGATTAGTGCATTTTGAAATATAAAGTTCTGTCCTTAAAATGAATAGGGCCTTTATTAGGTGGTTGATAGAGTGCTCATTTGGACCTACTTTATCTAATTCAGCTTGTCTTATATCAAGTTGTTGCAAAAGCTTGCCCTTTACCATTCTTGTTAAATGGCATAACTCATATTTTTACAATAACTGTGAAGCTTCTCATAACATGCTAGAAGGTTTATTTCAGGTTAACTTTTTAAGTCAAATTTTTCTTTCCAAGAAGGCTGATGGGCCAAAATTGGCGAAGAGACTAGTTGATGTTTACTTTGGTCTCTTTAAGGTATTCATTCAGTTTACAATTAATTGTGGTTCTTTTTTTTGAAAGCATCAACATATTGATATCTAAAAGACCACAAGCATTGTCCCAGTTGTTTAGCTGATTGCTATCTTATTATTTATTTGGTATTTATTTGTGAATGATTCTTTTATCACAGATAAAATAGATCATCTTTTTATTTGTGCTAATGTGACGTCCTGCATATTCTCTGAAACACGTCAGGTGCTAATTTCAGAGAACAGCGATGGAGGAAAATTGAATAAGGCCCACAAACACAAACAATTTGAGAAGGGAAAGATGAGGGTAAATGAAAAGAAGAATCGCATGTTTAAGGGAGCTGTCACCGGAGGTATTCCGGATACTATCACAGAAATGGATTCTCGTCTTTTATCTGCTATACTAACTGTAAGTGTTTTTAGCATAAGAATGTATTATGTGGTCTCAAGCCATCAAAATCAAAATTTCCGACATCTATCATCTGTTTTTATTCTTGTCTAGAAAGAAAAAGCTTAATTTATTCAGTATGTATAAGCAAGGCTCTAAAAAACACGAGGCGGATCGAGACGGTTTACCGTTATTGAGTCAAGGCGTAAGTCTCGAGGCGGTTGAGGCGTAAGACTCAGTTTATGGAGAAAACATTTGTAAAAGCTTTTATTAAACATAATTATATTGTCATAAAATCCAAACAAAATATATTTTCATAAATCCTAATTTGAGTATTTTCAAATGAAACAGATGTACACAATATACCTTATAAACCATATATGCTAGTTTGAATTTGTGATATGTACTATTAATATTGTAAATATGTGAATTCCTAATATTCTTACAAAAATATTAAAATATACCATACTCAATTTGGATTCGGAATGATGATATCAGAAAGAAAGTTGGCGTATCTCCGATCGAGGATAAGATGCGAGAAAACCACTTAAGATGGTTTGGACATTTGCAAAGAAGATCAACTGATGCACCAGTTAGGAGATGCGAGTGTTGGGATGTTGAGCCGGCTAAGGGAGGGCGAGGACGGCCCAAGAAGTGTTGGAAAGAGACCATACGAAGGGATCTTAGTTTTGTTGATATAAGCCCGGGATTGGCCCAAGATAGATTTGAATGGAGGCGAATAATCCATGTAGCCGACCCTAATTAATTGTGGAATAAGGCTTTGTTGTTGTTGTTGTATACCATACTCAGTGTAATGATACACAATTGAATATCATTTATCGATGGTAAATTTGTTCATATTAATTAGAAACAATCATTATACAATCACATGATTTCTTTGATGCAATGATGATTGTAATATAAATGTATAATATATGTCTATGAAATAATATTTTTGAGACTAATGTATAATGATATTATAATACATTTTTGAGTCTTGCGACTTATATATACACACACATGAGAAATAGGAAAATGTGCCCATGACCACACACAATTGTGTTCCCATATGTAAAAATGAACATTTTTAACAAAATTATAGCTCAAATATGTTTATCTTGATTTATACTATAAAGTGAGACTTAAACTTTCAAGTCATTTGGAGCTCGGTAACCCATTCATCGTGCGATACTGGATTCATTTCATCACAATCGTTGATTGATATTATTGCTGAGTTGTGTTCACACTAGGATTTGAGTATTTAGAACTTAGTGGGCACAATGCTGCATACTCCTTGCCCGCTATATATATGTGAGGAAATGCGATTAACATATATGTGTGCTACTTGTCATATAGGTTTCAATCAACAAATAGAGTTTGTTAATAGAGACGTGGGCAAAAATATTATGCACATTGTGAGTATGTCTCGTATGTTTGTGACTAATATATGCTTTATAGCTATAATATTATTGTAAAAGTATAATTTTTTTCAATTTATTATTTATTTTTGACCCCCAATGCATGGCTGATCGATCGAGGAAACGCTTCAGTACCGCCTCGATCGCTCGGGTCTGTGAGTCTTACGCCATGAATATCCAGACTAAGGCTATAGCATCGAGGCTTACGCCTCAATGCCTCGAGACAGATTATATATGTATGCATGCATGTACAAATAATAGTAAGGGGAAATTAATTGTGATGGAATGTGTTTCATCACATAGGATATTGGTTTGTGGAGCATCCTTTATTTCTATTTTTGTTCATCTGGCAGCTTTTTCTGATGAATTTTTTCTCCTCCATGCAGGGAGTTAACAGAGCATTTCCATACATTGCTAGTGAGGAGATAGATGATCTTGTAGAGGTTCAGACACCTATTCTGTTTAAATTGGTGAGGCACTAATGATGTTGATATACACATACACTTGTATGAGTCTCATTGTTATGAAATGAAAGCTTTTCATTTTACATCTTGTTCATTATACTGCAGGCCCATTCAAAAAATTTCAATGTAGGTGTCCAAGCGCTGATGCTTCTATACCAGATATCATCTAAGAATCAGATTGCTAGCGATCGCTTCTACCGTGCTTTGTACGCTAAACTTTTGGTCCCTTCTGCCTTGAATTCTTCTAAGGTGAAAAAAGAGCATTTCTTCTTGCTGATCACATAGAAAAGCTTCTAACTATTGAAAGTCAATGTATTTCCCAGCGTTTATGAGTGATCACTCCATTTTTATCTTCCATTGTGATAAAATTTGGTAATTTTTCCTGGAGTTGTTGCTTCCATTCCATCTTTATTTCTAATTTTTTGAATTGTTCAGCCCGAGCTGTTCCTTAGCTTATTGCTAAAAGCATTGAAGACTGATATAAATATAAATAGAATCGCTGCCTTCGTAAAGCGCATCCTACAGGTGTGGTAATTTCTCCAACAGTCATTTTCTATTTTTCCGACTTGTCTAGTTCGATACAGTTGGTAGTGTTTTCTTCTAATTCTGAATGTCTTCTACCTTGTGCAATGCTATGATTTGCATGTACTTTTTATGTTTTTTGCTCCATTTGGCTGCTTCAGTCTTTTAAGTTTGTTGTTAATACCGTCTTGTTCTTCAAGGAAAGAAGGCGCTTTTGGTAATTACAAAAATTATCCTCTAAAATAGAATCAACTTGATATACATTAGACTTACTAATATTTTCTCTATGTAAAGTTATTTACAACCATGGAATCATGATTATGTAGATTCTATCAAAATTTTGCGAACATGATTACACTTTTAGACTAATAAGAACACATATTGCCTTCATTCTTGTACTTCTGCATGATGCATTTTGAAGCCAACAATTATGTAGTAAATATATACCCTAACTATCTGCTTATATTTAAATCTCAGGCTTCCCTTCATCAACCATCTCAGTATACTTGTGCATGCCTTATGCTATTGTCTGAAATTCTCAAAGCTAGGCCTCCTTTGTGGTATGCTTGCATGGCTTGCTTTGCGTATCTCCACATGTGCAAATCTGCCTTGTCTATTTTTTTCATATACTAGTGCACATCTTATGTACAGGAATATGATGCTCCAAAAAGAGTCTGCAGATGAAGACCTAGAACATTTCAATGATATCATAGACGACCCGATTTGTGGGCAAGGTACTGCAGCGGCAGAGATATTAACTGAAAATGATACAACTGGGGTTAAATCAAGTGAGCATGAAAGTGGTGATTTAATGGCTTTATCCTCTAAAACTATGATTTTGCAAGAGAAAATGGTTTGTTCAATTTAATAACTAATCTACTGAGTGAAAATACACAGGCAATGACAAAGATGATCAACCTTCAACTACAAGGCTTTCACTTCCTGCAGGATATGATCCTCGACATCGGGAGCCTTCTTACTGGTAATACTTTCAATGCAAATCCTCATGTTCTCTAGATAAGAGCTTTATATGCTGTATAATTAATTATTTTTTACCGATGTAATCTTAGATCCATTAGCTAATAATTGGTGACATGTACCATATTTTAAGGAGTTGTAGAAAATCATGTTATTTAAATTTATCTATAATTTGAACAGTGGTGTAACCGGAAAAAGCAGGAGGGGCCGGGGAAGAAAGAAGAGGGGGTTGATAAGGGGAGAATAGTACTTATGGAGGTTTTTTTTATAATTTTTCAAAATTACAAAAACTTCATTTTAACACCGTTATCGACAGATTTAACCGGAAGTGGTTCATTGACCCAATTGTTATTTTCTGAAAGTGAGGTTTACCTGTACTATTGAGAGAGTGGTATGACCCCCCCCCCCCCCCCCCCCCCCCCCACACACACACACACACCGTTAATAATTTCTCCTTTAGTATCTGTGGTTCCTCCATTTTCAGGACCTATCTCGTCTAAGCCTAGTGGGAGGGCCTGGCCTTTTGATTTTCTACGGTCTTCTTTGTTATCTGTTATGACATTGTGCACTGGTTAACCTGAGGTGTTTTGTTTAAATACATTTTGCAGCAAAGCAGATCTTGCGAGTTGGTGGGAGCTGAGTGTGTTAGCTGCTCATGTGCATCCATCGGTGGCAACCATGGCTCGTACGTTGTTATCTGGTGTCTCTATTGTCTATAATGGTGATCCTTTGAACGATTTGTCACTGGTTGCGTTTCTGGACAAATTCATGGAGAAAAAACCAAAGCAAAACCCGAGGGCAGATGGCGCTTGGCACGGTGGTTCGCAAATTGCTCCTGCAAGAAAGGTCCTCTGAATGCCACATTTCTTATTTGTTAAATATCTTAGTTAGTTGTAGCTTTCTCACTTTGCATACTTTGTTGCTTTAGTATTTCGGGTCCAAGTACCATCATATTTGGTCTGTGACAACTGATGAACATCGATTGTCACCACTTGGTTGTACAAATCATAGAGTCATAATGATGCGTCTGTGTTAAGGATGCAAACATCGAATACAGATAGGGTTGAGCATCGATCCCAGTTGGGTTGGGCCCAGTATGTCCCAATGTGAGCCCGTTTATGATGGCGGGCCTATGGGCCTGGTCCTTTGCAAAAATTTAGCCCAATCCTGGGCCCCACTCACGACTGTTTGGGCCGTGATTGGGTTGGGCCAGCCCGATCCGAGGATGCAGGGGCTTCGGCTGCTGGTAGAGAGCTGAGACTCAGACACGGATCTCAGGGACTCCGGTGAATCCTTGTCAGTGGTGTCCTTGGTGGTCTGCACGGAGGATAATTTAGTTCGTTGTGAGTTGGACCATCAGCTCCTCTCGCTCTTTTGGTGCTCATACGGAAGGAGGGAATGAGGGTGTCTAGATCGGTTGGGGGCGCCCGCACAATTGGTGGAGGAGAGGGGGCTGAGGTTCAGGTCGGCTCATGCACAACTCGAGAGGAGATGGTTTAGGTGGGTCGGGTTAGGGTATACTGGGGCAGGGTGGTTGTAGTTGTAGGGTTTCAAAGGAGTGGCTCGGGCTTGGTTGAAGTGGGTCGGGCCAAATGCGGGTCGTGACTCGGGTTTGGGCGGTTCGGGCTTGCAGATCGAGCCCAATCCAATAAGGTAAGGAAAAAAACGAGTTCCAAGCCCACCAATTAACTGTTTGGGTTTGGGCCTGGGTCGAGTAGTAGCGGATCGGGTTTCAGGTTGGTTCGGAACTTGATACTCAACCCTTAATACAAATACAGATTTAGGTATCCCAATATCTTTATCAGGTTTTAAATACGAATATGGTTTCATATATTGATATTAATGAAAATAAAAATTATGTCACCATAAACTTTAAAAACATACACTGATATGTATCGCATGGCTTACCCATGATATAAATATACTAAATGTATTTTTTTATAGCCAATTATATCAAATATGATGAAAAAAGGTATAAAAATAATGTTATTTATAATAAAAATAAATCTACAACTATTTTTATAATTTTTTATATGACAATGGATATACCGATTCGGATATTGATCTTTGTGGATGTCAAAGCGATCCGTATCTATATCCAATTTAAAGTGGTACATGTACATATGTCAAAATCTGCATACGGCAATCAAGACGGCATATCAGGGGTACACACACATATTTATATATAGGGAAATTATCCAATGGGCCCTATGCCCATTTGAGATGAGATGAGCCCACTCATTTTTTACCATTATTTCCTATCATTTTGAGCGTAATAGTTATTTGTTTACAAGTGTTATATCTTATTCTTACTACTAGTAACTATTTTTAGGAAAAAATCTTAAATTCATTCATTATGATTGTATTATTATTCGCATTACTAGTGTCATTTTCATTCTTACTAATGACCATTTCCTGTGAATCTAATGTTTTCTTTAGATAAAAATAGTTACTAATAGTGTCATTTTCATTCTTACTAATGACCAGTTCCTGTGAATCTAATGTTTTCTTTATATAAAATTGTTACTAATAGTAAGAATATTTTTTTGACGCTCAAAAAGGGGGAGACATGCTAATAGTAAGAAAATGCTATAACAACTGTAAATAAATAAGCATTGAAGGTGAAATATGCGTGGGCTCATCTCATCTCAATTGGGCACATAGCCCATTGGATAAGTCCCCTATATATATCAATGTCCGATTGCATTCCTAATAAGTATACATTATACTCCACTAGGATTCTTAGTGATTCAGCAGCAATGCACCTTCTTTCTCGGAGTACACTGAACGTCTGTTCCCAAGAGCATTTTATACCACAATGCTTGGAAGAGGGTTACCAAAGCATGGCCTCAAATTTTTGCGAAATTCGGTCGAATTTCTGTCGAATATCGATATCCAGTCGAAATCGAAATTCGACCGAAATGACCGAAATATGAGGGTCCTAGTACAAAAAATGACCGAAATGATCGAAATTCCGGTCGAAATTTCACCGAAATTCCACCGAAATTCTGTTTTGGTCGATACCGAAATATGGTGACCGACCGACATTTAGGGCCTTGACCGAGAGAGTCGTGATGTAATAGATATATTATAGGGGTTATGGTGTAATTGGTCAAGACTTGGTCATGGTGTAAAAATATCTATATTTTATCAATTCTTTTTGTAAAATATTTTTTCCTGCTGAGGAATTTCTGACTTATTGCCGACTTCCTGCTTTTTGGTTACCTCCTACAAAATTCTGTAAATTTTTCGGTGCATTTCACTCATGTTTAAATTCCAGGTTCTTACTTGTTTCTCACCGTTTCCAGCTTGACATGAGTCACCAGTTGATTGGCGAGCAGATACTGCAGCTAGCTGAAGAGGACGTCCCGCCAGAGGATATTATTTTCCACAAGTTTTACATGAACAAGTCCCGCAGCGAGAAGAAACCAAAGAAGAAGAAGAAGGCATCGGAAGATGATGACGATTTTGCTGAAGGCATCGATGGAAGCGATGAGGAAATAGATGACGAGTTGGATGTGGAGGATCCCCTTCCATCGGGTGAAGCAGACGAAGAGTTTGACTATGATGATCTCGATGCTGCTACCGAGGATGAAGATGGCTTGCTTGAAGACGATGAGGAGAAGGATTTAACCGCTCTCGATGAAAATGAATTCGGTGCCGACAGTGACATGGAACTTGATGCTGAAGGTGGTTCTGATGAGGAAGATAAGGCTCGAGAACAAGCTCAAACCAGAGGAAAGAAGCGTAAGGCTAAGAAGGTGAAGAAAGCCTCGCCATTTGCGAGCGCGGAAGAGTATGAGCACCTTATGAATGGCGAGGGGAAGGAAAGCAAGAAGCGCAAGACAAAGAAGAAGAGCTGAGGTTAGCTTTTCGGCATCGATGTTGCGAGATTTTAGGCGCATCTTTGACACTGCCACACCCTTAAGTTTTTATCTCCTTGTCCTGATATTACAAAGAAGGAATTGCTTGTATTGTATGCCTTTAGTTTCTTTGTAATTCCTTTGTAACATCTGATGTAAGTTTAGAAAATTTTGCTACATCTATTTATTATCCCTTTTCTTCCTAACTTTATCTTGTTCCTGTTGGATCCGGTCAACTTCCAATGAGAACTTGTAAACTGGTTATTTTTTTGGAGAAAATTAAACAAAGGTTGGGTTGACATTGTTAAGTTTTTATTTGGGTATGGTATGTTTTGCATGTTGACATTTTTGTTAGGTTTTTGGAAATATTATAACAAAGGAAAAAAAATGTAAGATCCATACAACTATCTCCAACACAGGAATGAATGTAGGGTAGATCTGAGGGTAACCCTGAACCAAACATGGGGTCTAAACAACACAAGAAAATGTGACATGTATAATATGATAAAATATAATTAAGTTAATGTTTAAGTTATTTGTTTTTTGTGGTAATATATGTATGCTATTTCATTAATATGAGTGCAAGCGTACATCAAAATTGTGCAAAATTTCAAATCCTAAAATCCGATGGAAATTGTGATATATATAGGGTAGAATGGGGCTACATTAGGAGAGATAACTTGATTACTCACACCTTTATTTTTTTTTGTTAATTTTTAAAGGTATTTATCGATAACGTCGGAATGAATTTAGATCGTTATATGATACAATGTTGTCATTCAAATTTCATGCAAAATAGACATGAGATGAGGCTCATCACTCCTATGAAGAGCCATTAATACGAACTTTTATATTTTAATCTTGTGGTGGAGATTAGATAGGTATTAATGTTAATTATTAATTAATGGTAAGTTCACTTTCATCATTTTCACATTCCACAAAAATAGAATGTGACAATCCATTTTCATTAATGTTAATTTCCATTTAACCCCCCCTCCCTCTCTTGATGGGCGTCAAACCCTAGCAAATGGAGGATGGTGCGTGGCGAGGAGCGAAATGACGACACACGAGGGAGGCACGACATGCGATGATGGCTCTGATCTGCGTGGAGGTGACAACAGTGCATAAAGATCGAAGATCAAGTTCTCGATCTTAATTCTTCTCTACCAAATCTTCTATTTGAGCCCTAAATCGCTCAAATCCAGATCATGTTCTATTCAAATATGATTTTTAGAGTTTTGAGTTTCACGTATGGATTTGGGATTTTTCTTCGATTTCTCAGCGGTGGCATGTGATGAGGAGCATGGCCCCATCCCTCCCCCCTTTTGTTTCCCTATAGTACACGACGAGGAGTCGATGGATGAGAGAAGAGGAGGGATTTACAACACGCGGCGAAGGCAGAGCACGTCATGATGGAGGTAGAGGGACATGGTTATTTACGAATATCATATTGTGATTTACAAATCTTGAATTATCTTTTACAAATCTCGATTACTATTTACAATCATGGATCTTTTTTTACATTTTATCAATTTCCAACCGTTACTTTTTGTTGCAGATCTCCATTCAAATGTTACAAAGCGATCGCGTAGTTTTGCAAAGGAACATGGAAAAATACAAAAGAACTCAATGTAGTTATAGAGATCCATACAGTGCTACACACCAAAGATAGTACAAATACTTATGATATTACAAAGAAGAATACAAAGTTTACAAATGGTAATAATAATATACAAAAAAAAAACTAATGAATGAGAATGCAAAACAAGGGTGGTTCGAATTTTATAATGGAATTTAAAATCTACAAAATCTGATTCGTATATTATAAAAATTTACAGTAAATTGCATTTACTGATAACATTTTCAGAAATCGACAAATAAAGGAATAAATAAAACATTTCAAACTAAAATGAGCTTAAAATGGTAATTGACAATATTAAATAGGATTTAAATTTAATTAGACATAAAATAATCGAATTGCCCCTTTTTGACAGCATACCATTGATTGAGATCCTATGGATTTCTTTGATGGTTCGAATTTGTCGATTTCTAGGTTCTTGTAAAATATAAACTGACGATGACGAGGACAAGAGAATGATGGCTATCCTTCTATTTTTCTCATTTGACCTAAGGTATACCTGAATGGAGGTAAAGAATCCATGTAGCCGACCCTACTTAATATGGAAAAATACTTTGTTGTTGCTCGAACCGTAAAGCAGCCCAGATGATGGAAAGTTGGGATGGTGGATCTCACTTTTCTTTGTTCAAATGTCAATCTCATAGGGGAATAGTTGGAGGGTGTAAGAAATTTTTAATCCACCACAATCGACTCATAAAGATACACTTAAGTCACTTTTATTTGGTTTAAGCCATTAACTCAACTCTCACACACTAATTTTATTTGGTTTAAGCCATTAACTCAATCACACTCATTGTTTTTATTTATCCTATGTAACATATGGATCACATTTGAGATATATTCCAACAATAATTAGAAGAAGACTTTACATTTTAATGGTTATAGTAAAAGTTTTGGGACACACCGGCAAACATGTTTTTGGACAAATTTAGGAGGGCACAAGGGTTAAAATCCCTTGAATTATCAGATCATATAATTATATTATTTTAATTACAAGATTGAACATCGATTATAACCCATTATGGTGCTGAAATCCATACTTCACAATATTCCCTTTTTATTTGGACCTTTTATGCCTATAACATGCTTTTTGGGACCTTTTCTACAATTTCCCCATACTATTGTAATACTAGTAGGATGCAACGAACGAATATAGATATATGAATTACCGTACCCTTGTTCGTTTTTGGATACAAATACAAATACATATATTGACGGATATTAAAACTACCTTACCATATCCTTAAAAAACGGATATAGATGTAAAACAGATACATGCCGCATGAGTAATGCTAGAAATACTCTGTAGAATCGACATAAATATATACAAATCAGAGGGAAAACACATGATATAAATTACTAAATGTATCATAAAAAGTATACAAATATGATAAAAAGAAGGTATAGAATTATATTATATAGGATTAAAAATAAATCTATGACTATTTATATACGAAATCAGATATACGGATACGAATACGGATGTCAAAATTTGTATGAAACGGATATGGTGACGGATCGGATACGGATATATCTGTAACCGTCTACATCCCTAAATACTAGCGTATACAATTAGTACCTTTGTATTTGAAAAATCTACCCTATGCTAACAAAGTATAGACCAATTAACATATATACCCCTATGCATGATGCCCAATTTAGAAAGGTACAACTACATCATGGTTTCTTATGGGTTAACAAAAGATCATAAAACCTACAAAATGATAAACCCTCAAAGTCAATAACAATCAAAAGAATAGACAGATTACATTTATCCATTCATTTCAACATATAAGTCCAAAAATCCGAAATATTTTGCGAAAATGAAGAGAATCGCGATGCTTATAACATCAACCAGTAAACTCTAGCCTCACGCCTCTCCCGTGCATCTCCTCGTACATCAACTCAGTCGCTAGCGATGGAAACTCTATGAGTAAGAACAATCATAACCTGATCGAACATGAACTAAACGCCCGAGCTAAGGTGTTTGATGGTGCGGAAACCGCTTTCGTTGTTGAGCTTATTCAAGAGGACTTTTCTTCCTTCAGAGCTTTCTTCTGCTTGATGGGCTTCTTCCAGTCACCCGCTTTATCGATCACCTCTCCGGTTTTGATGAGGTACCTGACCCGCGTTCCGTCCTCAAGGATCTTGTGGCCGACACGGCTAGCTACTTCCTTGTCCTTGGAGTACAGCATCACATTGGAGCTGTGGATAGGTGCTTCAATCTGTCAAGTGGAAGTTAAGTAAAATTAAGGAATTTTTACTCGTAAAGATCCTATATCTACTCGCATAGATGAGGGAGACGACGGTAATTAGAGATATAAACGTCTTAAAAATAACCAGCAGGGTGTTTGAGAGAACCCTTGAAAGAAATAAAGATGGTAAATGTTGAACTTTTATATAAAATGGAAAAAATTAGAAATGATCCTGCTATTTATGCATCGATTCCTAATTAAGGTCCTCGTTTTTGAAACGTAACAAAGAGGGAGCAATCCTCCTATTTTTTGTCCCAAATGCAGCCTTCTGTGAGCTTTTGTAACCTTTTTTTCAAACCCTAAACCCTAAATCCAAATCCTTAATCCTCTTGTGGGTCCCACCAATGTCAACTCTCTTATTTAATACATCAAACAACTCATTTCTCTTTCATCCATTTCGACGAAAAAATATAGTATTACCATCTTATCATCGAAAAATATGATGTGGTGTCACATTTGTTTGTGATGGAATTCCAACCCAGGAAAGCAAGGGGTAAATCAGGTGCCAAGGGTTTGTGATGGAATTCCAACCCAAGAATGATGATCCTAGTTGGAAATTGATGCATAGACGGGTACCCTTTTTGTAGTTTACCCAAGAAAAATCACCAAGTCTTCATCTTAACTCCTATCCAAGCCTTTGACATTGGAAGGTTAAAATGAATCCCTACAATTGCTTATTTGGATTAACAAGATTACCCCTTTTTGTAGTTTACCCAAGAAAAATCACCAAGTCTTCATCTTAACTCCTATCCAAGCCTTTGACATTGGAAGGTTAAAATGAATCCCTACAATTGCTTATTTGGATTAAC
Organism: Ottelia alismoides; assembly: GCA_037367405.1. NCBI lineage: Eukaryota > Viridiplantae > Streptophyta > Magnoliopsida > Alismatales > Hydrocharitaceae > Ottelia > Ottelia alismoides. The sequence continues at coordinate 1,747,837 of JAZKJV010001376.1, forward strand.
AAGATTACCAAGAATTGCATCAAAAGAAACGAACAATGCATAGTAAGTTGCAAGTAATTGCTCCCCCAGCAGGAGCAAGGTGAAAGCATATCTCTGCGGTAAAAAAGAGTTGATAGAATGAATAGCGGTAGAAAGATGCAGGTTAAAGCACAAATACTTGCCTTGATGATCTGCCCAGGCTCGCCTTCTTCTCTGCTCTTCATATGTTTCGTCTTCAAGTTGATATCTTTTACAACAACTGTGCTGTTGTGCCTGTAAATCTGAGTGATTTCCCCAATCTTACCCTTGTCACGACCGGCAATTAACTTGACCGTGTCCCCGACCTTCACGTGCATCTTGTGCAGAACCGGGAGGCTGTTCGGTTTGCACTCCTTGCGCTCCCATCGCTTAAGCTGCAGACAAAAAAAGCCCGCAGTCGGTTTTCCTACCTGCCATACCATTCATAAGAATAAGTCATGTTGGTAATTACACTAACCTTCATTGTAACTGGGGATGTCTTCTCCACATTTTTCACCTGCAATAAACCTGGAAAATAAATATATGTGTACAAAGCAACTTATCCAAAATCTTTATACACAAGGGATGTATTGGTATTTATTTTTGTCACCCTATAACCCTAACACAGCGACACGTAAGATGCCCATGAGAGTTGCTGCTTATTGTACTCCATATCATTTTCGCGAGAAGAGAAGGGCCACTGCGAGCAGTGTAGGCAACTTGTTTAAGTGTTACTATACCCCATGTCTGTGTTCGCAAGTATTTTTCCTCTTAAGGTTTCTTCTTATATATGTTGTTCAGATCTGTCCCAAACATCTAATGCCAAATTTTCACAATAAATCACAGTCACCATAAAGCAAATGCAATGCAAATATAAAGGCCATCCTATGGATGACTACCAGCACCTATGTTCATAGATTGTCTACAAAAAAAAAAATAGTGGTGTAGAACTGTAGATATCGTTTGTTGCATATAAAAAAATACAAACGTTATGATCTGTCCCCTTTTCTTTTTAAGTGGTGCACATGAGGTTCCTATAGGCAAATATGGACCGAGATCATATCTTACTGAAGTGCAAGCACTTTGGGATCAGAAAAAAAAGGGACCAGTTGAACAAGAAGTGCGATTGAAACCTGTTTTGAAAATCAACATGTCTGCGATTTCTCCTAAACCCGTAGTTCTAAGTTCTAACAGAATTTAGATTCATTTTCGTACAATCATTAGGAATTGATGGAAGCTTATCAGGGCAGTGAAGTTGATTTATGTTGGTAATATTTAAGCCAACTTTAAGACCGTGATCTACTGTATATGTCTAGTCTGCTTGTCTCGTTAATATATTTCCACGTATAAATATAGATGCGATGATAATTAAAGAAAATCAGGAAAAATATCTCAACTGCATTAGATATTCGTGTGTGGAGAATAGAATGAATCGTTGTATTATTATATGGGTTTAGGGTTTCTTATATAGAGAGATCCTCTGGAGAGTGGAAAAGGAGAAAGTACATATACGACCCCGGAGGGTTACATGACTTAAATAAAATATAGGGATTTTTACACCCATAACCCTGAGTAATATCGCAATAACATTCATAACCCTGCATAATCGCGAATTACATGGGAAACCCCGAGTAATGCTTAACTCTTACATGACAACCCCGTGTCACATTTCGTTTGGAACGCCCGTTATATTTGACGGTCTCCATTAAAAAAAGACAAAATTGTCCCTACAGCTCATTTTTATTTGCAAAATATGCCATGGATGTCTCCTCCCCTGCTTGGAAGAGCCTAAGCAGAAACAGACCTGCGTCCCACCGCAGCACCGTCCCCCTCGCAGCGTCGTCCCCGAGCAGCCCACTCACCACCGTCCCAAACCCCCCTCCCCCTGCAGCGTCGTCTCCCGAGCAACCCCCCCCCCCCCCCCCCCCCCCCGCGCGGAAGCTTCCCTCTCCCCGAGCAAACCCCCCCTGCGCGTGGAAGCTCCCCCCCCTGCAACATCGTCTCCCCCCCACCCCCCTCCCCTCCCGCGCGGAAGGCTTCCCCCTCCCCGAGCAGCCCACCCACTACCGTCCCCCGAGCAAACACCCCCTGCGTGTGGAAGCTCCCCCCCTGCATCGTCGTCTCCCGAGCAACACCCCCCTCCCCGCACGTGGAGTCGTCCCCCGAGCAACCCCCTTGCAGCGTCGTCTCCCGAGAACCAAACCCGCGACCAGCCTCACTCCAGCCGCAGCGCCACCCCCCCCACCAAGCTTCTCCCACCACCTCGCAACGCGCCGTTCTCGCACCTGCTCCCCCCCCCCCCCCCCCCCCCCCCCCCCCGGGCCCACGTCGAGCTTCTCCCACCTGCTCGAGCTCCCCTCGCCCCAGCCGCCCCCTCCCCCTCCCCCAACCACACACCCGACCGCCCTCCAGCCCCACACCGGCACTGGAACCCCCTGCATGCCTCTGCCCCGCCGCCCTCCAACTTCGAATCCCCAATTCCCACCGAAGTCCCCCTCCCCGGCCGTCCTCTAGCTCGCATGGTTATCCTCCATAAGTCTCTCCACCTGCTGCAAGCCCTCAAATCCATGGGAAAAATATTTTCCTATTTTATTAATCCTAACCGTTAGATCATGGCAGGTTAGATTAACTCAATGTCTGGTTGAGTTAATGAACTCAACTAACGGAAGGTCATGGGTGTAAAACGGAGTATTTATTCAGGGTCTTAGGTATAATTCACGATTATGCAGGGTTATGAATGTTATTGCGATACTCAGGGTTATGGTGTAAAAATCCCTAAAATATAACGAACAATAACTCTAACACTCCCCTCAAATTATAGCATATCTGTCAATCATGCCCAACTTGGAAAAAAAAGGAGATACACTTCTTTGGTAAGGCCTTTGTAAATATATCTGCAAGCTAGAGTTTAGTGAAGATGTGGCGTGGTGATCTTTCCTTCTCGTAGTACATCACAGATGAAGTGACAGACAACTTAATGACTTCAGTCTGCTCATAGAAAACATGATTGGTCATAATATACACAGTAGATTTGTTGTCACCGTATAAAGATATTGGAGTAGTAACTGAAAGTCCAAGTTCTTGTAGAAAAGAGACAAGCCATGTGATCTCACAGGTGTTTTTGAGCCATTACCCTGTATTCTGCCTCAATACTTGATTTGGAGGCCATTGTCTACTTCTTGCTTTGCTAAGTGATCAGGTTGTCCCCAACAAACATGGCATAACATATAGTGGATCGACGATTCTCAAGTATAATCGACATATGTATAGGTGGAGACAATAAGTGTGGCCATTTCACCCAATAGAAGAGCCCACATCCATGCCGCACTAATGGGGTGGACTCTTCTCGCGGACATAACTCAGAGGTTGAATCATGTAAACTTCCTCCTCAAGGTCTCCATAGAGGAATGCATTCTTCACATTAAGTTCGAAAATGGACCAAGCCTTATTTGCAACAACAGAAAGAATGGTGCCTATAGAGCCCATTCTGACAATTGGAGAGAGTCTCAAAGTAATCAATCCCGTAGGCTTGCGTGAAGCCTTTGACAACCAATCTTACCATCAATATATCAATAGACCCATCAGACGACTGTTTTGTCGTGAAAACTCATCTGCAAGCCACGGGTTATACTCTCTGGGACACAGCACAAGATCCCACATTGATGCAGCGTGACCCCAAATTATGGGGCCACATTTATTTAATTAGTTAATCGTCAATTATATTTACGTTTTTAGGTTGTCGTAATCGTCCAATTAAATAGTTGAGATCGCCTGTGATCTCAACGTTTATTTCGTAGACTTTAATTGCAATTTTGAGTCCATTAATTAATTAGAGTCTAATTAGAATAATTAGAGGTCAATTAGGATTAAATTAGTTGTTAATTTGATTTGTTTACTATTTTTTGTAAACCCTCTCTCCGATATAAAGAGAGGGTAGTCCATCAGTTTTAGGAGTCAATTATGAAGTAAAAATTGAGATTGTTATCTCTATTCCCTTTCTCTCTCCCTTCTCCCTCCACGCGATCTCCGCGGTCTTCTCCTTCAACCCCTCGTTACCGACGAGATTTCTCTTCTCAATCCCTCCATTTCTTCACCAATATTCCACCGCCAAATTAATTTAATTTTATCGTCGATGCCGGAAACCGTTTGCATCAATTGGTATCAGAGCATGGCATTTAGGTCGTTCTCACGATCTAACGATCCGTCCCGGCACTCGCACCGACATCATCGTTCGTCCGAACAAACACGACGAGCCATCTCCGCCATCGACGCCACCTTCAACGAGACGGGAGACATGATACGTGATTTGCAGGCCAACCTCGAATCCATGTCTCGGAACCTAATGGCCTACTTTGAGGCCTTCCGCGACGCTCAATCAAAACCGTCAACCGTCGAAGCTGATGCCGCAAGTTTTGACGAAGAAAACGCTGCTGCGAATGAGAATCCGGTTGCTGTCCATGCCGTTTTAGAAGAAAAATTCGATGAAAAGGCTGCTGTCCAGGTACTTTCAGATTCACAAGAGCCCTCCGAGTTGATCTACGCCCCTTCCGCGGCCCCCTCGCAGGCCCCCGCTGCAACCCCAGCCCCTCCGGCATTCCCATATCCCCCCACGACGGCCCAGCCACCTTTCCCACAACCCTCCCACGCCCCTCGCCCCCATCTCCCACACCCAGACACCGTTCCCTTCCTCTACCACCATCGCACCACGCGACCCCGCCAACCCGGGATCTGTCGCACCCCACCCCCTCCCCTCTTCATACCCCCTCCGCTCACCCCAACGCCGCCTACAACCTCACTCACCGCCCCCGAGACGCCGCGCCTCCCGCCTCACCCGCATCTCTTCTCCCCGTGCCTTCCATTCCGCTCGCCAACCCTCCCCTGCGCCACCCCCGCTGCCGCCTCCCCTGACCGTACGGCTTCACTCCATCTCGCCACCCTCCCTCTTTCCTACCCCATCAGTGCCGCGCCCCTTCCCCTCCCCCTCCCACTCCGCATCCAGCGCCTGCACGCCATCACCCTCCTCAGGATCCCCCTCCTCCTTCCGATAACCGACCACCCCTCTCTCGCCGCCCGAACGTCGCCGACTCCTGCGCCTCCACGAGACAGGCGCGCTGCCCGCCGTCCTCCGCGCCTGGAAACCCCCACGCGCGGTAGCCTTCCAGCCCTCGCCGCCCCGACGCTGCCGATGAGTAGGCGCCGCCCTCTACCGCGTTGTATACGCGAGGAGCTTAGGCGAACCCTAACGGGTGAGCCGAAGTTTGCGGGATGCGAATCCCAGGACTTGTGGGAATGGTTATTTAGGAGAAATTACAAAAGAAGCCCTCATGAATATCATATTTGCAGAAAAACCAAAAAAAGAGTAAGGAACAATGGAGGGGTACGAAAATTGCGCCCAGGCCCCTGACGGCGGAAATATTTAAAGAAAAAGGCTGCAAGCATGAATTTAGGGAACCTTCCTTATCCAAATAGGACTAGGATCTTGGGTTTTCCCTATTTAAGGACCCCATGGCTTCAATTTTTAGACACATCTCCCCTTCTCCTCTCTTTGTGCCATTACTTCATCATGGATTATTCAAGGGCCATATTTTCCATGCCGCATCAATTCTTTGAGCACCATGGGAAGAAGACGACGATCGAGACGACACCACCGTACTTCAACCACGGTAGCCGCGCCTCTCCTGCCCGCACATGGATTCCGCCGTTCACGCCCCACATGTTCTTCCAGCAGTCAATTGAAGCCGCCGAATCATCCTCCAAGCTGGCAGTCCACGCAATTCGTCAGGAGCCAAATTTTTAAAGCGGTGGAGAGTTGATGCAGCGTGACCCCAAATTATGGGGCCACATTTATTTAATTAGTTAATCGTCAATTTTATTTACGTTTTTAGGTTGTCGTAATCGTCCAATTAAATAGTTGAGATCGCCTGTGATCTCAACGTTTATTTCGTAGACTTTAATTGCAATTTTGAGTCCATTAATTAATTAGAGTCTAATTAGAATAATTAGAGGTCAATTAGGATTAAATTAGTTGTTAATTTGATTTGTTTACTATTTTTTGTAAACCCTCTCTCCTATATAAAGAGAGGGTAGTCCATCAGTTTTAGGAGTCAATTATAAAGTAAAAATTGAGATTGTTATCTCTATTCCCTTTCTCTCTCCCTTCTCCCTCCACGCGATCTCCGCGGTCTTCTCCTTCAACCCCTCGTTACCGACGAGATTTCTCTTCTCAATCCCTCCATTTCTTCACCAATATTCCACCGCCAAATTAATTTAATTTTATCGTCGACGCCGGAAACCGTTTGCATCACACATGCCCCGGGAGGAAAGTGCATCCATCTCCTCATCCATCGCATGTTGCCAACCTTGATCCTGCATCGCACTGTGATGATCTCTGAGAATGGAGATGACATTCGGGGCATTTACAAACCTTTTTTACAACTAGATAAACCATTAGCTGAATTAAATTATGACACAAGGTGAACCATACATTGCCTCTTTTACTTGCGAAGAGCTATTAGAAACTCATCAGGTACATTTAGGGCAACATTGGTGGGTGCACTTGAAGTGTACATATTATCCTGCAAGAAAGGGACATCCAAAGGAACAAACAAAGGTATATGTGCAGTGGTAGCGGTGCACTGATAAGTGTAAACGATTGGTGGAGGGGGGGGGATCCAAAGGAATGTCACCTACAACCTGTTTGAAGAAGCTATTTTGCCTAAAAAGGTGACATCGACAGGCACATAGTATCGACATCCAATAGGATCATAGCACCAACCTTTCTGAGTATGAGAGTACCCAAGAAAGACACTTGATGGCCCGATGTGACAATTTTTCAGTTGTATGAAAGTGGTGAACAAAAGAAATGCAACAAGAATTCTCAAAGGTAGTGAAAATGTAGACGTAGTGGGGGTAGAGAAGAGAGAAAGGAGTCCCCCCTTAGAGATGAAGGGATTTTATTGTTGAGATAAACAACGGTAATGATTGCATCCCCCCAATAGTGCTTATGAATGTTTATATGGCTAAGAAGGGACCTACCAATGTTAAGCAAATGTTGGAGTTTTCTTTCCGCGACTTCATTTTGTTACGAGATATGGGGACATGAAGTTTGATGGATAGTCCCCTGAGACTCACAGAAAGTGGAAAAGTCTTGTTGGATGAATTAAAGGGCATTGCCAGTTCGAATGATCTGAACACAAGTAGAAATTTTGTTTTAACATATTGAAGAAAATTTTGGCAATTTTATTAATCGCCTAACGCTCATTTATTAGATATACCTAAGAAGACCTGCTATAATCATCCACAAAAATAATAAATTAGCGATGACCACATAAGGTTTTGACCGGACATGGTCCCCATACATCACAATGAACCAAACCAAAAGACTAGTACTACATGACTCATGACGAACATGAAAAGAAGCTCGATGATGTTTCCCGAGCTCACACGCCTCATATTGGGAAGGGCTTTCGAGTATAGAATTCAAGCTTTCAAGGAATATCAAGGATAAAGCCTTGGTAAAGGGATGCCCAAGGAGCATATGTCATAGGAGTGGGTCTTCGGAAATGGACATAGCACCAACTACTGGGAATCCGATGGTATGTTGAGATACATAGGACATTCTTCTCATGACCCCCATCAAAGATTTGCATCGTCCAAATGTCATGAAAATAGCAACAGAATTCAATAAATATCACTCGGCAATCAAGCTCAACACAAAACTTATGAACAAACAATAAGGGAAATCAGGAGCACGATGAACCTCGTATAGTCGGAGCTTGGAAGAAAACTCCATTGACCAGACATTAGTAATCGGTGAGTGAGTCCCGTTGGTAACTCATATTGACTTCACCGAGGAAGATGGAGCGGAGGAGGTCAGTACACTACCTTCTCTAATAAGGTGAGTAGAGGCTCCTGAATCAATAATCCAAGCTTTAGCAGGAGTGGTGTAGAGTTGGCTACAATACCTGAAGGAGTAGCTCGAGAAGCAGTGATAATCTCATCGGCGGTAGTAGAAGAGATTTTGGGAGTCCTGAGAATCTGCATCAGACAAGAGCCAATCTACATCATTGAGACGGACGCTTTTACCAATGGGATTTGTAGTAGTAGTAAACACCTCTTCCACATCATAGGCATTTATGCACTATTAACCTGATAGGGAGGTACACCAAACATCTGTCAGCATTGTTCGAACATATGATTTCAACGAACACAATGAATGCACTGTGGAAACTGGAGAGCAGTAGAATTACGACCATGTTCACGACCAAACTCATGTCCACGTCTAAAGTCTCGCCCATGGCCACAACTACATTCTCAACATGAGATGTATCGGCCTCCTCTTTCAGACGAGGTTATGCATGTACAACTCTCTACTGGAGGCAAGGTAGGAGGCCGAGCAACAAATCTCTCCAATTCTCAAGACGTTAAAAAAATGACCTTAACTGTTGGCATGGTGTCTGATATAAGAAATTTCTCCTTCGCTGACTGGTACCTGGAATGCAAGCCTTCAAGAAAACTATATACCTACCAGTCTGAGCGCTCCTGTATCTGTTTGGTATAATATGAAGGCTGAAATATTGCAAGCTCCTCATACATGCTACTAGTGAGATGCCTGGAGTACACAACAAGGGTTGAATCACCCTGAGATGTAGACCAAATCCGTCTATAAATATATAAAAAGCACGACTTTGTCTGCTTATGGGAGTATGTATGTTCAAGATCCTCCCACATCTTCTTGGTTATGTTTTCGTAGAGGAGATTCGAGGCAATGTGTACCTCAACACTGTTGGTCAGCTAGTTGATAACACATAGTTGTTTGTCTGCTAGTTGTTGTAGTCCTTGTCCTTCTCATCTGGAGGGTTTTGAGTCAGGACGTAGAGCTTTCGTCGATCACTAAGAATAACATTAAGGACCTAGACCAAAGCAAATAATATTCTGTGCCCTTAAGTTTGATAGTAGTACCTCATGCCATCATATTTATGGCCAAGGACTTTGTCTCAGTAGAAGAAGTAGGTGCCATAATGGTCTTAAAGATGAAGAAAAAATCCTGTGATCGACTAAGTATACATACATGGGCTAAAAGATGCCCTAGAACTCACATTTGGACGCGTAGACGTCTGAGAAACACGTTGCACAACAAATCAAGAGGAAAACACAGACGGAAATGGCACTAGGTGGCTAGGGCGAGGCCCTAGAAGTGTTGTACGGAGCCCTAGCAGGGCAGTGGCGACCCTGATGGCCTGAAAAAGGTGCAACTTCTCCTGCCTGGTGGCCTGAAAGCCATGGAGTCACCCTTGGAGGGCATGCAGTGGTCCTGGTCTCCTGGCGACACCCGTGGAGGGTGCTGCAACCTCTAGCAACACCCTACAAAGGGTACATAACCCGCTTGAGGCATCCATGGAGGGGTTGCAATGGCCCTGGAGAAGAGGGAAGACCTTCCACGGGGCCTTAGGTGAGGAAGGAGGGTCCACACAAGTTAAGGGGAGGCTTGAAGGTGGTGGTGGGATGGTGTTAGTTCAGAACCCTGGTTTAGGACCGTTGCTTTGATACCATGTGGAGAATAAAATGAATAATTGTATTATTCTATGGGTCTAGGGTCTTTTATATAGAGAGAAACCCTAGAGAGCGAAAAAGGAGAAAGTACATATCTATGACACCGAAGGTTACATGACCTAGATAACATAGAACGAACGATAACTCTAATACCGTGTAACTGCATTAGATAATCCATGTTAAATTTGGGCAGGTGTTCTTATCTCAGCTATCTGAATACTACTTGTGCCAACATGCATATACAGGCATTTAAATACTAAATTCGGATGATGAAATTCCCAAGTGTCAGCAATACTAGTGGACTTCCACCTCCAATTCGCATGAAAATACAAGCACATGCATTATTAATAGATGAAATGCGTATTTCGAACTACATAAAAAGTAAAAACACGCAATCTTTTAAAAAAACACATGCAACTGTTGAATTTCTTTTCAGTGAAACATGGCAATTAAATCAAACGGCAATCACCCATCCAACGCCATTGCAAGTTGGGCCTGTTTGCTTCCTAACTGATTTTATGATCACTTAAACATTCTCAATGGCACAATCTACCTAAAAAACACCTACCAAAAAGGAAGAAGCAAAAAGCCACCAACTTACTGGAGGAGTGAACAAAGTTGGAGCAAACCGCTGACCCAAGAATGAGTTTGACGTGAGAGACAAAGATGACATGGAACTTGAAGTGCTGCAACTCCAGCCATCTTCGCCGCTTCTTGATCTGGTTTAAAGTTTCAGTGATTGCCTAGTTTTTTTTTGAAAAAAAAATGCCACATATTAGTTAAAAGAAATACTTCAAACGATCTTCTTTTCAGGGAGCAATAAAGGTCAATAAGTACACGATTATTTTTGGAAATAAAAACGGCAGAAGAAAGGAAAAGAATGGAAATATCTCAAAATAAAAAAAAAACATAAATATCTGAACTTGCACTAGCAGCCACTTAATGATGCAGTTGTTAACATACTTGAAGCCAGGGTGAACTAAATGAAAAACAATGCTATTGATGATTTTGAACCACCTTCCAAAGGTCGGTTTGCACTAGAAATAGTCATCTGTGCTTAAAATGTCCAAGAAATCATTAGGACTTTAACATTACCTGACAGAGGATGTTCTAGAGGCTGTGTATTTGGAAGCATTGGCAAGATCATAAACTAATATTCTTGCAATAATTGTTGTAAGATATGAGCTATCTTTTATTCTTTTATGTATTCTCTATTCTTTCTTTCCTCTTTACGTAATTTGCTCAACAGTTTTCTCCTCCATATAAGAGAACTCTAGGGCTTCATGAATAAACAAATTATTGTTTTCTCCCAACATGGTATCTGAGTGATGATCCTGGACCGGAGTTCTCATACCCCGAACCATAACCCTATCCTCCCCAATCCATCTCTCTGTACGCGTCGCCCGTGCAACCACCTCCGCCAAAGGCCCACGTGAGAAGCCACCGAAGGCCACCACCATCCGCACGCGCAACCACCACCTCCTACAACGGCTGCCATCGCTGTAGCAGCCTATGGCAGGGGGCTGCTGCTGCTAAAGCCGCCCCAAGCGGGAGCCTCCTGCGTCAAACCTAGCACCGCCATCGCCTCCAGCATTGCCTCAAGTCTTCTCCAAACCTCTGTGGGTGTCACCGACCGCTGCTAGCCACCCTACCAGCTCTCTGTGGCCCTGCTAGTACGTTTCGATAGCATCCAACACTTCGAAACCATCGGATTTTCCAACCCTGGCACATATAGTGGATTGACGGGGATGGTTATATGAGTCTACATGTACAACCAATCCCCTATATGATTGTGTAAACTCGAATCGGTCTACTTCCCCAGTCGAGTCTGTTTCGACATTCTTTTTCCTTCATGTCAGAGAACAGGGTGTCATCTTCTATTTGTCTGGTGCCTTTAAAGGCCCGGCTCCTATCATGAAGATGAATGGGATCAACTATGAGTTGTGGTCCATGCAGTTCATGACCCTTATGCAATGCAATAACAAGGAGCACAATCTGACAAAACCATAGCCAACACATATAAGATTGAGGGCAAGGCTTGTGGAAGCAAAATGGTGCGTACACATGTGTTTGGCTCTCTGGGATTCTCACCACAGAGATCGCCAAGGCCAATGTGAACCATCCCACCGCCAAGGGATGTGGGAAATTCTGGCAGCCACGTACGCCCAAGCTAAGAACGAGGTCAAGATTCTTCAGCTACAGTTTGATATATACATGGTCAAGTAGAATGACCATCCTCTGCATACAATCTACTCTCCGCATCGAGGCATGTTTGAGAAGCTTCATAACTTCATGCCCGCTACCACTTCCATGGAGCAACAGATGATATATAGGAACTCCACGATGGTTGGAGTTTTCTTGGTAACCTTGGATCCAGATTATGAGGCATCCCATGCACGGCTTCTTACCGGTGCAACCATACCTCATATGGAAGATGCCTATGATCGCTTCAACATGCTTCTTATCCCACTCGCTGCCATCACTCAGACCTCCTCAATGATCACCGCATCTCATGACAAGGGAGATTCTACATAGTTCAAAGGTTGCAGTTCTTGTGGTAAGGGAGGTGTATGTCTGCGTGGCCTTTGCACCTACTGTCGATCGGCCAAGTCAAAACAATCCACCTCCATTTGTCCTACCTTCTGCATCTACGATAGATAACTGTCAAGAAAAAAAATTAAAAAAACAAGTTTCTTCTCCAGCTTTACCAAAAACCGTCCTTAAATCGTGACAACTCACCAATGCAAACCCCATTACACCTTGCATCCCAGAAAACACCAACACCAAATCTCTTTTAAATCCACAGTATCTCCATCTTTAGCAAGTGAAAATTAATAATTAAACCACAGTTGCGTTGGCAAAAAAAACCTAAACAAAAAATAATATCCATCCTCTCCTTCCTATTCCATTGCATTGTGCATCCAACAGACATGGATCTTTCTTCCACAGATTCACCAAAAACCGTCTAAATCGCCACCACAAGTTACACCATACATCACAAGAAAATCCAATACCAGATCTCTTTCACACTCTCAATCGTTCCATCTAAAATAGTTAAACTAGGGCTATATCTTGTCTCCTCCTCGCATCCAAACAACAAATACTAAAATGCCAATTGCCAAATCTCCTCCTCCCCTCTCTCCCATTCCAGTCCTCCTCAACTCCAACTTCCTTTCTCTTCTATACCTTCCAACCAAACACAGTCCAACATTCACACTGACGGAATTCTTCGGCACCTCGATCAAAATCCACATTCCACCCCATATTTCCACATTTCTGTATCGAAAACATGATACCAACAAAAAAGGATCCCCAAAGATCCAATCATTCCTCTCCGAACTCCCCAAATCCAGCAGAAATCGCAACCACAACCCACCGGGGGAATCCCCATTCCAATCTGACACCAAATCTCATCGATTTCTAAGCTTCTTACATACAAATAACCGAATTAAAAGAGACGCAGATTGATATCAGCATGTAAATTCGAAGAACGATGGGATTTCGAGGCAGAAAAATCGAACCTTTTCAGGGCTTTTGGCGGGAGGAGTGGAGTGACGAAGCAGAGGCGAAATGGAGAAAAATAGAGAGGTGAGAAGTGGAGATAAGGAGAGGAGTAGAGGATAATTTGAAGTGTTTTTTTGCGTGGACAAAAATTATTATAATATACATTTTTAGGGAAATATTGTGAAAATGCCCTCAAAAGGCTCAAAATTTACAAATTAGGGTCTGATTGAAAGGATGCAAACGGTTACGGATATATCACTATCCGATCCACCACCTTACCTGTTTTATACATATTTTTTATATGTATCCGTATCTATTTTAAAATGGATACAGATATGAATATCATTTTGATATCCGCAAACATTTGTATCCGTTTTCGTATATAAACATTGTCATAGATTTATTTTTAACCCTATATAACTTAATTCTATACCTTCTTTTACCATATTTGTATAATTTTTATGATACAAACACAATTAGTAAATTTATATCATGTATTTTCCATCCAATTTGTATATATTTAAGTCAATTGTATAGAGTATTTCTGACATTACTCGTATGTGATCAGTATCCGTTTTACATCCTTATCTGTTTTTTAAGGATATGGTAAGATAGTTTTAATACTCATCAATATCTATATCCGCATACGTATTCATACACAAAACGAATAATGATACGATAATACCTATATCCATATCCGTATCTGTCTGTTTGCATCTTAATTAAAACCCATGTAAATAACTTATACACCTCTAGTAGCAATACTCAATAAACTTTTCAGCTTCTCATTTAAGTTATCACCACATATTCTTTTAATTTAGGGATTTTTACTCGGCATACTTTATAAACTTTGCCAATTACCTCCACGAACTTTGAAACAACCCAATTCCCCCATCGACCCCGTAAACTTGCCAACTCTTACCCCATGAACCCTCCAGTTAATCTACCCGTGGAAATTCTTGGGGTAATTTACAGGGTAAATTAGGTAATTATTTGTGCAAATGGTTGTAGAGGTAATTTAAAAATTTATATAGTTTGCTGGGTAAAAATCCCTTTAAATCTCCCGTCTTCTCGTATAATCTTCGATTGAGGATCTTAAGGAAATGTTAAATCTTAAAATTTTAATTCATAATACGAAAAATCCTTGAAAAATTGAAAGTCCATTTATCGAAATATGGTATGCTCACAGTGACTAGTCCCTTCCTAAAATAACGAAGAACGCAATATTTATAAGTTTATTCTAAGAGAAATAAAGAGTAAATTACAAAAAAAATCTCTAAACTATACACTTGATTTCATTGTCATACATGAACTTTAAAAAATAATAATGTGGTATGCAAACTTTCAAATTTGTCTCAATGTTGTCCTTCACCATTGAAATCCAGTTGATTATTTCGTCTTTTTAAGCTTGAATTCCAATAGTTAGGGACCACATTGAGACAAATTTGAAAGTTCGGATACCACATCATTACTTTTTAAAGTTAATGTATGACTTTGAAATCAGGTGTATAGTTCATGGATTTTTTTGTAATTTACTCAAAAATAAAATCCATCTAACGTATATTGTATCGTGTAATATCATTTTTTACGTTGCATATTATACGTAGTTTGTGAAAAATTGGACCAACTTTGACATTGTCTCAATCCAAAAAATATATAGACCTATATTTTTACCAAGATTGGATCAATATTTATTTTGTACCGAGATTGTGTATGATTGGGAAGACCGGTTCAGCTCAATGCTCATCCTAACTTTGATACTCTAGGAGCGTAATTCATCCGACCTAAATACCGGACTTAATTAATCGAGAAGCTAGCACGTGGACTATGTCAGTATTTCCTAAGGTTCATTGAAATTTTAATTATATACCGGTATTATTATGTGTATTGCTTATTATAGTCCGACTCAATGCTAAAAAAAATTGAAATGATCAGTCATCGGTCTTGATCCTCCTGGTCTGCCCAGCCCGTTCATTAGCCGGTCTTGGGTTAGGAGATGTGGGAATGGGCTGGTCATGCCCGGTCCGTAAAAAATAAAAAATATAAATATAAGTTGAATAATACATGCATTAATATAATACACTTCAAAATTTTCATATGTTTTAAATAAAATTAATAGTTATATCTCAAGTAACATGTAAACTACTTATATTAATTATATAAAGTATAAATGATATTAATAAAATCATTTATATATATTAAATACTATTAGAAAATTCAATAGATAAAGAGCAAAATGGGCTATGAGCCGGTCCATGGATGAGATTTGGACATATGTTTTTGAATCTCGGATCGTTCAGCCTGACCCATGGGTTGGAGCGGTCCACATTTTAGTTAGATCTACATCCAATTCATTGATAAATCTTATGATGTTCAATTTACAACACCAGATAATTATTCATTGCAAAATTATGTTTGATTCATGTGCAATAAATGTCATATATTTTTACATCGAAAAATATAAAGAATATTATAAAATATTTTTATATGTTAATTTTGTTGTACGAATATTTTAAAATATTTTATATATATTAATTTTGTCGTTGCCATGATAATATGATAAATATATAACTCATAGTTAAACTATTATGTGTTTATCTGATTTTCACATTAAAAATTGACACAATACAACGAGCAATTTAAAGTCGTTAAGAAACGTTATTTAATTACACAAATATGCTAATTTTGTACAATGCATAATTATTCATATAGTCAAATAATAGAAAATGACAAAAAATACCATGAATTATCTAACAATGTTTGAACTTGAATATTTTTGTTAAAAGAAAATCACAATTTTGAAGATTTGTAGATACTATGAATTAAATTATACAATATGGGCGTTACCTAAAGATGCAATATGGGTGTTACCTAAAGATGTAAATTCTACGTTAAATAGTTAATATACAAACATAGTCTAAATAGTCATTACAACAAAATTGAGTTATAGCGATGGTTTTCAAAATCCATCACTAAATTAGCCGTTACTAAATATATAATAGCGATTTTTCAAAATATCGACTTATCGTTGCTATTTTTTTAATTAGTTCAAAATTTAACGATAATTAATTAGAAGTTTGAAAAATAGCAACGAATAAACGTTGCTATGTGAACCACTGCTAACGATATAACGATACATATGATATTTGTCGCTAATTTTGAGTACGAAAAATCATTTCACAACGAATAATATCGTCGTTATATATTTAACAACATCTAATTTAGTGATGGATTTTGAAAAAACCGTCATTATAGCTCAATTTTTTGTAGTGAATTATGGTTTACATTTAGGGATGCAAACGTACGGATATAGATAAATATATAGGTGATATCGCATCCTTATTCTTTTTTAAATAAGAATACGGATGTGGATACGAATATTGATGGCTATGAAAATTATGTACCATTCCTTAAAAAATGGATACGGATGTAAAAGAGATGCTAATCGTGCAAACAACGTTAGAAATACTATGTAAATTGGCTTAAATATACATGTATGAGATGAAGCACACATGATATGAATATATTAAATGTGTTTATATCATAATGATTATATCAAATATGGTGAAAAATGTATACAATTATGTTATATATATGACTAAAATAAATCAACAACTATATTTATATATGAAAACATATATACAGATACGGATACATATGTTCCCTGATAAGAAAGCGATATATATTAATAAACAAATACAAGTTCGGATGTCAAAATTTATGCAAAATAGATATAATGATGAATGGATTATATCCATATCCGTTTGCATCTCTCTTTGCATCCAACATATATAAATACAATTTATCATTATAAAACAAACTTTCATATGCCAAAAGATCATTCAAAACTAAGAGAGCAAATCTTTTGATGTACAACAGAGGATATGCTATAAATTGGGAGCATGTCCACTACAACAAAATTGAGCTATAGTGACATTTTTTTCAAAATCCATCACTAAATTAGCCGTTGTTAAATACATAACGACGATATTATTCGTTTTGAAATGAATTTTTTGTACTCGAATGAAAAATTAGCGACGATTAGTTGATATTTTGAGAAATAGCAAGGGATAAACGTCGATATGTGGACCGTTGCTAATGATATAACGACAAAGGTCCCCATAGCGAAGATTATCCGTTGCTATTTCTCAAAATATCAAATAATCGTCGCTAATTTTTCGTTCGAGTACGAAAAATTATTTCACAACGAATAATATCGCTGTTATATATTTAACAACAGATAGTGACAGATTTTGAAAAAAACTGTCACTATAACTCAATTTTGTTGTAGTGGTCGAAGACGCTCGATCATAATTTTTGTGGGCCCTTCTCGAGCGAACCACTGGATCTTAATCGAGCGGCTCGAGCATATTCTTGATTCACTGAAGATCCCTTCTGCACAACAGAGGATCTGCTCCCCGAAACTAAAGACATGCATTAGTTTCGACACTATTTTAACGGCAGTATACACTACAAAAAAATTGAGCTATAGTGACGGTTTTGAAAAAATCCGTCATTAAATTAGCCGTTGTTAAATATATAATGACGATATTATTTGTTGTGAAATGAGTTTTCGTACTCAAAATTAGCAACGAATATCATATCTGTCGTTATATTATTAGCAACGGTCCACATAGCAACGCTTATCCGTTGCTATTTTTCAAAATTTTAATTAATCGTCGCTAAATTTTGAACTAGAAAAATAGCGACGATTAGTTGATATTTTGAAAAATAGCAACGGATAAGTGTCGTTATGTGGACCGTCGCTAATGATATAATGACAGATATGATATTCGTTGCTAATTTTGAGTACGAAAACTCATTTCGTAACGAATAATATCGTCATTATATATTTAACAACGGCTAATTTAGTGACGGATTTTTTCAAAACCGTCACTATAGCTCAATTTTGTTGTAGTGATAATAAAGGAGATACATGTAGTCGATTTGAAGTAGTATATAAACATATCCACGGACCTTTATATACAAAGTGTGTTCCATCGTATATATACCTAAATTTATACGTATACGTGTACTTCACGTATAATAAATCTCACCTCACATCTACAACCACTACGTCTCTCTATTTTAAGCAACTGCAAATTTCCCAATAATAGCCTCTAAAAAAACAAGGGATCCAAATACCCCAAACTTGAGAGGAAAAATGGGAAGAGCATTTGAACCACAACCACAACAATCTCCCTTCCATCTTCTTCTTCCCCTTCCTCCTCCCCCATCTCCTCCTCCTCCTCTCCGACCATGGCATCCCACATGCAAGAAGATAGGGAGTATAGTGCAATTTGCGAGATCGACCTTCCGCTCTCGTCCTCGGGCCTGTGGTTGAACAACAACCCCCTACAGGTATATGCAGACGGGAGATAGGATCGTCTGTTGTGCCATGGGTTGCAGCAAACTCTGCTGGAGGCTCGAGAGCCGCTCCATCTTGATCGAGCAGTTCCCATAAATTCACATGATCCGGGCCCACAAGAAGTGTGAATTTGTGGGAACTGCTGCAACCCATGACACAACAAACGATTCAATTTCTACAGACAGATACTGATATATCCATATCTGATCCGCTACAGTATCGTTTATACAGATTTTGATATCTGCATTCTCGATGAATAATTGAAGACTTCGAATATATGTATGTATCTATATCCGACCATTTACGTCCATATATGCAGGCCAAGGTACCCCTCCTGATGATCCAGATCACGTTGATCGTTGCGATCTCCAGGATGCTGCACTTCTTCGTCCTCCGACATCTCCGGCAACCTGCCATGGTCTCTCAGATCCTCGTAAGTAAAGTCGCCATATATCGTGTTATACGACTCGCGTTATAATTCATACGACATAGTCAACATCAATTACTACAAAACTGAGCTATAGCAACGAATAATTTGAAGATTCATTGTTGGAATGTCTGATGTTAAGTTCATGTGGATATATATCGCTCGCTATACAACTATCTTTGATTCTTGAAATTGACGATGAATGTCATGCTCTATCATTCGTTGCTATAGCTCCATTTTGTTGTAGTGATAAGCTTAACGACAGGTCGTCGGGCGTAAACGCTGAAACAAAGACGTTGATTAGACAGGTATTATATTGGGACCTTCAGTGCTGGGACATGTGATCGAGAGCAAGGTCTTCCCTCGAAATAGCATGATACCCTTGAGGACCTTCGCCTCCATCTCCATGTGCATGTTCTTCTTCACGTCCGGCGTCAAGACCGACATCCGCATGATATGGCGGTCCGGCAGGAAGGCGATGACCATCGCCTTCTTCGGTACCTTCACTCCCCTCCTCTCCGGCGTCCTCGCCAAGGATCTCCTCTACGAGAAGCTCCCTCAGGTATAGTGATAGATATGTGTTGAAAGATGTCTAGAAGATTCTCGTTGTATCGTCCGATGTTAAATATATAATAACGAATATTATTAATATATACTCTGCTCACAAATGATATAAGTTGTTTACTATTCTTATACGTGTTACCATATTTTTATCAATATTTAAATACGAATAAGGATGTGGATACGAATATTTACGAATATGAAAAATATATTACCAGATCTTTAAAAAAACATATACGTATGTAAAATGGACACTGATCGCATCCGGATAATATTAAAAATAATATATATTAACTTAAAAAAATGTGTATTGGATGGAATATACCTGACATAAATATACCAAATATGCTTTTATTATAATAATTGTGCCAAATACGGTAAAAAAAGTTATACAACCATGTAATATTATGGTTAAAAATTAATCCGCAAATGTAATAGGGATACAGGAATACATATATGAATATCTACGGATATCAAAATAATATCAATTTCGATCATGGAATGGATGCGGATGTCAACATTTGTATAAAACCGAGATATTGAACACTACAAAAAAATTGAGCTATAGTGACGGTTTCTTTTCAAAATCCGTAACTAATTAGCCGTTGTTAAATATACAACGACGATATTTTTCGTTGCGAAATAATTTTCGTACTCAAAATTAGCGACGAGCATCATATATGTCGTTATACCATTAGCAACGGTCCACCTAACGACACTTATCCGTTGCTATTTTTCAAACTTCTAATTAATCATCGCTAAATTTTGAACTTAAAAAATAACGACGATTATTTGATATTTTGAAAAATGGGCAACGGATAAGTGTTGCTAGGTGGACCGTTGCTAATGATATAACGACAAATATGATATTCGTAGCTAATTTTGAGTACAAAAACTCATTTCACAATGAATAATATCATCATTATATATTTAACAACGACTAATTTAGTGACGGATTTTGAAAAAACCGTCACTATAACTCAATTTTGTTATAGTGGAAGGATCGAATACAGATATATCTATATCCATTTACAACTCTAATTGTCACAGTGGTATCGGGAAAATAAATACGACAAACTAATAAATCACTCAAACTCAAACATTGATACAAACATATAAAATGACAGACATTTTTACGTAAAAAATAATAAAACCCATTATATAGCAATGTAGAATTATATATAAGTCGGGCCCTAGGAGATAGAAACACAATTTCAGTTACGCCCCTATCTTTTTGGTAATATCAGTTGTGCTTTTCACTTATCAAAAAGATAAGGGTATAATTGCAATTGCGATATCTCAGAGGGGTACAAGTGATAAAAACCCTATTATTTTTAGATTTAATTTCCTATACAAAGTACATGTTCCGTATTTTGTAAAGATAGATTGTCATTCATGAAGACGATCCTCTCCTGTAGCATCCCCTGTTGTAACACAGAGATCCGTCGATGAGAAATGGATGATTCTGATAAGAGGTCGGGATGGTCAGCACGTATCTCGAGATCATCCATTTCTCATACGATGGATCCCCTGAACAATTGGTTCGGATGTCCGGTATTTAGTACAATCGTGACATTTCACCTTGAATACTAGTATGTTTTATAAATCTTTTTAGATATTCTTTCTTATACGATTCTTTTCCTAACATGGCCTAAGAACATGAACTGAAACTGCTTCAGGATCTAACGAGAGGCTATGGCATGATCAACTTCCTCACGTTCACGTGGCCCCTAACGTCGTTCGTCGTCATAAGCGACCTCCTGAGTGAGCTGAAGCTCCTCAACTGCAGGGTCGGTCGGCTCGCCATATCCGCTACGCTCGCCTCCGAGATCATCGGTCTACTCGTCTTCCGAACCTTCAAATCCATTATTATCGGCCACTCGGTCGGTAATCTCTGGATGGGGTTCGGAAGCCTATTCTCCTTCATGGCCCTGACAGGCCTGGCCCACTTCGTGGCCAGGCCTGCCATAATATGGGCCACGAGGGAGACCCCCAATGGGCACATCCTAAGCGAGGCATACTTCATTGTCATCATCATGCTCTGCTTAGGGTTTGGACTCGCGAGCGAGGCCGCGGGCCACACCATGGAGATAGGCATGTTCATCCTGGGGCTGGCCCTCCCCGGAGGGCCCCCCTTGGGGACGACGCTGGTGGAGAAGCTCGAGCTGGTCACCGTGATCCTTGGCTTGCCGGTCTACTTCGCGAACCTGGGACTCAGGACGGAGCTTTCGAGCATACACGAGGCTATCACGTTCTTCTACCTGCAATTCTTTGTGCTCTTCATCCACCTAGTAAAGTTCGTCAGCGTCTTCATGTCGACGATCTTCTTCGACACCGAGTTCATGGACGCCCTCGTCGTAGCTCTCATCATGTCCTACAAAGGGATCTTCGAGATCCGAGGTCTCTACCTGCTACGTAACAGTCATGTAAGTAATCCACTTAAATGGTCTGGTGGTAAAGTATGTAAGCTCCGATCTTGAAGGATCTGTCTTTCAGATCCTAGAAAGGAGAACGGATCCTTTGCTGTAACTTCGGTTACAACAAAGGTGTTGTAACTCCTTTCTCTTTTTTTTTGTAGAAAAGTTTTCTTCGTATTTTTTTTATCTTTTTCGAAATGAAACATAAAGGGGGATTCAGATCACAATGTATCAACATCATGCAATTTCAAAATTAACTTGATTTGAAACTTTTATCCCATCTATCAAGACTATCAAATTCTGAAATTGTCACCATTCAGATGGACAAGTTAAGAATGTCTGTTTTACATAAAATTTGATAACACATATTCTACTTACAAGTAAATCCCCCATGTGTTACATTTAAAAGACAAAAAAAGAAAGGATAGAGGGGTGGGATCATATACATTTAATCCAATTTATTATATCACTTATATTTTATTTTATGATATTTTTACACTTGTGCCCTTTTCGCATTTTTCCAATAAAATATGCTCGTATCTTTTTTGCAATTACTTTTATCCCTGTATCTTCTTATAAAATCTGCTGAAGTGCCATTCCGTTAGTGTAATATAGAGTATGTCTAATAATGAAAGGGTAAGTCTAATAATGAAAGGGTAATCCTGTAAATTTTTTAGGAATATATGGATAAAGTTGTAATTGAAAAAAAGAGAGGTATAACTCTTGTGGAAAAACTCAAAAGGGCACAAGTGTAAAAACCCTTATTTTATACACACATGCACAAACGCACACTCTCTTCCATCATTACACTTATACCCCTATATTACATTGATGGAGAGGCAATACTATGAATTTTTAAGAATACATGGACACACATGTTACTGCAATATGGTCATATATATCTACAATTGCATAATCTTAGAGGGGTACAAGTTAAAGAAACCTTATTTCTACATGATTTTTAGATATATAAATTATTCGCTGCTATATATTGCTGTATATTTGAAACAAATGGCCGTTTATAAAAGGAAAAAATTGGGCTGCCCCTTCCGGGCATCCAACCTAGCTGCCGCAATTTTTTTATTTTTTTTGAAAAAGGTTACCATATATATATTCATCTATATATCTCACCAATATGCCATTTAAATTTCGTCAGAAACATAGACTCCTATGTCCTCCATCTAAAACAAGTAATTTTAACGGTCTAAAGATTGCTGTAATCCACATGTTCTAGATGGAGGGCATATGAGTCTTTATTTCTGACGAAATTCGAATGTCATATTGGAGGGATGTATAAATGAATATACATTGTGAAATTTTTCAAAAAAATAAAAAAAACGGAAAAATAGAGTGGGGCAGCCATGTTGACTGCCTGCAAGGGGCTGCCCCATCAAACCCTTCATAAAATGGGTAAAATGGAGTTGCCCTCTAGAAGAGCTAATTAACTTGGCTCCCCGCCCTCATTTCTCATTTTTATTTTTTTTTAAAATTCTTCCGTGAGGTTTCATCACCGTATCCCTATATTATGTCATTCAAGTTTCATACGAAACAGAGACTCGTACAACATCCATCTAGATAGAGTCGATTTCAACAATCCTATGACCGTTAAAAAGATGACTGTCTAGATGGAGACCGTATGAGTCTTTGTTTCGCACGAAACATAATAACATAATATAAGGATATAATGTTGAATTTTCATGATTTTATTTTAAAAAAAATTAAAAATGAGAAAAATAAGAAGGATGAACCAAGTTAACTGCTGTGCCATGGGCTGCAGCAGACTCTGCTGGAGGTCCGGGAGCCGCTTGATCTTGATCGAGCGGTTCCCACAAATTCGCATGATTCAGACCCACAAAAGTGCAAATTCGTGGAAACCGCTCAATCAAGATCGAGCGGCTCCCGAACATACAACAGAGTCTGCTGCAACAAACGATCCAATCTGCAAGAGGGCAACCCCATTTTACTTATAAAATATGTATCACCGTAATGCTAACCCTAAACCGCTCTTCATGTTTGACCTGCAGACCACCACCACCCAGACGTGGTCAGTCATGGTGATCTACTTCGTGCTCCAGGCGACGATCCTCGTGCCCATGATCACGATGCTCTACAATCCATCGCAGACGTACAAGAACGACCGGAAGAGGACGGTCTGGCAGGCGAACCACTACCCGGAGATGAAGGTGCTCACGTTCCTCCACACCCAGGAGGAGGTGCTCCCTCTCGTCGAGCTCGTCGAGCTGATGCACGCGCCGCACGCGTGCCTCTGCGTCTACGTGTTGCACCTCGTGGAGCTAGTTGGCCATGCCATGTCCGTGCTCGTGCCCTACGGGAGGCACAACAATTCCGCGAGCTTAGACAGCTGGTCCAAGTCAACCGCCATTGTCAACGCTTTCAGGTAAGGAGCAACTCCTCTCTTGTGGGGGCTGATTATCACGGAACCGGATCCTCTGCAGTACTGCAAAGATTGGCTGTAAAAACTATGCGTACTGAGTCGTTCGATCAAGATCGAGCGGTTCACATGAAATCGGGGTATTTTTGAGCCATTATCGTGTGAACCGCTCGATCTTCATCGAGCGGCTCATGGCGCTCCAAATTTCACAGTCGGCAGTACTGCAGAGGGTCCGTGCTCGATTATCACATCAGCGCTTGTTGTGTTGTGATTATTATTATTATCAGATTGAAAATTTAAATATAAATTTTATGGGTATAGATTAAAACCATGCAGTTTGTCTTAAATGCCCATTTATTGAAAAAAAAATCCAGGCAAAAAACAATTAATGCAGAAACTATCCTTTTGGGTTTAGATATCCGGACAGTTATCGAAGAAAACTGGTCCTGACAACTTGTTGAGTTCGGATCCGATTGAACGTATTGACAATCATCTAGATTGCTTAAGCTCAAGTTGTCAAGTAGTAGTTCCTTAGTCTTATCACCCTCTGTCAAACTTCGTAAGTTTTAGAAGTGGGATTATTTTTAGCTTTGCCACAATTACCCTCACTTATATCCATAATGTCTTAGTTGCAGTATGTTCTATTACTTATTTTCATTGATAGTGGCTGTTACATGCTTCAGGCTTAGGCCTCCTCGGGCAGTCCTTTCCACTATCAGAGGGATTATGCTCTGTGATCATTTGTAACATCTCGGACTTAGAACCCCCGACTGTTATCAAGGAAAATTGACCCTGACAACTTGTTGGGCTCATACTTGATTGAACCTGTTGATAATCATCCAACATGCTTAAGTGCAAGTTATTAAGTAGTAATCCAACCCTCACTCTTATATTCCACATCCAAAACTCACAAAGTATGAGAGTGTGTTATGAGAGTGGAGGATTACTTTTTGACAAATTGGAGTTAAACATTGTGGGTAGTTATTAACGAATTTATTTGGGGTTCGAGCTCTATAAGCTGTCAATACCAGTTTTCCTCCATTGCGGCATGTGGACCAAATCCAAGTGGGCTGTGAAAAATAGTCTCTTCCTCTTCTCGACAATGATTACAGATCGTGGGTTAGACTACTCGACGAAGATCAACAATCTACTTCGTTAGCCAAAAGCCCTTTCTGATCAATCAAATCCGATTGGATCCTCTCCCTTCTCAGTTTGAGGCTACGATTCATCTTCCTTTCCGATTCCCAGAAATTCTTAGTTTTCTATCTCGCCATTTACCTCATTTGATTTCCATCTTCTAATGAATTATATATTTACTCAAGCTGAATATCATTCTAGCAAGCTTCTTTAGGATTCGCTACACATGGTATCATAGCTGTTACAAAGAGATTGGAGGAAAAAACTGTCCAGACCATAGGAGATTACTAATACTTGGATTTAAGACTCAAAAAGTGTAAGAGCGGGTTACTAGAACGGGGAATTACTAATATACAACTTGGATTTAAGCATTTTAGGTGGTTGTCAACTATTGGGGTTGAGCTCAACAGATTGTCAGGGTTGCTATCCTCGATAATGGTCCGAGAATCTAAACTTGATAAGTTACATTATCATGCAGAGAAAACAACAATTCAAGTGGAAAAAACTTACCAATTTATTGAAAAGAAAATCGCACGCAAAGAGAGATCTCGATATGAAAAAAACCTGAGTAAATGATAAAGATAGACATAATATTTCTTTTTTCTTTCAAAATCAAGTCCTTTCAAACTGAACTCAATGACATATTTAAAAAAAAAGATTTTTTACATACTCTTGGGAAAGAAGTTTATTGTTTATGAGCCAAGGAAGACTTTTAGAAAATTAGCAGCTTTACATGATATTCATGGGATTTTTACACTTGTATAATTCTTAGTTTTTTCCCTATATTACTTATATCTCAATTTTTTAATTACTCTTGTGTGCTTATATTCTTATAAAATTCACGATAATATTCGTTTGTTGATACACTTGTGCCATTATATTATACTAACGGGAGGACAATGTTATAAATCTTGTTGGAATACAGGGACATAAATATAATTGCCAATGTAAAAATATTAGAGGTACATTGAAAAAAAATGGAAGGACACACGTAAAATAATCCACTACATTGTCTCTGTTTGGAAAAATATTAATACTATCTATTTACATATATTTTGACAAGGGAGCGATCGGGACATATATGAGATGACGAGATAGGTAATCTCAACAACTTACTTTACTATCAACAACGTGTGTTTCAAATCTCATATAAACATAAAAAAATTGAGCTATAGCGATGGTTTTTTTAAAATCCGTCACTAAATTAGCCGTTGTTAAATTATAAAAATGATATTATTCGTTGCGAAATGATTTTTCGTACTCAAAGTTAGCGATGAATATCATATATATCGTTATATCATTAGCAATGGTTCACATAACAACGCTTATCCATTGCTATTTTTCAAACTTCTAATTAATCGTCACTAAATTTTGAACTAAAAAAAGTGATGATTAATTAAAAGTTTGAAAAATGGCAATGGATAAACATCGCTATGTGGACCATTGCTAATGATATAACGAAAGATATGATATTCGTCGCTAATTTTGAGTACGAAAAATCATTTTGAAAAAAACGTCACTACAGCTCAAATTTGTTGTAGTGAAAAAAACACTCCTAACGTGTCCATCTTGATTGGACAATTTCAACAATTACAAGATCGTTAAAGTTGGTAGTCTTGATGGATGTGATATAAACCTCACATTAAGTTGAATATTTATTTATTCCATAAATAAATCATTGACTGTATTTGTATTTAAACTGATCTTTGAAGTATTTATGCTGCAATCCATATTTGATCCGTGTTCGATTTACGATTTTTTTCCAGTTGTGTCCCACTTAGAATCTACAATATCAGTTATGTCCTCTTTTTTGATATTAGAATCTACAATATCAGTTATGACCTCTTTTTTGCAATATCAAGTGTACTCCTGCCTTCTTATACCGTTATCATTTGTGTCCTTATGTTAGTTTCGTCGTTGATGACGTAAACAAAACTATGGTCTATAGAAATTAAAGCCACATTAGTAAAAATTTTCTTAGACATGAGCTCCTACAATTGAGAAATCTAACCTCGGTTTTAGAAAGGAATGGACAGAAATTAATACGAGAGGCACAACTGATAATTGTTCAAGAAGGTAGGGGCACAATTGATATTGAAAAAAAAGTTAGGAGCATGAGTGATATTGCAGAATCTAAGAGAGGTGTAACTGTAAAAAAAACGTTGTGTATAAAATTTCAAGGATATGATAGCACAATTTTAATATTCATATTTGTACTCATATATATATATATATATATATATATGTATGTATTAAATAAGGTTATGCTTTTGCATCATTTTTCCGTATTTTTTTTTGAAAAATATTACCATATATACATCCACATATCCCTCCAATATGCCATTGGATTTTCATCAGAAACGGAGACTCTTGTTCCAGATGGAGGGCATACGTTTCTGACGAAATTCGAATGGTATATTGAAGTGATATAAATATATAAATACAAATATTTTACAAAAAAATAAAAAAAATACGGAAAGAAACCCGGATGCAGTCCCATTTTTTTCCATATATAAATATCGTGATCCATTTGTAAAAAAACCCTACCTTTACAATTTATACCGATATAGACCTCGTTTCTATATTGGCAAATATCCAAATCTGTATTGATATATACGTTTTATTATATACATGCGATTATAAATTTATTTCGTAGGCATATGCAACAATATTGTAAGACTTCTTTCATTTTTTCGTATAATCGTTATGCAATAGATCGATATAATAGGTTTAGGGTTTTTACGGTTGTGCCCCTCTTAGATATGCAGCTATCAGTTTACAATCTTGGGGTTTTTATCAGTTGTGCCCTTATGAGATATTACAATATAAGTTATATCTTTCTCTTTTTTGAATATCAGTTATGCCTCTACTTCTTGCAAAATTTACAGTTTTGCTCTTTTATAATATCAGTTATGCCCCTTCTTTACCTCAATAGAGGGGCAGAACTGTTAATTTTACAAGAACGTAGGGGCACAACTGATATTCCAAAAAAGAGAGTGACATAACTGATATTGCAATATTTCAGAGAGGCACAACTGATATTACAAAAAGGGTTCAATGGACTGCTCCCTAGGAGAAGCCAATATGGTTGCCCCTGCCCTATTTTCTGGTATTTTTTTATTTTTTCTTAAAAATAAAGTCATGTTTTTTCTTCACTATATTCTTCTAATATGTCATTTAAATTTATTCAGAAACAGAGACTCCTATGACCTTCATCTAGAACAGGTCGATTACAGCAATTCTAAAACCGTTAAAATTACATGTTCTATATGGAAGGCATAAGAGTCTCTATTTCCGACGAAATTGGAATGGTATATTAGGACGATCTAGTGATGAAAATACAAAGCTTTATTTTTGAAAAGAAAATGTCGAAAAACGAGAGAGGAATAACCATGTTGAGGCAGCCTCATTTTTTCCTTAAAAAAAGAAGGGATATAATTGATATAATCTAAGAGTAGCAAAATTGTAAAAAAACCATATATTTATTTCAGACGTATGCCATCTAAGATATGTCAATTTAATCCAATAATGAAGTAGTTCCATGATAGATCTGAATGGAGGCGAAGAATCCATGTAGCCGACCCTACTTAATTGTGGAAAAGGTTTTGTTGTTGTTGTTGAATGAAGTATTTCCATTATTATCCACATTCGATTCTCATTCGTTTTTTAAGTGAATGGAGTATTTCTATTATTATCCACATTCGATTCTCATTCTTTCTTTTACGTGCATCCATGATAATGTAAATTACCAAAAACTCTCGAAATTATACACTAATTTAATGTATTATCCAGCCGTTATAAGATAACAATGTGATGTCCAATCTTTATAGTTTATTGATATAAACTAAAGTCAGGTAATTTCCGGATAACATAGTTTAAGATTAGGAAGATAAAATGACCAACTCGATTCTTTTAATATTAGACAAAATTAAAACAAATCTTAAAAATTATGTACCACATTGTTGTTTTCTAAATTATGCTCCGATTTAAAACCGAAATTGGGTGCTTCAGTAGAGAAATTTATGTAATTTAGCTGTAAGAAAAATATAGTAACACATTTTTCATATCCGTCAATAATATATGTATTCGTATGCTACAGGTATTTGGAAGCGAAGAACGATGGATACCTCTTGGTACATTCATTCATTAGCGTATCACCGCGAAACTCTATGCATGACGATGTCTGCACCCTAGCCATGGATAAGAGGGTCTCCATGATCATCTTCTCCTTCCACAAGAGGCGCGCCATGGATGGCACCCTCGAGTCCTTCTTTGAGCTTCGATCGATCAATCGCAACGTCCTAGAGTACTCATCATGCACCGTCGGCATACTCGTAGGCCACAACGGGGGTGGCAATAATTTCCAATCATGCAGACTAGTCCACAAGGTTGTCGTATACTTCATCGGGGGGCCCGATGATCAAGAGGCGATTGCAATCGCCACACGCATGTTGATGAACCCACGCGTCAAGGTGTCGGTCACCCGATTTCTTGCAGTTGGGTACGAGGGTGAATTCATCAACGAGTTCGATGAAGAGGTCATAGAGGAATTCACATCGAATTGTGCAATTTCAGACTACGTAGATCGGGTTGTATACAGAGAGAAGCACGTCGAGGACACCGAGGCAATGATCGACATGATCCGCGGTACGAGCTCAGAGATCGACCTTGTGATCGTGGGAAGGAGCGAGGGGCAAGAGTCGTATCTCACAAGAGGATTATCATTGTGGAACGACTGTCCCGAGCTAGGTGTGATCGGGGATATACTTGTATCAATGGAAGGGCTAAGACAAACATCTATTCTGGTGGTCCAACATCCGAATTAAACAACATGATCAGATTTAGCAGACAAGCCAAACAGTTTCCATACATTTCATGATTAGTTAGGTAGGACATGTAAATCAAGACAATTATCCTGTAAATTATATATAGAGAGGAAAATATGCCTATGGACATACACATGTGTATTCCCATGAATATAAATTGGATTTTTTAAATTTAAATATAAATCAAAGCCGTTGATCTTGATTCATATTATAAAGTATATATTCCCTTAAAATTTCAGGACATTTAGAGTTTTGTAACCCATCCATCGAGTGATGTTGCATTCATTTCATCAAAGCCGTCGACTGTTTATTATTGTTGGATTGTGTTCACACTAGGACTTGAATATTTAATACTTAGTGAGGACACAAAGTTTTGTGTACTCACAGGCACATACTCCTTGCCCTCTATGTACGTATGTGAAAAATGGGGTTGCCCCATCCGTATTTTTTCATATTTTTTTTATTTTTTGTAAAATATTATCATGTATATTCATCTATATATCCCTCCTATATGTCATTCGAATTTCGTCAGAAACAGAGACTTCTATATCCTTCATCTAGAACATGTAATTTTAGTGGTCTAAACATTATTGTAATCATCATGTTCTAGATGGAGGGAGTTTCTGTTTATGACGAAATTCGAATGACATATTGGAGGGATATATATATATATATATAAGTATGTATGCATGTATGTATGTATGTATGTATGTATGTATGTATGCATCCATGTATATGTATATGTGTGTGTATTGGGTCCTTCTAATGAGGTGGGTCTTTCCTGAAATTCAAAAAGCCACTTCCAAATTTGTAATTTATGTAACAATTTTGTAAAATATAAACTGCGTATAGTAAATTAATAATGATTATACTGTTTGTAAAATATAGCATCCATATTGTAACAAACTTTTTTTTATCAAATATAATAATATATTTATAAATATTTTTTGATATATATATATATATTGTATTAAAAATTATTATTAAATTTATGGAGTTAAAAATTGTAAAATAAATAGGAAAGATACCTTGATTAATGTGGCTTTCCATGCACCTAAGAAAGGTCTGCCTTATTGGAAGTTTCTCCTATACATATAATTACATGCTCCCACCCGTTTTCCCATTTTTTTATTTTTCTGAAATGAAACCAAGTGAAATTTAGATTATAATATATCACTACGGTATCATTCAAAATTCGACTTAATTCGAGACTTCTATCTCCTCCATCAAAGCTGTCAAACTTTAACGGTATCAGAATTGCTGAAATAGACCCCCTCTAGATGGAAGTGTTAGGAACATCTGCTTACATGAAATTTGAAACACATTTTACACCTATTACTCTAAGTAAATCTTCACATGTTTCATTTTAAAAAAAATAAAAAAAATGTGGGAAAAAGTGAAAGCATACTCTTATATGCTCCTAGGGAGCATACTCATTTAATCCACACACACAACACACACATTAGTTTTAAAATAAGCTATATCATATTATTTGAGCTTTTAAGGAATTAATCTTTGGTTGACAAATGACAATTTTATAAGGTAAATATGGACAAAATCTCATATATATATGTATTAATGAGTTGAACGATGTCTCAAAATTGGCATACATTAGCACATAAATATTATTAAAATTTTATACGAATGTTAATTCACAAAAAATGATTTTAAAATAAAACTTCATTTTTATCATAGTATATCTATCATACTTTCTAGATTTTTTTAGTATTTGAACTTTTTATAAAAATTGATGTATGTTAGCATATCAAATATGGACGAAATCAATACAAATGTATACAAAAAAATATTTCTCAAATGAAAAAATATTATATGTTACTGTAATATATATAATTTTCTTAATTTTTTAAGGTTAATCTTTTTTGTCGAAGTCGGTGTATGTTTGAGCATAAATGTTGAAAAATCTTGTATG
The DNA here is from genome assembly GCA_037367405.1 of Ottelia alismoides. Lineage (NCBI taxonomy): Eukaryota > Viridiplantae > Streptophyta > Magnoliopsida > Alismatales > Hydrocharitaceae > Ottelia > Ottelia alismoides. The sequence goes on from JAZKJV010001376.1 coordinate 1,779,948, forward strand.
TATTTTATCTCACCAAAAAAAATTATCATAAAATATATTATCATTTTTTTGAATATTTAGGATTTATACTTTAATTAAAATTAGAGTATGTTAAAATATAAATATGACTTAAATTCTCTTATATATATTAATGAATTTAACAATTTGTAAAAAAATCATGTCCATTAGCACACACAATTATCAAAATCTTATATTAACATTAATACATAAACAATAATTTTAAATAAAACCTTTATTAATTTATATGAATACATCTCTCATGCTTTCTTATTTTTAATATATGAAATTATAGTCGAAATTGATGTATGTTAACCCATATGAGTGAAATCTCATATGTATGTTAATACAAAAAAATAATTTTAAATGTAACTTTATTGATATTTTATAGCATTGTATTCAACATTTTCATGTAAGGGTTGATCTTTTTTCTCAAAATTAATGTATGTTACCATAGAAATATTGAAGAGGTTTGTTAGCTCATGAATGTTTATCATAAATTACTATTATATAATTTTTTATCATAAATTATATCATATCCTTTTAGATCTTTTAGGAAATAAAATTTGGTAAACACTAAACTATGTTAGAATACAAATGTGGGAAAATGTCATATATAGATGAGTTGAATAAGTTTTCAAAATTAGTTCGCATGTGCACAAAAATATTAATAAAATCTTGTATGAATGTCAATACGCAAAAAAATAAGTTTAAAAGAAAACTTAATTTTTCTCGTAATATATCTACCATGAAAATCTAGATTTTTTGTATTTTAGCTTTTACATAAAACAGATGTACATTAGCACGTCAAATATGGATGAAATCTTATATGAATGCCAAAAAAACTAAAATACAATGAAAATTTTTATATTATATTGCAATATATATAATTTTCTTGAGTTTTTAAGAATTGATCTTTTATTCTCAGAATCGGTGTTTATAGCTCACAAATATTGACGAAATTTCATATGTGTTTTAGCTCAACAAATATTTAAATATTAAAATTTTATTATTTTTATCAAAAATATCTGTCATATTCTTTGAGTTTTTTAGGAATTAAACTTTCAATAAAAACTAGAGTATATTACAATGCAATCTTATATTTACAAACATGTTCAATAATTTCTAAAAAATGGTGTACATTAGCACAAAAAATTAACAAAATCTCATACAAATGATAATACACAAAATATATTATGTTAAAAAAACTTTTTCTTATCATAATATGTCTATCATGCTTTCTTATTTTTTTAGTATTTTAACATTTTATAAAAACTGATCTATGCCAGCATGCCAATTATGGATGAAATCTCATGTGAAGTTGAATATTAAAAAATAATTAAAATAAATTTTATTGTAATTTACTATAATATATATCACATTTTCATGAGTTTTTTAGGTGTGGGTATTTTTCTTGAAATCGATTTGTTATTACACACATTGATGAAAATATCACATGTGTGTTATCACGAAAAAATTTATTAAAAACTTATTTTTTGTTATTTTATCAGAAAAATACTTCACATTTATTTAGTTTTTTTAGGAATTGAACTTTTACTAAAAATTAGAGTATGGTTAAACACAAATATGAAAATAATCTCCTGTATTAACTAGTTTAAAATTTTATCAAAATTGATGTATAATTAGCACATAAAGATTAACAAAATCTCGTATGATCGTTTTAAAAATTTATTTTCAAAAACTATATTTTTTATCATAAGCTATATATCATATTCTTTGATTTTTTTAGGACCTAAGCATTCAATTAAATTGAAATATGTTAGAACATAAATATAGATAAAACCTCATATATCATGAAGTTTTTTTATTAATATTTTTATAGGTTGACATTGCTTCTCAAAATCAATTTATGATAGCATACCAATATTGACGGAACTTCATATGTAAGGTAGCCTACAAAGTTTGTTTTAAAGATATTTTTTATTAAAATATATATCATATTATTTCTGTTTTTTTAACAAATTAAAACTTTGGTTAACATTAGACTATATTAGAATACAAATATGGATAAAATCTCATATATTAACGAGTTAAAAAATTTCTCAAAATTAATTCTCATTATCATTCAAATATTATCGAAATCTCGTATGAATGTATATACAAATTTTATTTATAATAAAACTTTCTAATTCACAATATATCTATCATGTTTTCTTGATTATGTTAGATTTGAGATTTTAGTTAAAATTGATGTACATTAAATGCGAATGAAATCTCATATGAGTGTTCATGCAAAATTTAAATGTAAATGAAACGATATTATGTTTTATGGCAATATATAATCTTGAGTTTTAAGGGGATGATATTTTTACTTGAAATCGATGTATATTAGCATACAAATATTGATAAAATAACATATGCACATTAGCTCACAAAAATTATTTTAATAATATGTTATTATTTTTCATAAAATTTGTCCTATTTTTTTTATTTTTCAATGAATTAATGTTTCAGTTACATTTAAAGGTTGTTACAATGTAAATATGGACAAAATCTCATATAATATATATATATATATATATATATCAGAAAAGGGAGGCTGCTACATGGAGCAGCCATGTAACATGGCTGCTGAATGTAGCATTCTCCCCCATTTTTTTACTTTTTATCAATTTTCACCACTTATATTCATCTATATGTCACTCCTATATGTCATTTGAATTTCGTCAGAAATAGAGACTCCTATGCCCTCCATCTAGAACATTTAATTATAACGGTCTTAAATTTGCTGTAATCGACATGTTCTGGTGGAGGGCATATGAGCCTCTATTTTTGACGAAATTCAAATGACATATATAAGAGATATATAGATGAATATATGTGGTGAAATTTCGCAAAAAAATTAAAAAAATTGGGGGAGAATTCTACATGCAGCAGCCGCATTGGCTGCTACATGCAGCAGCCTCCCTGTCCCCCCCCCCCCGCTCTCTCTGTATGTGTGTGTATATATATATATTACTGAGCTCAGTACTTTCTTAAACATTGAGGTACATTATCAGATCTCATGTGAATGTTAATACATAAAATAATTTTAAAATAAAAATTTACAATTTTTACCATAATATATCTATCATACTTTCTTGATTTTTTAGTATTTGTACATTTCGTAAAATAAAATTAAGGCTTTTTTTATTATGGTGTCGCGACACATTGAGGCCATAAGAGAGGAAGAGGGTAGAGTTGAAAAGAGAGAGAGGGGGTACCGTGGGATTTTTCCGTCTAGTTTAATTAATAATAGTTTAATTAATTATTAACTCAAAATAAACTCAACAGAAGTTAACTATTTACCATAGGGTTCGTGGGATCAAACAGAGAGAATTTATAGGATTTATGGGATAATTATGAAATGTACATGGTCGAGAAGTTATTTTATAAAGTCCAACAAGAAACAAGAAAGTTGTAGATCTCAAAATTCATGTTGATCATATTTTGATACAAGGTCATCTACTGTAATATTTTTATTTCTTTATTTTTCTTCATTGATCAACTTAGTCAAAAATCTACACGGCTCTTTCCCATGTGCAACATCCTTTCCAAGTCACCAGCACCAACACATGTTGACTTAGGTCAATGACGCAACCATTTCGTTCTAGTCTATCGTAGCACGCCATCTTTAGAGATGAAAACGGATACGGATATATCCGAATATCCGCTTACTGTATTAGAAAAATTACCGGATATGCATATCCGTATTCGAATAATAATCGAATACAGATCGAATATGGATATGGATTGTAAAAATTTCCAGATATGGATATGGATATATTAATGGCTTGAATCAGGATCCAGATATTCGAATAAAATATTTAATTATTTTATATATTTGTTAATATAATATAAGACACAACCATGTGTTATTTTATTACTATTACACATTATAAAATACAATATATTAATGATATTGATAAACTTTCATTTGTTTGAAGATGGACACGAACAAAAGTTACGAAACACAATCCTCCCTTTTGCTTTCGATCAAGAACGCATGTTACCTTGATGCTCCCTTTTGTCGTGATGCAGCTTATTTTTCATTACATGTTTTTTAAAATCACTATGAACTTTGATAAAAAAAATACAATTCGTATTCATATGTAGTCTTTATTTGATACGTATTTGGATTCCATGTTTATTGGATTCCTATTTGGATTTCACTCTTTATTCGATTCATATTTGGATTAGCTCTTTATTCAATTTGTATTCGGGTCCGTTCTTTAATCAATCCGTATCCGGATTCAATAAATATCTGATTCGGATTCGTATATGTATTTTTGAGGATATGGTTTCCTAAGTTCATATCCGAGTCATCCGTATCTGTATTCGTATTTAATAGATATGAAGCGAATATGGATACAGAAATAGGTATATCGATCCATATTCGATCCATTTGATCCCTATATCATATCCCAAGCAAATCCCCATCTTCTTTAGTCGCCTTCCATATTTTACGCAAATGCTCCATCTCATTTCTTTAAAAAAATAAATTCAAAAATAACATTGCATATTATATCATTAAGTGATATTTACTTATTAATTTAAAAACACTTGAATTAACCGAGGTTATATCTAAAATCTTCGTTGCTTCCTTATATTCGACTTCGAACTTACCAAGTTTTTGAAAAAATAATACCACATTCGTGCATACATTATTTTATTGCATTTTTTTATTGATTCATTTTGTCATAATTATTAAGTATTTTACATAGCGAATTTATGTGTTACGAAAATCCATTTAGAAGTCAAAGAAAAATATTAGAAAGCAGTCATGAGACATGTTATGCTCTAACGACCTGAATGTTGGCATGTGAACCATAAACATGTGAAGATAATGACAGTAGTCGAAATAAAAATGCTAAGGTGGATGTGTAGTCGTACACGAAAAGATCGGATTCAGATTAATGTGATCATAAGGAAAGTTGGTGTAGCCTGCACACGCGCACACACACACAAGTTCATTGCCCTAAAAGAAAGCATCAAGACATGCGACTCACATTATGAAATCCAAAATCATGTGGAATCCTTGCTACTGCAAGATTTTGTCATCCTTAAAAGTCATAATAAGCCTCGTCTTGAGTTAATTAGAAGCAATATTAGATTCAATAAGCCTTGTCCAACTACTGTTATCAAGGATTTGCAGTCCAATACATTTCCATTATGTTACATAGCCAAACAACCTACTACCTCATCTCGTCTTCTTCTGAATCTTCCAGATGGGCATTTTGAGACACATGCAATGGCCAACATAGCCCTCTATATGACCTGCGACCCAAGACCTTGCTCCATCTATCACTCCCCCTTCCATCCTCACATGGAACTAAGATCACACCTATTGCAACCTTGCTTCCTATCATGTCCTAGGGAATGGAAGCATGTAACCAGATTCCCTTCCCTCTTCTAATCCCTAGCCTGAAATTCTATTTATTTATTAGTTGTCCGCCCTAACTTCTCCATTGTTCTAAGGATCTATATCGGTCGTCCTTCATCTTTCCATTTGGCCCAATGCTCGATTGGAATGAGGGAACTTAATGAGATGGGGAAAGATGATTCCTAGGGTAGTCGGTCTCAAACATGACTTAAGTCACCATGTCCATCCCTCAAAACTAACATAGGATCTTTACGTCTCGATCATGCTGTGATATATAAGGATGAAAACAAATACAAATATATTCATATCCATTCATATCCGCATTCAGCAAATAGGGGATATGGATGTCATTTTCTCGTATCTGACGAAAACAAATGCGAATACAAACATGAATATAATATCCCCATCAATTTTGACAAATACAAATGTGATACGAATGATTAATTTTTTTAGGATACAAATACAAATATTCATTTTTAAAAGGATAAGAATACACATACAAATATGAATACGAATGTTAAAATTCTAGACGATGTCAATACTTACATGGTACACAAAGAAGTAAGATTAGTAAGCTTTCTTTTATTATTCAGTTATATCTTTATGTTTGCTTTTATAATTTAATTATTTTTTATGCACATATTCATTGTTAAAATATTTAACATATTTTTATATATTAGAAATTATTGTGAACCAAAAAATGCTTATAGCTTTTAAATAAATTTAAGCACATATAATATTCGTATATTAATTCATATTCTTTAGTCAAATATGTGTACCTGAATTATCAATATCCATTTTGCATTCTTATTCGTAGTATAAGGATATGATTTTACATTTTACACATTCATATGATATTTATATCCGTATCCGTATCCAACCATGTTCACCCTAGTAATATATGTCAGGTCTTTCGTCAAAGAGAGGAAACATCGCTAACCGAAAAAAAAAGGATACTCCTCTTTGCAAATCAACTCTGTAAATATCAATCTAAACCTGAACCCGTTTAAAGGTATGCGTGGAATTCGATAAAACACAATGGAAATATTTTTCAGTATCCGATTTTTCGATTACGCACACCTCCCCTGACGGACCGGACTTCTAGTCACAAGAAGGGAAAACCAAGTGAAGGAACACAATGGTCTCCTTTTGCTAGATCCATGGGATCAAACACCAAGTACGTTCAACCCAAGTCCAGAGAAGAATCCGACTGCGATTGGACGACCAAGATATATAGCATGAAGAAGAAGAAGAAGAAAACCTGCAACTTTCCAATGCAAAGAGCTTATTTACCTTTTCTAGTATTTCCGCAGCAATGACTCGTACCGTCGAGCCGCTGTGAATGATCCATCTGTGGCAATCCAAGAGGAGGAGACGGCAGTTCTGGAGATGGCGGCCTACATCGCATATCACGCTCGTTGGGAGATGAACATGCGCTCGCTGGGAGATTTCTCTGCACATTCAGTACACAATATATCCTGGAAAGATTATCTTTACAGGGATCCTATGCAAGTAGAACATAACTTGTATTCATGATTATATAGAACCAGAGCAGTAGTACATATAAATTGGCAGACAACCGATAACACGGTACTTGTAACATCTTGACTAGATTAAATAAGCATCCCTCTAAACACGACTCTAAACACGAGATCTGAGCGAGGAGGGCAGTCTATCATCAGGCAAAATTGTGGTGTGTCGAATCTGCATCGACTTCTGTTCGAGGCACATGTAATCTATGTTCCTAATGGTGATCCTGGATATGGATATATTCACAACTCTGGCCATGGAAATGGGCCATACGACTGACCTTTAGATTGTCGATGCAGAAGATGGCAGTGAAATGTTATGAAAGAATGCTTCCTGCATAGACCACCGGATCGCGTTACGATTTTCGAACCATGCTTGACAAGCAAGGACTGGCCGTCGAAGTATTACTACCAAAAGAATGAATTCAATCAGAAGAATGACCCCCAGTGACGAGGATCACAGAGCTCCAGGAGTCAAGCGGCTCTTTTCCTTTGAAACTGTAGAAACGGATCTGTCCAGTGAGGGTCTTCCTTGCTGCTCGATCCCATCGTTTCTTGAACTTCTCTAATTCAGCGGTGGACTGCCTTCTTATCTGCAGCCGAGGACACGTCACACTTCTCATCGTAACGTTCAATAAAAAAATTGGTAACCTAGAAATAATTCTTACATGGGTTCTTATGTCCAAAGTCCTGTAACTTGGCGCCTGGGAGAAGCAAAAGAGAGCGCTCAGAAAAATTGAAACGTTAACTTGAAACGAAACTCAGCGGGGACAGAAACTTAACGACTAAGGCGATTACATTAATCTTATACCTTGGGTGCAGAATGTCCTCCTAAGGATGGTATTCCCTTGTGCATAACATATTCACTATCGACAACGCCAACATTCTTTGTCCGGTCGCCCTGAAATTTGATAGCATTTTATCATCGTATCCATGCACAGTGCTTTACAGCTTAATGTACAACAAGCTGCAAGTTTCAACAACGTGATACAAAAGCCGCCTCATCAAAATGCGACTCCTAGGTTTGTTACAGGAGAGAATTATGTCGGTCGCGACATGATAAGAGTTATTGCGGTGATTGATAAGTTGCACTAAGAGTCTATCTGTGATTAGCTGTCTATTTCTGAAACCAACTTCAAGTAGAATTGACAACTGAATTACTGTTATGGCAGGTAGGCATGTTGTTATCAAATTCAATTGGAATATTAAAGGAAATAAAAAATTTAAGAAATAACAAAATAATACATACTTTTGGTCAGCACAATATCAATATGTGATTGAAATTTTCCAATTTAAGAGTTTACCTGTGCACAATATCCAAGCTTCATGTCCAAACCCCAACCATGAATCAAATCATTCTGCCAAAAAGAAGAGCACAATACGATAAGATAAAGCATCTTGTCCCGACAAATGCTCGGCCATAAAAAGATAAGCATGCTGATAATTAGTTGTGCAAGCTAATTTACGGAGAAAGGATGACGAACTCCGTTAACAAAAATTTTTAATAATAAAATATTTTCGCTTTGGAAGAAATAAATACAACATCCATGGAGAATGTTAAAGCTTTTTCGGGAAGGAATACTGGAATACTGTTAGCTTTAGCCAAGAAGTGTGCCACGATATCTTCAATCAGCAGTCGCTGCAGCATTTATTAAAACATCATATAGTTTGCTACAACTGTTAAGACAAGTTGTAACATCCCGGGCTTAGGTCCCCGGTTCGTTATCGAGAAAAACCGGCCCTGACAACTTGTTGGGTTCGGGTCCAATTGGACTCGTTGACAACCACCCAAAATGCTTAAACCCAAGTTGTCAAGTAGTAATCCCCACCACTTATAAACCACACCCACACTTCGTGAATTTTAGGTATGGCACTATGTTTGGGGTTGGGGTGTTACATAAGTACTTTCCATTCAAGATTTCCACATATGAACCCAATATATTCGAGGAGGATAGCAAATATCAACGCATCCCTACATTTTATCTTCTCCACTAGAGAGATTACACATCCTTGACTACGATATGAAACCAAAGAGAACCCAATAGAACGGCGTGGACCAACTTTGATTTGTAATTGATAATTCAATTCAGTGGACCATTACTGAAACTACACCTATAAGGTTCTTCCACAAATGTGTCTAGCAATGAATTACCTACTTTCTATGACTTCAGAAGTAGACAAACAAGAAAAAGGAGGTCGGCATCTTCCAACCCCAATCCACATACACCTACTTCGGTGGTCGGTGTATTCCACCTCGAGCATGCGGGAAGAGAACAATTGTGTCTAGTTTAATGTCGTCCTTTTACTTGACTTGCTCGAGGGTAAATTCAACATCTGACAGATAAGAGTGAGGCTGTCTTTTACCTTACCTTTTTCTCCTTGGCTTCCTTAATGGCGAGAAAAATTGTTTTAGGCTCACTGGAGATAAGTTGATAAGAAGGCCATTCACGTTGATAACTATAATGCAGCAGAGCTAGGGACTGCCGGACTGAAAATTCATTTGCTTTTGACTGGCTCTTATGTAAAAATAATCGAGGTTTGCTCACTTTTCCCAAGAAGGAATAAGAAGAAAACTCGACCTTTTCCACTTTAGCTTGACAGGTCAAAAGAAAAGAGATTTTGCTACTTAAGGTCAAAAGAATTTATACAGCCAAGCGCCAATTTAACCCATTGCAATCTATATGCTTTGTACACCAGCCTCAAACTGAACAAAAGAGAAATATTCGTGAAAGATAATTAAATCAATAATATTGACAGAACCAAAGGGCTTCTTTAAAAGTGGGAGAAAATCCTCCTTGGAAAGGAAAAGATTTAATAGTATAGACAAAGTGAGGATATTTATACAAATAAGCTTATTTTTAATGCTCACCCTCAGGTTTGAGCATAAGTATAACATGCCAATGTGGAGAATAAAGAGGGAATGAATGACTTGTCTTAGGGTTTCTTATATATCGTGAATCCCTCGAGAGGCGGAAAGAGAAAATTAGATGGATGTCCAAAGGGGACACATGACTCAACAAATATAAAGAAATAACCCATTAACTCTAACAATCCCCTCAAGTTGGAGCATATCTATCGATCATGCCCAACTTGGAAATCATCCACGAGAGATGGAAGAATCACCTGCCTACTTTTTCCGGTTGTCAGAGTCGTAGTAGTAGTAGCATATTTGAGTTGGTTCAAATTAATATTTGGGGATCCAGTTGTGGTCTTGACCATTAGGAGCATGGTTTTATCTTATTGTTGTTGACGACTTTTCTTGATTGTCTTCTTTTGAAAAACATGTATGAGGTTGGGTCTGTTATTCAATATTTCCTACTACTATCAAGAATGTTCACTCGAACCTTCTCAGTTCTTTAGTTCTGGGGGTGGAGTTTTGCACGATACAACTTTCTTAGTTCTTCAGATCCCTTAGCATTATACACCAGGCTTATTGTCCCTACACTTCCGAGCATAATGGTGTTCCTGGGTGTAAATACCATCATTTACTTGATGTGACTAGGCCCCTCCTGATTCAGAGTCGTGCTCCCCACTCTTTCTGGGATGGTGCGGTTCTCATTGATTGTTACTTGGCGAATCTTATGTCGTCTTCTATGTTAGGAGAGAAGGACTCCTCTCTTGATTAAGTTAGGAGAGAAGTTTTATTTTTCTATCTTAAACCCCCATCATCTGACTCTCGGCCGGGACAAGCTATCGGCCAAAGTTGTCAAGCTACTCTCGGACCAAAAGGGGTATCGATGTTTTAATCATATTCTACGAAGTACTACATCAATGTTGATGTCACCCTCTTTGTGTCGGTTTGGCTTATACATAAAAATATAGAGAACATGCCACAAGAATCACCTAAGGAATTAGGCGATTCCAATCACATAATACCAAGAAATGCGTCAGAACCCAATAACAAAGGTTTGGCTCTGACAAGGTTCCCTCGTGATTGTGAATATTGCATGTAAATACAAGTATAAATACATGATGGAATGTGCTAAGGATGGAAGTGCATCGAGATAATAAAGGAGAACCGAAATCCTATGAAACAAGTCGAAAATGACAAAAAAAGGGCATGATAATGTATTTTTCTCCTACATGTGACATGTTGACTTCGTCTGACTCGGGAAAGGAGGTTTACATGCCTCCTCTTATGCCTCCACCTCCAATTGTGGTTCCTCCTACACCACCATCAACTCCATCACCTCCAACACCTGCTATCGTAGTTTTTCCTCCACCCCCACCTCCTAGTACCTTGGTTCAGTTTTTGCCATATTTTTCCATTTGCAAAGATATGTGACTCTACATATACTCCCCCTTTCTCCTATACTAGTCAGAATGAGGACATCGACCAAGTTGGGAGAAGACAATAAAAATTGAGAAAACATAAAACCCTTAGCCGATTTTTTTATTTACTCGAGTTTCTCAATCAATAATTCAATTTTCTAAATACCCCTTTTTTCCTCGACTATTTCAATTTTTTATAGCCATCATTTTTTTAAAAAAAATCAGCCGTATAATTATTTTTTCGACTTTTCTTCTCACAATTTTTTGAATATATATTTTTAATCTTTTGCTTACCGCTTTTTTTAATGTACGTACCTTTTTTATACCTCGGTCCAAAGGGCTCAAAAACTTCTACTCACTTTTTCTTTTTTTTCCTTTTTTTAATACGATAGTTGGCCCTCCCTGGGCCCTTACATATTTTTTTTAAAACAGGTAACGGGCTCTTCTAGGGTTCCCAATTATGGGAACCTCTTTTTTCCTGCGCCGCCAAAGATGGAGGAGTTCGACCTGCCCGTCGCCTTGGAGTCTAGAGGTCGCACGCCGCTCCCCCCGATGGGACGGGTCCCTTCTACTGTCAAGATCGCATGTATGCAGGGAGGAGCTAGGGCTCGCACGGAAGAGAGGTTGGCTGGAGCGGCTTCGAAGCAGGGAGAATCGAGAGGAGGAGGTAGACATCGCTGTCGGATGCGTCGAAGAGTATTTGGCGAGTATGGAGCGTGGTTGATCGTTGGGGCTTGACTCGCCGCACGAGTGACTAAGAAGAGGAGCCCCATGAGGGGTGCTAGGCCCAGGATGCTGCAGGGGCGCTATCATCTGTAGGTGGAGCGTGTGTAGGAGATGCGACGGTGGCGCTGCGCGCGGAGGAAATCGCACACGAGGAAGGAGCTCCGCCTGCAAGTTGCATCGCCTGGATGTTGTAGCTGGAAGAGGAGGGCGCGATGGGGAATTTGCCGCTAGGGCGAGATGATTAGGGCTCACGGGAGCTCCAACGTCTAGACCTAGCGCACCAACCCGCATTTGTCGCCCCTCGCATCATGACAATAAGTGCATCTACAACTATGACAAACAACAAGGGGCAAGTGGGCACCCATGTCTGACCCCCCTCTGAGGTTGAAAGAAGCCTCCCTCTGGTATGTCGTTAGTAAAACAACGTAAGAGGCAGTCGTACTCGTAATAGACGTCTAATCCATGAGATGCACACATCAAGAAAGCCCCTCTTATTCGATGAGGCCCAGAGGAAACGCCATTCCACACAATCATAAGCCTTTGAGAAATCCAGCCTTCCAAAGCAGCCCCTTCATCTGTTTTCTCCCCCAGTCTGCCACCACTTCTGACGCCATCACAAGATGATTGTCATGAACCGCCCGCAACAAATGCCATTTGGGCAGGAGAAAGAATACACGGGAGAATTCCCCAGAGCCTATTTGGCGAGAATCTTTGCTATAATGAGATAAATGGCATTGAGAGCACGACTGATCTGTAGTCATCCACCCTGGTCGAAACGTCCTTCTTTGGCAGCAAGAAGAGCCAACACCTTATTTAACCTCTCAAGCTCCTTGATTCCCATCATGAAACTCCTGCAGAATTTCCAACACATCTTTCTTAACAACCTCCCAAAACTCCCGTAGAATAGGACAGAGAAGACCATCCGACCCGACACACCATCTGCATTAAGCTGGAATAAAGCCTTTTTGGTTCCTCCTTTGTAAACTTGTGAATCAAAGAACTCACCTGACTGTCGGAGATCCTCGACACTCCTCCACCCTGTCATATCCAACCAAAACAGGTACGGTGCATACTAAAAGCCAAAAAGTGTGACCAAAACATCGAACCAACCGCTTGCTCCCCTATACAACGTCTCCCCCAAACGAAATGGAATGAATGAAGTTCATACACCTTCGTCTCCTCGCCATGGAATAGAAGAACCGTGTATTAGCATCCCCCTCCCTCAATCACCACTGCATGGATCTCTGTCCCCACGCCACATCCTCCTTGTCCTCCAAATGAACTTATCAAGATGTGAACTCGTCTTTACACACTCTTCTGTCGTCAGCACCATCTCATCCTCTAGCCTATCTAGCCTACTAACCTCCTCTTGGGCACTCCCTCTTCTGGAGCGACGTAGTACCCAGATCTTCTTATTAAATTCCATCATATATCTCTTGAGCTCCTCCAACTTGACAGCCAGCCGACTATGCTGTAGACCTAAAAAGCATGCAATCCTCCCAAAAAGCCGCAATTGTTTCTCAGAATCTGTCATCCAGGGACCATACCTTCTTAAACCGAAAAAGGATCTAAGTCAAACCTCCTCTCCTAAGGAAAATAGTAGAGGTGAGTGATTCAAGTGCGCTCGGGCAAGGTCCAAGCCCTTGCTAGGAGAAAGCATCTAGCGCATTCGAGGACAACAAAAAGCGATCAAGGCAAGACCTAGATCTTAAGTTCCTCCAAGTGTAAATGCAGCCAGAGACGTCTACTATTTGCAACCTTAAGTTACCAACCACGTCTGACAGCTCTATCGATCCCACGTCGCACCCACCACGAAATTTGGGGCGAATTTCCGGTTCAAGAGTCACATTAAAGCCTCCGTATAATCCATGAGACAGAGAAAGTCTCTCCCGAGCCAGATGTAGGGTCATCCACCAACTGCGCAAAAATTTCGCCACTGCTCATTCCATATACGTGGTAACAAGAAACTTGAGCCCATCTGCCTTTCGCTGCAACAAGATCGTAATAGAGTGTTTGCACATCAACTCCTCGTCCTCCAGAGAGAAGTTAACTACATTCCACCCCGTATAATAGGCCTCCCAACAACCCCATCTGAGCGAACAACTTAAACGCCATCAACCTGCTACCACCAATATCCTTCCAATAGCTTCAAAATCTCAGGATATTTTAGTTTCTTGAAGATACCAACATGTGCCTTGCGCTCCATCAGGAAATCTCGCACAACACTTCTCTTTTCAAGTTGCCCTAGGCCTCTCACATTCTATGTGATAAGGTTCAGTTTGGAACCAGATCTAGCCCCAAATCCAGTTGGAGGTACCAGTCCCACACACTCCAACACCTCCAACTCAAGCCCTCCCGGGCGTCCCCAGACCAACCCTCGCATAGCACGCCACCTTCATATGCCAACGACAATCGCACCACCAGTCTCCACGTCCCCTCTCCCGCTAGCCATTAAAACCTCCCCCACCTCCAGATCATGCTCTGCAACGGAACCTTGGCTACCTTCAGACGATCTCCCCATCTCCCCCGAATGAGGCACCCCAGAACTTCCCGATCGAGCTCCTCCCTTGCCGTTCGGCCTCTTCGCGTAAAATCCGTTGCCCAAAACCCACAGCTTTCTCTAGCCTCATGTATATCTCCAAGCGCCAGTTCTGCCTTCGCTTCCTCACGCCACAACGCCACAACTCGATCAAGTCTTGAGCCTTTCTGCAGGTGCTCAGGCGGGAGTCCCACTCCAATGTTGAGGAGCCTTCTACTCTCCCTCACCACAACTCGGGAGTACCCGATCGACGAGGCCTGCCCTTGCCACAGGAGGATTCACACTGATGCATGCTACATGGTTTCCTTGCCCTGCTCGAAAACAACCACGCTCGCTACCCAACGAGTCTATTCACCCCACCCGCCAGGATGCCTCACATGATTCCACAAGTGGATCCACCATTCGCAACTCGAGAGCACCTGAGTCAGATTCCAGATTCACCACCATGTCCAAACCCATGAAGGTTGCCAGAGGAACCACCACCAGATCTATGTCCACCACGCTCCTTCAAGGACGAAGCTGCCCGTCCAGATCCAGATTCAACTCGAGCCCAATCGAAGCCCTTAAGGACATAGCCTCCCACCCAGAGATGATCGCAGCAAACGAAGATTTGGTGCAACAGTTCGATATTCCCATCAATCTCGAGGTTCGCGCCTATCCGAGAATCCTCGGCCCCTACCCGGAGATTTTTGCCGTAATTTAAAAGAAACTTCATGTTTCGGCATCACCATCTATGACACCACTTTGGTGGCTTCCAGCATTCCCCCAACGACATTGCAGCCTCCTGGACCTATAGACATAGGGGAAAGCCACCAAAACTAGCATCAACGAAGAATAGGAGTGGGGCGAGTTAAGTCAGACACCAACACAAGTATGTCAAGCTATTGGCCCTAGCTGAAACCCGTCCAAGAGAACCTTCACAACTCACATCACTGACCTAACCACTTGAGCAATGGCCTGGAGACCCCTCCAATCAAGGACAGACCCTTGATCAAGATCATGTGTGGTGCCAACAGTCTAGCATACCATCACATGCTTAAGAGTACCTTCAGTGAACCCGACACTCCACCCTCCTCGTGAAATCTAGTAGCTTCTCTGCAACGACGATGCAAGGCACGCGTACAGATCAAAAGCCCATCCATCTTAATGACATCTCCCGCGAACCTATACCTCAAAACATACATGATATCTTCCATCGTGTCGTCTAAACCATCTCTTCCTTTCTGCACACCCACCAGACCGGTGGCCTCTCTCGCAGCGCCCTCGGAGGTTCTAGGAGTCCAAGCTCTTACTTTGTCACATTGAAACTGATGATGGTCGTTCTCCCACATGCAAAGCATTTTAATCGGGTCCCTGAACTCATCTGCCTGATGGTCGCATGCCCGCAGCGAAGGCAGATGCCTTGGAAGCATCATACCCACGCAATAGAGACACATCAAAACCCCATTCAGCTTTGGCATCGAACGCTAGCGCCTCCTCTCCACGACCGACTAACCCACTTCGATACCTTCTCGAGTCGCCTTCCTTCGCAAGTTCAGGAAACTAATTTATAGATCTTGATGTGCCCATTTTTTATCAGGAAGCAAAGATGTACATGTACCATGTATCCCCTCGCTGCTTATGTTTCTTTGGGTGCCTTTCAAAGGAGTTCGGGAGGTTTATTCTTGGTCTATTAGTTGTAGAGGTCCCACAGATGTGCCACGAGTCTATACGAGATAGTCAATGGTGCCTTGCTATGAAGGAGGAGATGGATACACTACAGTCGCATGGCATATAAACCTTGGCCATTGCTCCTATATGGGTTTCTAAAGCTAGACACAAATGGGAGTGTACAATGGAGCATCGTGCAAATGGCAGCCTTGATCGCTACAAGTCCAGACTTGTGGCTCTTGGATTCACCCAAACTTATGTGGGTGGACTATCAAGATACGTTCTCTCATATGACATGTCATTACATACTTTAGATCCTTCTCTTTGTCGCAGTAGTACATGGTTGGTCCATGTCCCAGCTTGATGTGAAGAATGCATTTCTATATGGTAACCAGTAGGAGGTAGTCTATATGCAGCAGCCACCTAGGTTCATTATTGACGAGGAGTGTCAGAAGTTTACATTCTTCATAAGGCTATCTATAGCCTTAAGCAAAGTCCAAAGCATGGTTTCAGAAGATTTCAAACTTGATAGAGCAGCAAGGCTTCACAAGATCGATTACAGACTTGTAAGCAGATTCTTGGATGGCGACTCAAAGGGCGACTCCAAAGGCGACTCTGAAGGCGACCGGGAAGGCGATTGTTCGGTCGTTCGGTGAGCGGGCTAAGGGGGAAGGGTGGCGCGTCGACCTTCGCAGGTCTTCAGCCCCCAGTTCGTTGCTGCAGAAGGGGAGGACAGGCTCCATCAGGAGGCAGGTTGGGTGACGGTTTCTCGCAAGAAGCAAGGGCGCGTTTGCTGGAGGTGCGGGGTGAAGGGCCACCTAGCCTCGGTTTGCGTGGCGAGGCCTCGCTGCTTTGCTTGCGGCGGGTTGGGGCACAAGCAGGCGGGATGTGGTGCAAGGTCCAGGGGGAATGCGGGTCGCCTCCTTCTCGGAGGCCCTCCGTCAAAAGAAGTTGCCACCCGTTCGGGGTCTCATCATGTGGAGGGGTTCCCCTCGGTCGATCCTAGAAGATCTTTCGCGCAGGTGGTCGCGGGGGGGGGGGGGGGGGCGCTCCTCGCCGGAGGTAGGCGGGGCCTGCGGGAGGAAGGAGTCTACCTCCCATGCAGCGTTCGTCTCGCGGGGGGCAAATGTTGCGGGGGGGGTCTTCGATGGTCGAGGTCGTGGTGGCGGGGGGTGCAAGTTCCTCGCAATGGGGGGGCTGACAGGCGCGTGGCCCGCGTAAAGGTAGGGTGATGGTAGGGATTTTTCATGAATCAGTGCTTGTCCTTCGAGGAGGTGAAGCGCGTTCTCATCGACCTTTTGCGGACCAGCTTCTCGGGCGACCTGTTCCTGCTGGGTTCGAAAGATGCTGTGTTAGAGGTCTCCTATTGCACCAGCGTTCTCGTTTGCTTCATGCAGGGCCTCATGGAGGCATCGTGTGGAGGGATTTGCGGTTTGCTGACGGTGCCTGCTCGGAGTTGGAGGTATGTGTGGCTGAGGTTAGGGGGGTCCCCTTCTTGTCTCGAACCGTTCATCGCCTTCGGAGGCCTCTTAGAAGGTGGGCGAGGTGTTGGTCGTTACCAGCGACGGCTTATCGCCGGGAGATGATCCAACAACAACGAAGATCCTAATGGAGTGCACAAGGCCTTCCTCGATCAGGCGGATGGCCAGGAGTTCTTCGAAGAGTTAAGCTTGGGAAGATTCTTCTGTAGAATTGAGATGTCTGTGGTGGTGCCTCCGCCGCCTCCCCCCTTGCCGGACCGGCCGGACCGGAGGGCTCTTGGGGGGGAGACCAACTTGAGGGCCGTTCCGTTTTCCGAGGAGAAGCAGCCGCCTTGGGACTTCGCCTCGACTTCTCGCCGCAGATGGGTTCGTCGTTGGGGGATGCGCCTTGTTTTGATGTTTACATAAGGCCTTCTCCAGCAATTGTACGTGAAGCCCATCCCACCGCATGGAATCGGTGCATGGTAGCCGCCCTCGGGAGTATGCGGGGGACGTGGCGGGCGGTTGGAATGACGTTGAGGGTAGGTGCACGAATCTCGGGGGAGATTTGACATCCTCGGTGGGGTCGCAATGTTCTGCCTTCCGGATCTTCTCACCAGGCTTTGCTTTCCTTGGGCATGTCGCGTCTCCATCATCCCGGAGCTGCGTGTCATTCCTCGAGTCGGGTTGTTGAGTTGACCCGATTCTCATTTCAAAGGCGGATCACCTTCTTCTATCGGGTCGGGCGGGGGTTGATTCGGGTTTGAGTGCTCAGCCAGACCCTCCTTTGTTGGCGGACCTCCTCTGGTGGGACTCGGGCGCCTTGAGCTTCTCTTATTCATTGTTCGCCGCTCCGCATCCCGTCTCTCGGCCTCTCAACCCCCAGGTGGATCTTTCCTCTTCTCAGGCCGAGCTTCGGTACTGGAGGGGGTCGCCCGTGGGCCAAACGCGCCTGCGGCGGAGCCCCCTCGATGATAGGGCTTCAGATGCCGAGCCCTCGAAGAGATCTTGCAAGCGCTACAGGAGAAGGCGAAGCGCTCGTTCGCTGTCAAGGGAGCACCACTCATGTCAATCTTTCGAGGAGCGCGGTGGCGGAAGCAGCGGGGGTGGTGCCTTCAGGGGTGTTCAACAAGGTTACTAAATGAAGATCCTTTCTTGGAATGTCAGGGGCATGGGGGAGGCGGCTAAGCGAAAGATCCTGGGGTCCAGATTCAAGGATTGGGGATGCGACGTCATTCTTTCTGCAAGAGACCAAGCTGGCCTCTTTGGATGATGATGTGTGGCACTCTCTCGCGGCGGGGGATCTTGATCAGTTTTGCACTTTATCTGCATCTGGGAGTGCTGGCGGTTTGCTTATTGCTTGGAAGTCGTCTCGGTTTCTCCCTTGTCTCTAATGTGACGGGCAACCACTCTCTCTCCGTTCTGCTCA
Source organism: Ottelia alismoides (assembly GCA_037367405.1). Lineage (NCBI taxonomy): Eukaryota > Viridiplantae > Streptophyta > Magnoliopsida > Alismatales > Hydrocharitaceae > Ottelia > Ottelia alismoides. The sequence goes on from JAZKJV010001376.1 coordinate 1,798,933, forward strand.
CCAGGAAGAAGACTCTCAAGCTTTCCTTCTCACGTGCGCTTACGGCCCTTGTGATGCGGCTCACAGGAAGGACCTTTGGGACGAGCTCCGCAAGATCTCGTTGGACAACGAGGGTTTGCCCTGGCTAGTTGGGGGGGATTTTAACGTCACGTTGCGATCATCTGATAGGCCTCGGTCCAGGGGTGGCTTCGACTCGGGCTCGGAGGACTTTGTTGACTTCATCAACGACCTGGCTCTTCAAGACTTAACGACTTCGGACGTGAGGTTCACTTGGAGAAATTCTTCCTCCAAATCTTGCATCGACAGATTCCTCGCGTCGATGGTTTTCATGGAGCTCTTCCCTCTTTCGCTGGTTCTATCTAGGCCCCGTGCTTTCTCGGACCACACCCCGATCATCTGGGACTCTCAGATGTCTTCTCCGGCGGCTGGCTTCTTCAGATATGAGAGGTGCTGGAAGCTTGAGGAGGATTTCTGTGTGTTGGTGTCTTCTTCTTGGGCGGAGGCTTGCGAGGGTCGCTCGGCGGTGGATAGGTTTCGGAGGAAGCTTGTGCGTCTCAGAGGCGTCCTGTCCTGTTTCAAGAAGAGGTCGCGGGAGCTAGGCTGTCTGCCCAGAAGAATGCGGAGGCCATCGTTGCCGAGTTGGACACCCTGGAGGGGCTGAGGGAGCTCTGCACGGAGGAGTTGGTCGCCAGAACTGCGGCGGTGGCCGCGGTCGAGAGGGAGGAAAGAATGAGGGTGGCGGAGTGGCGTCAGAGAGCGAAGCTGAAATGGATCAAGGAAGGAGACGCAAATTCCTCCTTCTTTCACAGGGTCGCATCTAATAGGAGGCGGTCAAACTTCATTCGATCGATTTCCTTCGAGGGTCGCGAGGTGGTGGGCGAGGAGGCGATTGGAATGCGGTGGCAGACTACTACAGGGCCTTCTCTTCCGTTCGTTTACCTCGTCGCTGGTGCTGGTTGGGGGAGGAGGACTCGATGCTCTCGTCCGCGAGCTGTGCGAAGCTGATTAAGGAGATCTCCTTCGGCGAGGTCAAGGATGCTGTCTGGAGCTTAATGCTGATGCCTCACCTGGCCCCGATGGCTTCCCTATTGCCTTCTACAAAGATTTTTGGGGGTGGTGGGCTTGGAGGTCTGGGAGGTGGTTTCAGAATTTTGTACGGGAAACGTGGGCTTTGATGGGATTAATAGGGCTCTTATTGTTCTTATCCCTAAGTCTCATTCTCCCGGTTGCTATTGAGGATTTTCGGCCGATCGCGATCTCGAATGCCTTGTACTTGATTGTTGCGAAAGTGTTGGCGAGGAGGCTTGCGGTGGTGCTGGACGATCTTATTCATCCATCGCAGGTGGCTTTCATTCCTGGTCGAAGGATCTCTGATGTCACGGCCCTTGCATCTGAGATGGTCGACAGTTGGGTGAGGAGAGGGAAGCAAGGGATTCTTTGGAAGGTGGACTTCGCGAAGGCGTATGACTCCTTGGACTGGAGCTTTCTTTGGTCCGTGCTGCGGGCTCGTGGATTCCCGAATGTGTGGATCTCCTGGGTGCGCCGATGCGTTATCACTGCTTCCTTCTCTATCATGCTTAATGGTCGTATCGCTGGTAGCCCTTTTCAGCCTAGAAGGGGCGTCCGGCAGGGGTGCCCTCTGGCACCCTGCTTTTCGTTATTGCGGCGGATGTGCTTCCAAGGATGGCGGATAGGGTGGCTCGCGCGCGGCTCTCATCGGGATTCTCCTGCGACTACAAGAACACTCCAACCCTCCAGTATGCGGATGACACCATCGCCTTCATCGAGGGGGGTCTGGAGGAGGTCCGGGGGATGGCGGTCACTTTGTCGATCTTTGTGAGCTCTCGGGGCTCCGCATCAACCATTCTAAATCCAAAATGATCCCTTTCAATTGGGGGGACCAGTCCGCGGCGCGTGCGGCGTGCTGTTTGGGAAGTCCCCTTCTTCTCTTCCGATCGACTATCTGGGCCTGCCGCTGGGCGCGAGAAGGTCAAAATTGGTACATTGGAACAGGGTGATCGACAAGCGGAGAGAAGACTTGCTGGTTGGAGTGCGGCTATGCTCTCCCGGGGTGGGCGTCTTGTGCTGATCAGATCGGTCCTTGCTTCCATCCCCAGTTTACTTCCTGTCGAATTGGGCGATCCCAGTGGGGACTAAGAGGCGTCTTGAGGGCCTTATGCGGAGCTTCCTGTGGGGAAGAAGGGGTCGCGCGTCGCGGGGCATCCATCTGGTGGCGTGGAAAGAGGGGCCAAAAGAAAATGCGATGGTGGTCTCGGCATTCGAAGGCTTGATCTGGTTAACGACGCGTTGATGCTTAAGTGGGTCAACACGCTGTGGGGCAGCGCCATCGGGTTCTTCCCTTCCATGCTGCGGGATGTTCTTTCCATCGGGTGGACATGATGCGGGACGCCAATTCTTTGCGCTCTGTACCCCTTTCTGGAGGGGGATTGCTTCGACGGTGAGGCGCTACTCTCATTTGTTCAAGCCGGCGCTGGGGGATGGAATTCTTTCCTTTTTTGGCGCGACGCATGGGCGGGGGACACCTCTCTTGCTTCTTCTTTCCCCCGTCTTAGTGCACTGGCTTCTGACTCTATGGTATCGGTGGCGGCCTCTTGGAGCGGGAGCGATTGGTTCCCCACCTTCGCGGGCAACCTTTCCGACGTCCGTTTTGATGACTACTTAAGGCTTCTGCAGCAGCTCTCGGCTGCGCCAAAGCCAACATCTAACAGGGATCATTGGGTTTGGCGCGACGGCACCTTCTCGTCAAAGCGGGCTTTCAACGTCATCTCGCAGCACCTGACCTCGGATCGGAACCTTCTTTGCAATGATCTTGGGTGGCTGTGGTGCTTAAAGCTCCCCGGAGAGGGTGACTTTCTTTCTTTGGCTCTTAAGGCGTGGGAGAGTCTTGACTCGTGATAGATGGGCTAGGCTTCTCTCGGGGTCTGACTCTATGGACTGTGTGCTGTGTGGCGAAAGTGTGGAGACTCTGCAACACTTATTCTTCCATTGCCCGTGCTCTGGCACTCTCTGGGAGGACCTCAACGTTTCTTGGCTCAACGCATCCTCGGCTGACTCGTTTTGGGCATCCATGCGATCAGGTGCTGATCGGACACTAAGGGAGTTCCTTCGCCCGTTCGCTTGCATTTGGGCGCTGTGGCTCGCTAGGAACGCTAAGATCTTCAAGGGTCAAAGGTTTTACAAGGAGAATGTTTTAGCACACGTTGATCTGCTTCTCAGTGACTGGTTGCTAATGTAATTCATGTTGCGTGTGGTGCGGGATCCTCTCGATCCTTTGTGTCTGTACCTCTCTTCTTCTTTCCCTTCTTCTCTTATCTTCGGTTTTTAATAATATTTGGGGCGAACACCACGACGTGCTTCCCCCGAAAAGCTTTGGTTTCAAAAAAAAAAGATCGATTACAGACCATTCACTATTTGTTCAGATAACTCAAAGAGATATCATTGTAATACTAATTTATACTGATGATATCATTGTTAAAGGAGATGATATGAAGGGTATTAGTGCAATAAAGGGTTCCTTGGACAATAGTTTGTCACCAAGGACCTAGGCAATTTATGATACTTCTCTAGGGCTTGAGTTCGCTAGGAAGCAGTGAGGTCTTGTGGTGACACAGAGGAAGTATGTTATTGATCTCATATCATAGACTAGCACGGTAGATACCGTAGATTGTAGACATACCACTACTCCCATGGTCCCCATCATAAAGCTATATGATGATGATACATAGGAAGTAGACAAGAAGAGATATAGGAAGCTCATTAGGAAGCTCCTCAATGTGATCATTATCAGACCATGCATCTCTTTTATTGTAAGCAAAGTTAGTCAGTTTATGGAGTAACCAAGACAAACACATAAGGATGCGGTTCACATGATCCTGAGGTAATTGATATTATCTCCATGTACTGGATTGCTCTTTAGCAAAGGAACAATCATTGCCATCATGGCATGTGTAGATGCAAACTGTGCGCTATGCCTCAAGGACAGGAAATCTACTTCAGCCATTGTAGTATTCATAGGGAACTCTTTGGTGTCATGGAAGAGTAAGAAAAAGACTGTAGTTGCCAGATCTAATGCAGAGTCGGAGTACAGAGCCATGGTGCAGGGGAGCATTGAGATGATGTGGGTCAAATCCGTTCTGACTGACCTAGTTATTGACACGCCACTTCATATACATATACATTGCGACAATCAGGTCGCTCTTTTCATTACCAATAATGCCACCTTCCATGAGAGGACCAAGCACATCGAGGTAGATTGTCATTATGCATATGACATGATTTAGAAATGGAAGTCCCACAAATAGATGATGTGAGACTAAACAGGAAAATTTATCTGCTTGTTTCATCTATTTACAAATTCTACCCTCGGCTAGTTAAAAGAACAAAATCAGTCATCTCATGACAATACTAGGTAGTGTGCGCGTGTGTATCATTATGGTGTGGGAGGAGAATGTGATTTCCGACCACGTGCATGTTGAAGAATGAACCAATCGCTCATAGGTAGTGACAGTGGCTTGGTTAAGGGAACCCACCAAAACCGTAACGAAGGTGAGTCTTCATAGGGGCAAAAAAACGTTATGATACAAGTTATAGTCGTATAAATATTACTAATTTGGTATTTTCACAATATAGCATGAATATTTTATTTTATTATTGCAATCTAACCATAAGTCCTAATTTAAATTATTTATCTCTAAAATTAAAATAAATTGATCCATACTTTGCAAAAATATAAATATGATGAGATGTTGTGTGCATTTAAGGGTATCATTTTTACTTATGTGTGCTTTGCAAGTTTGGTTTCAATAATGTTAATTTGTTTATGTTGATAGTTATTTTGTATTTTCTTATTTATTTTATCTTTATTATTTAATTTGCCCTCCAAGGGTTTTCCTCCCTATATAAGAGAGCCATTTTCCCTTATAATAAACAAGTTACTCTATTATTTCCAAATGGTATCAAAATGACGATCTTAGATCATAGCTCGGATCTAAAAAACCCTAACCTCGCTCACCGCCCACCCCTGTATCTTGTCATCACCAACTCCCTCTCCCTCTCTCTCTCTCATCGATGGTTCTTCCCCCTGTCACCTACAACAACAACAACACGCGACACTCCAGCAATAACGGTTATGCGACTTCGCCAACAGTAGCAGCGTAGCAGTAAAGCTATCAGTAGCGGCTTCTGTTGCCTTATACGATGCTCTACAGCACCATGCTACATTACACAGCGTTTCCCGAAGTCTAGCGTAGACTTCTAACGACCCACTGACCACATGTGCATCACTTCCGCATTTCAAAAATCCAAAAAGTCTAATTTTGAGGGTTATAGAGTGATTTCAAACCCCTAAACCCTCCTGGGTATCCTAGAGTGGTTCCAAACTTGATGGAAATGGTTATGGCATGAGTTTGCACACACACTTGATTCTACGTATGATTGTGTAGACACCTTCAGATCGGTCTATACCCTCAGTCGCATCCTTTTCTGGTTTCTTCATTATGTCAAAGAACAAAGTTAATTTATCCTCCTTTGATGCCCATCGTCAAGATGGATGGTATCAATTATGAGTTATGGTCTGTGCAATTTATAAGCATTACGCAATATAACAATAAGGAACACATTCTGACACATCCTGAGCCGGCAGACAAGACCGGGGTTAATCCTTCTTGGAAGCAAGATGACGTGTATGTGCATGTTTGGTATCAAGTACTCTCACCACAAAGATAGCCAATGATATTATTCGACAGTCCAGTGCCAAGGCAATGTAAGACATCCTCGTCACCACCTATTCTCATACGGTTATGCGACTTCGCCAACAGTAGCAGCGTAGCAATAAAGCTATCGGTAGCGGTCTGTTGCCTTATACGATGCTCTACAGCACCATGCTGCATTACACAGCCTTTCCCGAAGTCTAGCGTAGACTTCTAACGACCCACTGACCACATGTGCATCACTTCCGCATTTCAAAAATCCAAAAAGTCTAATTTTGAGGGTTATAGAGTGATTTCAAACCCCTAAACCCTCCTTGGTATCCTAGAGTGGTTCCAAACTTGATGGAAATGGTTATGGCATGAGTTTGCACACACACTTGATTCTACATATGATTGTGTAGACACCTTCAGATCGGTCTATACCCTCAGTCGCATCCTTTTCTGGTTTCTTCATTATGTCAAAGAACAAAGTTAATTTATCCTCCTTTGATGCCCATCGTCAAGATGGATGGTATCAATTATGAGTTATGGTCCATGCAATTTATAAGCATTATGCAGTATAACAATAAGGAACACATTCTGACACATCCTGAGCCGGCAGACAAGACCGGGGTTAATCCTTCTTGGAAGCAATATGACGTGTATGTGCATGTTTGGTATCAAGTACTCTCACCACAAAGATAGTCAATGATATTATTCGACAGTCCAGTGCCAAGGCAATGTAAGACATCCTCGTCACCACCTATTCTCATACAACGAATGAGATAAAGATCATGTAGCTCTAGTATGACAATTTTACGGCTAAGCAAAATGGTTGTCCTCTTCACGCTTTATACTCATTGCTCAGGGGCATGTTTGAGAAGCTTTACAGCTTCATATCTCTAATCGTTTCAAGAGAGCAGCAGAAGGCGTACAGGAACGTCATAATGGTTCAAGTATTCCTGACGGCATTTGACACTGAGTATGATGTCGCACAGACCGCTACTCACAGGTGCAACTATGCATCCCATAGAGGAGGCCTACAACAGATTCGGTAGGATCACATTCCCTCATATGGCCACCACTTAGACATCCTCTGTGGTGGCTACATCTCGCAATAGAGGAATTCCATCTCAGTTTAGAGGACATGGTATGGTGTTCATGATAGAGGAGGCGGACGCCCACATCGGCCATGCACCTACCGCCATTGTTTTGACCACTTCGAGGACACCTGCTATCAGAAGCATGGTTACCTCGTGCCTGCTCGTGTTGTCGAGCAGGTTGAGCTTACTACCACTTCTTTAATCAAAAGTTCGATAACCTTGTCGCCTATCTTACGGAGATTAGGGCTCAGGTTGTCGGCTCCACTAATTTTCCCTCAAGCTCTTCTGACATTACTGCCTCAACCTCAACCAGTACTTCAGATATAGCTTATGCACTTACTAGTTGTCACAGGACAGACATTTCAGAGTGGATTATGGACTTGGGTGCACCCATCATCTCTGCGAAGACAGAGTACAACTCACTTCCTACATATCAGTACATCCAGGCAGATCTATTGTCATTGTAGATGGGATACATTCCCCCATTACAGGATGGGAGGAGATTCATTTGACATCGTCTATGCATTTGCAAAATGTGATACATGAACATGACTTTTCTATAAACTTGTTATCTATTAGTCAGATTACCAAGTATTTGCATTGGCGTGCCATAGTTGACCCCTCTATTGTGTTTGAGGATATACTCATAGTCCAGGTGATTGGATGCGACCGTGAGAAATGGGGTCTCTACAGACTAGTCCAGTCTCCTTCTGCATGTGCTTCTTCCATTCTTACTAGCTTAATCTTCTTGTACTGTGGCATGTTCAGTTCGTCATCTTCCTCTACATAAGTTGTATAGAGCCCTCTTGCAGATTCCTTCTAGGTTTACTTTTCAGTGCAAAACTTGACAACTTGAGAAGTATCATTGATCCAGTTTTCCTTATCGTCAAAATCATAGTAGCAAGTTCTTTATTTGAGCGGGTCCATTTTGATATTTAGGGTCCCAGTCACAGTCACGTTCCAGACCAACATGGGCACATGTCATATCTTGTAGTTATCGATGATTATTTTAGATTTTATTGGGTTTCTCTTATGAAAAACAAGTTTGAGATATCCTGTCATTCAAACTTTTATTAATGAAATAAACAACATTTTTCTACTATTAGTATGTATGCTCTGACAATACCTTAGAGTTCTGTACCATCCAGCTCTTTCAATTCTTCAGGTCTCCTGGCATATTAAATCACGTCTCATGTTCTTACATTTCATAGTAGAATGGTGTTTATGAGTGCAAATATCGTCATCTTCTTGTTGTTACCAGGACACTTCTTATCTAGAGTCGTGCCCCCCACTCTTTCTGGGGTGATGTTTTCCTCAATGTCCGTTACCTAGTCAACAGTATGTCATCCTCTGTGTTAGGAAAAAGTTTCCTTTTTTATTGAATTTCCCGCTAAAGAACTTTTTCTCTCTAACAGTATGTAGCTTTCATCGATCACCTAACTCCTTGTTGGGACAAGCTCTCCCAGAGCTGCTAAAAGTGTTTTTTGTGATACTCTCGGACCCAAAAAGGGTATCGATGCTTTCATTTAATCAACCAAAAGTATTATGCTAGTGCTAACATCACTTTCTTTGAGTTTGTCATGTACTTTTCTCCTATAAGTGACAGGATGACCTCGTCGGAGTTGGGGAGGAGAGTTACGTTCCACCTTCTCCTTTGTCACCATCACCACCACCACATGTGGTTCCTCCATCGCCTCTTATGGTTACTCAACCACCTCCTCCTCTTATGGTTCCTAATATGCCTCTACCACCACCTCCTCTTGTGACCTAGACTTTTCTTAGACACAGCATTCGCAAGCTACCTACTGTACCCCCTGATCCTATGCCTTCCTCATCATCCAGCATGCCTCGGGTAAATTCTGAGCACTTGATTACTACCGATGGCATTGGTGATTTGTTTGTATAGCAACAGACTATACATGTTGAGCAGGTACCACCTCAAGAGGCTACTTTATTGGGCATAGATTGTCTTGATGATCTTGATCAGCTCATTGCTCTTCGAAAGAAGTGGTGTACATGTGCTACATATTCTCTTAATGTCCATGTTTCTTCGGAGCATCTCTAAGAAGATTTCAGGAGGTTTGTGCTGGGACTATCGGTCTTAGACATCCTATGCATATATCATGAGCCTATGTGAGACAGTAATTGGCATTTGGCTATGGATGAGGAGATGGTTGCACTCCATCATGTGGCACATGGAGTTTTGTTACAACCCCAAAAGGGGCTTTTGTTGCGGGTTGCAAATGGGTCTTTACAATGAAACAACTATTAGATGGCTGAGTTGGTCGCAATAATGCGAGACTTGTGACACGTGGATTTACCCAGACTAAAAGGGTGGACTATAAGGACATCTTTTCCCCTGCAGCTCATCATTCTACACCTGGGAACCTCCTCTTTATTGCAGTGGTACAGGAATGGTCACTTTCGCAGCTTGATGTCAGGAATGCTTTCTTGTATGGAGACCTACAAGAGGATGTATATATGCAGCAACCCAATGGGTTTGTTGTTGCGGGGGAGTGTCAGAAGATATGTTGACTTCTTAAGGTGATTTATGGCCTTAAGAAGAGTCCTAGAGCATGGTTCCATAAGCTCCCAGACTTAACAGAGCAGCAAGGCTTCATGAGATTGTATTTGTATGCAAATCACTTGCTCTTTGTACACAACACCTAGAGGTATTATTGTTATTCTGCTTTATGTTGATGACATTATTGTTACAGGAGATGACTTATAGGGCATCAGTAAGGCTAAGGTGTTCTTTAGATAACAGTTTTTCACCAAGGACCTTGACGAACTAGGACACTTCATTGGGATTGAGTTTGTCAAGAACCAACGAGGTATGGTGATGACACAGATGATGGCAACCTGCAGACCTACCACTACTTTCCATGGACCCCAACATGGAGCCTTACAATGATGATACATATGAGGTGGCTAAGAGGAAGTACATGGAGCTCGTTGGCCAGCTCTTTTATAGGGCCATTACCAGGCCAGAATCTCCTTTGTAATGAGCAAAGTTAAATAGTTTACGGATCAACCACGAAAGGTTCACATGGAGGTTGTTCACATGATCCTGATATATCTGAAGTCTTCTCCGCATAGAATATTGTTCTTAGCAGAGGGACCTATCTTACCACCATGGCTTATGCAGATGCTAGCTATGCATGATGCCCTAAAGACATGAAGTCTTCATCTAGTTCTACGGTTTTCATAGGGAGATCTTTAGTTTCATGGAAGAGCAAGAAGTAAATTGTGGTTGCTAGATAGCCTAGATCTAGTGTAGAGTCATACTATAGAGCTACAGTGAGGGGAGCACCGAGATTATGTGGGTCAAATCCATTCCGACATACTTAGCTTTGCAACAACCAACCTCTTTTCATAGCCAACAATCCTGCTTTCCAGGAGAGGACCAAACATATTGAGGCACATCGTCACTACACGCGAGATATAATACAAAAGGACTTTATCTCTACTCCCTACAACACAGGGAACAGACAACAGATGTGTTCAACAAGGCCTTAGACATGGGGCATTCTAAAGATGTTCCCAACTAAGTATGGTTGACATCTATGCTCCATCTTCACGGGGGGTGTTGAGAGTTATTTTGTATTTGCTTATTTTATTCGTCTATGTTAGATATTTATCCTCTCTATATAAGAGAGCCCTATGGCCCTCATAATAAACGAGTCACACTACTATTTCCACAGTTTATGCATGAAGTTTGGTCTAAAAAATGTCAATTAGTCTATGTACAAAGTTTGGTCTCAAAATCAAGCATGGTGTTAGATGATAAAATCTTATATCTAGTTCATGGTCCAAGGATTAAGGTCATCTAGGACGTCATGTACCTGCCCATTAACCCTCCAAATAGTATACTTATCATGACAGAATGGTTCAAAGAAGGCTGGTTCTTCAAAAATAGACCACAAAGTCGCGTCATTCTGAGTTAGTAAACCAAATCCTGCAAGAGATGTCAGCCAATCTCATCTCAATAGACATCTAGGGTACTTCCTCTCGAGAGTAGCTCTCATATTCTTAATTGTCCACCTGTAGAGTAGATTGGCCAGAATTTTCTATTTAATGGTGTTCATGAGCCACTTCATCACAATGTAAATCTTTTGACTACTTCAAGAAGCCTTCATCACTAGGTTTCAGAACATTGCTCGTCAAGATATATATCTTCTCCTAGCTTCCAACAAAAGTCATGAGTTGTCGGGGCTAGAGCGCATAGGTAAGGGTGCCATCAATTTAATGATGGTGCTTATTGCATCATATGAAAGGAGGATGAGACCCACGTTTTGGTCTCATTACATGTAGTCCTTGATGTGGTCATGAAATGGTAGAAGAATGCAAGCTCATCCCGCACACTAATTAAGGGCACCAAAGCTAAATCTTGTACTGTAAGTCAGGAAGGCGCACAATATCAAGGACAATACAAGATTAGGGTGAAAAGTGAACCCACACGAATCTACCAGACAAAAGCACTAAAAGGAAAGGGTAACTAAGAATTTAAACTTCTCTCTGCATCAAAAAAATACATGTGATGATGAACGAGCTCAAATCTTTAAGAAATTCCCATAGTTGAATATATCCAATCTGAAAGAAATAAGTCCAAAAGTCTTCCCATCATACCGAATTTCTATTCGCCTCCTATTAAATAGAAAGGAAAAATCTAAATCCATGAATTTTCTCTGGAAACACCAAAAATAGCACTAGTTCATCATGTCCATTAAGTCTGAATGGCGCCATAAAAAAATGCACTGGTCCTTAGCAGTAAACAAATCGCGAAAAGGTTAATTTGGTTATCCAAAGTCCAGGACTATTTTCCTCAAAAAAAACAACGTATGATTATCGATTGATTCAAAATATAAATAATAAAGGACCACGTCATTTCTACCCCTAGATAACAGAACATGCAGAGAATGTAAATCGAGAAACATGCATCGTCTTTTTTGGAAAAAAGGGTGCCAATGCGTAACGGCGGGCAATATGCATCAACTTTCAAATGCAAATTATTTTGGTCAGCTTTGGACCCTTTACAAAAGAGGTTTATGATATCGATACCCATGGACAAGAGACATTGGAGCTACAACGAACAAAGGGCAGAAGCTACTTAAAAGAAACAGCTACACAATCAGCACCTGAATAAGATGCCATACACAACGCCATGCAGCTCGTGAGAACACAGGTACCATCCCTTCAACCCATCTGGTAAACAACAGTGCAGGTTATCAGTGTATAAGTGAAGAAAATATATACACTAACAATACAAGCTATCCTATCAATATCTCTGAATTAGTTTATGATCATGTGCTTCTTTGCAGGAGGGGCGAAGTTAAGATTTTAAATACAGATGACTTCATGACATGAAAGAAAAAGACGATGCAAAAAAAATATTATTTAACTCAGAAACCCTGGTTTATGCTATCTGATTACTAATGCAGAAAAAACATAAATCTAAATCTAACCATCTTGCCATCTGACATAGTAAGATAATGATGGCTGAATGGAATAAAAGTGTAGAGAAACCCCTGAATAAGAATAAAATATATACACAAATTTACGCAAGCTATTGCAATATTAAGTTGAGTTATACTATAATGTTGTGAGGGAGGGTATTAGAAAAAAATTGACAGAAGTTTTTATAGTTTTTAAAATTAGTTTAACTCCGTGTATCATAGGTCTGCAACTAAGGCCATTCACCTAGACCTAAGTCTAGTTGAGAGGTATTCTTAACAACCTGTGACACTTGGAGCAAACTGGGCCCAATTACCGAAAACACCTAGACCTAAGTCTAATGGAGAAATATTCCAAACAACTTGTGACACTTGGGCCAGCCCAATAACCCAAAATGATGAAGTCCAAGTTTAAATACCCGATCATTGCTTATGTCTCCCATGGCTGGCATGTAAAACTATGTTTTAAGTGCCGCAAGTGATTCAGTACTTTGCTTATATATCTCAATTCGAACTTTCCAGATCAGTGTGTGAGACTATGTTGTTACGATTGAATCAAGGAACTTGGCCCGCGCTTATAGATCCAGATAGAGTATTTCCATGATTGTCTTGTCTAAAACCAAACTGTGCATTAAGAACAAACATAAGTACCAGAGCATATGTTAATTCTCATGTCAACAGAAGATTCAAGATGATCCACACCTTCCTATAATTTCAAAGCAATCTCAAAGTTGTATCTTGTACACTGAATTCGAAAAAAAAAATAACTGTTACAAGATGGGTAACTGGAAGCAACGTGATTGATCTCAAACTAGCAAAAACGTGAGCCAAATTGCAGATCACAACGACGATGAAATGTTACCCTGTACATGGAGGACTGGAGCTTTCATCTGAGCAGTTCAGACTTCCGCGAAAATCATAAATGCGCCTACAAATCCAAAACCAAAAATAAAACAATAGGCAATAATGCAAGTAAAAGGCGCGTAAGAAAGTTAGCATAACTAGCTAATTGTCCAGTCAACCTGTGAACCTTTGCCTTGGATTGTCGAATCGTAATGCGATGATGAATATCTGTGGAATCAGGATCTAAAGCAGGCTGTGATATTTCCAAACCTTCAGATACCACTATCTGCAAGTACCTGGACAGCCAGATGTCAGATATCAAATCGCAAAGACTCTGAAAATGTTATAAGCAGTATGCCTTATAAAATTTGTTGACAAAAAATCCCCACACAGGATTTGCAGCTGCAATACAATCAATCAAAGCAGACAAGAACATAGAGAATCACGCCCATTTAACTCAATTTTGATGTCATGGCGCCGTAGGACCAAACCAATATATAGTGTTAGAATCAAACACACAAAGCACACACAAAGATGGAAACACGAATTTACGTGGAAAACCTTACGGAGAGGGAAAAACCATAGGGGTTCTCAATCCTTAATCTCCCTAACTAGAGATTAGGGCTCTCTTCACTAAAAACTATATTCAAATGAGGAGGGAGAGAAGGATGGATAGACGGTCTCTCATCCAAAGATCCGTTTACCCATATAAGTATAATAACTCAACACCCCATCAAGTTGGGCATACATGTCCATCATGCCCAACTTGCCTACATTCAACTCAAAATTGTACCAGCCCCTTTGTGAAGAGATCAACGACCTGATCAGTAGATTTCAAGTAAGGCAGACACAACAATCCATCATCTCTTCTCACGGATGAAGTGTCTATCAATCTCCAAATGCTTCATTATGCCATGCATTACGGGATTATTAGTCAAATTTATTGCAGCCTTGTTGTCATAAAACATCTGCATTGGCATACTAACTTTGATTCCCAAGTCATGGAGCAAAATTTTTAGCCATAGAATTTCCGTAACACCATTTGCAAGAGCTCGGTATTCCGCTTCAGCACTTGATCTTAAAATCACATCCTGCTTTTTACTTCTCCAAATAACCAAATTTTCACACAAATATACCGCATAACCTGAGGTGGAACTTCCGTCATCAATGGAACCAGTCCAATCAGCATCAGTGTATCCTTTAATAGTGAACTCATGATTCTTCTTGAACATAAGACCTTTTCCCGGTGATCTTTTTATGTAGCATAGAATTCTATTTGTCACATTAACATGAGAGGTAGAAGGACCATGCATGAATTGATTCACCACATTTACAACGTATGTAATATCTGATCTAGTAAGAGTAAGATAGATCAACTTTTCCACCAATCTTTGATACCTACCCTTTCTTGCATCATCAAGGTTACCATCTTCTTTATTCAATTTATAATTAGCTTCAATAGGATTAAAAGTAGGCTTGCATCCCATCATGGCACAATCATTCAATAAGTCCATAGCATATTTTCGTTGACTTGAACACATACCTCATGGAGATCGAGCCATCTCAATGCCTAGGAAGTACTTTAACTTCTCCAAGTCTTTCAATTCAAATTCATCTGCAAGTATTTTCTTTATCCTGAAATCTTCTTCATCATCACTTGTAAGGATCATGTCATCGACATACACTAAAAGAATAGATCTTTTTTCGTTATTCCTGCTTATAAAGAAGGTGTGGTCTCCATTCACTTGGATATATCCATTCCTCATCATAACCACAAGGAGACGTTCAAACCAAGCTCTTGGTGACTGCTTTAATCCATATAAAGACCTTTTTAGTTTGCAGCACTTGTTGTCCTTCTCAAACCTACGTGGCATTTTCATATACACTTCTTCTTTAAGATCGCCATTCAAAAAAGCATTTTTCATACCTAACGGATGCATATTCCAGGAAAAATGGGTTGCTGGACACATAACAACCCTGATCGTATTCATCTTGGCAACAAGAGCAAATGTTTACAGATCGTCAATCCCATATTTCCGGTTGTATCCTCTAGCCACAAGTCAAGCTTTGAATCTGTCAACATTCCCATCCGCATCATATTTTATTGTATAGACCCATTTAGAGCCAACAATGTGAATGCCCTTAGGAGCATCAACAATGTCCGAAGTATTATTTTTAACCAAGGCATCCATTTCTTCTTTCATTGCATTGTCCTCCATTGGATAACGAATAGAAGCTCGAACAGTTCTAGTATATTTTCTTATAGCAATAGGACGCTCATCCAGTAAAGGGTTGACATTATCAGTAGAAATATCAGGAGGGAGAGAGACACTTGTAGAGCTTTCATGGCCAAAATCACCCATGGAAGGGTTGACGTCATGGTCGAATGAAAGGTTGACACCATGTTTCGATATCATCTCTTCTTCGATTTCCACCACTTTATCTGATCCCTCTGCTATAAGTATGTCCAAATCTGCATGCAGTTTCACTGTGTTTATCTCTATTTTGTTCATTGTTCTCCCCCACATGGATAGTCTCTTGTATGTCACCAAGAAAATAAATCTCATTCTCATTTTTCTCAATATTTGTACACACAGACTCCCCTTGAGGAAATCTCTTAGAGAAGTAGTACTCACTATCAAAGAAAGTAACATCATTACTTACATGAAGACGACGTGCCACAGGATCATAACATTTGTATCCTTTTTGAGTTCCAGAATACTCAAGAAAGATGCATTTCGTGGCTCTTGGATCCAACTTACGCCAGCCTAGTTCAAAATGGTGAAGAAAGCAAACACATCCAAAAACTCGTGGGTCCAAATTGAAGGGAGATGTATCTGGATGGATGACAGAGAAAGGAGTTATCTTACCGATTACGCCAGATGGTGTCCTATCGATTAGATAGGCAGCTGTCAAGACGGTTTCTCCCCAATCTTCGGCACATTTCGTTGGAGTAGGAGCGCTCTTGTGACATTCAATAAATGGCGATTTTTTCTTTCAGTTATCCCATTCTGTTGTGGCGTGTAACTATATGAGATTTCATGGATGATACCCTTCTCATCAAGAAAAGCATGTAGGGAACTTACCATGTTATCCTTGGCATTATCAGTCCTGAGCGTTCTTTCGCTTGTTACATATTGAGTGCTTACCATATTTATAAGTTCTTTATAGCAGCAGGAACTCCACTTCTATTTTTTAAAGGTACACGTAAGTACTCCGTGAAAAATCGTCAATGAAAGTGATGTAGTACATATGGCCACTGATGCTCTTCACACTTAACGGACCCCAAACATCAGAATGCACTAATTCGAATGCATAAGTAGATTTACCAGTAGATGCAGGAAATGTAGTTCGTGTTTGCTTTGCAAATTGACAACCTCACATTGCAAATCATCCTCAGACAATCCAGAGAAAATCTCAGGCATCAACTTATGTAGGGAAGAAAAATTGATATGACCAAGATGCTCATGTCATTTTCGTACTAAAGTAAAGTTGTCCTTTTCAAAGCGAGCTTTCATCACAGATGTAAGGGCTTGACCTACTCGAGCTGGAAGATGATATTCATCCTCAACTAATCCAATTCCAATATTCTTTCTTGTTTTAAGTCTTCTAAAATACACGAATTGTGATAAAAAATCAGCCTGCAGTGCAATTCTTTAGTAATCTTACTGATTGACAAAAGATTTATTGGAAATCGGGGACATGAAGTGCATCGGTAAGAAGGAAACGATCAACAACAGAAATCGTTCATTTTCTAGCAACAGTAGCCGGAGACCCTTCTGCAACTGTAATTTTCTCTCTTCCAGGTGATAACTTGTAATCATGAAACATTCTACGATCACCTGTCATGTGATCGGAAGCACCACCGTCGATAATCCACTTAAATTTGGTAGAGCAGGCATTGCTAGTTCTCCTCATATTAAAAGTTGAGCCATTGTTAGTCGATTGCAAGGAGACATGTTCTTTCATAAATGATTCTTTCAAGAAGGATTGCAACTCCATAATGGTATCCTTTGTCAAGTCGGGTTCTGTGGATACTCCAGGCATCATAGGATCATTCACCAGAAAATTCGTAGCCTTTAGACTTTGATTATCTGTCACAAACATTTAATCATACACCTTGAGTACAATAGGAGTAGCAGTTCAGCACAAAGAACTTGAAACACAAAAGATCTCAACGAGGCTCTTTGTAGCTTTTTGTCGAACACTTGTTGGACAACAATAAACAACCCAATTTTCTCCTGCAAAAGAGGCGCGGAAAATATCCCCACGAAATGGGCTATGCAACACTTAAGAGCACAAAGCTCGCACCAAAGGTTGTTCCCCCAACAACCAGGGAACTTACCTCACAACACCAATGGAGTTCGGATAGCAACAGCAGCAACAGCCTCTTGTTGGTGGATTCAGACCTTCACCACAACTCCATAACCCATGGAATGGTTGTCGTAACGCAATATGGTTGACTGGCGACGAGAGAAATCAAAAAATCACCACCAAAAGACAAAATCCAACACAGTGGAATTGATTTCCAGCACTTCGAGCAGCAGAAAACACAATCATATGCCTCAACGGGTCTTTGATACCATGTTAGAATCAAACACACAAAGCATACACAAAGATAGAAACACGAATTTACGTGGAAAACCCTATGGAGAGGGAAAAACCACGGGGGCTCTCAATCCCTAATCTCCTTCACTGGAGATAGGGCTCTCTTCACTAAAAATTATATTCAAATGAGGGATGAGTACAATATATAGAGAAAGATGGGTAAAAGGTCTCTCATCCAAAGATGTGTTTACTCATATAAGTATAATAACTCAACATATAGAAGTCCCTCCTCTTGTTTATACCATCAGTCGAATAGTAGAGTTCATGTACCATCCCAAATTCCCAGTCATTTTCCAAGGAATGATGGATTGAACATTTATTTTTATTATATAACATATGCCATATGGCCATATAGATCTGAATAGAAGCAAAAAAATCCATGTAGATGACAACTTGATGTGGGAAAAGGCTTTCTTGTTGTACCAAGCCTATCCCATATATGCCACATTGACCTCCAAGTAACTTCGGCAGCACTTGTCTAAAATTATTGATTTGCCTTGTCACCATCATCTTCCTGGCCTATAGTAGTGCTGATAATAAGCACACGGCTATTATGATTTCAAAAAAACTAAATAATAGTGTGTATCTTCTTTCTGTTTAGAATCATTGACCAGCATTATCTTAAATAACGATATTAGTGTCATTTCGCCAAAGCGCAAGAATGGAGATATAGGAGAATATGATCGGCATATAGCCGTTATCACTAGAAATCATGGAGATGGGTATAGTTGAAATCAATAGGCTATTCTAGCCATTGAAGTAATCACATTTTAACTTTATTTCTATTTGTAACCCTTCTATGTTTGAGAGTCTTGTTGAGGACATTATGCATTTCTCATCCATAGGTTTTAGGGTTTCATGCTATATAAGAAACATTGCCCATTGAATAAAATTCATCTTGTTGGTTCTCTTTTTCTCTCCACATGGTATTATAGCAACGATTCTAGACAGAGTTCGTGCCCAACACCCATCCGCCACCCCTTGCATTGTTGTCGTGTCACCCCATCATCGCAGTCCCTCAAGGTTCATGCTACCCCAGTGGTAGCCCAAGTGCCTTAGAGACGCTGCCCCCAGCGACGTTTCCCTAAGCAACAGTGATGCCCCATGATGTCGTCCCACTACAGCGATCACACTGCCACAACCCCTCCTCTGTGCATTTGCAGTTCAATGGTTTCTCTCGCAAGTCGCAACTACGTTCAGTGGTTTCACCATCGCTAATTATAATGCTTGAATAAATCGTTTTAGAATTTCTTTGATTCCCTTTCACCAATTTAGTTATTCCGCAAATAAATGGAAGGTGCGTCTATTAATATCTATGGTCTTGGACTATTAATAATGACTTTTCCTTAGAATTTAAATACTAATAGATCCAGTTACTTCCATTATGTTAATATTAATCATTATCGTTGGAGTCATGGTATTTATTTATATTGATAATGATGTCTAACGATCAAGAATATTTGAGATTTTTTTGCTTAAGAATTTTTCAATGCTTCCAAGTCATGATTAGTTACTAGTTCTAAATTGATACAAATTTATACAGATGCGGTGGTCTGCGGTGGTCTCTACAGTTCTCGAGGAGGTTGAGGTCGTGATTCGAGCAGTGGAAGTGGTCATACCTATCCTCCTTGCACTCATTGCTACAAGTCCATCACTCTTCTGATAGATGCTGGACAAAGTTTGGATGCCTCCACTAGCCGATCTTATCTCTTCCTCTGACTATGTTGGACAAAGGTGGCTACTAATCACGGACAAATGGGACAAATTATCCATCTTTCTACTACCGACCTGCCCTAAGCTCGTACAGCTTCTATAGAGCCCTCCTACATCTTAATAGTACTCCTGCGAGTTTAGATACAATCTTAGGTGCTGGAGCCAATTACGCTTCTACTTCTACGCCAGCATGAATAATTGAAGGCTCTATTACGGAGTGATTTTTATGAGTTTTTTTTATTTTTAGGGCATTCGAATGATACATATCTTCGGTGCGGGCAATGAGAAGAATGTGATATACAACCTCGATATTCCTATTGATTATAAGTTTAGTGGTGATGTTTCTGTTTCTATTGACTTGTTTTGTGGCACTTATGTCTTGGACACTCATCTGCTAAGTACGACTGAAACATTCTATTTACCTTAGCCGAATTCCCTCAAATGTTTCCCAAACTGACTTTGTTGAAGACCTTTGAGTGTAAAACATGTCAGATTAGTAAACATCATAAAGCATTATTTCCTCAAAGGATTGCACCTCGTTGTTCTCTGCCTTTTTCATTAGCTCCTTGTGACATTTGGGATTCGTGTTCGGTTTATAGTGTGGTGGTCGGAATTATTTTGCTATTTTTGTTGATAATTATAGCATATCCTCCTAAGTGTATTTACCAAGGTGAGGTCAGAGATAAATAAATTTGCCAAGTCCCTTTTAATTTTATAAAAAAACTCCTAGCGCATGAAAATTTTCAAATTGGCATTGCTCTTGAGTTTGGTCAACATGACTTAACCACTTTCTTTGCCCGCCAAGGCACTCTTCGCGAGACGTCATGTTCGTACACCTTGCAACAGAATAGGGTGGCAAAGAGGAGATAATGTCATCTTCTGTATCCCTTTTACTCGCGCAAAGGCCCATAAAACCTCCTAAAGAGACAACATTCGTATGGCGACGTATCTTATCTTCGAGGTACCATTATCTATTCTAAATGGCATGACATTGTTCTCTTTACTGCATAAAGACAAGGAGCCCTTCCCACTTCCATTACGAATATTTGGTTGCACTGCTTTCTTTTATAATTTTTACACTTGAGATAAATTATCTGCTTCTGCAGTCAAGTGTGTCTTCCTCGGGTATTCTAGAATCTAAAAAGGGTAAAAATGTTGTAACTTTACCAAGCATCGCTACCATTTTTATTGATGTCACCTTTTTTGAACAAACTAGCTATTTCTCTAAGTATGTCATTGAGATTCCATTGAAGTTCCCTCTAGGTCTATAAAAAGAAGCACCAACAGTCTCAGTCTATCCTTTTACATGTTCCCATTTTGTAGGTTGATGAGTTCAATTCAAGTGGCCCTACTACAAATCTGATTGCTCCTACAGACCTCACTATTGCATTATGAAAGCCCAAGGGGCAATGTACCCTACATCCCTTGTCACATTTTGCTTCTTCTAATAGTATATCCAGTTGTAATAGGAATTTTGCATATGATTTTATGCCGATGACCACTCCTTGTGATCATCACATGCTCTTCTAGACTGTGGTCGGAAACAAACCATAGATGAAGAAATAGATGCACTTACTTGCTAAGGCACGTGGATCTTGCGCTATATCCATCAAGAGTGACCTTAGTTGCTTACAAATGGGTCTTTAGTCTTTACAACCAAACCCTCGCCTGATGGATCAATGAAGAGACTAAAGGGCAGACTAGTGGTAAAGGGATTCACTCAAACATATGTTGTCGATTATTTTGAGACATCTACACTGGCGAAAATGGGGTCCATTCAGTCTATTCTATCAGTTATCCCAAACATGATTGGCTTATTTTTCAGCTAGATGTGAAGAACGCATTCCGCTATGAAGACCTTGAGGAGGAAGTATATATGGCATAGCTACCGAGTACACCATTGAGGGGGGTGGGTATGTATACCAACTAAGTAAGGTCATTGACGACCCGAAGCAGAGTCCATGTACTTGGTTTGATAGTCTTACTTCAGAGATCATCTCTTTTGATTTTCTTAGGACGAAATCTGACTATTATGTGTTTGTTATGTTCCTCAAGTACCATGATACTTGCAGTATATGACGATATAGTTATCACTGATGATGATCGTGCAGGTATTCTTAAGAGCAAGATATTTCTCCATAAGGTATGTGTCACCAAGGACCTTGGCTATCTTTTATACTATCTATGGATTGAGGTGACCAGCAGTGCATAAGGATTACATTTGTCACAGAGGAAATACTATTTGGAAACTCTTGCAGATGATGGTTTACTTGATGTAAACCATCCTCCATTGTGGCTAAATTACAAGGACATGTTTCTTCCACCGAGCCTATGTTTAAGGATATTACATGGTTCAGAAGCCTAGGGGCCAAACTGGTATATCTTATTGTCATCAAGCAGGATACTTCATATGTTGTGAGTAGAACCAGTCAGTGCATGGAAAAGTCTCATTATGGCTACTGGCAGGATGTTCTTCTAATCCTTTGATATCTAAAGGATTCATCAGGAAAGGGCATAATATATGTGAACTATGGACACACTAGCATTACATCTTACGCATATGTTGCATATGTGTGTTCTCCTGAGGATAGGCGATTCACCACTGATTTTGCTATATTTGTTGGTGGAAACCTCATTACATGGCACAGCAAGAAGCCACATGGCGCAGCAAGAAGCAAATGGTAATCTCAAGATTAAAAAGAAAAGTAAAATACAAAGCTATGGTCCAATTCATATGTGAGAATACTTGACTATAATATAGTGATTCCAGAGTATAGTGATTAAGAAGAAAAGCAAGCTTTGGAAGGAGATTCCAGAGTATAGTGATTTCCAACCAAGTAGAATGTCTATGGAAAGTAAGTTCAATAACAAGGAAGGTAGCGAGTGACATGCCAAATGTAAGCTAGAAACACATTTCAATATGAAGAAGAATGTCTTGATACCTAGATTTGATCTTTCAAAAAGTGGAGGAATTGGTGTCACTCAAGAAATAATGCAGGGCGGTTGAAGTTGAGAGGAGTTCCATATGTTCTATGTGAGAAGATGTCTTTGATACTCAAAATGAAATAGTATAAAGTTGCATTGAAATCTACCATGGTATATGGTGTTGAGAGTTCATCAGTCAATTATAAACATGTGTAGAGAATGTATGGGGCTGAAATGAAGATGCTCGGTGCATGTGTGGACACAAAAATATCAGAATCCTAATGAAGTTATAAAAAAAACGTTAGTTGACTTAGGAAGTTATCAAAAAAATGTTAGGTGACTTTAAGAGAAGATGAAATGAGAAAGATTTCTTCAAAGTGGTTTGAATATGTGCAAAGAAGTCTACCTAGTTTGACAATGCAAAGGTTAGAAGAAAAGTCTTGTAACGAAGGACAAAGAAGACCAAAAAATGTTGAACGGACACTATTATGCACAATAAGGCTTTCTAGGTCAAAGCAAGTGTATTGCTATATTAAATATGTTTGGATGCAAAGAAACCCAGTCGATGATGCCACTTAAAATATAAAAGGATTTAGTTGTCATTCCTTAAAGTCATTAGATGGCATAAATAATTAAAGTGATTCCTTATATCACAAAGTGTATTGCAAAAAGATCATCGAATCTATCAAGGAGAATCTTTGCATTTTTCAACGATGGTTATGATATATGATGATGAGTGATAATGCTAGTTCAATAAATTTGAGAACATTCCCAACTTCTTATATAAAACCGGAACGAGTCTCTACTGAAGTTTATAACATCAGATAGGTCGGATGTCGGTTGATTGGCTCAGTCCAAGAACATCCTTGCGTCAAATAAGGCCTTTCATATCATATTTAAAGGGTAAAATGCATATACCTTCTAGGATGAAAATTTTCCACCCCTATGTCTTCATCCCACAGAAAGATGTAATCATAGGCAGAAACAACATCTGGGTGCAGAAATCGTTTGGCAAACCACCTGCAACAAGTGGGGTAAAATAAAATAGTTGCATGGAAAAAACAACACCAGCAGGAAATACTGAGAAAAGTCTCAAGAAGTTATTATCAAAAAACTGTTAGCGTCATCTTTTTACCATATAATATATACCATTTAGTTTGATTCTGCGCACATATATGTATTGCCTTGTAGCTCCATTCAAGATCATGCCACCCATCCACATTTCCATCATAGTGGAAAAGTATAACAGATAAATTTTCTGAAAGAAACTGAACTAATAGCAACAAACATGTGGCATAAGATAACAAACAAGAAAATGACCGTAAAAACAGAATAACAGCAGATGCCTTCTGCAGAATTAAATATACATTTGATCAAATCTTACCTTCCTTACTAAAATGTCCACATTAGATTTCTGAGTTATGCCAACGGCAACAGCCAAGAGAGCACTGCAATTCCCATTAAGGACCTGTATTTCAAAACCATAATAATAGAAGAAAATAAAATCTCAATGATTGAGAGGAGCAAGTAAAAACCATCCAAAGAACAAAATTCAACAACATATCTTCATTATTGTGCAAGAAAATAAAAATAGCCATCTCTATTTACATTACACTTATCATTAGTATGTTTCGAATTTGTTTTGCAGTAATTTATACAGCTATAACACTCCAATAGATATATGGTCAATACAGACATGGAAAAGATAGTCGGCATTTGGTGTGTGGCCACGACTTGACCCATGTCTGGGAGTATTAAAGCCACAATTTTACGCTAAACTATGGTAGAGGGTTAGTCTTCAAGCTTACACACCGTGAATCTCTGACTTCTTAACAGAATACAGTTTGTACCCTGATGTCTACAAGGAAACTCCATTAACTCAGTTGAGAGATATTTATTGTACACCACATCAGAAGTATTCTTATATTTTGTCTATGAGAGATGATTCTCTATTGCAACCTAACCCTAGATTGTTCTCTTTATACGGAGAGATAGGATACCTATTTAAAATATAGAAAAGCATTCGCTTTTCCCGTGTGATATAAGAGTTACCATAGCCCTAGGGCACAACCCCTCCCCTCCTCTATCTCACTTGAGTTTATCTCTCTCCGCCTCCTTTGCTCCAACGGCACCACTGCTGCCTTCCCCCTCATAGGGTGCCGTCCTCCCACCCCCTTCAGCTGAGCAGGGTCCCTTTGGGGCATCGCATCCTCCTATTGTGATTGTTGTCGCCAACGTTGAAGCCACAGCTCCAACGCAGTGTCTGCAGATGACAATGTTGATGCCACAGCCCCAACATGGGGTACACCGTTGTTACCAACCCATGCCATGGTGTTGCCTGTAGCCGCCACCCATTCCCTACAACGTCGTCAATTTCATGTCCGATCGTTATTGTTGGTCACAGTTTTTTTCCTCTCCGACTATGTTGTTTTAACTCTTTCCGATTCAGCTTCATTTTTTTGTTGCAATGGAAGATCAAAAGAACCAACTTCAAAGGTCTGGTGGTAGTGCAGTGTACCTACCACCCAAAAATATCAGAATTCAAATCCCTCTTGTGGGGATTGCATTAGATAGCCGACCGTCAATGTAAAAAATAGTCGGATCTTTCAACATTGATTTGAGCAAGAATCCATGTAGTTGACCCTACTTTGAGTGGGAAAAGGATATACTAATAGAAGATCAAAAGAACGATATTGTTTAGCTGGAACATAGATAT
Source organism: Ottelia alismoides (assembly GCA_037367405.1). Lineage (NCBI taxonomy): Eukaryota > Viridiplantae > Streptophyta > Magnoliopsida > Alismatales > Hydrocharitaceae > Ottelia > Ottelia alismoides. The sequence continues at coordinate 1,824,002 of JAZKJV010001376.1, forward strand.
TTTTGTGATGCCAGAACATACGGCGATGGGGAGCGGGTCTAGTAGTGGGAGCAGGGAGGAGGTTGGTAGGAAGGGGAAGGGCATTGTAGAAAATGGTCGAAGGACCATCACAAATATTGTTGTCGGCGAGCAAGAGGACGTGGAGATGGAGGAGATGGCCGAAGACGGGCCATGGAGTAACCCAAAAATACATAAGCGATTGTTGAGGATCGCAAGCGGGGGAAAATGGTGTTTTCGATGTGGATAGGGCTGTTAGAAAATTCTTAGGTTTGACATTCGCTCAGATTCGGCTCGTTAAAAGTTCGATTCAGATTCTATTAGGAAATAAACGAACCAAACACGAACATGAGTTTGGCTCAATCAAATAAACGAAACGAACCTCACAAACATAAGTTCGCTCAGGTTTGGTTCGTTAAAAGTTCGATTATATACACACACACATACATAAAAGTATATGCACATATATATCGTATATATAAGGAAAAATACATTTTATATTAGGGCTATTCTTATTTTCCCAAACTCATCCAGTGATCCCCTCTCTAAGTCCCTATTCCCTATTCCTGAAACCCCACAAAACCCTCCCCCGCAGCTGCAGTTTTTCCCCTTGATCAGAAACATCTGCACAAGTTTATTCTTAAATGAACCTTTACCGAGTCGAACCGAACCTTTACGAACCTTACCCGATCCGAACCGAACCTTTACGAACCTTACCCTTACAGTTTTCATTTCATCGAGCAGAACCGAACCCGAGCCTGAAAGTACGCTAAACGAACCGAACCGAGCCTGGATGCTCATGTTCGACTCATTTACACCCCTAGGTGTGGATCATCTCATCATCTTCCGTTCGCGTGCAAGGCTACGGCTCAACTATGCTTCTGTTGATGTCGGTCAAGCTACAAGCGGTGCGAGTGCGTAGCCAAAGGGTCGTGGTGGTCGAGAGAGATGAAGCTACAGTTTAATCAGAGCAACCCGGTCAGATAGTCAGAGGTGCCAGCGGAAACTCTCTAGACAGCAAGACTAAAGAGCTCCTACTACGGCCTCAAACGATGTGACCAAGGTTTAGGAAAGCGGTATGCGTATGCATCTGGATAGGCCACCGAATACTGAATAAGCGGTATGCGAGGTATATGCAGTTCTATGTGGTTTTCTAATTTTTAATTTAAAAATAAATAAATATCTATGAATAATATTACTACTAAATTTATATATCTAAGAGGAGTTAAAGAAGATCTAAGAAAAAAAGTTCATGTTGGATGGTTGAGTATATGCTTTTAATTGTCTAATCTTTAATCACAAAAAATATTTAACCATAAAAACTTTAGATATTAAATGATTCATAATAACAAAACTTCATTACGCATGCATTCACTACATGAGCAAAATCTCAATCGACATATATTAAAATATAAAAGGTACGTAGAAAACTTCCTCAAAACCACCCAAATATTGATCAATTTGACTCTGATACAAATCTAGAAATCAACAGTCAACTTAAACAATCAAAGAGAACTGCACTATTTGCATGGAAACCTTTTTCAATGGGAGGGAGAACATCACGGGAACGAAAACCAAGCAGACTTTAATGAAAGGAAAGACCTCTCTCTCTCTCTCTACTAGTTTCAAACATTGAGGGGTCTGTATAGTTTACGTGTGAAAGGGGTAAACTGATCCGCATCCAAGATCCATTTACCCAGCACAAGAAACATAACCTAACAGATTTGTTCTCTTCTTTCTGAACTAGAGATCATATTGGTGAAAACGTCTATAGATACCGGTGTCATTTACATGTAAGCAAGTCCAACTTCTCGTTCTCACAAAGACACGACAAAAAGATGTCGGTGCCATTTACATGTAAACAAGTCAAACTTCTCGTTCTCACACAAACACAAAAAAAGACTACCATTTTAATGGTGATCTACCATAAGCTACTAAGCTCAAAAAGAACCAGCAAATTAGCAACTTTCCATGCCAAACCATGCTATCCAAATTCGCACAATTCGGGTCCACCTCGTCGACATAAAATGTAAGTTCTAAAATGAAGATAACTCTCGTTGCATTGTAATTCTGCAAGACCTGATGCATTCCCGCAAACACAACATCCAACGTCAAAATTCATCAAGTTGGTAACTTTCGAGAGACCAAACTGAATACGGGTCATCCATTATTCCAAAATGGCACTGGAAAAAGCTGAGGAACAAACACAAAATTTCACACAGGATATCGACTACCTCCACCCGTTCGCTCTGCCAGAGGGGCTTCATCTCCATATCCGATGTGGCCGCAACGATCCCCCTCGGCAGCCCCGCGAGCTCCTCGTCGATCGTCTGCCACACCACAGACCAAATACGTCAGACCGATCCATCCCCAAACCATTCCAAACTCAATCCATCGATCAAAAACGACTCGCAATGCCACCTGCATCGATCCGCCGAATGGATGGCTCCACGTATCCATCTGCACATCATAGATTTAGAAAAAAAATAGCAATGCGCGTGAGGAATCTAGATATTTCGAATTAAAAAAAAGGAGGCGATTCTGGGGCTCACACTGAGGTGCTGGTACTGGATCCGCATCATGAACACGATCACGACCGCCATGGAACCGGCGAAGATCCAGAGCGTGGTGCTCCGCTTCATCGCTCCCCTATCGATGGAGGTCGAGCTCGCGGTCGTTAGGGTTTCGAGGGACTGGACGAGGGGAGGAGGACAGGTGGCAGGAGGTCGAGGTTCCGAGGTCAGCCGGGGCTGTGCTGTGTGTTAGGAGCTCAGGTGGTGCCTTGTGCTTTTTGGAGTGGAGCATGGAGCTTAGTTGGGTAAATTATAGAAAATGGTCCGAATTTCAAGATAAAGATGGGACTAAATTGCAAAGGTCTTCTTCCAATGTAGCAAAGAGATTTTTTAAGGAAAAAAGGGTGTCACGTCGTAAAGACGTACACCCAAAAAAAACTATATATATTCACAAGTTTAGAACAAATTTACAAGAGTCAAGAATCCGAAGAATTCTAGCAAGAACCAACATATTAATAATATAAAGCCTCCCTCTTCTAAACACAACACCATTTTCTAGCAAGCTACAAAGCCCAAAGGATTGACACCCCACGAATCTCGTCCCCCATCTCAACATTATCAGAAGGTTCAACCGTCCAAGCGACGTACAAAATTGCTCAGCATCCACAACAACAACATTTGGGATCATAGCCTCAACCCAAATCCGTGCCGATTTTGGACAGGAGAAGAAAAGGTGATCCAAACTTTCAAGATCAATCTCACATCTTGTACAGATGCCATCTACCCCTCTGAAGAGCCGAGAACGCTTAGATCCTATCATCAACCGATCCCGCCTAAACAACTAAAGAAATATCTTGACTCTCTGAGGGATCCTCAGCCTCCAGATAAACCCCAGTGAAGTCATGATGATGCTCTGGTCGAAAACAAGTAGGGTATATAGCTTCTTGTATGTCTTCCTCACTGAGGAGACCATCACACCAATGCTAATGGTCCCCTCTGTCAGCCCTGCGATACATGAGATGGACTCGGTGAGATCTAGGAACTCTACCACCCGCTAGTCGGAGAGCTCAATACGAAAATTTGGAGACCAAGTCCCCTCAGATCGAGCCTCCACCGCTAGCAAGTTGCTATCTGCTGCCAATGCAAAAAAGACGTGGATACCGAGAAGCAAGGTCCCCACGTCCAGACCGTCATCTTGCCAAAAGCGGAAAAAGCGACCATCACCCGCTTTATGCGTCAAGTAGCTAGTGAGCTGTGATAGGATTGAGCAAATCACTCTCCAGAAGTTCGAAGGCTTGTGTCCCTGTTGTGGCTGCCATTAAAGGCCCATGGAGATCCCATAAATACTTCTCGGAACAAATCAGACTTGGTCAGGGCCAACACCTCAAATTCGTGTGATCCACTTCGCAAGCAATGCCATATTCATAACATCCAAGCTACACACGCCCAGGCCCTTTTGACACAACTTTGGCACAAAAAATAACACTTTTTTGCACTTGTGCTTCTTTGAGATTCTACAATTACAGTTATGCCTCACTTTCTTTTACAATAACACTTGTATCCAGGTATCCTAACAAAAGTCACATCACAACCTTTCTGCTATTACATTTATGCCCCTACGTTGCATCAATAGAAGGGGCAGTACCGTGAATTTTATAAGAATATATGAGCTCAAACGTTATTCCAAGAATGATTGTGATATAATTGTAATTGCAGAATCTCAACGGAGTGCAAGTGTAACAAATCCAAAAATTGTGTTGCATTTAAAAAACGAGACCCTGTAATCAACAAAGTGGTGGGGGTTTCTTGTAATTTACCCTAAATATTAAAATAGATTTGATCAAATGTGAAATATTTCAAAAATCTTAACTTTTTAGCGTTACTGCATTTTCTCATTAATATTCTATTTTTCCATGAAAACTAAGATATTGATGATAAGGAAGGGGGAAATGTGGCTACCCATTGGGGGAGCTACTCTTCCCCTCCTATTTTTTAAATTTTTAAAATTTTTATTTCCTTGAAAAATCATCACTATATCTCTATATTATGGCATTCAAGTCTCGTAAAAAATAAAGGCTCCTATCACCTTCATCTAGACAGATATTTTTTAACGGTGGCAGATCATTGAAATCAACCCCGTCTATATGGAAGCTATCGGAGTCAGTGTTTTGCGTGAAATTAGAATGACATACTATAAAAACATAGTTATGAAAATCCACGGAGTATTTTTTTAAATAAAAAATAATAAAAATGAAACGAGAGAGAAGCCAAGTTAGCTCCGACAACCCCATTTTATCCTAAGGTTAAAGTGTTGTAATATTGAATCAAATCCCCAACAATGTTATGTTTTTTACATCAGGATCCTTCTGATATTTACCTCTCGGATTCTTTTTTTTCCCTGTAATTCACCCTATTCACTTTTATAATTATATTTTCTCTGTATTTTACATTGAGTTGCAATTTAGAGAAAATTGCACGAAAAATCCTTTGTTATGGACCAAATATCAATGGTGTACTCTAACTTTAAAAGGTAACAATGACGAGGTCGCTAAATATTAGCTTTTGTTTAAAAAAGAAGGTTGTCATTCATCGTCCGTAAAAGGCCGCGAGAAAAGGAGTCATGCACAATCGCACAATACGAGATAATTAAGGACTTTGGTGCAAATTTAAGGATCTTATTTTTCAAATATTGCAAGAGGGTCCGATCTTTTTTTTCTTAGGTTCTAGTAGGTTCTAGGGGTGTTCAAAATAGTCGGGTCAAATCGGATACACTTGATTTGGCCCGACTATTTCGATTCGAAGTTCACGAGTACTCGAGTAAGCTATCCGGGTTGGGTACCCAACCCGCTCAACTTGTGTGCCCCATTGAAGAACTCACCGTAAGAGATCAAGTACCTAGTTGGGTACCACCTAGGGATGAAAACGGATGTGGATATATTCGTATCCGATCCGCTATCATACTCGTTTCATACATATTTTGGCATTCGTATCGTATTCGTTTTAAAATGGACGTAATAATGATGTCACTTTGACATTCGTTAATATTCGCATTTGTATTTATATATTCATTTTCGTGAATAAGCATAGTGATAAATTTATTTATAACTATGTGTAACAACATTTTAGGATTGCATTTACCATTTTTGATATAATTGTTACGAAATTACTATATATATGTTATATCTATTTATACGTAAATCATCCTAAGCATGTATATTTTAGTCAATCTATTAAATATTTCTGTTATTATTCGTATCTGATTTGTATTCGTTTTACATTTGTATCCAATTTTAAGGATATGGTAACACCTTTTTCACATACGTCAATATTCGTATTCATATTCGTATTTTAAAATGGATAAGAATATGATAATACATATATTCGTATCTGTATCCGACCGTCATTAATCAATAATATTATCAAATGTCACGTCACAAGTGCGGATTTTATGAGCGCATATTTTTTATTGTAGTGATCCGCATGGACTCACGGATACCTGTTACCCATTGAAATAATTCGGATATTCGTTGAAATGGGTCGGGTTGACCTTTTGATATGATAATGATGGGTCGGGACGAGTCATGGTTGAATGGGTTGGATACCCACCCTGTACACACCCCTATTAGGTTCAAACTTCTGTAAGCTTCCGTGAATATTTTATGTTGACATTAAATCTTAAAGTTGAATGTCCAGACTCCTTTTTATTATATATAAAAAAGGAGATCCCTGATTAGGAATTGATGCATACTTGGAGTTTCTTTTTGTAATTTACCCAAAAAATACTAGTAATATATTGCCTTATCTTTTGTCGTGTTCTTGGAATGGACCATCACTTATGCATGGATAATGAAGAATATATTCTTACAACATGGATAGATGCATTGAATTTGATTTAAATTTATAGATAATAGCATTCAATGCAGAAGATATTCGACAACATGGGTAGGATGAGAGCATGCATTTAATTTGATCTAAATTGATGGATACTAGTATCCATGGATAATAAAGAAGGTATTTCAAAACATGGATAAGATGAGGCAACATCATATAGGCATGTTCAACACATTTGCTGAGTATATGATAAAGGATTAATTTGATGTGTTACCTTTCTAACCCCTCGATCTCTGAACGTTTATAAATATCCTGACCTACAACTGGTCTGTTATCGAGGAGAACTGTAACACTTCAGCCTCAAAATATAGTCTCACATCTAAAACTCTCGAAGTGTGAGAGTGTGTTATAAGTGGTGGGGAATACTACTTTGACAACTCGAGCTTAAGTATTTTGGATGGTTATCAACATATCCATTTGAGACCGAACTCAACAGTTGTAAGAGTCAGTTTTCTTTGATCACAGATCGTGGACCTAAGCTCAAGACATTACAAAATCTGATCCAACAAACTATTAAAGTTAAATACGGATGGATCCATATCCAACCATCCAAAAGTACTTGATCTCGAGCCATCAAGTAGTAAACATTTACTCTCATGATCGAACAACACTTTTTAAAATATTCATTGCGATACTATTTCCATGTATTACATTTTGTATGCGAGTTGACAAGATATAGAAAATCGTGTAAAAAAAATTTATTTCATATAATTTTGAGATAAATTTTATTTTATTTATTTTCATGCATAGAAAATTATTAGGGTAAAATCGGGTTCCCCTTCAGGGAAGCTAGCTCGGCTCCCCTCTTCCTATTTTCCCTATTTTTTATTTTTTTTGAAAAATATTTCCGTGAATTTTTATCATTATGTCCATATATCATGTTATTCAAATTTCGTGCAAAATCGATACTCCAAATTCTGCGATCGTTAAAAATAACAATTGTCCAAATAAAGATCGTATTAGTCTCCGTTTTGCATTTTTGCATAAAACTTGAATGACATAATTTTCGTCTAATAGATCCAACTAGAATTTACCCTCTCATGTTTTTGTCCGGGGGAGGGGGTGTTTACACCACAGTCCGTGTAACATTTTTAAGTAGCGGTGTTTATCGAGTTCAACGAGCCGAGTTGGCCTCAACTTGGACTCGAACTCGATAAGAAACCTAAGGCTCGAACTCAGGCTCGATAAGGATCGAGCCATGGATCACCAACTCGAACTCGTCGAGTTCGAGTTGACTCACGAGCCTCTTACCGAGCCATGAGTTTCTGAGCAGGCTCACGGGCCTCAAAATGAGCAGGCTCACAAGCCTCTTAACGAGTCATGAGTTTCTGAGCTAGCTCATGAGCCTCAAAATGAGCAGGCTCATGAACCTCTTAATGAGTCATTGTCCATTTTATACATTAAATTATGCAAATGACATTTGTAATTTTGTTTTTTCATACTTTTTTCTGTAGTTGTTTGGGCAAGAAAAATGTTAACCTCTCTTTTATATCAAACTAAATGTGGAAGTTTCGATATATATGTTTTTCAATTTTTATTAAGAAGGAGAACGAGTTATCGAGTCGAGTTTCCGAGTTGAACAATGCTCAACTCGGACTCGGCTCGATAAGCTAACGAGCCATAAAACCCAATTCGAGCTCGGGCTCGTTAAGGTTTCGAGTCTGGCTCGTGAGCCCTTAACGAGTGGAGCCCGAGTTGAGCTTATCGAGCTCGAGCTTTCCTAACAGCCCTATTTACACCATAGTCCATGTAACATTTTAAGAGGTATTGGTGCAGGGCATATTTACGAAAACACCCCAAAACTTTGCTAGCATTGGAACTTCCGACAGAATTAAAAAAATATATGCACCAACCACGAGGAGAGGAATCCAAGAGGAGGATCCCCATTGGTCCATCCCTGCTGACGTGGCCTTATCCCCGTTTCCAATGGCTATTAACCATTCTAACTTCTAAGCTTTAACACCATCCCCATCCCCTCCCAAAAAATCACGGGGACTGCAAAATCGGGATAACGCCAACGGTCACAACTCGCAGATGGCTCTCAAGGCTCCTCTCCTCCCCTCTCCTCGCTCTGCTCTCAACGAGGTGAGGACAGTTTTTTGGGTTCTGCATGTTGTCTTCGTTATCCACGTTCCGGTATGGATAGCAGACCTGCAGGTTGGATAAACCGATCCCTGTTTTTTTTGGGTGCAGGTGAAGGCAAATGCTGGTGAGAAGGACAGCTCCTTTTTTGGGGTTTCCGTTGGCGACCTCTCGAGATGCGATTTCAGCTCGCTATCCATCAAGAAGAAGGTATGGGATATCCTTATTCCAATTTCTGATATGGGTTTTGCATGCAGCACTGTCCGCTCTGAACCGGCCGGTCGAACCGGTGGACCGGCAGGTTAGCGGCTTTTTTAAGCTAAAGAAACCACCTGCTGTTCAGAACCGACGGTCGAGTTTGTTTGATATTCGAGTTGATTTGGGATTTTCATGAACCGTATGGTCGAACAGGTGATTTGGCAATTGAAATGCTCAGACCGGTGAACCGGACTATCCACTTATTTGAACCGATGAGACTCTGGTTGATTTACTTGGATTGAACCGGTTCATGTATGGAATACTTATTTAGTGAGCGAGTACTGTTATATTTTTTTTAATCCAGTCTTAAAATCTAATCTTACGGGCTGAAAGCAATGAAGGCCATATCGATATCGTTCGATATCGTGTCGATACGATATTTCGATGATATATCGTTGAAATATCATAAATATCGACGTACTTTTGTGAATGAAATGCCTGAAAAGGAAGATATATTGTCATATCGATATCGATATCTATCTCATATCGATATCGATATATCAACGATATATCGTCAATATATCACGATATTTCCTTTCATAGTTGAAAGTATAAATTTTGTTCTGTATACATATCAAATTTCGTTTCAATTTGATATCGACAAGTATTCACCTTAAGAGATTAAAATCCAGATGTTTTTAACATGCGTAGTTATATGTATAGGATTAATATGAAATTTTATAGGTATGGAAGAAAATGTCCATAAGGTTAGATTTCAGGATTCGATTTTTGGAAAGGAAAAAGAATGACGAAATTATCTGTCTTATATATTCGTGAATATTTCGATTTATCTGTGATTAATATTGAATAATATCGACATGGGTCATTGTGTACTTTACTAGGGTCTTAGTGTAATTACAAAGTTTGTAGGAGTTTCATGGAACTTGACAAGATTTCATGGGGTGATCTGTAAATATCACATTTTTTACTTGATCAAGTAAGAACTACGATCGTTTTTTTTATAAATTCATCAAATTTATTATTTTTATATTTGGAGGTTTGTTCTAATTTTTACTTCTTGCACAATCATGAGTATTTATTTGTAATTGAATATAATTGTTTATTTTTAATTTTTTTCTCTATTTATTAAAAATAAATCACGACCCGTCGCGCTAAACGAAACTGATAAACATGACTTTGCTCTCCCCCAGAGAACTTCTGCTTTGGTCCCCATTCGAGCGGAGTCCACCATCTCCTCCTCCATTGCGTCGACCCTCGAGCGTCCCGATACCAGGAAGACGCTCCGCGAGGGCGTGGTCATCGTAACGGGTGCCTCCTCAGGCCTCGGGCTCGCCACCGCCAAGTCCCTCTCTGACTCAGGCAAGTGGCACGTCGTCATGGCATGTCGAGACTTCCTCAAGGCCGAGCGTGCTGCGAGGTATGCTGGCATGGCGAGGGGCTCCTACACCGTAATGCACCTCGACCTGGCATCCCTCGAGAGCGTCCGCCAGTTTGCGAGCAACTTCAAGAGGTCGGGGATGCCTTTGGATGTGCTTGTGTGCAACGCGGCGGTGTACCTGCCTACGGCGAAGGAGTCGACGTACACCGCGGACGGGTTCGAGCTCAGCGTCGGGACGAACCACCTCGGCCACTTCTTGCTAGCTAGGCTCTTGCTTGAGGATCTCAACAAGTCGGATTGGCCCTCCAGGAGGCTTGTCATTGTTGGCTCAATTACCGGTAAATATTCTGATTAATTATCCTTAATCTCCTTTTTTTCTAAAGAAATTAACATCCTTTGATTTAGATGAAGTTGCAAATTATTCATGTAAAAATCTGTGAATTTTATATAGATATCCTTATAAATATTTTATAATGCAAGAATAACATTATATTTGACATATTTGTTGCATCCATACACATTTTAAATGAATATGGATACGGATATAAAATTTAGTAAGGGAAATGGGGCTGCCCTCTTGGAAAGCGAACTTGGCTCCTCCGTCTCATTTTTCATATTTTATTTTTGAAAAATACTTCCTTGGATTTTTATAACTATATCCATATAATATATTATTCAAGTTTCGTACGAAACAGAGACTCATACGACCTTCATCCAGACGGGGTCGATCTTAACAATTATGCGACCGTCAAAAAATGATTGTCTGGATGGATGTCGTATGAGTGTCTGTTTCACACAAAATTTGAATGACATAATATAGAGATATAATGATGAAAATCTACGTATTTATTTTTAAAAATAAAAAATGAGAAAAATAGGACGGAGGAGCCAAGTTAGCTCATCACGGGAGCAACCTCATTTTCCCCTATTAGCAAACATCTATACATGTATCTGCATACTCATTTTAATAGACAAATATGGTTGTATATTTATTTATAACTATATATGGAAATTTATGTTTTTAACTATATTTGATAGAATTGTTATTAAAAATACATACATGCATTATATATGATTCACTTATAACCAACTCAATACATGTATATTTAAATTTATATGGAAAGTATTTATGTTATTATATGCATCCAATATGTATCAAATTTTAAGATTAATGCAACACGTTTTATTATCCATCAATATATGTATATGTAATTATGTTTCAAATGGATAATAATGTATATTTATATTTAAAATGGATATTTATGTGATAATGCATATAAATTTATTTGTATTCGTCGAGGTACTTATATAGTACCACATTATAGATACTATGGAAATTTGCTAGATTTTATATATCGATCTCCAAATTAGAATGAATTGATATATGGAAAAAAATGGGGCGCCCCCTTATTTTTCTCATATTTTATTTTTTTTTGAAAAATGAATTCATTGAAGTTCATCACTATGTTATGTCATTCAAGTTTTGTGAGAAATAGAGACTACTACAACCTCCATCTAGACATATATTCTTTAATAATCATAGAATTGTTGAAATTGACTCCGTCTGTAGGGAGGCGGTAAGAATATTTGCTTCACACGAAATTTGAATGACATAATACATGGATATAATAATGAAAATTCACGAAAATATTTTTCAAAAAATTAAAAAATATGGAAAATGAGACGGGAGAACTAAGTTAGCTCCCAGCGGGCAGTCCCATTTTACCCTATATCTAATTTACACTTGTGACAAAGTCATAGCTAAAAGTTGGGATATATTACGAAATCACATAACATATCTCATGTCTTTATTCAAATGTTGGAATTTAAAACATCAAAAAATGACTCCAATTAAATTAAATTGTGTGTAATTGGACTATATATGAATTTTCTATGTCAATGTTATTGTGGATTAATGTAATGCTCGATTTAAAAATCACTACCCAAATTTGCATTCATCGGTTGCAATTTAGCTTTGTATAAAACGGCCTTTGGAACAATTGCACACTTTCTCCTATTATTTATAGCAAAACATGTGAGCGCTCTTGTAACTCACTTTGATTAGTATCATAATTAGATATCAAGGTGGTAAGAGTATCTGCTTAACCATTAACCATCCATTTGTCCTCTAATCATCCTTAACACTGACCTCTCAGGCAACACAAACACGCTCGCCGGGAACGTCCCACCAAAGGCCAACCTAGGCGATCTTCGAGGCCTCGCTTCCGGTCTCAACGCCACTGCTGCCTCTCCCATGATCGATGGGGGCGCCTTCGACGGCGCCAAGGCCTACAAGGATAGTAAGGTATCGTTGTAAAGTTATCGTCGATGATTTTATCTCGTATTTATTTGGATTATCAAGATTACTAAAAAATTCACCGATCCAAATTCAATAAAGGGTAAACTACAAAAGAAGGCTTCAACTATGTCTCGATTCTCAATTAGAACCATGATTTTACTATACGATACTGTAAAAGGCAAAATCAATGTTCTGATCTCTTGATTACGACAGGTTTGCAACATGCTCACGATGCAAGAGTTCCATCGTCGCTACCATGAGGACACATGTATCACCTTCGCCTCGCTTTACCCTGGTTGCATCGCCACGACTGGCCTCTTCCGCTCCCACATCCCCCTCTTCCGCCTCCTCTTCCCACCATTCCAAAAGTATGTCACGAAAGGCTTCGTCTCAGAGGAGGAGTCAGGTAAAAGGCTGGCTCAGGTGGTGGATGATCCAAGCCTGACAAAGTCGGGCGTGTATTGGAGCTGGAACAAGGACTCTGCATCATTCGAGAACCAGCTGTCTGAGGAGGCTAGCGATGCAGAGAAGGCTGCGAAGCTTTGGGAGATCAGCGAGAAGCTTGTTGGCCTCACTGATTAAGTTGGAGATACATATACGATACGCGCGCGTGTATACAGAAGTGCAACTTAGGTATCTTTATATAAATGTGCAAGAGTGGAAGTGTGTTTGTGCAATATTTCTTTTTTTCCAAAATAATGAGTGTATTTTAGTTTTGACCAAACAATTAACCAAATGTTTTTACCCTTTCAGACTTCATAGTTAAAAAAGTTCTGGTAAAATCTTTGTTTTTCACAGAAGTACTCCATACAAAAGTACACTCATAACACACTTAAACATGTATTCTGGTAAACTCAAAAATTTAAAGAGGTTTCTTTATAAATATAAATCCAGGGGTATTCATGTAAAATTACAAATTATGTAAAAAAGTTGGGTAATTTAAAAAAAGTCATTTATGCATGGATATCCGTTTACGAAGGATCTCGATGGTAAAAGTAAACTTATTCTAACGTGCTTAATGTTTATTTAAATTTTATTTCTTATTTTATTTCATTATGATAGCACAGAAAATTTACAAAGTTGTGTAAACATATAAGAGTATATGTATAAAAACTGATTTATATATATTTAAAACAATTAAAAAAACAAAGATGAATAAAACTTAATTAAATTTGATTAACCGCTCGACTACCGATTAATCCTTAGTTAATGATCCATATGAGCGAGTACTAACTATCGATTTCTGCAGCTTTGATGTAACTAAGAATCAAGGCCTCACTTTTTTCTCAATATTTGATGGCCGAATAATAGCTCGGTGGATGACAAGAAGGTCATAAGACTTATTTCCATATTTGGTTATAAGGTTGGGCTAGAGTTGCTTCCTTTCGAAGGATACACGAGGCAACTTCACATTTTCGACTTGATATTCACCGCATCGGTGGGAATAACTTCCACATATTAGATTGAATTGCAAAAAAAATATAAAGTTGATAGGCGGATCTGGAACAATATGTCAAAATCCAAGACAATTAGAGCTGCAGATAAAATGAATCACACAAAATCAATTACATATGGACATGAGGATTTTAATGCGAGAGACCAGTAATGTGAGGGTAAAAAAATCTTGAAGCTGATCGCAATCCAAAATCAAACACTATAATCAAATATAATAACATATGAACTTGTGACAGATTTACATAAAATCAACCTTTGTTTTAAAATGGTAAAAAAATAAAGATTGTTCAATGTTTATCACCTCGATTACCATATATATATTTACTCCTTGAAGTCGCAAAAGTCCATAAATTTGAAAAAAAAATGGATGTTCTTTGATCATTGATCATATTTCAAGTTGGGCTGAGATTGGGCATTGACCAACTCCCTCTCATCCTCTCTTTGATAAAAGTCTCAAATTGAGTCGAAATTTGAATCGGTTTGTACTGAACGTCTATTAAAGTTTTGTTGACGTAAATTATTGGGAAGTTTCTTAACTATACACTCATATTCAATGTTGTATTTGAATTTCAAAATGGCAGCAATGTAATGCAGATGAAAATAGTCAATAATGTTATATTTCTGTCCTTAAATCACTTAAGCTCAAATACCAAGTTTCACATTATTACCTTATAAAATTCGAGCATGATTATTGAAATTTGACGAATAATTCATGCATTTTTATGTAATTTACACTAAAAATAAAGGTAGCGAAGTCATTTTAATCGAAATAACATTGGATTTTTGTCTCTTGTGCTCCTTCGAGATTTTGCAATTACATTTATACTCTTTTTTTTTGCAATAACACTTGTGCGCATGTATTCTTGGAAAATTCACGATACTACCCTTCTGGTATTACACACACCCCTTATTTTACCTTAACGAAAGGATTATGTTGTGAATTTTGTAAGAATATATAACCTGTCATTGCAAAAAAGCCAGGAGTGTAATTGTAATTGCGGATCTCGAAGGGGTGCAAAGTGTAAAAAAACTCAAACTTAAAAATCTAAATTTATATTCTTGTACGATATTAAAACTAGATTTTAATAAATTATCCAAAAAAAGGAGAGGGATTTGGGGGGGGGGGGGGGGGGGGGGGATTTTTACAACATGCTCTTAGTATGATGCTTAGTTACACCATATGGTTCCCCATCCCAAAGGTTGCAGAATATCCCTTGTAATTTTTCCAAGCACACCATAATTTTGGTAAATATTCACCATGACCCCTATGATCTTACTAGTACTTACTCCACAACCGAAGGACAACGAATTACTTGTTGAATACAATAAGACTACAAGGGATATGGTGTAATTTCAAAGACCATAGGCTTTGGGATGTAACAGTACAAAGTTTTAGGAGTCATCTGTAAAAAGCCCATTATTTTTTTACGGACACGCGTAAGGCCGTCTGTTCTTACGGCCTTCTGCTCACATCACCGTTAGCGCCCTCCGCCTCCTCTGCCTCCTCTCTCTCTCTATAAATTCCTGTCCCTCCCTTTCTCTCTCTTAACAAAATAGCAAACCTTCCCCAATTCCGCACGCAATCCATCTCATTAGACGGTGATCCGTTTCCTCTCCGCCGTCTCTCTTCGAGGTCTTCGATTCTGATCGGTATGCGTTCCTGTTCTAAGCTCATCTCTGTTAAAAAATGCATTTTTTTAGTTTTTCTGATGTGTTGTGGATTTTGGGGGTAGATGATTAGGTTGAAAATTTAGAGAAATCGCAGTTTATTTGGATGTGGTCGTGTTATTGGGAGGACGAGGAAGAGAAGTGGGAGGGGATTATTAGGGATTTTGGTGGGGGGGAGGGTTTTGTGATCCTGTTCTGAGTTCATATCGATTGGAAATATAAAATATATGCGGTTTTATTAGAGTTTTATGATGTGTTTTGTGGATTTGGGGGTTTTATAAGAGATTAGGTTGAGAATTTAGAGAATTTGGTGTCGATTTGGATGTTGTCACGTTATTAAGGGGTTGAAAGTGACTAGGGGAAGGGCTTGTATTCTTATTCTGAAGTTACATGGATTGAAAATATTTAAAAAATATGCCATTTTTAGAGTTTTTTGACGCGTTTTTTTGTGTGTGTTTCTGGGTTACTCACCAATTGTTAAATGGAGAATTTGGAGAAATCATGGTCAGTTGGAAGTGATGGTGTTCTTGGGAGGTCGAGGGCGAGAAGTGGTGAGAGGATTATTAGGGATTTTGGTTAAGAACATTTCAATTGAGAAGTTTTCTTGTAGACTTTTGTAGGGTTTCCTGATGTGTTTTGTTAGCCTTTGGGATACCCATTGATTGTTATGTGTCAGTTGGATGTGATCATGTGAGTGTGTTCTTTGGAGGTCGAGAGCAAGATGTAGTGAGGGGACCATTGAGGGTTTTTGATGGGGGAGAGGGTTTATGTTCATGTTCTGAGATCATGTTGACTGAAGAGATCCTTTTTATCTGGAGTTTTCATGACGTGTTGTGGTTTTTGAGGTTACCTGCTAATGGTTATGTGGATATAGGGAGATCGGCGTCGGCTCGAATATGGCATTCTTGGGAGATCGAGGGTGATGTGATTATCAGGGAGTTTAATGCGTGTCAAGTGTTTGTTGGATCGATAATTTTTGTCTATTTGATTTGTAGTCGATATGGGTGTTGCTGATATTTTTGATCTTTCATCGATCAAGATGGAAAGTTTGACTTTTAAGGTTAGGTTTTGTTGCTCTTTCAACTTGTCCTGGGAAGGGTTGAAATTCACGTAAGTTCCCCGTAAACATCTCCGGATTCATCCTTGATTGAGAGGGTAATTTCATGCGATCGTTCGGGAATTAGTTCAATGTGCTCTGATAGTCACTGACACCAAGTAGTGGGTATCAGTCATTTGTCCTAGTTAGGTAGCCAATTAAGTTGAATGGCTTAGAATATCTATGCATTAGATTTAGTCGGTTGGCTTATGAAGGTCTGCTTGAGACTCAAGTACCAAAACATTTATCGGCGTTCTTCGTTAAGGTTGTTTTTATATGCTCGGGCAGTCGGGTAAAGAGAATTGGAAACCCTGTCAAGAACACTACGACTGACCGATATTGGGTTTTTTTCTATTTTTATGTTTGCAGGTTTTGTATTTCAGCCGTATGCGCATATGAACATCTAATTTTTTATGTTTATACCACACAAGAGATGGGAACCGCTATATTTTCATGATAACATGAGTTTAACAAGTGAAAATTCACATATTCCTATTTTTTCATCCCCTTACTCACCATCGGAATCCTTAACCTCGGGTTTGTACTCAATCACAGATTTATATGCAACTGACCGATCAGTTTCAGATTTTATTTCAACTATCCAACACCATTTCCCCACATTTTCATCCGGTCTTAGGAGACCATGTTGCCGGTTTTCGATCTCCCGTGACCCATGAATCATCTTCTGTACATTTGTAGCGATAGCCGGTATTAGGACATGTGAACTCATCCGGTCATCTGCGTGTTTTATACATCCGGCTTCCTAAACAAATCATAAAATCTGTATTGTCTTGTGCAGATTGGGAGTGAACGAACTTGTATAGGTTTGTTCATTGAATTTCTCTTGTCGTCTATCCTCTTCTGTGTGAAAATTTAGATTAGTAAACTGTCTGTCATCTATACATGCCAATGTTTTTCTTGTCGAGAATCACCGGTGTATTGATCGAGTACTGTTGTAGTGTTCGAGTGAAATCCATCCGAGTAATAAGTTGGGTCATTCGTTTTGCTTGATTTGTTTTCGAAAATTTTTCTTTCGAGAATGGACTAGTCCTTTGAGTGCTAAGCACACTGATCAATCACCAAACCGGTAGGTCTTGACGAGGACTTCCCACCAACAATACCTATGTCACATTAGTACATCACATCTATCTCTATCGGTTCATGGCATTTTTACGTGTCGTTCCAAACCAGAATTTTGGCCTTAGTCTCGAGCTACCGATCGGTATTAAGTATGATCTTTAGCTACCGATTACGGGACTCATTGCATCCGTTGAGTGCTAAGGACACTGTTCAATCACAAAACCGGTAGGTCTTGACGAGGACTTCCCACCAACAATACCTATGTCACATTAGTACATCACATCTATCTCTATCGGTTCATGGCATTTTTACGTGTCGTTCCAAACCAGAATTTTGGCCTTAGTCCTCGAGCTACCGATCGGTATTAAGTATGATCTTTAGCTACCGATTACGGGACTCATTGCATCCGTTGAGTGCTAAGGACACTGTTCAATCACAAAACCGGTAGGTCTTGATGAGGACTTCCCACCAACAATACCTATGTCACATTAGTACATCACATCTATCTCTATCGGTTCATGGCATTTTTACGTGTGGTTCCAAACCAGAACTTTGACCTTAGTTTCGAGCTACCGATCGGTATTAAGTACGATCTTTAGCTACCGATTACAGGACTCGTTGCATCCTTTGAGTGCTAAGCACACTGCTCGATCACCAAACCGGTAGGTCTTGACGAGGACTTCCCACCAACAATACCTATGTCACATTAGTACATTACATCTATCTACATCGGTTCATGGCATCTTTACGTGTGGTTCCAAACCAGAATCTTGACCTTAGTCTCGAGCTACTGATCGGTATTAAGTATGATCTTTAGCTGCCGATTACGGGACTCGTTGCGTCTTTTTACACTTCCTTCATTGCTCGATATCTGTTTATCGATCAAGGCAGGTGACGAGATTAAGCTCAAGCCGGAATCGCGTCGTTGTTTCTTTAATTCATTGCCATTCTGTCTGGTTCTTCGTATGCCGACATACTTAGCTGATATGTGGGACCGTATCGGTTTTTAGATTATTTCGCGATGTCAGTCGGGATAAGATATGCAGTGATACTGAACTGTAGAATGTTGAATCTGTGCTGCTATTTTGTTTTTGTCAAGTTGGATGGATTGTTGGAATGGGAATCTCTGTTTTATTATATCCGGAGAAAGATCCAAAGTTTCCAATTTGATGGAACAGTGATCACAATTTTTCCTGATCTGATCTGATCTGTTCTGTATCTGAATTGCTGTTTTTTTAATACGTGATTACACTGTTTTTTTTTCTACGCAGTCCAGTGATGGACGCGCAATTCGCTTGCGGTCAGGATTCGGAGAACCCGCAGATGACCGTCGAGAAGACGCAGCAGCAGTGCGTGAACTCTGCACCTCCCGCGCCCACCAGCGGCTGCTTCGACTGCAACATCTGCCTGGACTTCGCGGTGGAGCCGGTCGTGACGCTCTGCGGCCACCTCTACTGCTGGCCGTGCATCTACCGGTGGCTGCAGCTCGAGAACACGAGCCCCCCGCAGTGCCCAGTCTGCAAGGCGGCGCTCTCCCAGACCACTCTCGTCCCGCTCTACGGTCGGGGTCACACTGGCGGCAAACCATCCCACGGTGCCATGGACATCCCGCGTAGGCCATCGGTGCAACATCACGGCCGCACGATGGCCGCGTCGCTCGTGGAGCCAGAGTCACCGCAACAAAGGCACCGTCACGGTAGCAGTCAGTCGTCGCTCTTCGATGATAACATGATGCCTGCGGTCTCGACCCGCGTGTTGCACCCGATACTTGGGGGCACGGCCGTGGCCGTGCTCCCTTGGGTGTTCGGTGATCACGTCACGGGCCACGGGATGTACTTCTCGAGCCCATACTACGTGGTGGGCGGCGGTGACAGCCCCCGCGCTCAGCGGCACGAGATGGAGGCGCGACGCTCTCTGCATCGCATCTCCATCTTCCTCTTCTGCTTCGTCGTCATCTGCCTCCTCCTCTTTTGAAAAGAAAAATACGCGCGCGCGTCTTTCGTCTGAATATTTGTACATACGAATCCGACCCTTCCCGACGACGCATACAGCTCGACAACGGAGAATCGTTCTTGTAAGAGAGGATAAAAAAGAAACATACGACGAGGCGGTATAGGATCCATACTCGGTTATGATAGAACGTTGTCAAACAGGGTAAGGATCTTCTCGACGGCTACGAATGTGTACGTATGTGTGTACGTACGCGAACATGCATGCTATGCATGACGGTATGCGTATTTATACGTTCTTATTCGTATTTATACGTGCTCATTCAACATGTATTTTGGTTTCTACCGGTCTTTTGTCAGTGAATCATATACGCCGTTGGATCTGTCTACGGTGCAGATTTGTAATAAAGATCATATGCATTTGATGCTTTGGTTCTTAATTTAGGGTAACTTATTTGAAGGCCACTAAGTTTGAGGTAAATATAAAAAAGATCCTGATGAAATAGCGTATAAAACTTAGCTTTAGGGACGTCGTCATAAAAATCTTATGTTCTCTATAATTAAGAAAAAACGATGATTATGTTGCCGAGGAATTAAAAAGACATCTCTTTTTTTGTCAATTTGTGTTACTTATGTCATCGTCGTTATAATTTGGATATATCATCAATAATTCTTAATTATAATAAATTATATTAATCGTGATCTGCTTATTAGAACTTCCAATAAAATACATATCATATTCCTAAGTTTTTTTTGCAAAATTAGGGTTTTGTTCCCATTAATCAATGATAGTAGAGTACAACGAGATGAACATGGTCTTCTATCGGACCATTCGCCAGTTACATCATTATGTAAAGAGTATGTTGCAAGCTTGTGGGTAGAAGAAATCATATCCTTGTAGCAAATACTACTTTGACTGTCTTGGATTTGCAGAATTTAACAATGGAGTTTTCCAACAATCTTCTGATCATCGATCATCCACAAAGGGAGATAGGGGATAAGTACGATTGATCATGTCCACTATAACTTTACAATCCGAAAAGATTATACTGGCAATCCCATGGAATCGGGCAACAATGTGTATTTCCGCTTCGATAGCCAAGGCTTCTACCTCCTTAGGGTTGTAGGCAACAAGCAGATCACATGCTGTTAGAAGACCTTGCTTGTTGAAGGAGACAATAGCAAGGGCTGCTTTGTCGCAGTTGTAGACATGGACGAAGCCAGAACAGTTTTGAGAAGGGGGCATGAGGTTTTAAAAGAATGTCTATCAATTACAATACAATCATATTCATTATATAACAATAATTATTAGGGGCAAACTATAAGGGACAAATTATATCTATAGTTTTCACATATATTTTTCATCAATTTTGAACTTATTCATTATATAATAATAGTCAATTTCGAACTTATTTTTAATCAATTATATCTTTTTATTCAATTTTATATAAATTGGTATCATATATGTTCCATAATGTTGGGATTCATTGTGAACGATATTTATACCTTTTTTTAAAATAAGTTATATTCAAGTATTTTAATTATTTTAAATTCGATCAATATATGAATTTTGATTATTTTCAACATAAACTATACTTGTTCCGAATCTGTATCAAATCAAAATATAAAATACCTAATTCTATACTTTTTTACCAATAACAAGAAATATTAATGTCTATAAAGAAAAATGTGTCGATAAAGAATATACATATATATGCATTTGACCACTTGGTAAAAAATAGGACCAACGAATAATATATGAATTTTTTTTATAGATTGCGAATTAAACCTCCTATCTGTATAAGCGATAATGAGATTGGATGAAAGACCGATTCATTCTATAGTTCAATTCTACAAAATGGATAACCCATAAAATTAGGGTACAGATCTATTGTAAGTTGTTCGATTGAAGAAATGATCCAATATAGATTGATTTGAGGTAAACTCTATTATTTTTGGGTATAAATTTTATGTTAAGAGGCATATTATCTATTGGTAAAATTTATTGAGCTTTTTCTAAAGAAATGAGGGAAGCATATCCGAGATTTACCCTAAAAAATCCAAATGATGTCTTATAATTATGAGATATTATGATTATTTTTATCTTAAAATCTATAGATAATAAAATTAAATAAACATATATTATGTAACCCCAAAATTTAGGGGGGGGGGGGGGGTACTTGCCCATCCTCCCCTAAATCCGTCCTTGGTTGTAGACTGTGTCCACTGCCATGCTGATGTGCGGTGCCTGCTCTTGGGCTTCAGCTGAGGGTGTAGCATGGTTGGATGTGGGTTATGCATCTGTTGTCTGAGGGCCTGTAAGAAGTCCTCGCTTTTGAGTTGTGTGTTGCCAACTTCTTAGTTTGTTGATAGCAAGCAAAGGATTCGAAATGTGGCCCTTGTATTTAGTATTGCATCTATTTAACCATATAGTGTATGGGAAATGTGGTTTCCCATTCGAAACGTGAAGCTAGTCGAAGCATAGTTCCATCGCGTTGGTATTATTGGTTGTCATGTATCCAAGAGTGAACCATAAAGCGCGCTCATATGGGCAAGCTGCAAGCAAATGGTGTCCATCCTCTATGGAGCTATGACACATAACACATATACTATCATATCCATGCATGATGCGCGATGGATGCATACTACTTGGGAGGCAAATTGAAATTAGTTTTCACTTGAATAACCTGACGCGAGGGTCCAATTCAACACATGACCCTACCTTTTTAAGTTGTAGTCGAACTCGTCAATAGTTTGAAAAATGTTGGTAAGCTGATTTAGTTGTGAATAGGCCTTTTGGATGGGGCTTCCATATAAGACAATCGGGCACGGTCGTTCTTGGAGTGTATATAATATGTTGTATGATTGTTGGACTGAAAAATCTCCTCGATGATGGAATATCCCAGTTGCCATTGATATCTATGAGCTGCGAGACCCATATTGGCATATCTCTCATTCAAATCTTAGGGCCCGTTCGGTTCGGGAATAAGCAGGAATAAGGATTGGGAATAAGGAGAATAAGGGTATGTTCTTTGTTCGGCTGGAGAATAGGAATAAAGAGAATAAGGTGAAGTAAAGGTAGGTAAGGTGGGATAAAGATAGGAATAAGAGTGAAATAATATGAAATGGGGATGAATAATCGTATCACGGGAAACCATGTCGGATGGAGAATAGGCCCCTTATTCCAGGGCCTATTCTCCAAATGAACAGGCCCTAGGTACTCTCTGTAACACCCGTTTATACGCAGGGGGTTCACCAAAAAAATCAAAACTTTTAGATAAAAGAATTGAAATAGAATGAACAAATAGGTGCATTATGTAAATATACCATAATAGTTAGAATGAGTAAATAGATGCCAATTAGACTTTATCACGGCATTATCAATTCCTACTAGAACTCTCAATATGCCATTATTTTAGCTTTTTTTGTTGTGTTTCCTAGATCAAAATTGACGTATTATTATTGTAACGTCCCGGGCTTAGGTCCCCGGTCTGTTATTTAGGAAAACTGGTCCTGACAACTTGTTGAGTTCGGGCCCAAATGGACCCGTTGACAACCACCCAAAATGCTTAAGCTCAAGTTGTCAAGTAGTAATCCCCACCACTTATAAACCACACCCACACTTTGTGAGTTTTCCATGTGGTACTATGTTTGGGTTGGGGTGTTACAACCTCCTGCACTTATATTCGCAACGTCCTCGTTGCGACATGGCACATCACTTATTCCCAGTGATAGTGAAGTGAACTCGAAAAAAATTTCTTTACTTTGGGATGCTTCCGCAAAATTTTCCCATGTTTCGAGGTCTGTGACGTGGCAATTATTCTCAGTCACTGGTAAATTTTCTACTTGTCTCATTGATTTTCAGGGTAGATATCTCCTTATAATTTTTCAATTACGTCATAAGATGTGCTTTATCTATGAGCCACCTATCTCTCCATATTAGTGTAGAGGATCATTGCCAACACGGGTAAGAGTGTTAGAGAATAGCAAAGGACGTACCGGTTGAAGGGCTTTCCATAGCAGGGAGGAACTTGATCTATCCTAGGCTACCCAGAAGTATTCGTTGCTATAATATTTTGCCTGGATGATGTCCTTCCATAACGATTTCTAATTGGTTTTCAATAGTCTCCATGCTAGGTTGAGCAACAACGCTTCATTCATATCTTTAGCCTTCAGATTCCTAGACCTCCGAAATGTCTAGGTAGGGCAATATGATCCCATGCTTTAGCATAGCAGTGTCTTTGAGATTCATGAAATCCCCACCAGAAACCTCTAGCCAGGGTGTTAGTGCAATTGCAAGTGGTTGTGGGGAGGAGTGACATACTTATAACATGAAGTGGGATTGAGGTAAGCGAATTGGCAATCAAAATAGAAAACTCAAGAACTTCGCGAATGAGTATTTCTCAATACCAATGTCTTTGATATTATACCTCTTGTTGAGTTCTTTCTAAAGTTCCTACTCGATATCTATGAACGAATAATATGCATCAAACAAAGCATCAGATAGAGCCATTGCGGTTTCTGGCTTTCAAGTGTGGAGTTTTCTTTTTACATGGTAGGACATTCACTTTGTTCTAGCTTGACATATACAATCACCATGTTCTAGCATGACATATTCAATAATAGAAAACATCAAGAACTTCGTGAGTGAGTATTTCTCAATACCAATGTCTTTGATATTACACCTCTTGTCAAGTTCTTCCTAGAAATCCTTCTCGGTCTCTGCACACGAATAATACATGTCAAACAAAGAGTTGGACATGGACATTGTGGCTTATGGATTTCGAGTGCGGGGTTTTCTTTTTATGCGATATGATATTCAATTTCAAGCATATAAATTAGTCATATGGTGGCTAAGCAGATTTATGCATCGTTGCCGATACTTAACATTTTGTCCAACAAGTTTCATGCTCGATTTAAATTTTGTACTCAGCATATTTTTAATCATGATTTTGCAAATCCTATTTAGGATTGTTGTAACAAAATTTATAACAATACAATTTACTGACCATATTTATAATATACTTGGTTAAATTTAATGATAACATAGATAATCAGAATATAATCAACTGCACACTCTAATTACACTCTAATTACATATATTCATTGTCATGAACTGATCATTTAACATTTACTACAATTAAGATAGGAAAGGTCCCACAAGAGCAATATAACAAATAATGAATAAGAGGAATTAGTTTAGACATCACCAAAGTGTCCATTGTAGGATTATCCTTAACATAAGATTTCACCCCCATTATACTAACACGGATGATTTGA
The DNA here is from genome assembly GCA_037367405.1 of Ottelia alismoides. Classification (NCBI taxonomy): domain Eukaryota; kingdom Viridiplantae; phylum Streptophyta; class Magnoliopsida; order Alismatales; family Hydrocharitaceae; genus Ottelia; species Ottelia alismoides. Next base: position 1,848,909 of record JAZKJV010001376.1, read on the forward strand.
TTATCTGCTCCCAAGATACTATAGTAGCACGATCCTTGTCGGTGAATGCCGACGGGATCACCTACAGAAGTATCACAAAGACCGACTAATAACTGGGAGAAGAAAGAAAGATTTTTGCTGGCACAAAAGAACACAAGAACAAAGAGTGCATGCATTACAAAGAAACCAAGATTGGGGAGTTATAGAAGTCGTGGAGACTATTGGATATGTAACATCCAATAAAAGGATGTCTCCTTGGATCCCCAACACTCGAAATGGTCGAATTCCCAACATTTAGAATACAAAGTAATTGCTTAGATTAATTTACCCGACTTATCTAATGAAACCTGCAGCAAAAGCATCAAGATATGAGATATGAATTGACTCTCCTGAACTAGAGTCAAAGTCAGAACTTGAATGAAGTGCTCATGCATATGTAATCCTCCAATTCTCCTTTCTACTATTATTTTACAAGAATTTCAAGAGACGAGTCATATAAGCCCTTAAATTTTTTTGAGCCAAGCAATAAGGTACTAAACTTTTACTCCATCATGTTTCAAATTAAGAGAACCTAATTAACCACTTAATCAACTTCCAAATGAAGCTCATTAACTTTCAAAAAGTTACCAAATACATATTATCTATAATTGCACAAAAAGTTACCAAATTAAGGATGATATGTCTTCTTTTCCTCTATCATATATGGGCCAAACTTCTCAAAATCGAAATTAACACATTCTTTTTGTTCTATACAGAGGGTAAAAAGCAGACCTTCTTGTATATACGAGGGCCTCTAGATGGTTTCATGTTTTTTCCTTTTTTGGTTTGACGACTCACAACTTCATATATCACCATCTTTTGTGGGGAGTAGATTATTTGTTGTAATACAACATTTGTTGTATTATAGGGAACCGTCTGATGAGGATCAGACGACCCTCCTAAGGGGTTGGGGATAGTCGACAACTTATGAGGGCCATCTCATCTTCATCGGACGGTCCCCTGTAATACAATACATGCTGAATTACAACAAACGATCCTCTCGCTCTTTTGTGTTGTACTTAATGTCAATGTGGTTGTTTGTGCTATTGATGAATGAATTCTGATCATTATAAAAAAACGGATTTTGATACGGATTCCAATCACTATCAAATGACATGATGAGCATTTGTTGTGGTGGATGGAAGCTTAGCTGTCCACTCGTGATCGAACGGTCCACATCCGTCCCATGAAACATGGACCGCGCTAGTTTTTGGATCATCTGATACTGTCCAATCGATCGCAAACGAACGGCTCTGATCTGACCCCCTCTCATCCTAACCCAACAGAAACGGCTCCCGAGTCCCGACCCATCAATGAGCAGCACTTCGCACGCTCCCGTTCCTCCCCTCTTCGACACTTCCAATGCCCGCCCATCACCTACAACTCTACAAGTCAAGATCAAAGCCCTGACTTTGATGCCACGGGGGTCCCCAGCACATGGAAATCCCACTGTGGTATCCTTCAGAATCCATAAAATCCCCCCTCGGGGACCTGTTCTAGCAGCGGAGAAGAGACCCAGAGGAGGAAGGAGATGTGGGTTTGGGGTTCTTTGCTCAGGAGGACCTCCGGTGGAGCCGTGAGATCGTGTGGTTCGATCCAGAGGAGGTTGTTCGCATCACAGCCTGCGGTGGATTGTTTGTCCAGAAATCCGGGAGCCAATAATATCAGCAGGGATCTTAGTCAGGTACATGCTATACCCTCTTCTTCTTTTTTTCTAGCTTTTTTTTTGCTTGGTTTTTTATTATTAGTTGTCATAGATAAATTGTTGCTTTTGTGCAATTTGTAGTTTAGGTATGTAAAAATTCTGGTTGATGTTCTCGATGTTCGGGTTCAGTTCATTTATTTTCGAACAGATGATTATCAGTGGATGATTATACGTTTTGCATACTTATGTATAACATAAATAAATACATATGGTTTGGAGATGTGCAAAGAAGGCCTTCTATTGTTCCTGTTCTACGGTGTGAGGTGTTAGAAGAAAGGTCTTGTAATAGGGATCTTAGCGAGGTGGACTTGTTTTCTCTTCTTATTTTTCTTGTTTTTCGTGTTTTTCTCTCGGTGCCATGATTATCATTGTATAGATTTGTTGTTTTGTGAGGGTTTATAATGGAGGGGTATAGAACCTCTTGCTTATGTTCAGGTTTGGTTCGTTTATTTTTGAACTAGTTATATGATGGATGGTTATATATTAACTGATGTTGAAGTTGGACAATATGGTTTTCATGTATTTGGTTTTATTGCGTGTGTGTCGGAATGTAGATTACATGTACATATGTGCATAAATAATTAATATAAGTATATGCGTGCGACATGCGTTGTTTGGGCATGTGTCGGTGAGCCGTTATTCCTGAGTTAGAAGGTGTGGGAAGTTAGAAGAAGAATCTTCTAAGAGGGATCAGTTAAGTTTGAAGAAGTGTTGAAGGAGACTATTAGGAAGGATATGACTTTGTTGGATTTAAGCTCGGAGAGAACCCAAATGCAACCTCCCATGAAACCGATCCCATTTAAAGCAGGAGAAATCTTGGTCCAAAACCTCCATAGAAAACCCATGACCTTTTCCTTCTTGTTTCTATTATTATAGTTATTACATGGTTATGGGGTTTATAGTTGAGGGGTTTAGAACCATCACTTATGTTCATGTTTGATTCATTTATTTTTGAACTAGTTATGCGAAGGATGGTTATATTTTATTTTATAATGAAGTTGGATAATATGTTTTTTGTACGTTTATTTTGTTGTTTGTTTGTGTTTGACTGTAGATTACATATTGATACATAAAAAACATATGCACACATGCATATGTACATAAAGGATAAAATTAAGTACATACACTCATGGTTTGGACATGTGTCAAGAAGCCATCTATTGCTACGGTTCGAAGGTGTGAGAAGTCAGAAGACGAGTCTTGTAGATCAGGAAGACCGAAGAAGTGTTGGAATGAGACTTTTAAGAAGGATATGACTTTGTTGGAAGTAAAGAATATGTGTAACCGATCTTGTTGAAAGTGGGAAAAGACTCGATCATTGTTATTATTGTATAGAAGTTCATGTTAATATTGAATCGGAATGTAGCGAGTCAGTCCTTGTGAGGTTTGGTTCCTTTTCTACAAATAAGCCTAAACGCAGTGTTCAAGTCCACTTACTTTTTTTCCGAATTAAAATCGAGATTTTAGAGAACATACACACAAACACATGGTTAGGGCACACATGCATAAAAAACCATGTAATGCTCCGGTTCGAAGGAGTGGGATGTCGGAGAAGAGTGTCTTAAGAGGAGCTACGAAAACTCAAAGAAATTTTGGAAGGAAACTATTTAAGAAGAATATGACTTTATTGGATTTGAGTCAGGACTATATATTTGGAAGTAAAGAATCCATGTAGACCAATCCTACTTTAAGTAGGAAAAAACTTGGTCTTTACTTTGTATACATGTTAGTGTGTACATCGAAACGAACTCGAACGAACCTTTTTCATGTTTAGGTTTGGTTCCTTATTACAAAAGAGCTTAATATGGTGTTCAAGTTTGTTTAGGTTTGGTTCCTTATTACAGAAGAGCTTAATATGGTGTTCAAGTTTGGGTTGCTTATTTTTGTTCTGAAACTAAATCGAGATTTTACTTAAACGAGTATGGAGGCCGATTATTCTTTGATAGCTCTAATAGGCGTGGTGCTGAAATCAAAATTTGGGGAAACATGATGTTTATGTATTATATAATTCTGAGATTTTTTCGGCAAAGCTTTCTCCTACTATTAGTAGGGTCGGTTATATGGATTCTTGCTCAAATCCATGTTGAAAGATTCGACTATGTTTTATGTTGGCTGTCGAGTACGTAACGTAACCCCACAAGAGGGGATTTAAACCCTGATCTTTTGGATGGTAGGCACACTGCACTACCACCAGACCATAAATAATTCTGAGATGATTTAAAAAAAAGCTAAAAAGAACTCATTAGAGCGAAATGTATTCGTTGTGATATTGGAATCATAGTGATGAAACCTGATGTTTCTCAGTAATTATGAGACGATTTTTAGGAAAACTTGAAAACCATGATTATGAGAGAAACGCTTACGGTGGTGATGAAACCAAAATCTGGTAAAACATGATTGTGTGGATTGGAGATTCTTGTGGGCATCGCTGGAGAGAAGGGGATTCCCTAGGGCATGGATTTCCTGGATCAAGCGTTGTGTCACAACTACTTCTCATACTGTGTTGGTCAACGGACGGCCGGAAGGGGGATTCTTTCAGCCACAACGGGGAATCAGGCAGGGCTGCCCGTTGGCTCCCCTCCTCTTTGTGTTAGTAGTTGACGCTCTTGCGGTGCTTATGAGGTTGGCAGTGACTAACAATTGGTGTTCAGGGTTCTCAAAGGAAGAGCTTTCCATCCCTATTCTTCAGTACGCCGATGATACTATCTTATTCATGGGGGCCGAGCCGGAGAAGATTAGACGAGCCTCTTTCATCATGGACATCTTTGGGGATGTATCTGGTTTGCAGGTTAATAGAGACAAGTCTGTGGTGGTTCCTTTCGGTCTTTCGGAGATGGAGCAACGGAACGTGTCAGAGATGCTGGGATGCTCGACTTCGACCTTACCGATTACTTACTTGGGGCTTCCTCTTGTGGCGGGAAGGCCGAAGGCGGGTGACTGGAGGATTTTGTTGGAAAGATTGGAAGCAAGGCTGGCGGGGTGGAAGGCGACTTTGCTCTCTAAGGGGGGAAAGCTGATATTATTGAAACATGTTCTTTCCGCAATCCCCATCTTCTTTTGCTCCACGAGATCATTGCCTGCAGGGGTTCGAAATAAGATTGAGGTGTTGATGAGAAGATTCTTTTGGACGGATGGTCGACAGAGCAAGAAAGGCATTCACCTCGTAGATTGGGCCAAGGTGACGACCTCGAAACAGAAGGGTGGACTGGGAGTGTTGCGGGTGGGGGAGATGAATAAGGCTTTTATGGCAAAATGGGTGGTGCGGCTATGGGGCAAGTCAGACGATTTGGTCTGTCGGTTGCTGAGAAAGATATATGGGGTAAATGTATCACTAGAGGTAGCTCCGGGTCGATTGTCGTCGTCGCTATGGAAGGGGATTACTGCAGTTGTGCCAGATATTTCATCCAAGTTATGACCAGTGCTCGGGGACGGTGCTGGTTTCCGCTTTTGGTTGGATGATTGGACGGGTGATGGAAAATTGGGAGAGAAATACCCGCGTCTAATGAGTTTGGCGAGCGACAACACAGTTTTGGTGCGGCAGGTGTGGAACAATGGAACGTGGTCTCCGATCTTCTCTTCGGCTTTATCTGATCAGCGGGTGGAGGATTTCCTGGCGCTTCAGACTGAGCTGTTGCAGAGCATGGGGCCATCCACGGGCAGGGATCATTTGGTGTGGGGAGATGGAAAATTTACGGTTAAGAAAGCGTATCGATTTCTAGTGGACGATGGGGTAGCTGAGGAAGATGAGTTGAGGGTCGACACAAGGATGATTTGGACGTGTAAAGTGCCGAATCGGATCAAGGTATTCCTATGGTTGTTTAGGCTGGGGAGAACTCTCTCGAAGGATCGTCGGGGTATTTTGTTGGGCGTGGAGGATGTGTTTTGTGACCGATGCGGTGTGGCTGTGGAGGACGCGGACCACTTGTTCTTTGTGTGTCAGTACTCTGCAGAGGTATGGGACAGGGCCAATATTGCGTGGCTACAGATTCGGGATTGCGCAACTTTCTGGAGGAATATGAGATCGGTTTGCGGTGTTGGGCATGAGGACAGCTCCTTTCCATTTACTATACTGTGGTCCATTTGGCGTGCGAGGAATGAACTCATCTTCAGGGGGCAAAGATTCTACTCCGAGAATGTGATGGAACATTGTAGGGTGTTGTGTGCGTCTTGGCAAATGTAGTATGATGTAATATTATTTTAGATTTTAATTATATATATATATATACTTTGAGGTGGCTCCCTGGCTGGGAGGTCACCCTTTTAACTCTAAAAAAAAAACATGATCTTGCCATGTAATTCTCATATCATTTTAGAAAACTGAAAAATATTGATTAGAGTGAAATAAACAGTCGATGATGAACTCCCAGGAAGCTGTTCCTCCATTGCTGATTCAGGGCGATTTCGTTCATTTGATATCCATGGTCGACAGATTTTGGTCAAGCAATTAGACAAAATTACGAGTTTCTGGATTCACGTGTGTTAACATGAACTTGGGTCTGGTCCAAGTGAACTTTATTTCTAACTAAAATACATCTCTTTTTTTTAAATATATCCTCCACAACTAATAATAAATCGATCCATGAGAATAAACTTTTTTGACATACATTAGGAAAAAAAGCTCAGGAGCAAGTTTACATCGAAACAGAAGGCAAGCGGGCAACAAGCTGCGCCACTAGACCTTTTTGAATTGCAAAGCCAATCCTTTTAAACACTACATCCATAGATCTAGGGTCCATCACATTGCTGTACATCCATAGATCTAGGATCCATGAGACGTCATAGAAGATCATAGGAGTAGAGCGGTTATCCTGATCGTATCGAACACACATATGTATATTCTTGTTGCTGCTCTATTTACCGGATTATTATCTTCAACAACTCTCTTGTTTCCTTTCGATTTTTGCGCTACTCTTTTCTAGGATGTAATTCGATTTTTTTCGGTGATCTGATGCATCCTTGACCGAAATCAATGATTTTCTTATCTGATGTAACTTCATAGCTCATCGGGCGAACTCCTCTGGTTTATCTGAACAAAGTATGTGATGGATGTGAGGCTCGCGTGGCCGTGAAGTTGGAGATGAGGCAGCCTACATGCAGCATCAAGGACAGGTATGCGTTGATCGGAAGCGACTGAAAGTTATTAAACTCTCCATAAGCGGATCATTGCAATTATGGTTGCATTGATCTTCTTGTCACTGTTGTCGGTTCAGGCCGGCACTCGCGATGATCGAGGATGCGGAGAAGAAGGGGCTCATCACTCCGGGAAAGGTCCCGTCGGAAACTTCTCGTGCGTTCGTTTTTGCATAAAATTTACAGGGAGATCTGTAGGCAAAACTGTTCGCTAATTTATCTCTGAATTTGCTTTAAGTTCCATTATATATACAAGCACATAATTTTCTTGAGCTTTTTTTGTTTTCTTTGAGTTCAAAAGATTCTAAATTTCACATTTATCTTTTCCAGATGAAACTTTGCGTACATAATAATCTGTAATGGAATATATGTAATTTCTTTGATATCATTATTGGTGTTGATGTGCAGACCGTTTTGATCGAGCCAACGTCCGGGAACATGGGCATCGGGCTCGCCTTCATGGCGGCTATGAAGGGTTACAAGCTCGTGCTCACCATGCCTTCATACACCAGTCTCGAGAGGAGGGTCACCATGAAGGCCTTCGGAGCCGATCTGATCCTCACGGATCCCGCCAAGGGCATGGGCGGGACCGTGAAGAAGGCCTTCGAGCTTGCGGATTCATTGCCAGATGCCCACATGCTCCAGCAGTTTGAGAATCCTGCCAATTCCCAGGTCCTTTTTCTTAGTTCCTGCGGTTTTACGCCCAAAAAAGCCGACGAACATTCAGAAATCTCGACGTTTGTCCATCCACTTCAAGCGATTACGTTGCGAGAAATAGCTCGCAAACACGATAGATATTGTCTTCTTAGTTCTTGCACTGAATGTGGCATTGGTTTGTTTGCTGATTTTACTCCAGTTTTTCGTGTTTTCTCGGTTTTCTTTGGTCGAGTGAACGATTCGAATACAAATTCTCTCTATGGAATTGTGAATTTCAGTACCAAATTTACCATCTGAAGAACAACATTCAGGTGCATTTCGAAACGACGGGTCCCGAGATATGGGAAGATACCTCAGGCCAAGTCGACGTCTTTGTAATGGGAATAGGAAGCGGGGGAACGGTCACCGGTGTCGGGCGATATCTGAAATCGCAGAATCCGAACGCCAAGGTAAAGGCTCTCTTTTACATTGATCTAACTAATCGATTTTCAGATCATCAGAACGGTTGATTTTTCATGTGAAAATTTCAACTGTCGATCTTGTAGATATACGGCATCGAGCCGGAGGAGAGCAATGTTCTGAATGGTGGAAAGCCAGGTAAGGAGAGAAAAACGGTTTCCTTTCTTGGAGCGATATCGCGAACCGAAGAGTGTATCGACGACGGATTTCTTCATGCAGGGCCTCACCAGATAACCGGCAATGGCGTGGGATTCAAGCCGAAGATCTTGGACATGGATGTGATGGAGAAAGTACTTGAGGTTAGAAGTCCTTCCGATAATCTGAAAGGGATATTTACATCTATAATCCTGAATAATTTCATAATTATGTACATAACCATGCAAAATCTTGAATTACACCAGGAACCTCGAATAATACTTAACTCTTACATGACATGACCCTGGGTGAACACACATCCGTTTCCCGTTAAGTTTGACATAACCGTCAAATGTGGACCATTTTCACCCTTTAGGTTCAGGGTAATTACAAATGATGCCACTCCCCTTCCTTCTCTTCCATAGGAACCCATCACCGTCGGGGAAGAAGAGGACGCTGATGGAGGACTCAGAGGAGGTCCGAGAGGAGGGAGAGGGCGAAGGACCTGGAGGAGGAGGAGGACAGGGAGGAGGCGGATGGGCTGGAGGAGGAGGACGAGGTCGGGTAGGAGCAAGGCAAGGGTAGATGACCTAGAGGAGGAGGAAGACATGGGCAAGGATGAGATGACCTGGAGGTGGAGGTCAAGGATGAAGTGAAGGGGTTGGAGGACATGGAGGAGGAGGACGGGGGTGAGGGTGAGGGTTGATGACCTGGAGGAGGAGGTCGGAGAGGAGGAGGGCGAGGGCGGGAGGATCTAGAGGAGGTCGGGGAGGAGGGCACAAGCGGGCAGATCTGGAGGAGGAGGAGGATGTTGGGGAGGAGGCAGAGGGACTGGAGGGAGGGGTGGGTTGTTGAGGAGGAAGGGGGGGGGGGTGTTGGAGGAGGAAAGGGGGGAGCTTAGTTTTTTTTGGAAAAATTTAATAACCGTTAGATAGACTGCGGGTTAGATTAACCCAATGGTCGAGTTGGGTTAACGAACAAACGTAACAGAGTCTTATGGGTGTGAAACAGAGTGAGTATTCGAGGTTCTTGGTGTAATTCGAGATTGTATGGTTATACACATAATTATGAAATTACTCAGAGTTGTGGGTGTAAATATCCCAATCTGAAACCGAATTGGCCTCCAAAGATCTGATGCAACCGGACTCGGTTTCCTTGCAGGTGTCCAGTGATGATGCGGTGAAGTTGGCGAGAGAGTTGGCGTTGAAGGAGGGCCTTTTCGTAAGTCTCTGGCTCGATCTTCGCACTGTTTCTTCCATTTTCTGTATCTGCATTGTTCTTCTTGTCGCGTATCTCCTCATTTATCCCGTAAAGTACATGTATGCGTATACTTATACGTATACGTATGTACGTACAGATAGCATGATTTAAACACTTGTGATTGATTAGACAAACAATGGATTACAGGTTGGGATATCCTCTGGGGCAAATGTAGCTGCAGCTTTGAGATTAGCAAGAATGCCTCAGAACAAAGGAAAGCTAATTGTGGTAAGCCCCCTCTTATTTTCGGATAATTGCTTTTAGAGAAGCCATGAGGTTCAACCCCATTATTCTGAATAGGGATTTTTACCTGGCAGACCTTATATTCTTTGTCAATTACATCCACGATCTTTGAAACAATCTAATTCCCTCGATCTCGTAAACTTGCTAACTTTTATCCTACATACCCTGTGGTCAACCTCCATCCATTTACCCGTTAAAACCAACCGTATTCTGTTATATTCTTTTACATTACCCACTTTGTTTTTCAAATTTACATTCAATGTCACTCCTCACCATCCTCATCTCCCTTTCCCCACCCACCTTTATTCAAAGGAAAAAATGGGGCTGCCCCCGCCCCATTTTTTGTCAAATTTTTTTATTTTTTTTGAAAAATAACACAATGTATATTCATCTCTATATCCCTCCTATATACCATTCGAATTTCGTCAAAAACAGAGACTCCTACGGCCTCCATCGAGATGATGTCGATTTAAAAAATCCTGTTACCGTTAAAAAATGACTGTCTGGATGGAGGCCGTAGGAGTCTCTGTTTCTGATGAAATTTGAATGGTATATAGGAGGGATATAGGGATGAATATAAATGGTGTTATTTTTCAAAAAAATAAAAAAAATTGACAAAATAAGGTGGGGGCAGCCATGTTGGCTGCCCCTAGGGGGCAGCCACATATGACCCTTATTCGAAACTGATTTGTATTGTCCAGAGCCCTCAGGACAGGCCTCCATCCCAAGCATCCCGAGCCCTGCCACGCCCTCGCTTGTCGCTCCTGAGCCCTGGCCCCTGCCCCGTTCTCCCTGTCGCCCTGACCTCTCCTCCCTCTAGGCCCTCGACCTCGCCGGCAACCTCCTCTCCGTCCTATGGAAAGAACATGGGGTAAAATATCCACCGTTGGATTTCTATTGGTTAGATTAACTCAAGACTAACCCTAGCAATTGACTCAAATAAAGTTAAAACTGACGACAGGGTTTGTGGTGTAAGACGGAGCAGGTTTACGGGGTCGAGGTGGGAATTAGGTTGTTTCAAAGGTTGTGGAGGTAATTGACAAAGATTATAGGGTCTGTTGGGTAAAAATCCCTTTTGAATATTGGTTTAAGCGGATCGAAACTTGAGTGAATCTGTCTTGTTCAGGTTCGGTTCGTTTATTCTCACGCCAGATATAAAATGGTGTTTACTAACTAATCATGTAGGATCATCTAACTAAGCTGCAACAACGGTCTGCGATTTACGCTAGCTTTTCGTTTCTGATGATCTTGTTATGTGTTTTTTTTGCTCCAAGACCGTTCTTCCGAGCTTCGGGGAGAGGTACTTGTCGTCCGTGCTATTCCAAGACCTGCGCGACGAGGCCGAGAAGATGCAGCCGGTTGCGGTGGACTGAACCTCGCCCAAGCCGACAACCCGATCGCGATCGTGTTTACATGCCTGTATCATGAGTAAAATAAGAACAATATTGTATTTTGGGGCATCGATGTTTTCGTTTGTCGACAGAGACGATCAAGAAGAGATTCAATGCTCCCAATCGACGTGCAAATGGTTGGATATAGATATTGATATGGATGAGGTTTTGTCGAATCGAGTTATCGAGCTAAGCAGTGTTCGGCTCGACAACTCCACCAAATCGGGAGTCTGGCCTGAGCCCATCGGCACGAGCTCACGAGCTGAACTTATGCCGGACTGGCGAGCTAGTTAACGAGCCGAGCTCGAGCCGAGCATATCGATGGTGAGAATAAAGACTTGGCATATTCTTGTCAAGCGTTAGAGAGAAGACGTAAGTAAGACCATTGTTATGCGAGTTAGGGCATATGCTCCCCGATATTATATCTGATAGCTTTTAATCGCACGTTTTTTTTTGATAAAGGAGCTTTACATCTTTTCACGATAGAGGAAAATCGAATATAATGCCTTTTTTTCTAAAAGCAATATTCCAATAATCGTAGCCACCGACCGTGGAATTAGAAGACATTCTTTTTATTTTTGGTTAAATTACAAGAAGGCCCTCATCTATTCGTTGCTTTACAGTTCGGGACGTCGTTTTAAAAATTGAATCGAAATCATGGAAGAAAGAGTTCAAGTTCAACCACCTGGTTTTTACTTAGAAAAATAATAACCAGTCAAAATCCGGTGGGACTATTTCATTTGGTTGAACCAAATCATCAGCTCGATCATTCATTTTCTAAAAATAATAATAATAAATCTTAACTATTTAATAAAATACGAGTTCTTAACAGAGAAAGCTATTTATATTCCAATTCCATCCCAATTATTATATAGTACTCTTTTGACTCTTCTCCTTACGTGTTTCCTGTTTTAATATATGGATGTGCTGGAGGAAAACATGCATGCGTTGATTTTATCAGAGTTTCTCCGTTAGTGATCCTGATAAGGGGTGATTTTATTGCGGGATATAAAAGGTGCAAAGAAAACTGCCTCAACTAAAGTTGTTAAGTATGAGAAGGTCTGTATTGGCAATCAAGATGTTTTCATCCCTTTTGATTTTGATATCTTTAGGTTCTTGGCAACTGAAGCGGTAGAGCTCTTCAAGAGAGTTCAAAAAATTATGCATAGTACTGTTATGGTTCCTGATGTTGTATTTCGAAGAATTGAATTTGCCATCCAAAAGAGATTGATGGTGTAACTGCCTGTCTCCCATCAATCTTTCTGTAAAACTAGATTCTATACAACCTCTTGAATATCGACCTCGAAGGACATTAATCGTCTATTATTTACATGTATGACATCTTGAATCATTTGGGAGATTGCTCTTGTTGAGGTCGCTACTGTAACACCCATACTCCCAAGGATAGTCCCACATCTAAAACTCAAAGTATGAAAGTGGTTTATAAGTGGTGTGGATTACTGCTTGACAACTTGAGCTTAAGCATTTTGGGTGGTTGACAACAGATCAATTTGGATCCGAATCCAACAAGTTGTCAAAGCCAATTTTTCTCGATAACAGACCGGAGACTTAAGCTCGGGACGTTACAAATGATATCATAGCCAATTTCTCTCTTATAGTGGAAAGGACTACCTGAGAGGTGGAGCCACCCTACAAAGAGATATGAGGAAATGACTATATGGAGCGTGCAACCGCCACGATCACTGAGACTAAGTGATGGGCTATGTTGCAACGAGGACGTTGCAAATATAGAGGGAGGTTGTAACACCCATATCCCAAAGATGGTCCCACATCTAAAACTCACAAAGTGTGAAAGTGGTTTATAAGTGATGTGGATTACTACTTGACAACTTGGGCTTAAGATTTTTGGGTGGTTGTCAACGGATCCATTTGAACCCAAAGGGCCTGTTTGGTAGGAGAATATGCTTTGGAATAAGGGGCCAATTCTCCTCCCGACACGGTTCCCAATGGTACAACTATTCCCCATTATTCCATTTTATTTCACTCTTATTCCTATCTTTATCCCACCTTACCTACCTTTATTTCACCTTATTCTCCTTATTCCTATCCTCCAGCCGAACGGAGAATAGACCCTTATTCCCCTTATTCTCCATCCTTATTCCTGCTTATTCTCCTACCGAACGGCCCAAAGCGAACAAGTTGTTAGGGCTATTTTTCCTCGATAATGGATCAGGGACCTAAGCTCAGGATGTTACAACTACAAAAAGCCTTGGGTCTTCTGAAAATTTGTTGAGACGTCAATCAATGTACATGCACTCATAAGTTCAGATGACAGTCGTCTTGTGGGCAATATGGCTTGCAAAAAATGATGGTTAGTTTCGATGACTGAGGTTCTATGTTGAGAATGTTATGGAGTACACTAAAATCTTCGGAGACTTTTTATCCTCATAAATATGAATATTAACAGGTGAATATAAAGTTTTTGGATAACTTTCCACTTTTTTTACTTTAAGAAAAGAACATGACATCTTTAGATGCCCAAAGAATACGGATTCCAAGACAACTTAAAAGCGACATTGCGCGTTCCTTTCGCGTTTGGAGAATCCGACGTTTCCTTTCCAGTTTTGCCCTCACACCGAGTAGAATTATAATGGGATTTTTACATCCATAATTTTGAGTAATTTTACAATTATAATCATAACATTGCATAATCATGAATCACACGATAAACTCGAGATAGTCACTCTGTCTCACACTCATAACCCTTCGTTAGTTTAATATATTAACTCAATCGTATGAGTGAGTTAATCTAACCAATCTATGATCTAACGATCAAGATTAGTCAAAATAAAAAAACTAAAGGAAAAAATAAATGAAAAGGTAGAGGCAGGCTTGCAGGGAGGGCTGCAGGCGACAGTCGGAATTCTTGCTGGCAGAAGTGGGGATGGTAGGAGGGCAGCTTCGTTGCAGGCGGTGGTTGAGGCGACAGGGGCACACATGTATGTCTTTTTTAACGGAAACCGTCAAGCATCCCAAACGAAATATAACACGAGGTTATGTCATGTAAGAGTTACGCATTACTCGGGATTTCTCATGTAATTCGTGATAATGCAAGAATATGATTGTAATTATAAAATTACTCAGGATTATGTATGTAAAAATCCCAATTATAATACAAACCCCTTTACTCTTTAGTGGCATCGCTGTAAATAAACCAAAAACTCAGACCTGTTTCAATGACTCCAACCCCATATAAGCCTGCCCCCATCCCTTCCCTCCCATCTCACAAACTCCAACTCCATCCATTTCCACTATTTGCAAAAACCTCCTCCAAAGTTCTATCTCTTGCACTTTAGTCCCTCGAGGAGATGGCGTCGCCGTCGCGGTATGAGGTAGAGGTGAAGGTCGCGTCGGCAAAGGACCTCAAGAACATCAGCTGGAAGCACGGGCCACTGCGGCCCTACGCCGTCTTGTGGATCGACCCGGCTTCCAAGTGCTCGACCAAGGCTGACGTGGACAACGACGACGATCCTATATGGGACCAGACGCTCACCGTCCCCCTCCCCTCGCACATCCCGATCGAGGACGCCACCCTCTCGATCGACATCGTACACGCCGATGCAGAGGAGGGCGTAAAGCCGCTCATCGGCTCCGCCCGTCTCCGGCTCCAAGAGGTCTGCTAAGCAGTAGCTCATCTATTTAAAATTTCCAGATGTAATTAAACAATGCTAATTTCCCATAAAAAAAGATGTTGATATTTAAAGGAACTTCACGCAATCAAACAATAACCCCTATGATTTTTCAAATATTATATACTTGCCACTGTCCGTGTATTTTGGTCCGAACCGGATCGGCCGGTCGGACCGGTTGGATCGGGAACTGGACTAGACCTGTTTTGTTCGGCTGGTTTTATATGTAATTAATTTTTTAAAAAAAAAGAAAATAAAAAATATGGTCGGACGGGTGGTCGGACCGGGTTGACTCGAGTAATTGGATCAGGTTGACTGAGATTGATCCAATTTTGATGGTTTAGTATATTTTCAAAACATAAAGGTTTAAATAATAATATAATAGGATTTTTATCCCTCGTGTCCTTCTTAACTTCTACGATTTCAGTTATGTCCCTTTTTTTTGGAATATAACTTGTGCCACTACTTTCTTAGAGTAATTTTATAGAAGCAACTATAAATAAATTATTACAATATTATATTCATATATAATGCTAAAAAATATGACTACCTTTTGTACAGTTTTACTCGAAATAGACAATCATGTTATACTATTGAAAGGTTTCACATTTTAAACGATTATTTCATTGATATAAAAATACATATTTATATATGTACCTTATTTTTATCGGTTCAAAAAATCGGTTCGACCGGTCGAACTGGTAAATTAAGCCCGATCCAATTTTTTCAAGTCGATAGAAATGATTATTTCATGCTGACATCACTACCGGTCTGACCGGTTTGGACTGACTGTTCGACCGGTTGGACCAAAGTGAAGACTGACTAGTTCAATGCCCCTTCTGATTTTAAAACCTTGATTTTGGCCTAAAAGTTAATAACATTACATGCATCGTGGTGTAACTGCAAAAATAAGAAAGGACTATGATACAACTCGAAACGTTTTTAAAGATCATAGAGTAAAAATCCCAATATTTAATCTCCTATTAGTAGTGTATTTTTCTTTCGTTTTTCCGTCAAGATTCCTAAAAACTGCAGTATCTCTATAATTTTGGTTTATTTAGCTAAAATTCCACTGTCCAAGAGTCAGAAAGATTACGGAGGCTGTGGTCTAATTACAAAGCATTTTAGGGGTAAGAGTGAAAAAAATCCCTAATGTAATATAGAATAAGGAGAAGAATAAAGGCAATTGCACTTGTGGCTGTGAAAATATGCATTTTACACACGAAATAATATCTAGATATTATTTATTTATTTTCTGGAGAATGGAAACATATCCATTTTATAGGGATTTTTATCCGACAGATCTTATAATCTTTTTAAATTGGGATTTTTATCCGGCAGACCCTGTAATCTTTTACAATTACCGCTACGACCTTTGAAACATCATAATTCCTCCCTCAGCCCTGTAAACTTGCTCCGTTTTACCATACGAACCCTACCGTTAAATTGACAATATAGAGTTAACTTCCTTGAGTAAAAAATGAGTTAATCTAACCAATCCACGATCGGACGGTTAGAATTAACCAAGAGACCCCCTCCCACGAGGCTCCACGTGGACTGGAGGAGGTACGGAGGCGGCGGTCGACCTGGAGGAGCTCGGGCTGGACTGGAGGAACTCGGGCTTCCAGCGGCGGGGGAGATTGGAGGGGGGGGGAGGCTGGGGCTTCCAGCGGCGGAGGAGCTAGGGCTTCAGCCGGCGTTCGTAGGGAGGGAAGGCGTCAAGGCATCGGTGAATTTTGCAGACAAACAGTTACGATTCCTCTTTTGGCGGTGGAAGCAAAGGTGCGGGGAGAAGCATGAGTGGCATTTCAAGTGGGAGGACTATGGTGGAGCTGACATGAACGAATATTAATGGAAGGGGGCGGCTTCACATATTAATGGAAGGGGCGGCTTCGCATGGGAGGGGGCAGGAGGGGGGCGGAGGCATGGGTGGTTTCGCAGGGGAGGGGGCAGGTGGGGGGTGGAGGCATGGGTGGCCAGGGCCGCTTCGCAGGTGGGAGGCGGCAGCTGGCGCGGGTGACGAGGGGAGGGGGCGACGGGCAGCGGGGGAGGCTTCGCAGGGGAGGCCGACGCAGGTTCCGAAGGTCAGAAGGTCGGGGCGGAGAGCAGAGCTTCTTCGCGGGTGACGGGGGGAGGGGGCGACGAGCGGCGTGCTGGGACAGGGGACCAAGACTCGGGTGGGGTGGGGGGGGTGCTACAGGCGGCGGGACAGGGGACTCAGACCCCGGTGGGGGGGGGGGGCAGGACGGTGACTCAAGCCGAGGGAGGTGGTAGGCGCGAGCTTCGAGGAGCAAGGGGGGCTTGGATCGGCGGCAGACAGGGGGAGGGGGGGCACCGTGTTCAGCTGCAGGAAGAGGGTGGGAGGCAATGGCACTTGCGGTAAATTTACTAAATAAAATGGGTATAGTATAAAGGAAGATAACAGAATCCGTTTAGTTCTAACGGTTAAATTGATGGGAGTTAACCGCAGGGTCTGCAGGGTAAGGGTTAGCAAGTTTACGGGGTTGAGGGAGGAATTATGATGTTTCAAAGGTCGTAGCGGTAATTGCAAAAGATTACAGGGTCTGCCGGGTAAAAATCCCTTTTAAATTACATTTACCACCTTTGAAACAACCGAATTCCATCCTCGACCCCATAAACTTGCTAACTCTTACCCTATAGACCCTGTGGTTAACCATTCGAGATATTATTTATTTTTTTCCTGAAGAATGCAAAACAACCCTTTTATATGATTCACTTTAAGAATATAATAAAGAAAGTGATAGATTTTATTATATTTGTTTTTTACCCTCGGTCCTTCTAGATTTTTACATATATGTCCTTACCTTTTGCAATGCACTGGACATTTTTTTTTGTACAATTTGCATCTTTTTCCTCAAGTTTTGCTCCAAATTCCCTCAGGTGTTCGGAGACGTTGGGATCGGCGGTCGCGCGACCGAGACGTTGAAGCTGAAGCGTCCATCCGGCCGCCCGCATGGGAAGCTCAACATCGAGATTTGCATCCACGACCCCTCGCGGTTCTACGGCGGGAATTCCCCTCCGTCCTACGGTGCCCCCTACCGCTACGGCTTACCGCCCACTTCCGGCTACCCGTACCAGCAAAGTGGCTACAACTATGGCTACAACGCGCCACCGCAACCGGGGTATTCGTACCAGTCGGGAGGCTACCCACCCGAGCCGGAGAAGAAGGGGAAGATGGGGATGGGAGCAGGACTGGCGATCGGCGCGGCGGCCGGGTTGCTCGGAGGAGTGGCGATAGCTGAGGGGCTTGACTATGTGGAGGATGAGATCGCGGAGGAGGCCGCCGAGAAGGTCGAGGAGGACCTGGGCTATGACGACTTCTAAAGTGTAGGGGGGTGATTGAAAATAAAGGAAGTTATGAGGGTTTTTTTAGAAATGATGAAGTTGTGTCCTTGTGGTTGTTTTTGTTTTTCTTTGTTGGAGTTTTTTTCCCCTTGAGAGATAGGTAACATTTGAATCACAATCTTTCATCTGGTGAAGGTTTTGGTGTGTGTGTGTGGAATGAAAATGCATCAAAAAGAAATAAAGAAGTTGCGGGGGTTTAATTGCAAAAGCTTTTTTTTCCGAAAATTGTATGGTGCTTTGACGCCAACTTTGCCTAAAGTGAAAGTTATCAAGAAACATGTACAACACTAACAAAATCTTTTTTCACGTTAAGGTCAGTTATATATATATTAATACTTCTTGGACCTTCCTCGTCGTCTCTTAGCTGGTTCTACATCTCAAAACTCGCATCTCCTCACCGGTGCATCAACCGACCTCCTTTGCAAATAATCAAATCACTTTAAGTTATTTTCTCGCATCGTATACTCGATCGGAGCTAGATCAACTTTTCTTTTGATTGTATCATTCCGAATCCTATCTTTACGTGTGTGTGTGTGTGTGTCCACACATCCAACTTAGCATTTTCATTTCTGCTAGTGTCATTTTCTGCACATGTCTATGGTTCACATACCAACATTCCGATCTATTTTATTGCGTGTCTCACAAATGTTTATAATATTTTACGGCTTTACAATTGTGCCCCTATGAGATTAGACAATTACAACTATGTTTCAACTTTTTTTGTAACAATACATGCCACTATATTCTTATAAATTAAGAGTTCTGCCCTTTTGTTATTACAATAATTTCCTTATTTTACCTTAACGGACGGGAGGAATTATGAACTTTTAAGAATACAAGGGCACAAGTAGGGGTGTTCAATATTTCCGGGTCTGCGCGTACCCGGCTTGATCTGTTCAATTTTACCCTAAACTCATGGGTATTTGTTTGAAACTGATGGGTCGGGTGTCCGTCGTATCATGTGAACCATCCAAAAAATCCATTTGAATTAACATGTATCCATGGGTAACTCGGTTAGAAGCTTTTATTACCTAATTTATTTTAAACGTCACAAATGGTTATGTACAAATACTGACATATATACATTATTCTTATCTCTTTTAAAATAAAAACGTGGATGCAGATATATATACACACATTAGTAAATATGGAAAATGTAATACCAAATAGTTAAAAAAGATACGAATATGAAATGGATACAAATCATGATATACAAAATAATAGAAACTAATACGATATAGATTGATTAAGTTTACATACATTTGATGGCTCCCGCATGATATATCCGTAAATTTCCCATTTTGAGTCGTGTAAATCAATGTCCTAAAGAAAAACATAAATTGATTTTTTTGTGTCAAATTTCGGTATCATCAAAATATCGATTTGAACAATCTTTTATATATCATAATTTTAATGATCTTTGTTATAAAATTTTAAATTAATATTATAATCAATAACATATATTTGTGAGTTTTGTTTTGGCTTGAACTTTTGCTCAAAATTAATGGATATCGTTATACAAATATGAGAGAAATGAGAAGACAATACTCTTATTTTTATTCCCAAATATGTCACAATTATGTTTTTGTAAATTCCAAACCTCAATAATTAGAAATATAAAAAAATATTTAATATTATAGGTTTAAATGTTATAAAAAATTCTTTATCGATTTATTATAATTTCTTTCATTTTATATAGAATTAAGCTTTTATTTAAAATATCAAATTTTAATATTATGAATAAAATATGCTTTCATTTTCTTCTGAATATGATTTAAAGTAATTAGGCTCATGAATCTTTTTAAAATCTATCACTATAAACTTTATTGCATTAGTATTATATTCTATATATCATATTTCTATATGTTTACATCTAACTTCGATTTTTGCTTATAATTGATGGATACTAGTACATGAAATATGCTAGATATTTGTTTTTTTTCTAAGATAAGATTTTCCATGTATTCTTATTCTTAAATATATCTACATTTATTATTTATTCTATGTCCACAATCATAACTATTAGAAACCACATCCAAATCACCCAAAATTATTAAGTTAATACTTTAATCCTTATATACTATTTTTTAAATTGAAAAGAATTAACTTCTATGTAAAAATTTGGATGTAGAAATCTAAATAAGTAAGAGAGCTCAATTATTGAAAATTTCATTAATTTTTTTAGTTTGCAATTGTTATTAATAAAATTGTATCAGAATTTTCAAATCAGTATTATATGTTATTTAATGTATATTAATGCCTTTGCGTTCAACTTTGAACTTTTAATAAAAAATGATGAATGTTAGTAAAAACAATATGAATATGTTATTTACCTTATGAAATATTTTTGTATATTTTATTCTAAAATATAAATTACAATTATATATTATAAACCTCTTACTAATCACTTGAAGCATGATTATATTCATATTTTACAAAAAAAATAAATTATTAGTACGTAGTTATAATAAGAAATATTTTACTCTGTTCATATATTTATATTATATTTTAAGAATTGAAATTATGCTTGAAATTGATGTATGTTAGTTTACAAATCTAAATAAATATAAGGTTTACTTTTGAGGATATTTCGAAGTAATAGAGTTAATTCTTGGATTATTATCAAATATTATAATAATAAAATTTTGAATTTAAAAAAAGATTCGAAACTTTTTAATGTTAATATATGTGTTATAAATCCTTTTTTATGTTTTCATCATACTTGAACCTTGCCCAAAATTAATGTACATCAAATCTACAAAATAATGTGCCCAATATTGCTAAAATATTTTCCTTCACATTCATATTCTAAAATATATCCATATGATTTTTCTAAATATCCAAGTTTAACTATTAGAATTCTCATCAAAATATTATTTTTTAAAAAATAATATATTCTAAAAACCGAAAAGTTAAATTTTCTTCTAAATCTAACTATGAAAAGATATTTCACCTCGTCACTTCATGTTTGATAATTTTAGTTTATATACTAACCTCAGATATGAAAGAGATTTTTCAGAGGGATTGGGTTACCCTCAGACAATTGCTCAAATAAATCCTCCCTTTGCATTTCCTTCATTCTCTAGTCCATTAACCATTCATTGCTTATTAGAGACTTTTAGTTTGGCTTAATAAGGTTTATACAACACTTGATCAATAGTTGAGATGTATGATTTAAAATGCATTAGGTTGATCAAGATGGAACGAAGTTCAGTTAGTTGGATAATTAAGTATAACACATCAAATAATACCCTCGTATTTACTACAACAAAATGGGTTTTATAGTATCGTGGTGTTTACTGACTTGCACTTCTGTTATATTCTGTCCATTTCGTTGTTGTTTTCCTCTCGGTGATTATATAGAGGAAACTCTTTCTGTTTTTTCATTTGAAATACGTCGCGATACAAGAGGAAGCTCTATCGAAATTTTCATAGAAATATGTATCGTTATAAGGGGAAACTCTGCGAAATTTTCCTAAAATATTACCCCGTATAAGGGAAAGTTCTGCTGAAATTACAAGAGAAAATATGTTCTTCACATTATCCTCGTTCTTCGTTCGTTCTTCGTGTTCTTTGTTCGTTCTTTATGTTCATGGTACGTTCTTAGTGTTCTTGATATGGAAGTGAAATTCGATCATTTCAAATACTGAAAATCATCCTTTCTAAAAATGAATCGCGATAGAGCATTGCATACGTGAGAGAGAGCTCGATTAGGTAACAAAATCCTACCTTTTGCTGTTGAATTTTCATACAAGATCGTTGAAGTTCCTGATTTTATGATCTTCGCTACGAAAATCCACATAACAAATAATAACCTCATATTTAACTACAACAAAATGTGTCATAGTCACTAGACTAAAGCACTTTTGGTGAAACTAAGTTTATCAAAATGGAATTCATTAACAATCAAATATCTCTTAGCCAATGAAAATTCGGTTGCCAAACATTTGGTAAAGGCATGTCCCTAATATTTATGTGAATATTATCTAAAAATCTTTTTTTCTTGTAAGTGACTTTAAAATTTGGACTCGAATGAGTAGGGCTACTAATTCAAACCGAACTATAACGAACGGATATATGTTTGAGTTCAGTTCGATAAAGGTTAGATAGGACATGCTCGAGTTTGACTTTGTTTAGAAAACAAATGTTCGAGCTCGATTCAATAATAGTTTGATAATGATTTGATTTAACTCAAAGTTGTTTATATGAACAAGTTTGAAATTGAAATTCCATATAAAGTGGTACAAAGCCTGCCAATTAATACCATAATTTCTTCCCCCAAAATTTCTCATGTGTACAAATACCGCGCTACATATACATACGTATATCGAACTCAAACTTTTATCGAAGGAACGTACGCTAGGTTCATGTTCGTTTCGTTAAGCTATCGAACTAAATTTTAAGTTAATGTTCAGTTCGATTGAAAACCAAATGAACTCTTTTTTAACCATTATCAAAGGAACTCTGACCGAATACGGACATGTTTAGTTCCATTAACAACCCTTCAGATGCCGACAGTTTCCTATGTTACTTGTAGTTATCACATTTAACATGATCCGTGGGATCTCCACTCGTTTAGGATAACTCTCAATTAGAGATGCAAACGGTTAACTATCACCGTACCCATTTTATACAAATTTTAACATCTGTATCCCTATCCGTTTTAAAATAGATATGTATATGGATATCGCTTTGATATATGCACAAACCTCCGTATCCGTATCCATATATCCATTTTTTATATAAAATAACCGTAATTACCATACGATATAAACACAATTAGTAAATTTATATTATGTCTTTTCCATCCAATTCGTATATATTTGTGTCGATTCTATAGAATATTTCTAACATTACTCGTATGCGATCAGTATCTGTTTTACATCTATATCTGTTTTTTAAAAATATATTAAGATAGCTTTATATCCGTACCGCATCCGTATCCATATTAAAAAATGGATAAGAATACAGTAATATCTATACATTTATCCGTATCCGTTTGCATCCCTACTCTCAATATGTATTCCATCGCGTAAATGCGAGATGAAACTTAAAATTTAGAATATAATTTTAAAAAATAATTAGATCTCGATAATACGAGATGAAAAAAAGAGTAATACGCATCGAAGTATCATTAAATTAGATGCTCAGAAACAAAACGTATAGTTCGATCTCTACGTTGGATTTTTTCGTATCACGTAGAGCTCTGCTGCTGAAGGGAAACGAGGGAGTAGTACGTCCCTCTCTTCGCGAAGAGCTCCTCGTGCGTGCCCTTCTCCACCACCTCCCCCTTCTCCACCACCGCGATGGCGTCGCAGCCGCTCACCGTGCTCAGCCTGTGCGCCACCACCACGCTCGTCCTCCCCACCATCACCTGCTCCAGCGCCGCCTGCACCTCCCGCTCCGCCGCCCCATCCCAGCGCGCTCGTCGCCTCGTCCAGCAGCAGCACCGCTGGCCCTCGCAGTATCGCCCTCGCTATCGCGATCCTCTGCTTCTGCCCGCCGGAGAGCTGCACTCCCCTCTCCCCGCACGCCGTCATGTAACCGTCGCCCAATCCGCTTATGAAACCGTGAGCATTGGCAGCGCGCGCTGCCGCCTCGATCTCCGCATCCGTTGCGGTTTCCGTACCATACGCGATGTTGTCGCGTATGGTACCGGAAAAAAGCGTCGGCTCTTGGCCCACCAGGGCCACGTGCCGGCGCAGCGTGCGGAGGTTGTAGGACCGGATGTCGTGCCGGTCCACCCGCACGGAGCCCTTTGTTGGGTCGTAGAAGCGCTCGATGAGCGCGACCATGGTCGATTTCCCCGAGCCGCTCTGCCCAACAAGCGCCGTCGATTTGCCGGACTGGATGAGTAAGGAGAACCCCTTGAAGATCGCCGCCTCCGGTCGAGCCGGGTACGTGAAGTGCACGTCCCGGAACTCGATCTCCCCCCGAATCCCTCCGGCTCTGAGCCGGAGGGGTCTTCGGGGTCTATTTCCGTCCTGCGGTCCAGGACGTCGAACACGGACGCTACCGCGTCCGTGCCCTTCGCGAGGTCGGTCGTCATCGTCCCCGCCTCCGCGATGACCCGACCGGTGCTCACGAGGATCATGAAGGTCTGGAACACCTCCTTGGCGTTGATGTAGCCTTGCGATATGAGCTTGCCACCGTACCAGAAGTCGAGTGCCCATGTGCACATCATCAATCCGTTCGACGTGGCCCAGGCCGAGCCCGGCGTAGAGAGACTGCCTCGCGCTCTCGCGGCGGGGACCGGCCTGAGCCCGGTCGAAGAGCGCGAGGACTCGATTCTGCGAGCTGAACGCCGTGATCGTCCTGACATTCGACACGGCCTCCGCCGCGAGCTTGCTGCTCTCGCCTTGCGCTTTGATCGCCTTGCCGGAGATCTTGGTGAGAAGAACCTTCCTAGAGTAGAAGCATAGTATGATCAGCGGTTGGACCGCGATCATGACGAGGGCTAGCCGCCAGGCGATGGCTAGCCCCATCGCGCAAGCGATGGTCACCGCGGAGGTCGCCTGGATCAGTAACGTCAGGCGATCTCCGACGAGCGAGCGCACGACGCTCGCGTCCTTCGCGAGTCGTGCGCATACCGCACCCCGTCGAGTTCCGTTCGTCGTCGAACCACGCGACTTCGAAGGTGAGGATCTTCTTGAGCATCTTCTCGCGTATACGCTTCGTGAGGTGCTCGCCCATCGCCGCGAGGTTGTAGTGCTGGCCGACGTTGATGGCGAGGGAGAAGAACGTCAGTCCGACGAAGATGAGGGAGTACTTGCGGATCTCCGTCTTGATCCGATCGTCGTCGTCGAGGAAGTATACGGAGATCGTGCTGCCCAACGCGAAGGCGTAAACCGGCTGGATTACGCCGAAGAGTGTCGCGCAGATGGACCCCATGGCGGCTTGCTTCCACTCCGGCTTGTTCATCTTGATCAGCCGCCGGAAGGACGGTACGGGCGGCGGAGGCGGCGGTGGCGAATTGGGGTCGATTTGGTTCATGTGGGACGAATTCATAGAGCTGGACCGGCTCACTGCTGCTGAGGAGAGCCTCCGGCTGAGGCTATGGCTGCTCCGGTTGTCGGCGAGCGATGCGGACGGGATTGGGGATCGGGCGAGTTGATCCTGGAGGCGGAGGAGGGTCGAGTAGGGGCCATCGGGATCGAGGACGAGGCGGTGGTGGGGGCCCGATTTCGACAACCTTGCCCATTTGGAGCACGGCGATGGAGTCGGCGTTGCGCACAGTGGATAGGCGGTGGGCGATTACGATCGTCGTGCGACCGACCGCCGCGAGGTCGAGCGCGGCCTGGACGACGCGCTCGGATTCGGAGTCGAGGGCGCTCGTGGCCTCGTCGAGGAGGAGGATCTTGGGGGACTTGATTATCGCGCGGGCGATCGCGATCCCGCTGCTTCTGGCCGCCGGACATCTGAACTCCCCCGTTCTCCGACCTGCGGGAAATCGATTCCAATTCTGGCGGTAAATCAACTGTCACTTTAAGTTTG
This sequence comes from Ottelia alismoides, assembly GCA_037367405.1. Lineage (NCBI taxonomy): Eukaryota > Viridiplantae > Streptophyta > Magnoliopsida > Alismatales > Hydrocharitaceae > Ottelia > Ottelia alismoides. The sequence continues at coordinate 1,874,417 of JAZKJV010001376.1, forward strand.
AAAAACAGTTAAAAAAAACTGCTTTAATATTTCATTAATTGCTACGTTTTTTTATACAATAAAATATAAAAAATGTTGTTTGCATCGAAGTTTTAAATATCGGACCGGACATTGAACCGGTATGTCTTCGATTCGGTCCAATCGGGTAGATCGTTGGTTCAAACTGGTTAGACTGGTGATGACGCCAGCAAGACGTCGTCATTCCTATCGATTCGGAAAAAATCGGACCGATCTTAATTTACTAGTCCTACCGATCGAACCGGTTTTTTGAACTGATAAAATCGGATACATATGTGTAAGTATGTATTTATATATCAATGAAACAATAGTCTAAAATGTCAAATCTTTCATTTTTTGAATTACATGACTATCTAATTCGAATAAAACTCTACAAAAGTTGGTCAAATTTTCTAGAATTATATATGAATACAGTATTGTAATCATTTATTTATTAGTTAATTTTTAAAAAATACTTTAAGAAAATAGTGGCACAACTTATATTGCAAAAAAGAGAGGGGTATAGCTGATATCGTACAAGTTAAGAAGGGAACAAGTGATAGAACCATACTATTTCATTATTTAAACCTTTATTTTTTAAAAAAATTACCAAACTACCAAAATTGGATCAATTCAAGTCAACCGATCCGGCCATCTAAATCGAACCGGTCCGACCATCGATCAGAGCTGATTTTTTATTTCTTATTTTTTGAAATTTAATTACATAAACTAGCTGAACCGATTGGGTCGGGGTCGGTTCTCGATCCAACCAGTCAGATTGGCCGCTCCGATTTTTTAAACCATGGTTTGCGTGGAGGACCTTAATAAATTATAGTTTTCTGCAAATTAAAAAAAACTCCACTATAATTATTGCGTTGACCAACTGAACTCAATAATTGGCACTATTTAAGTTGATTAGACTTCTGATAAATACAGATCATCCATACAAAAAGTGGACATCTGTACACTTTGGAATATTTATAAACTGTGCAATATATTCTATTCCACAAGTCGTGATCACGCATATGTGCCCAAAGACCTAAACAATTATAGGCTTTTAGGACACATAAAGCTTAGTTCATGCAAATATTAAAAAGAGTACTATAATCGATTTAATAATATACCTGCAGAAGGAACATATGATCCAATAATAGTGGTGTTTTGAAACCGTATCGGTCGGTTCTAGCGCTCCGACCGATGAATCGGATCTGGACCGAGGTTAATCAGTTTATGCCGGTTAAGTTCGATTATTCAAATTTTAATTAATCCGTACGGTTCAACTTATTTTTTTAACCTGATTTAATCAGGTTCAAGGTTGAACCACATTTAATTTTAAAATTATTTAAAAACTTTGTTTGTAGATGAAGTTGAACTCATAACCTTTGGTTATCTATTTCATACACTAACACAACTTTTTACGTATATTGGGTTTTAAATATAATTAAATTATTATCATGTTATAGAGCATCTAATCCAAATAATATGTGTGTCTACATATATATATATATATATATATATATATTATGATATGTATGATATTTGATGGTGTGTAAGAAAAATACTTTATGTATAGTGTGAAATATATACATTATCTATGTATTTTATATATATTTCAATTATACTAAGTGTATATTATATATATATATATTATTTCATTTTGGTTTGATTAGCCGGTCCAACCACTTTCTTTTCACCGGTCCGGTTTAATCCGGTTTTAAATAATGATGACATCATCGTCCGACTCGATTGAACCGGTTTGATTACATGGTTCGACCCGATCCGACCATTTCAGCAATGTTTTCGGATCAGTATCCGGTTCGATTTCAAAAACCGTGAGTAATAGCTATTGGGTCCTATGCTTCAGCAGATTCTGCAGCAGGGGTTGGAGCAGCTCGATTTTGATCGAGCGATTCGTATAAATTTGCTTGGTAGAGCTTCACAAAAAGTACAAATTCCTACAAACCGCTTGATCAAGATCGAGCGACTCCAACCCCTAATGCATACGATCGGCTCCCCCAATAATATGCATATCATATTCCCAGCAATGGTCTACATCGCATTTGATGCCTCTACTTTGGATTACAATCGCTAACTTTAGAAATATATTCCTCCACTTCCAGACATCATCGCCCATTTGGAACCAAATAGATTCTTCGAGTGGGATGTGATCAATCGTATATATGTCGGATATCAAATTAATTAATAATACATTATATAGAAGCCAAAATTGTTAATCGATTCTATATAACACTACGTTGGCATTACGATGTGGTTGCGTTCTAAGTCAATATATTCCTTCTGATTAATTAAAGACCGACGATATCAGAATAGATCGAATTCGGTCAACTGCATTCGATATATAATATTATTATAGTCGCTTAACTACAGCAGAGTCTCGGAAACCGCTGGAGTCGCTCAATCTAGATCGAACGGTTCGTACGATTTTGCATGATAAAGACCCACAAAAAGTCTCTATCAAGATCGAGCGACTCAAGCGATTACTGTAGAGAAGACGATCCTCTCTACCATATTTTCTACTTCACTAGAGATCGATTTAAAGTCAAATACGATTAAGTTAATACATTTCTCTTTTATCCGTATAGATTTGAGGTTTATTATGAAGAACGTGATCAGTTGATTTGATTACCTGAGTATCATACCCTTGAGGTAGCTGAGAGATGAAGTTATGTGCGTTGGCGGCCTTTGCGGCCGCCACAACCTCCTCCATGGTCGCGTCCTCCTTCCCGAACAATATGTTCTCCGCGATCGACGTAGCGAACAATACCGGCTCCTGGCTCACGAGCCCGATCCGCGACCTCAGCCACTTCAAGTTCAGCTTCCTAATGTCCACCCCATCCAAAAGGATCTCACCCTTCGACGGGTCGTAGAACCTCTCCAGCAACGCGATCACCGTGGATTTCCCCGACCCGCTCCCGCCGACTAGAGCCTGCGTCTTCCCCGCGGGGACCCGTAAGTCGAAGCTCTCGAATACGGGAAGCTCCGGCCTAGAGGGGTACGCGAATTCTACCCCCTTGTACTCTACTTCTCCCTCCACCTCCTGTTAGTCCACTAGTCAGATTTGTACAAACAAACAGATGGATACATATACAGATACAGATATAGATATAAGTATAAGAAAACCTGCAGAGTGTCACCGTCGATGCTGTTGGAGTCGATCTTCGGCACGCGGTTGATTACCTGCATGACACGTTCACCGGCGGAGGCGGCTTCGGAGAAGTACTTGACATTAGAGAGGCCGGATCCAAGTGATCTACATCACTTAATATGAACACTTGATTAAAACATTGGTTAAGTTTAAGCAAATCATACATTAATCATAAAAAAAATACTAATTAATCAGATAATCTCACAGGCCTCCCATGATGACAGCAGCACCAGCAGCAAAGATGGTGCCCCCTTGGGCGCCATGGTACATCACCATCTTGCTACCATACCATGTCATGAACGCCCATATGGAGAATGTGATCCCATTGCTCCCTATGGCCAACCCCTTGGCCAATCCTTGCCTCAACCCTAGCCTCAACGACCCTCCATGGCCTCCGAGAATCTTTCCGACGTCCTCTCCTCCCCGACGAACGAGTACACTGTCCGCACCGACGACACCGCCTGCTCGACGATCGTCCCGCCTTGTCGTACTCGTCGCGTATCTTCCTCGATATCCCCAGGAGCACCTTCCGTAGACGAGACCCGGTACCATCAGGAGGAGGATCGTCGGCAGAGCCACCAGCGCCAGCCTCCACGCGAGCACGAGCGCCGCGGCGTAGCTCGTGATGAATGTCCGAGGTGTTCATCAAGAAGTTGGGGACCTGAGAAAGAAAGAGTTGACTTTGATAGATTAAAGAGGAAGGATCAAGTCCTTGGTGTTTTTTTGTTACGTACCTTTTCTGCGAGGACTTCCTGGATGACCAGGGAGTCGCTCGAGACGCTGCTTATGACTTGCGCGGTATTATCCGGTTGTAGGTCGAAGTACTCCACATCCTGACGAAGGACGGCCCTCAGGTACCTCGCTCTCATCCTCGACGCTTGTCGCTCACCGGTCCTTGACCAACAATAACCCTCTACAGAAATCGTAATGTACTCAGACACACACACATGTATGTATGTATGTATGTATATGTATGTATGTAGATTCAGGAATCGGACATACCTAGAAAGCACGAAGTGAAGGTCCCGCAAGCGAGATACAACAAATTAACCGTGTTCTACGACGAAAAAGGACAGAGAGAGAGATCATAAGCATGTACTTAGTCGAAAAATCGAAAGAAAAGCGATCGATCAAGAACCAAGGGTGCCAAACCTTGTTGATCGTGTCGAAGAATCGGGATTCGGCGGATACGCTGGTCTGGCCGATGCTGTTCATGATCTTGCTGGATATGAGGAGCATGGGGGGGGGGCCGAGGCCGTCGCCGATCGAGCCGACGAGGCCGAGGAGCATGAGCAAGAGGTCTAGCCCATCCGAGTGCATGAAGATGGACCAGATGGAGGAGGAGGTGGAGGGGGTGGAGGCTTCCTTGCCACTATCCCCTTTCCCAACCATTTGGGCAACAGCAGCCCTCTGATGATGCTGGGATATGGGTTGGGGGGTGTTAGATATAGGGATGTGGATGGTGGGGATAGCATGATGTGGAATAGGGATAGGACATGAGAATATTATCATGTGGATTTGAGTGCTTAATTATTAAGGATGTTAATTTAATGTGCATAGGCATGGACTAGACAAGGGGTCCATGTAGAGGCTACTAACCAATCCAAAATTGTTCTTTTAGTCCTTTAAAAAAACTATTTTATCTTTTATTGTAATTTTTTTAAGATTTTTATCGCTTGTGCCCTTCTTAACTTTTTTAAATATTACATGTAGCTCTAACTTCTTATAAAATTCACAGTTCCGCCCTTCTGTTAAGACAAAGTAGGGCCAAAATCAAAACTTGACAAACGGACTGGGAGCCTGTCCGCCCAACCCGCTCATGGGTCGGGATTGAACTAGGAGATTTGGGCATGGACCGACCGGACCCAACTTGTAAAAAAATACAAAATATATAAATATAAGCTGAACAGTATGTGTATCAATATGATTACACTTTAAGTTTTTCATATGTGACACTAGCTTTAAATAAAATTTAATAGTTTACATGTCCAACATGTAAACTACTTATATTAGTTATATAAGGTATAAATGGTATTAATAAAATCGCTGAATTTGAGACTTTCTACACCAAAAATATTCTCTTAAATGAGGGTATTCGTGCTTGGATGGCGGTTCAGGATCAGCCTCATGAAAATCTTATATTCCCTGAGGAGGTTCTACTATGTGGAAAATCTCTTTAATGGAGCTTTAACTTTAGCTGGTTGTGATCAAGAAACCACCAGTTTCGCCTGGTGGGTCGAGAACGCAAGACTTATCGATTTGTCCGGTAAACTACTTGGAGCCCACGTGGTCCATGCCGGATTAATTGTATTTTGGGATGGAGCAATGAACCTATTTGAAGTGGCTCATTTTCGTACCAGAGAATAAAATTTAATAATTTACATGTAAGTAACATGTAAATTACTTATATTAACTATATAAAGTATAAATGATATAATACATCATTTATACATAATAAATACCATTAAAAAATAATGGAAAAAGAACGAAATGGGTCATGGGTCAATCCATGGTGGGTATTGGACAGAAGTTTTGAACCTCGGCCCATGGATCGATCCAGCCCGCATTTTGATCAGGTCTAATCATAATTGATATTACAAAAGGATAACATTGTGAATTTTGTAAAAAGTTAGGGACACAACTGGTATTAAAAAAAGATGGGCATAATTGATATTGCAAAGGTTAAGAAGGGTACAAGTGATAAAACCCTTAAAAATTAAGATTCCTAATTGGAAAGACGTATAGTTGGGGCTCTTTCTGTAATTTACCCTATTTTATTTTGCTTTTCATTTCATATGGTTTTTACGTCATGGTCCCTGAAATCTTATCCGGAAAAAAACTTTATTTTTCTGGAAATTAAACTTAGAGGATTAATCTATCGAGTATTAAATTCCTAGATTTGACGTAGGGATGCATGCGGATAGGGATATATCCGTATCCGATCTGTCACCGTATCTGTTTTATACAGATTTTGACATATGTATTCGTATCCGTTTTAAATGGATACGGATATAGATATCGTTTTAATATCTGCAAACATCTGTACTCGTATCTGTATATCTGTTTTTATATACAATTTTCTTACGGTTGTGCATCTACAATTTTCAAAAAGTTGCACATGTATCCTTTTTTTCTTTCCAATTATACTTGTACCCACTGATCAGATAACGCCAATTGGAGAAGGAAATAAACGGAAACCAACCCAAGAGGCATAACTATTAATTATCAAAGAAGGTAAGAGCGCAACAAATGTTGCAAAAAAAAAAGATAGGCATAACTGATATTGCGGAATCTAAGAGGGACACAATTACAAAGTAACCACACATGTGTGGGTCATAACACTGGCTTATGATTAGGGATATCATGAAGCATCCAGCTGCAATGAATCATTTTATTTGGTTGTTAACGCATATATAACTCGCAGATCTCTATTATCCCAATAACATGGGCCACTATCATTCTTCACTGTAACAACCAGCATAAATCTCAGAGAATTGATAGCATTAAATAGAGTTGTTACCACATCCATATATAAAGTGTGAAATCTGTCCTTTGCATGGGAAATATATTTCGATTCCTCGGTCTCTAATAGATGAAGCAAAATTAACGTTGGTGATTCTCTCGTACAGTACTACGCAAAACGGAATTAACATAGCGAAAGAATTTTTTATCAACCCAATTAAATTTGCTGAACAAATAACACCGAGATGAAGTTGTATACATATACATTCACATTACACCATCTTGGGAACACAGAAGTTTACAACCACGCCATGTCATATGGAGGTCGTAGGAGTCTCTATTTCACACGAAATTTTAATGGCATAATATATGGGATATATTGATGAAAATCTATGAAAGAAATTTTCAAAAAAAAATAAAAAAAGCAGGCGAAATGGGACGGAGGAGCTAAGTTAGCTCTCCCATGGGGGCAGCCCCATTTTTGCCTAGTTATATCTATAGCAACAGATATTATTCGTTGTTGATTGATTATTTAAATTTGCAATGAATATCGTATTCATTATTATATCGCTGACAATGAATTATATAATAATATTTGTTTATTTATTTTTCTTTTTAATCGTCATTATATGAGCATTTAGCAACGAATATAAGACTCGTCGTAATGACGGCATTATATTAACAATGATTAATGTGAGTTTTAAATGAAAAAATCGATGATTAAAATATAATTTTACAATGAATAATATTCACTATTATGTAACTAATATAAGAGGATATGTAATGACTGTTTGAATTGTTATTTATCATATATGTATACGTCAATTTTGTTGTAGTATAATTGTTGCGAATTGCAGAAGCGCACACAAACACGATCGATTAAGCAAGTACGAAGACACACGGATTTACAATGTTCACTCGTAACTGAATTACATCCTTGGATGACGGTCATCTATCTTTCACTATGTGGAGAAGAAGAAAATACAGGGGATATGGAGAGCTCTAACCCTGAGGAATTTATATATCACTACCATACAAAACGGATCCCAAAGTTGAACGGATTCGAATACACATATAAGAAAAATTTTCGGGATGTTTCTTCAATCTCGGTCAGATGGTTCTGATGCAAGTCATATCAACGGTAATATTCAAAATTACGGAGGTAAATCGGAGATAAAAGCTTGTTTGTTTACAAAATAGGATTGGGTTGGAGTGAACTCATTTTTAAAAATAGTAAAATGTGTAGCTATTTTGCATTAGAATAATATTCATTGATATAATTATATTTTATATAGTTAAAATTTTGAAAAAATAATAATGCATAAACGTTGCTATATGGACCATAGGTAATTATATAGGAATATATATTGCATTCATCGCTAATTTCAAATATGAAAAATCACAGACTACAAAAATAGGGTGGCCTTCCTGAACTCAAGAAGGACTGTGTCCTATTGGAAATATCCCCTTTGTGCGTGTATGCCACAATTGTAATGACAAATTAATATCTCAGAGAAGTTGTTCGGTTAAAGAACTTTGTAAGTGCATGCATGCATGTGTGTGTGTTTTTCTAAGGTCAAGGAATGGCCTCTATTTTATAGACTATATCTTTATTAAAAATCAACCATTGCGGATATTCATGCTTAAAACTTCATGCTTAATACCTTCTCCCATATAAAACAAGAAAAGACGATCATTCATAGTTTTAACCTTACTCCCAAGGTAATTGATATCACATCCTCTATCCTTGGTTGGAGACATCTTCTATCTCTAGATATTCATAGTTTTATCCTCAGCTCCTCTGGAGCTCAACCATTTTTTTAAATAGTAGGCTCGGTAATTTCGGGGGTCTGGAGTGTTCCCTTTGAGATTTGAACCCGAGTCCTTTAAGGTGTAGTGTAGGCACATTGCACTACCACCAAATCACTCCTTGGATTCCTTGGAGCTAGGGATGCAAACGGATACGGATATATCCGTATCCAATCCATCACCGTATCCGTTTTATACAGATTTTGACATCCGTATCCGTATCCATTTTAAAATGGATACATATATGGATATCAATTTGATATCCGCAAACATCCATATCCGTATCTGTATATCCGTTTTTGTATATAAATATAGTCATAGTTTTATTTTTAATCATATATAACATAATTCTCTACCTCCTTTTGCCGCCTTTATATAATTTTTATGATACAAACACATTTAGTAAATTAATATCATGTGTTTTCCATCCAATTCTTATATATTTAAGTCGATTCTATAGAGTATTTCTAACATTAGTCATATGCGATCAATATCCGTTTTACATTCGTATCCGTTTTTAAATCCATTAACATCCATATCCGCATCCGTATTCGAATTAAAAAACGGATAAGGATATAGTACTACATATATCCGTATCCGACCGTTTGCATCGATCCCTACCTGGAGCTCAACCACTTGCAGCTTATTGTAACTAAATTTGTCAAGAAACTTTAGAGATAGAAAGCAAACATCTTATCCCATCTGGAGTTTCCCTATTGAACTCCTCCATCACCCTCATATTACACATCTGCTAGCCTCATTAAAAGACCAGAATACCATGATATCCAAAACTGATGAAATTCGTCGTGAATTCTTTTTGCATGGTGACCACTACAAGGAAAACAAGTTGTGGCTACAGAACTATGCCCACGGATATGGGGTTTATGGCCACAGAATTGGGCTCTGTCCACCACATGTCGTGGCTAGTAGTCGTAGCTATAAGTCTCGTTGCGAGAGTTCTTTAACCACGAATATGCCGTGACCACTACAAATGACCGCAGAACTTGCTGTGACCACAACTCTTGTATGAAGATTTCGTCCACGAATTGTAACTACGAGAAACTAGTGGCCACGGAATTATCGTGGTCACAAGTTTCCGTAGACACATTCCGTGGACACAACTCATTTTTTTTGTAGTGGACACTGATGAAAAGTAAAGACACGAGGCAAAATGGGATAATATATGTCGATGCAACGACTATACGTTGACTTTGTAAAGAATTTTTCTTCTAATCATTGCCAAATTTACGAAGACTAGTTGAATTTCAATAAAAAAGAAGTTAAAGAATAACCATCGATATACAAAAGGTCAGCAACGAATATGATATTCATTGTGAATTTGAATGAAAAAAATATCAAAGATGATTTTGTAAAAAAATTACCATAGTGTTAAACTAAATGATACATCTTCAAAAACTAATTACTTATTATTGTCATAATATTTGGTACAAAAGGCGTTCAAACATCGAAGTATTAGGTGTGTTAATTTCTTTGAAACTTGTGTTGATATTCGATATTTATTATATAATAGTGTTCAACAAGCTTTTCCATATGTGCATATTTAGTCAACAAAAGACACCTACGACTGCACGAAAGAGGGAAACAACAAAGATAGGATAAGTAATATTAAAAAGAAGTAGATGCCAAACTAAGTGGACCTTTTCATCAAAAGTTCAATTTGCTTCTCATTTGCCATTGTTTTTCTCGTGACATATAATAATATCATACGGCTTTACACTAATAGGACCTTTTTCATGTTCTCACGGGGTGTTCTGTTCGGAAATAAGCAGGAATAAAGACGAAGAATAAGGATCTATTTTCTTTTCAGATAAAAAGATATGAATAAAAAAGAATATGATGTAGCAAGGATAGATAATATGGAATAAAGATAGGAATGAAGGTGGAATAAGATGAAATAATGAGACGTGGATGGGAATAGCCGTACTCTTGAGAACCGCATCAGGCATGAAATTGACCCCTTATTCTAGTTCTTATTCTTCAAACGAACATGGCTCAGGAAGTAATACATGCAAATGGATGGAGACAAAGAAAACATTGCGCCAATTTGATAAAAAGTTGTGAATATTATATTAGGAGGAGGAGTAAGCAGCTCATTGGCATATAATTTGCATGTTCATCATCTTTCAACCATTCATTTGTCTCAAAATTTGAAAATGCACGTGTTCCTAATGCAGAACCACTTGCGCTCGCTCATCCCCAGACAGATCAATAGCAGAGGAGATGGTGGATACATAAGTGACATGCAGCTCACCAACATACACTACAACAAATTGAGTCTATGGAAATGTTTATTTTAAATCTATCACTAAATCATCTTTTGTTAAATGTATAGTGACGAATGTTATCAGTTACTAAATAATTTTTTATTAAAAATTAGCGACAAAAGTCATATCATGCTATATCATTAGCAACGCTCAATATAACAATGTTTATCCATTGCTATTTTTCAAACTTTGAGCTCGATATATCAATGCTTTTTTGTATAGTGATGGCTTTATCTTTCATACAATCTTTCTACCATCAGAACAAATGCACTCCTAAACTATCTACAATATATTTAGTCTTAGATATGAAGCATTATCTAGAAGAATTAAGCATGACAGCTAGTAAGATTCGAGATCCAATTAGAGTTGCTTGAAAAAAAAATCCATAATGCTTAAACCTAAGTAGTCATATTTCAGTTCAAAGCACTTACAACTCGCTCTCAACATTCATGATCATTGTATGTGTGACTATGTTTGAGGTGTTGCGATCTCGATTTGCTCTACAAAGAAGTGAAGAAGAATCACGAAGAGGGTTAAAGGCCCTCACTTAAGCGGCTTTTGGTAGAGGTTCACTTCTTCTCTTCTCTGTTTCTATGAGTAGGAGAGATGAGGGTGTTTAGAAGACAATCAGTTCGCCATCGAATGGTTTGGACCGTACACATCTTGTTAAGTTTTTTCCTGTGAAGACTGATTGGTTGTGTATATGCACGAATCGACCTTGTCGATATTACTTTCTCAGTAACCATACTCAGTGGAATTTATGTTAAATCAATTTCGTTGTAATCTAGTATGTGACATCTAAAAAATCATGTCTCGAGCTGTCTCTAAAGTTGAAAGCAAGACGCGCCAAATAGATAAGAGAAACTTCACGAATGATCTTATCACATGAGAATGGAATTCATGTATTGTTTGCTCTAAGGGAAAAGCTTCGATAGGATTGTCGAGTTAGCAGTTGCCCTCTCCTAGGAGTTCCTCTAAGTAGCTCTAAGGCCATGTTCGTCTGAAGAATAAGCATTGGAATAAGAGGTCAAATCTCCGCTCGACACGGTTCTCAAGATTACGACTATTCTCATCCACATCCTATTATTTCACATCACGTCTTTTGCTCTGGAATCCCTTGCTGCTATATTGAATAATGTTATTTTGTATCTTTACCATGTGCATGTGCATGCTTTTTTATTATTATTGATTAATTTTTCATATTTATCTACTATAAATCCGTGATTTTTCATGCTTGATGAATGACCTAAGATCTTTTTTTTCAAAAAAAAAATAACCAAGTATATACACATTGTAAGCTTTCTTGGTCAAAGTTTTGATTTCTTTTTTTGGTGCATAGGTTTATTATAGTTAACTTAATTTATGAAATTTCAATAATGGTTGGTTTATGAAATTCCAATAATGGTTGGTAGTAGACTTTTCTTGCCATAATAAAGCCACTTGTGAAATTTCAAAGGCTACAATTATTATATTTATTTATTTTATATTTATTTTGATTTTTTTCAAATTCTTCCTGCAAATTGCTAGCAGTAGTGCCATGTGAAATAATTACTACTTGACTTATTAAATTTATTCACATGGAGTTATATACGCACACATATTTAACAAGAATATATCATATATAAACATTTCCTTGATATTTAAAAGAGTTTAATGGGGTTGCTCCTGCGACGTTTCGGCATTTTTTTTTGAAAAATATCGTCATGTATATTCATCCCTATATCCCTCCTATATGCCATTCGAATTTCATCAGAAACAGAAACCCCTACGTCCTCCATCGAGATGGTGTCGATTTAAAAATCCTGTTACCGTTAAAAAATGACTGTCTGGATGGAGGCTGTAGGAGTCTCTATTTCTGACGAAATTCGAATGGCATATAGGAGGGATATAGGGATGAATATATATGGCGATATTTTTCAAAAAAATTAAAAAAACGTCGAAAACGGTGTGGGGGCATCCATGTTGGCTGGGCAGCCCCATTAAACTCTATTTAAAAAGGGACATATATTGTCAACTTGTATAATCATGTTAAATATCTGTTAGCTTTGGACTAAGATGATGAAATATGTAGAGGTAGAGTAGTAGTACAAATTTTTCATTTTTTTCTGAAATCCATTAAATTTAACATTGTCGATTATAAGTCTTTAATGTGGAAGTTTACAGTTGGGCACAAATCATGCAAAAGCTTTTTATTTCCTCTCTTCAACCAATGTCTGACTAGTAGGCATGTAAAAAGTCGGATACAGATACAGATATATGTGTTATCCTGCCCCGGTATATTTTTAAATACGAATAAGGATATGAAAATTATGTTATGATGTCCTTAAAAACGAATAGTGATTTCAAATGAATATCCAATTGTGTACTTATAATGTCAAAAATATTGTATACATATTAGATTAAATGTTCAAGTATTGAATAGCTAACACATGCTGTAAATATACTAGTTATAGTTATACGTATTTATTCCATAACAATTATATTATGTTACATATAGTTAAAAATAAGGGTTTAATGTGGCTGCCTCTAAGGGGGAGATAACTTGGCTCCCCCGTGCCATTTCGCCCATTTTTTTATTATTATTTTGAAAATTTCTTCCTTGAATATTCATCATTATATCCCTATATTATGCTATTAGAATTTCGTGCGAAACAGAGACTCCTACGGCCTCCATCCAGATAGTCATTTTTTAACGATAACAGAATTGCTAAAAACGACCACGTCTGGGTGGAGGCCATATGAGTCTCTATTTCGCACGAAATTTTAATAGCACAATATAAGGATATATTGATGAAAATCTACAGAAGAAATTTTCAAAAAAATTTAAAAAAATGGGAAAATGGGGCGGGGGGGCAAGTTAGCACCCCCTCATAGGCCAATCCCATTTTACCCTAAAAAAATAAGGATTTATATTTATATACGGAAATGGATATACATATACAAGCATTTAAGATTTGCAGATATTAAAATGATATCTATATATATCCATTTTAAAATAGATAGTGATACATATGCCAAAAATTATATAAAAAAGATACGGTGGTTGATCGAATATGCATCCATGCGGATTAGACAAAAGAAATCAAGCATTTTTACTTTTCGAAAGCAAATACTCTTGTGTTATATTTTTCGAAAATGTTAGAAAATAAGAATACGGAAGCATATCAGATAAAAAGAATAAAAAAAGTAAGGAACATCGGGATTTTTACGTAGAACCCTACTCTCCATGGAGCGGGATGAAACTACGAGAGAACGTCTCAGAGGGTTGATGTGTCTATTACACCTTCTCAACCGATACCGAGGATGAAAGACTTCTTATATAGCCCTCACTGAGTCTTCACATCTCACAACGGATAGATGCAGGATTAAACAATCGGATATGGTAAATGGATTCTGAAGTGATCTATTTACCCATCTATAACATAAACGACGCATAATACATATACTCCTGCAAGATATATTTCATATCTCTTTCATGAAATGAGGAAGGATTTCAATGAATGAAGTTGATCAACATACATCTCTCTCATACATCCATGATCAGCAGAGATGCAAACGGTCGAATACGGATACGGATATAAGTATTACCACATCCTTATCTGTTTTTTAATACGAATATGGATGCGGATACGAATATTGACGGATATTAAAACTATCTTATCATATCCTTAAAAAACGGATACGGATGTAAAACGGATACTGAACGCACCCGAGTAATGTTAGAAATACTCTATAGAAATGACTTAAATATATAAGAATTGGATGGAAAACACATGATATTAATTTACTAAATGTGTTTGTATCATAAAAGTTATATAAATATAGTAAAAGGAGGTAGAGAATTATATTATATATGGTTAAAAATAAATCTATGACTATATTTATATACGAAAATGGATATACAGATACGGATACGGATATTTGCGAATATCAAAACGATATCTATATCCGTACCTATTTTAAAATGGATACGAATACAGATGTCAAAATTTATATAAAACGGATACGTTAACGGATCAGATACGGATATATCCCTGTCTGTGTGCATACCTAATGATCAGTGAGACTATCAATGTAGATGTCCAAAACAACCGCTCTGGATTATAGTTAATCTTGATCTGGCCTTCATGCAGCCATGGCAACTTCTAGAGAGAGAGAGGGAATCATGGCAAGAGGGAAAAGCTAGTGAGAAAGGAGAGAGCAAAAAAGCCGCTTTTTCACGTATACTGCTGCTGATGATGATGATGATAGCAGCCAAAGAATGTGACGGCTCCCATTCCTCCACTATCCTCTACCATTCTTCTTCCTCTCTCTCTCTACATGGACAGAGCTCCTCTGCTCCTCTCACCCTCTTCTCCACTTGGGTACCTCATCTGAGAATCGACCCAACTGGGAGATGGGATCGGAGGGGGGCTGCGGGTGCTTAGGGGCGCTCGCTCGAGGGCTCAGGAGGAGCGCCAAGGCGTCGCCGGTGAAGAAGGTGTCGCCGCCGGGTACGTCTGATTTGCTGTCAAAAAATGGTTTTTTTACCGGTATTTGATCGTGGGGATTGGGAAAAAGTGAGACTTTGAGATGTGGGTACTCATCAAAACTGGTTCTTTTGGGTTGATTTGTGGGATTCTAGTAGAATTGGCAATCGCGAGAGTGCGAATTTGGGTATTTCTTGTGGTGTGTCCTGTGAAGATCATAATCATGATCATCAGCAGCTTGTTTTCTGTAGATTTGTTCTGTTGGTTGTTTAAGATTTCTGCAAGTGCTTAAAGTAAGTGCAATTTTTACCGAAGGAGTTGTGGAATGGTGAGTTATCTTATCATCATAATTGAGGGGAATTTATGTGGATTGCTGCTGCTAAATATTTCCTGGTTTTATGTTTGAAATCTTGTTCTTTTTTAAAAAAAAAATCCAAAAGCTATTTCTGATGCCTCTTGTGGAGTTTTACATATCCTCTTTGAACCTTGAAGTCTTACCAATTCTATATTTTTGATATTTTCCTGATAAATAAATTGTTATAAACATCTCGTTTCTCGTAACAAGCATTTTCTATCAGTTGATTCAGTGTGAGAATATATAGATAATCTGTTAAAAGTCCTGTCTACAAATGCAGTTAGCGAGGTAACGTACTTGAATGCCAGCAACCGTAAACTCGCGATGAGTGAATCTAATCTGTCCAACGAGAATGTCGAGAATTCGATATCGGGAAAGAATGATCTGCATCAGCTGCTTGAATTTACGTTCCAAGAACTGAAAACCGCGACGGGGAACTTCAAACCAGACAGTATTCTCGGGGAAGGAGGATTTGGCTTTGTTTTCAAAGGCTGGATAGAGGAGAACAGCACGGCCCCTGCAAAACCAGGCACGGGCGTTACCGTTGCCGTGAAAAGCCTCAAGCCGGATGCTCTCCAAGGCCATAGGGAATGGGTGGTTAGTCCCTCTTGCTTATTGGAACATGGTATTGGAATATATATATATATATATATATATATATATATATATATATATATATATATATTGCAACATGATGTATTATTACTATTATGTGCAGGCAGAAGTAGATTTCCTTGGGCAGCTGCATCATCCTAATCTTGTCAAGCTTGTTGGTTATTGCATTGAGGATGATCAGAGATTGCTTGTCTATGAATTTATGGCAAGAGGAAGTCTTGAGAACCATCTGTTCCGAAGTAAGTTTTAGATGAGTTTGTTTGTAAAATGATCCCCTATCCTTTACTTGTCAACATGCCCGCTCCCAGACATGGATACAATGCATAACTAACTAACTAACTAATAATCGTGTCCTCAGTGTTGTAAAAGTCGCCCGACTGGCCTAACTAGTAGGTCCGACTAGTCTAATCAGTAGGGTGGCCGATTGAGTACTGACTAAGTACACAAATCGACCAATTTTTGCTTGGAGATACCATATTTTTTAATGTTTTGCTTTTTTTATAAGCAAACTTATTATAATATGCTTAATGTTTTATTTAAATTCAATTACTTCTTTTATTTTATTATGGTAGTGTAAAAATGTACAATATCTATGTAAATATATGTATAAAAATGAGTTATATATTTAAAATACTCATAAATTCAAAGCCGATTAAAGTCCGACTAAATCAGATTAGTCACCCGACTGCCGATTAATCCTTAGTCAATGACCCAGTCGACCGAGTACCGACTACCGACTTTTGCAACCTTACGTGTCCTCAGCAATAATAGTTAGCATGCTTTTGACTTATGAGGGTTGTAAAAATCCGAAATACGTGCAATTCAAAAAACAAGAAGCAAGACAGACATCAAAAATGTAGTTTGAAATGATCTTGGAGACCGCCCTACACAGGAGAAGACCCTATAAGGTCGGATCTTTCTATTAGATTTTCTCAATATGTATACGAGGCGAGTGGCTCCCTATATAACCCCATCAACACAATTATAACTAATACAAGACTAAACACATCACAATGTGCAACCAATAGATTTACCCTAAAAAATATCCTACCAATTAACTCAATCCTTCATTATTCTCAGCAAGGGTTGTATGTTTTATGAAAAGATTCTTGAAATTTCTTGAGTTGAATTTATTAGCTAAAAAAGTTTACATATTAAAAAATACATATAGTGGTAGCTCTTACAAAAATGTAAGGGAAAATCTACCCAAAAGAAAGTTGCATGTTTGGTTTGGATGAATACAAAGGTTATCTTCTCATTGATGTAAAGCTCTTAGCATCATCAAGTAGAACGGAAGTTTTTTAGATTTGTCAGAGTCATGCTTTTGGATGAATAATTAGATCTTGTCACGATCCATATCTCCTTCTTTATTTGGTCCTTGGGATTCCCAAAAAAAGAATCTATCGCATGCAATTACACTACATGTGCCTCTCACGCGTGCACAATGCATGATCCTAGCCATTTCCATGGTGCTTTCTCATCGTTGTGCCATCATTGCTGGTCTTTTTTGTTGCTTCTCCGCTTTTTTGTCTTGACTGGTGGCATATTGGACCCAAAACAAAAGAAATCATTGGACCAAAAGCCTAAAAAGAATCAAGTTGTCCTTTACTTCTTCTGCAAGAATAACACAAGGGAGACTAGGGTTTTCCCATCCATCCGTTGTCATTGTTGGATTTTGATTGCTGGTGGTGGAAGTAGTGTGGCTATTGAGGATCGAACAACATTCAAAATAGCAATCACATAACACAAGAGTGATGGAAGCAAGTGTTAGGGAGGGGCACTAGTAGAGGGTCGAAGACTCGACGTTGGAGATCGCATGAGTGTTGGTGATACTCCAGATCTTCATGCTAAGTGATGATGGTGATGAGGTTGAGTTGTCACTAAAGATGGAGTTGCCTAGAGACTAGGGGTCTCTTGGAGAGCTTTGAAGTACTTGGAGACATGGCAGTATGTGACTAAAAGTTGATGGCATATGCACAATCAAATCACCTCCACCAACACGAACTTTAGATAATAAAAGAGATAATCTAACATGGCTAAATTTTGTCCTTCAAACGAAATATTCAATGGCAAAGGGCAACCGGTGTTAGTCGACCAATCTTTCAAGCAACCATTGTAGTTGATCCGTTGCTCAAGCCTCAAACATATTGGTCGTTAGTAATTGATCAACTATGGTTGAGCTAAAGTTGACCTTCAACCCAACTGCTCAACGACCCATTGGTAGCCAACTAGTTGTTCGTGCAAACTGTCGGTAGTCGATAAGTTGATCGAACACAATTATAGTTAATAATTGACCAACCGTGATCGAGCTAAAGTCTGCCTCCAACCAACTTGCTCAATGACAAAGGACAAGCTCTGGTACTCAACCAGTCACCCAAGCATCCGTTTATAGTCGACCAATGCTCAAACATAGGGACCATTTGAATTTTTTAAGATTGTAATATGAGGGCATTGTTCCACAACGTAGAAACTATGACATTGGTTGGGATTGTTACTTGATGCTTACAAATGAATTTGATTGAAGGTTTACTTGTGAGCAGTGTTGCAAAAGTTGGTATTTAATATCCAGTCAGAAACTATTTAGAATTATGTGGTTGCTTAGATGTTTACTAAATAAAGAATAAATGATATGGGGAAACTATTTAAAAATATATGATTATATATTTTTTAATTATATTAACTACAAAATCATATCAAATACATATATTCTTACATATATGTGGTCACCGGTTAGCAAGATAAAAGTTCCAATTAAATCTTAGACAAAGTCAAGATGCACAAAATGGTGGATTTAGTACCAAAAAGAAGATGCAATTCATCATAACTTCTATTTAATTGTGGTAGTTGAAGCAATTTTTTAAAAGACACCACAAGGAAACTAAGATGAGGCTTTGGCAGTCCCAGTGATATTAGGATAAAATAAAACCTATGAAAATGAAAAAATGAAAAAATAAAATAAAAATTCAGCCATCAACTAATAGTTGGCCATTTGGCCGAATAGTTGGTCCGACTATCAGTCAAAGATCAAACTAAATATTGATCATCCCCCTACACCTTGTAGTTGGACCGATTACTAGGTCCAGTCGACCGACTATTACAATGGTGCTAATGAGGCAATGGATGATGAAGGTCATTTATCAGTGTCAGAGAACTTGCAAACTAGATAAAGGGAGATGAGATTTCGAGGTAGATCTCCATCAGAGGGTTTTCTAAGATGCTTATATAATGACAGTGGTTACAAGATTAATGCCTATATGAAATATGGGAAAAAGATGAAGAAAGAGATGAAGGAAAGAAAAAGGTATGAAGAAAGAGATGAAGCAAATAAAAAGGTCTGTGATCGGGATTCAAACTAAGATAATTCTATCGTAGTCTGCACCGCTCTCGTGTTTAGTTGCACATCCCTCAGTGGGTCACATATCTCTTACTGGTTAACTTGGTTGTGTTAGCGGATGCCATATAAGGACCCCTACACCTCTTGTTACATCTTTTAGAAATATAATCAGAAGTTTAGTTCCTCGTGGTCCTCTTGTGGAGTAAGACGGTCCTATGGGATTGTCATGAACCTTGAAATTCCATACTTTCATATTCTGTGTATACTATCAATTTTTAAATATACGAGCTGGAGCCGATTTTAGGGTTTTTCAGTCTGAACTTTAATTCAAGATCCAATTATCTTGAATCATATGTAGGGAATTAAACTAAAAATAATAATAATGGAACATTTCAAGGAGTCTGGAATTTTAATAATATGATTTTGTCGATTACTATGTTGTGAGTAGCATAAGCAAACACTAACAAAGACAATCGAACAAGCAAACACGTGGATTTACAAGATTCACCAGTAACTGTGCTACATCCTTATAGCGGAGATCGGTTTCATTATTTGTGGACAAGAAAACACAGAGAGCCATAATCCTAGGGAATTTATATTCAACTTACTGGGTGCATACGAATTCGCATATACCCATATAGAAAATTTGTTTTGGACGGGGATCTCGGATGCAGCGAGATCCCATGCTGATAGGATATGGTTTGGGGTGGGGGGGGGGGGTCAGACGGTTCTTCAACTGAGCTCAGTAGAACAAATGATTAGGATTCAAGGCATATCAACATGCTAAAATTAGGGGTATATCACATCAGAATAAATCTACGCACTTCATTTGGTCTTAAATTACTGGGTCTAATTATCGGATAACTCTTCTTCATGGGTGGAAATCATTTATATTTTTCTTAATCGCTAACTGAATTTTTCTGAAAGTAAGTGCTTTGCTCGCCTGTTCTTTTTCCATGCAGTCATACGTTTCAGTGTGCCACAGATTATAATTTTCTGAGATGCATTTCTGCATCTAGCATTTTTACGACTCGAAATTTCCCCATTGTCATTGCACTCGAAACGGACAAATAATTACTTAGGTTTGTATATGTTTATGCATGATGAAGAATTCAAAGGTCAGCCTTGTAATTTGAAAGATGTAAGCAAGTAAATGCAACCGTCTTTCATTGAATATGGGTATGACCGATTGTATCCGTTATAAGGATTCGTATGGTAGTTTCACCTCTAGATGCACTTTCATGTCCCTTTTTTTCATGCTTTATAAAAAAATTCTAAACTTGGCGCTCGTATATTTTTTGTCAGGGGTTGCGTTAGGTAGTTGACGGCCAGCGTATAAAATAGTCAAATCTTTCAACATGGATTTGATCAAGAATCCATGTAGCCGATCCTGCTTATAATGGGAGAAGGCTTAGTACATTTTTTGGCGCTCGTAAATTTGTTTCTATGATTGCTAATCAAAAGGGAAGATTCAGGTTTTTTGGGGGGCCTACTGTTCCACCTCGTCCTACGTACTTGCAACGTTGCGAGAAGCATTTGATTTGTTTTTTCATCTAGTTTTTTGCCCCATCTACAACGGTTGCACGTAGCATTTCTGTTCCACTCAGTTAACTTTTTTTACTGTTGAAGGGGCTCTGCCACTTCCTTGGCTGAGCAGAATGAAGATTGCACTAGGAGCTGCAAAGGGTTTAGCCTTCCTTCACGGGAATTCGAAACAAGTTATTTATAGGGATTTTAAGACATCTAATATCCTTCTGGATGCTGTAAGTTATTGCATATTTCATTTGTTGTCTCAATGATATATTATATGTATAAAATGCTTTAATCACAGTTTAGCTGCCATCTTCCAGGGGTATAATGCAAAGCTTTCAGATTTTGGGCTAGCAAAAGCTGGGCCGCAGGGCGACAAAACACATGTTTCGACCAGGGTTGTCGGAACTTATGGGTACGCTGCACCAGAATATGTGATGACAGGTAACAGTTATTGCAGCTATATAGTAACCGTCAACCAAAATCATGATCAATTATAGATAAATAGTACACAAATGCACACACACGCATCAAGTTGGATCAGATCTTGCCTAAACCGTGATGGAACCTAATTATATGAAATAGGAAAACTCTCAATCCAACAGATCCATTGCACAATATACCCAATTTGATCCAATCCATCCAAGTTAGGATACATCAGTCTTCTATACCATTTCAAGATGCTGGATTTATTCACCAAGAAATATTAATGATTTAGACAAAATGTAGTTTACAGAAAAATATCAAAGTTTTGAATTGATTTAGCTTGTGACCAAGGCTTTTAAAAAAATGCGAAGCGGATCGAGGCGGTTTTCCATCATCGAGGCGAGACGTAAGGCTCGAAGTGGTCAAGTGTAAGCCTCAATTTATAAAGAAAATACTCATAAAATCAATTATTAAACATAACTATCTTGTTAGAAAATCCTAAACTTCAAATATTCCATATTA
This sequence comes from Ottelia alismoides, assembly GCA_037367405.1. Taxonomy (NCBI): domain Eukaryota; kingdom Viridiplantae; phylum Streptophyta; class Magnoliopsida; order Alismatales; family Hydrocharitaceae; genus Ottelia; species Ottelia alismoides. The sequence goes on from JAZKJV010001376.1 coordinate 1,896,387, forward strand.
TATTATCAAAATACTATATTTGAATATTCCCAAGTTGAATGTGTACACAATATACCGTATTAACCACGTATATTCCTTTAAATTTGTGATTATGTAATATTTATAATGCAAAATTATAAATTCCTTATATTATTACAAAAAGATACAATCCATTGAACATATACCATACTTGATGTAAATGATACAAGCAATAGAATATCATTTGTCGATATGAAATTGTTCATACTAATTAAAAAGGATCGCTATACACTTAACGATTTCTACGATGCTTGTAATATAACTGTATAATATATATTTATGAAATAATATCTTTTCGGACTAACATCCATTGATACTATAATATATCTTGTGAATCTGTGACTAACGTAAACACGCATATATTTGAGGAAATGTGATTAACATATATGATTACTACTTGACTTTTATGTTTGATTCAATATATTAAATTTGATATTAAGATGTGACTAGCAATATAATATATGTTGTGGTTTTTACTTGTATGTTTGTGACTAACATATAGTTTATACAAAAAAATGTATTGTAAAAGTATAACTTCACCTGGTTTATATATATGTGTGTGTGTAAAAAAAAGAGCAGATCGAGACGGCGCCTCAATAGAACCTCACCTCCTCAGGCACCTCGGTACCACCACAGGTCTGTAAAGCTTATGCCTTAGTCGACGCCTTGAGGCACGTTTTTAAAGCCTTGCTTGTTACGGCATGATGACTATTATACTACATGGAAGAAGGCTGTTGGGTTAGCTATTTCTTTATTTAAGTATTACCAAGGTTTGAAAAAACGGAAGGCAGAATGAGGCAATTTCCTTGGAAGCAAGATGAGGCATAGCTTCAAGGCAGTCGAGGCGTAATTTGTATAGGAAAATAATTACAAAATGTATAATAAATATATTTTATTGGTGAAGGAATCTAATATGACAAACATATATTATATAATAATGTAATATATGATGATATTATGAAAATAAAAACATGGAAAAAAGGACATGTTAATGCCATAAACATTTCTACGAAATTTCCGCCCAGTCAAAAGGAAATCATTGGCTATAACTAGCACTAAAATATTTATCAAAAAATGATTGGCTATAGTTGTCATTAAAGACATCCAAGTTGTTGATTTGAATCATATGATTTGAATCCTAATCGTATGTTCTATTGAACCCAGATGAAGAATAGTCTGATGTCCCCCTGTGCCACCATACCCTACCAGTACAGGGGTCTCGCTGCATGTTCTACTGAACCCAAATGAAGAACAGTCTGATGTCCCAAAAAAATTATTGTATGTGTATTCGAATTCACATGCAGTTTCTTATATGTTCAAGGGTGTAATAATAAGAGTTCACTGAAATAATTGGACATGTTAATGGTAAAAATGAATATGAAAAAGGTCAAATTTAAGCACTCATCTTGCATAAATATATACTCGACAATTAGATCTTTATAAACATCTGAAAATACCAACATGACTAATTATTTTCTTTAAAAGATGCTTGAAAAAAATTAAGAACGCCTCAGCTATCGCCTCACAACGCCTCGAGGCGCAATCGCCTCAAGGCGTCTTTCCCCTTCGAGGTGCCCCCTCACAGGAAAATGCTGAGGCGTACGCCTCAAGACCAAATGTGACCACCTTGCCTCGAGGCATATGCCTCGAGGCGTGATTTTTCATTTTGTGAGTATTATGTATAGTATACGGGTCCTTACATAATTCCACAAGTTGACTCGTGCATGTCTCAATTCTAAGAAATGTTAAACATGACAAGAAATCAAAGTCCAATAGGATCTCGAATAGATCCCATTATCTATCTAATGCATAATTTCAATAGGGTTTCTTCACCATCTAAATTTTGTGGATGAAGAGATGCATTACCAATACGTGAGTTGTTAAGGTGAATAGAAAACTTCAGAGGTGAGGGATCCAACCATTATACATGAGCGCCTAAAAAATAAGCCCTCGTGGAAAACTCATGAAGTGTAGAAATGGTGGGAATTGCTTCTTGAAAACTTGGGTCAAGCATCCTCTATGGTTGTCAGTGGTTCCAATTGGGCATAAATGAAAGAAGTTGCAAGGGTCAGTGACCTTCAGTAATGCATCGGGTCTAGGTTCGGATGTTAAAATAGATGCACTGCCTTTCAATACATTTCGTTGTAGCAGTTGATGCCTTGACTACATTCAAGGAGGTTGCTTGGCAATAAGATTTTATTAGCAGTTTCTTGACAAGTAAAGGAGGGATGGAAAAATGCTGAGAAGTTATCTTTGGGAGATAAGGGAGCTTTTTATTGACATATTTGAGAACATTTTCATAAATATTGGATTAGGTGTATAGCTATACCGAGCATGTCCGTGCATGCGATCCCTGATAATTCTTGGTGTACACCTTATTATAAGTTTTGCCCCGTGGGGTTAGATGCATATGATCTATGGGCGGGCGGGGGTGGGGGGGTGGGGATTAAAGGGGTAGTTACCTCAGTTTCTGTCCAAGGGAAAGGAGGTATGCTGGGAAAATTAACTTTGCCTTTGTGGGTGGATGGGGGACATCCTCTATCCCAAAGGGGGTGATAAAAGTTACCTTTATGGGCCAATTCTTTTTTGCAATATTTGGTAGAGTAATTTGTTGGCATTCACCACATGGATTTTTGTTGGATAGATTTCAAAGGTTATTCACATTGCTCACAAACATGAGGTTTTCATTGCTCATTGATGACACGCCGCAACCTCGAATGTCGAAGCCAGCTCGTACACATCGAATTTTTTTCCTGAAAATTTGTTTTTTGTGGTTACGGGATTATTTAATTGGCATTAGACCTATTCTTAATGGTCTAGTGGTAGTGCAGTATGTCTACCACACAATAGACTAGGGTTCAAATCCCATTCTTGCAGGGGTTGCGTTAGGTAGTCGGCGGCAAGAATCCATGTAGCTGACTCTACTTATAGTGGGAGAAGGCTTAGTACATTAGTACATTATATTAGACCTATTCTTGGGGTTTCTGATGGCCAGAGCTTATAGCTTCCTGGGTTAAGGCAGAGTTCAAGAAGGTGTATTGTTAGAAGTGAGTGCCACACTCAAATCCTACATGCAGTTTGTAGGGTAGAAGGCTCCAGAGGATCGCAAGCATTTTCTCTTCAGGCATTGTTATTCTGAGGTGGGGCATGAGCTTTCATTTCTTGTGTTGACTATACTTAATCCCTAGTGGAGAAACTTTGGCAAATGATGCATCTTTTTAAGGAGGGTGTAATGTCCAAATCCTAGATTGGAATTGATATCGAGGAAAATTTGACCCGACAACTTCTTGTTTCAGGCCCAATTACACCCGTTAACAACCATCTAAAATGCTTAAGCTTAAATTGTTAAGTAGCGCACTTGTAATCTACTCCGGCAAGCATTGGAATGTTTAAACGTGACTAGGACCTCGATTTGGTAGAGCTACAAGTCTCTTTTAGTATTAGAATTATGATGATCACCGACCTCAAGAGATCGTCCTCTTTTTCTGTAAAAAAAATAAATAAATAAGTCTAACCATATATTTTACAAGAAAGTATAGATTGAACACCCAATTGTACTTCAATTTTATTTAAAAGGGGCAATGTAATTTAAAGAAAGTCGCTTATGGGTTGGATCAAATTGTGCCCCATCAGTAAAAAAATGTACTAAGACTTCTCCCACTATAAGTAGGGTCGACTACATAGATTCTTGCTCAAATCCATGTTGAAAGATTCGACTATTTTTTACGTTCGTCATCGATTACCTAGCGCAACTCATGCAAGAGTGGGATTTGAACCCTAGTCTTTTGTGTGGTAGACATACTGTATTACCGCTAGACCAAATTGTGCCCCATCAGTCTTTTGTATAAAATGTGCAATTTTGGATATAATACAATACACTGCAGTTAAGGTTTCTAAGTTGATCCCCATAACCAGTCTGTTCCTTTATTTGCTATTTTCATGAAGTCATTTTCTTTTGTTTAAAATTATAACATCAACTATATGGAGAGGTAATCACATCAGTTCCCATTCACTAGAACTGCATCAAGATTGAACGGTGGATTAACAGGATACGCCGTTCATCCCAGTTGAGCAGGTGGATGGCATAGGTCTCAATGATGGCAATAGCACATGCCAACTCTCACTAGGCAGATCTGGTTATACGAAATCCTTAGTCTGTTCCGCTATATGATAAATTACTTTTCCAGATTGTGTAATTTAGATTCTATTCTTTGTAATTTGTATGGTGTTTTCAGGGGCAGAACCAGGAATTTCATCAAGGAGGGGCCGAGTATACAACTATTATGTATGGTCAAAAATGGAAAAATCTATGTATTTTCGAACGATATTTTTAAATAGAATTAATATTTTGAAATAAACATCTTTCAATCTTGATAAACGTAGAATTTAAATCTATTTTTAATGTTAGAATTTCAAATAGATTGCCGATTGGTATGTTCCACGGCTATTTTTAAAATTGGATAAATATAATAATTTAAACCTCTCTAAATCCATCCTAAAAAGGCTAAATTATCAAGTGAAATTTTGAAATAAAAAAGTTCATGTTTAAAAGGAAATAATAAAATTTATTTTATTTACAAGGATTACTAAAAACTATGGGAGAGATAAATAAACTCGAGTACAATTTTATATCAAAATATTTTGATACTTTGGAAGTGACTGGATAAACCATATAAAAAAAGTAAAATTGACGGTTATAAGATTTGAATCCTGGTCTCCAAAATAACAACCATGCCACTCTACTACTTAACCATTTAATGATTCTACAATCTTTTTCTATCAACATTAAATATAGTACAATCGATGATGGGCCGTATTAAAAACTTAATACATTGTACAAGTGACGTATAATAATCATGGGGGGCCATGGTCCCCCCATAATATATACTAGTTCCGCCCCTGGGTGTTTTCTTGGAGGGTTATAATATGTTGCCCAGTCTAGTTTTAGTTAGTCTGGCCATAATTAGCAAGCATCCAAGCTAGACAGTCGATGCATATTCTGGACCTTGAGTTTTGTTTTGAAAGCATCTGGTTGAATGCCTACCCCGATTTGAATGCATCTTCTTGCACAATTCGACGGTTTCCATCAGATGACGTCACTTGACCACGACTTTTTGTTAGATGAATGCATCTTTTGTTAGGTTTTCCTTTCAAAAAAATATTTTGTTAGGCTTTCTCTTGTGAAGACTGAACAATGCATGGATCAATCTCACCGATCCAGCTAAATCAACCTCAAAATTTTTTAATGTACCGAGTATATATGGGTAACTTCATGTAACCTTCCATGTAACACTAGCATTGTGTTTTAAAAATGCCCTTGCAGGCAGACACTCATCGTACTCTCCAATAACAATTTTGTGAAAGAGAAAGACGAGAGCATGGTGTCAGCAGTGTATGCTGAACCACTATAAATCCTTGTTTTGTGTGATTGGTCATGTCATTCTTGTCTGGTCGCACCTCCTCTTTGTCTTATTGATCTGATCTATTGTGAACATCTTTATCTTTAAGTATCACTTATCTCATCATTACCTAACTACTACCCTCGGGGCCTCGCCCAAGTGAATCCACTTATTCGTCCCTCCTGAAGTTTGAACAAAACTAGAAATCCCTTGCCTTTTTCCTTAACCTACTGCCCTATACTGATCCTTATCCCTACCTAAGTACCAAATGGACTCCTAACGCCCGCTCGCCCGGTATTCCGTTTGATTGCTTGCTTCAGCGTCATTTTCGTTGCTTCTGCCCATGCGATTTTGGGTCTTCTATTATGTTTTGCTCCATGCTTTCTTTACATTATTTAGATCGCCCTTTTTAACGTAGGTTTCCTCTTAGCATATCTTCTTTTGAATATGACATGCAATGTAGCAAATCCAACCATGTATTATTTGCCAAGACACTGCTACTAAGTTTCAGAATTCAGTCCCCTATCAAGGACACAACATGTCCTTTTCCCGTGTCAATAGGTTTTGGCTGCATTGATTCATCACCCCCAAATATATCTGTTAGAGCATTTGGTTGTGCGCCCATTGAGTTGTAGCAGGATAAATGGATCTGGAGAAGATCCATTTACCCCATCTAGTGTTTAGTCCCACATCGTCTAGTGATGGGACTTGAAGGCTCTAGAGGGGCTATATAAGGAGCCCCAGACCTCCTGTATCCATTGAGAAAAAGGAATACAATATCCGCCTCTTTGAGTGCTTCTCCCGTGGTTTCATCCCGCTCCTCACGGAGTAGGGTTCCACGTTAAATCTTGGTGTTCCATGTTTATGTTTCTTGTTCTTATGCTCTTTTTATCATTCCGCTTCCGCTTCCCATTTTCTAACAATATCCATCTTGAATCAAATTATGACTTGTACTCAAATAAGCCAGACTGTGTTTGTTTGTTTGTTTGTTTTTCTTTTAATGCTTACAGGGTTTTTCCAAACTCATGCCATGCTTATCAACCAACTTCTCACACCTTCAAATCATGGTCAATTTGCCTTGATTACATATGTTGAACTATATTGTATTTGTCGTGCTCTCGTTTGACCTTTTATTTAAATAACTTCTTTTTTTCTAATAATCTCATTTCAAGTTCACTGCCCTAAGTGCTCAAATCCGAAATTTCGATATTTGGGGTATATAGATGTTGCGAGTAGCGAAAGCAAACAAGCACAAACATGATCAATCAAGCAAGCATGCAAATACACTCTGGTTGTGAACAACCACTTGAAACCAGGGATCAACTTTTTTGGGGATTGCACATTCTGCTTTGGTATTCGGCAAGGCGTGTGTGCGGCTCTTTTGCTCCCTGTACCGTGTTTTGGGGAGAACATCATGAACTCGTTTGCTTGGATCAAAAGGATTTCCACCGTGGACACTCTAAAGGGCGGAAATCTTAGGACCACTTTCATTGTCACTGTTTGGCGGATATGGAGAGAGCGTAACCTACGTTGGACGAAAACATCAAGTGCGTCAGACCGTGTGTTGATTAGGAGGTTTTGATCCTCCAGAACTAATTATGGCCGCTATTCCATTTCTGAACTAACTCCTGTAAACCCACTCTATCTAGAGATTGGGTCTCTTTTTTGACTTGGGGGAATCCCCAAATTTGCCATTACTTGTAAAATTTTTTGAAGTATCATGAAAACATACATCTCTTACCTTTCAAAAAAAAGGGGGGAAAAAGCAAGCATGCAAATACACATATTCACAAGATCCACCCATAATTTGACTACGTCCTTGGACAGCGGTGATTGGTTTTCACTATTTGTGAAGAAGAAAATACATAGGATATTGAGAACCCTAACTCTAAGGCTATGTTTGGTTGGAGAATAGGCCCTAGAATAAGGGGCCAATTCTCTTCCCGACACGTTCCCAGTGGTACGACTATTCCCCATTATTCCATCTTATTTCACTCTTATTCCTATCTTTATCCCACCTTACCTACCTTTATTTCACCTTATTCTCCTTATTCATATCCTCCAACCGAACAAAGAATAGACCTTTATTCTCCTTATTCCCCATCCTTATTCCTGCTTATTCCCGAACCGAACGCACCCTAAGGAGTTAATATGCTACTCCCGTGCATGTAGGATATGAGGAGGGAGCGGGGTGCATAAGACAATTCTTCAACTGGGTTCAATAGAATAGACGGTTAGAATTAAAGGTATATCAATACTAGATAATCTTGATAGCGGTAACTTGAAGCAAAAAAGGAATGTGTCTGTGTTTTTCGACATGCCTGTGAATGGGGGAATGCCTTTCAGTCCCCCTACAAAGATGCAACTTAGCATCGTTTCGCTACTTATGATTGTTATTATTGTCTAAGAGGAGTGATCCTATGAGAGCAAAAAAATGTGAGAGCATGAGAGCATGCATTCTGGACCACATGATTCCGTTTTCTCTCTCCTGGTCTTCTCTCTCCTGGTTGGATCATGTGGTCCAGAATGCATGCTCTCATGCTCTCACAGGTTTTGACTTTCATAGGATCGCTCCTCTATTGTCTAATTGATATCATTTTGGACTGTATTTAAATCATGTACTTCAGGTGTCACTTTCTTTCTTTTCCCTATCATGAATCTTTGCAATGTCGCCCAGGGCACCTGACATCCAAGAGTGATGTATATAGCTTCGGCGTCGTCCTTCTTGAGCTCCTAACTGGTCGGAGATCAATAGATAAGAAACGTCCCAACGGTGAGCAGAATCTGGTGGCATGGGCTCGACCATCCTTGGGCGATAAACGGAAGCTCTTCCATATAATCGACCCCCGCTTGGAGCTCAACTACTCCATAAAGGGTGTGCAGAAGGTTGCTCAGATTGCGTACTACTGCCTCAGTAGAGATCCCAAGTCCCGCCCTTCGATGGACGAAGTCGTGAAGGATCTAACACCACTGCAAAATCTGAACGACCTTGCGAAGTTTTCCTTCCGGCCTCGTCCGTCCGCGCAAGTGCAGATCAAGAAGAAAACCGAAGGCAACTGGCAGTTATCTCATGCACAACAGCCAAAGGGTGTCGATAATTCGCCTTTTCGAACCGGTAAGCAGCAAAACCACTGATGATCATACCTCTGATCCAGTAACATTATGTGTACCTTCTTCTCCTTTTTTATTTTTTTTTGAAAGTGCATATTTTATAGAAAAAATGCATGGCATTTGACAAATCATGTAATGTTTCAAAGTTAGAATACAACTTGAATGCTTTGATCGAGTTGGAAAGATCAAACTTATTGTTTTTTGAATGCAAGATCAGATATTTCACTCTGAGATGTTTGTGCTGATGAACTCTTTTCTTTTGCGTGTTTTTTATCATTCCAGATTTCTTGAAATCGGGATTTGAGTTCGGATCATGGAAGGCCGTATCGGCGATATATCGCCGATATATCGGTATCGAGAGGTTGAAGGTATCGAAATCGGTGTGTATATCTTTTTACAGGGATATCGACGATATATCGTCGATATATCGGCGTATCGGCCCATATCGGTCAAAAATGAATGGATTCAATACAAAAAATACAAGATATCGACCGATATCGCCGATATTTCGTCGATATCCCTATATATGAATGTTATTATTCATGCAAGCTTGATTCCACTACCTATCTAGCTACACCTAGTATTAAAACAATATATGATATATATACTTTGTTCCGGGTCGGGGGCGCTGCCCCCGCACCCCCGCAAGGGGGGGCAACTTGGGTAACAATATCAGCGATATGTTTGATATGACCGATATGTGCACTATAAGGATCATAGTCCTCATAAATTATCTATGTGTATTTTCTAGGTGTATATTTGTAGTATTTCATGTTATAAGAACTTAAATGAAATTCATTTTCAATATTTATAAGTCAAGAATCAATATTAATATCGATATGTTTGATATGACCGATATGTGCGATATATGATCTATAAATGGACCGATATGTGTGATATAAGTGTATTTGTACGTTATTTGTTGTTTCGATATCTTGGATGACCTTAATTTCTGAAAAAATGCAAAAAAATTGACTTTTTTGCGCCATTTTCGACATTTCCACCGATATCGTCGATATATCCTGATATATCCATTTCCGAACAGACCGAAACGATATCGATATCGATACAACCTTCCATGGTTCGGATTGAGAGGGGTCGTCTTCTACGACGCCCAAAAGAATAAGCCATAATCCACAACTGTCGTCATTGGGGGTGTCGTTCGATCGCCTCTTCCTCCTTTTCCAAAGAACGAGATCAGTTTTTTTTTTGAATCGATTTTCAGGTTCATTCAAGTACCTTGCGCAGAAGTTTATACGCTTTTAAACAAAATACCCTTCGACAATCAATCCCGTGGACTTCGCTTTGTCGAAGATGTAATCTTGATCCAATTTGCAATGCACCATATTGTTCATGTTTACTTCATCCACCAAGTATGTTATCCATCACATTCTTCTCAATATGTACAACATCGAGATTGTAGTGGTCGTGATCCCGATGCCAACTCATCCACGACGCAGTTATTTTACATTTCACAGTTCTTAGATCTGAGTATGAAAGGATTGTGATCACGCATTGTATTCTCCTCTATAGGCAAGATGCAGTTTTTGCAGTAGACTTCGATCTCGTGCTCTTTATGTAACGTCTCGGGCTTAGGTCCTCGGTCCGTTATCGAGGAAAACTGGTCCTGACAACTTGTTGGGTTTGGGACCAAATGAACCCGTTGACAACCACCCAAAATGCTTAAGCCCAAGTTATCAAGTAGTTTTCCCCATCACTTATAAACTACACCCACACTTCGTGAGTTTTAGATATGACCAGGGTTTAAAAAACTGGATTGGTCGGTCAGACCGGTTGGACCGGGAACCGGCCCCGACCCGGTCGGTTCGGCCGGTTTTAGGTAATTAATTTTAAAAAAAAAAATAAAATAAAAAACCGGATCAGATCGGTGGTCGGACCGAGTTGACCTGGGCGGTTGGACCGGGTTGACCCGGATTGACCCGGATTTGATAGTTTAGTATATTTTTAAAAAATCAAGGTTTAAATAATGAAATTATAGGGTTTTTATCAATTGTACCCTTCTTAAATTCTACAATTTCAATTACGTCCCTCTCTTTTTTAGAATATAACTTGTGCCACTACTTTCTTGGGGTAATTTTCTAAAAGCAATTATAAATAAATTATTACAATATTATATACATATATAATGTTAGAAAATGTGACTATCTTTGTAGAGTTTTATTTAAAATAGACAATCATGTTTTTATATTGAAAGATTTGACAATTTAAATGATTATTTTATTGATATTTAAATACATATTTACATATATCTATTCAGTTTTATCGGTTCAAAAAACCGATTCGACCGGTTGGACCAGTAAATTAAGCCCGATCCGATTTTTTCCGAGTCGACATGAATGATGATGTCATGCTGACATCATCACCGGTCTGATCGGTTTGGACCGACGGTCCGACCCGATTGGACCAAACCGAAGACAAACCGGTTCAATGTCTGGTCCAGTTTTTAAAACCTTGGATAACTATGTTTGGGGTTGGAGTGTTACACTTCATGTCTAACGAATAAAACTCCTCTGAATCTTTTCCATTCCTTTCGGATCACTCGACACATTCCCAAACAACCTTTCTACTTCAGACCTGCACTTTGATGTTGCCCTTTCGCGATCGCCTTTATCTGAAATAATATCTTACAGAAACTGCAACTGAGACATTGGATCAACAATCATGCAGATTGGTACTTAACAGTTCAAAGTGTGTTGTCGAATTCACTCGATCGAGGTCTGCATCTTCTCTGCGATCTTTTCAGTTCGCATCATGTATGATCATCTTTTTAACCATGTCATTCGATCCCGTGTATCGAATTATCTGAGTGTGCAGTCCATTTAATACCATACATATGTCCCCGGTCCGTTATCGAGGAAAACTGGCCCTGACAACTTGTTGGATTCATACGCAATTGGACCTGTTGACAACCACCCAAAATGCTCAAGCCCAAGTTGTCAAGTAGTAGTCCCCACCACTTGTAAACCGCACACATGGAAAACTCACAAAGTGTGGGTGTGGTTTATAAGTAGTCGGGATTACTACTTCATAACTTGGGCTTAAGCATTTTGGGTGGTTGTCAACGGATCCATCTGGGCCCGAACCCAACAACTTGTCAGGGTCAATTTTCCTCGATAACGGACCGGGGACCTAAGCCCGGGATGTTACAAATGGTATCAGAGTCATGTTCCGTCTGATAGTGGAAATGGCTACCCGAGAGGTGGAGCTACCCCTACAAAGAGGTTGGAGGAAAAGGCTACCCGGAGCGTGCAGCCGCCACTCTCACTAGGAATAAGTGATGGGTCATGTCGCAACGAAGACGTTGCGAATATAAGTGGGAGAGGTTTTAACACCCCAACCCCAAACACAGTATCACATCAAAAACTCACAAAATGTGGGTGTGGTTTACAAGTGGTGGGGATTACTACTTGCCAACTTGAGCTTAAGCATTTTGGGTGGTTGTCAACGAGTCCATTTGTGCCCGAACCCAACAAGTTATCAGGGCCAGTTTTCCTTGATAACGGACCGGGGACCTAAGCCGGGACGTTACAGCAGTCCATTTAACACTATACTTCAACCTTTCGTGTTAATATATCAAGCGATTCCTTCGCCTTCTATCCGGAAATTAAGATGTTTTTAGGGCATGTTCATCGATATGAAGTGTATTCATAGATTACAACCAGTTTATGAGGAGTTCTATCGAGAAATGGTATCCAATCCTCTTTTATTTTCAGAAATCAACAGATTGTAGTTACTCATCCTTCTTCTTTTTCATGTTTATCCTCCACTTGAAGGTTATTTCTATGTTTATATATTCCAAAACCAGATGGACAACTTGGATCACTTTGCTGACCTTAACAGTGTAGCAGATCAAGTTGATGAATGGAACATAAACACCCGCAAAAATAGCATTTCCACACGCCTCACAACCAGGAGGAGGTTCCTTCGATTGCCGTCGGATTGAAGCGTGGTTGGGCGCGAGAATAATGCAGAACCACCACCATTCAAAGCAGAACCCATGTAACGTCCTAGGCTTAGGTCCTCGGTGCGTTATCGAGGAAAACTGGCCCTGACAACTTGTTGGATACGGGCCCAAATGGATCCGTTGGCAAGCACCCAAAATGCTAAAGCCCAAGTTGACAAGTATTAATCCCCATCACTTATAAACCACACCCACACTTCATGAGTTTTAGGTATGGCACTATGTTTTGGGGTATAGGTGTTACAACCTCCCTCACTTATATTCACAACGTCCTCGTTGCGACATGGCACATTCACTTATTCCCAGTGACAGTGGTGGTTGCACGCTCCCGGCTTAGTTCCCTTCGAGTAGCCCTTTCCACTATCAGAGGGAACCCACTCTGATACCATTTGTAACGTCCCAGGCTTAGGTCTCCGGTTCGTTATCGAGGAAAACTGGCCCTGATAACTTGTTGGATACATGCCCAAATGGATCCGTTGACAACCACCCAAAATGCTTAAGACCAAGTTGACAAGTAGTAATCCCCATCACTTATAAACCACACCCACACTTCGTGAGTTTTAGGTATGGCACTATGTTTTGCGGTATGGGTGTTACAACCCATGTTTCTACTAGTGTTGGGATCTCTTGTTTTCTTTGCTCGGGGATCTCTCCCTAACTGATCAAGAGAGGTGACCGACCACCGTCATATCGTGTATCGATGTATATGCATCATCTTCGTGGGGATTCGTGCAGGTAAAGCCAGGTAAAAACTCTAGAAATTACATGGAACTGTAACTAAAATTGAGCTAAATAGATTGGGGTGAAATTTTTTTACTTGGGATTGAATCGTGGACCCCATTGTTAGGCATCATGGTACACATATGATTGGAATCAAACAAAGCAAGTTGGCATGGACCTTGGGAAGTGCATGGACCATTGTGGATGGATGGCCATTCGAGCACATCACATGGGAGTGGGACCTAAACACTATGCCTTTGGAGCAATGTGTTCAAGTCTATCTATTATGCAGGGATCATGCATAGGATCCCACTTGACCCTGCGCATGCATATCATGTTGGGTGTCTGAGACTCTGAGGCCCTGTTTGGTTGGAGAATAGGTCCTGGAATAAGGGATCAATTCTCCTCCCGACACGGTTCCCAGTGGTACGATTATTCCCCATTATTCCATCTTATTTCACTCTTATTCCTATCTTTACCGCACCTTACCTTCCTTTATTTCACCTTATTCTCCTTATTCTTATCCTCCATCCGAACGGAGAATAGACCATTATTCCCTTTATTTTCCACCCTTATTCCTGCTTATTCTCCTACCGAAATGTTTAATGTTTTAGATCTAGACCCGAGTCTTTTTCGAAGAATACTAGTCATGATAACTTGATTAAATCGTGATCGAATGGATCCATATCGTACACCTCCACTTTATATAACCACCACGCTCAATTTTTGGGGTTGTTGATATGTTTTGAACCCTAACCATCTGTTCTGTTGAACCCAGCTGAGGAACCGTACGATTCTCCTCCCCCCCCCCTCCCCTCTCGTGCCACCATACTCTACCAGTCGGGGGGTTAACGAATCTAGATGGGGAGGGAGGCTTGCGGGGGTTGCAAGGGACATCACCCTCGTCTCGAAAATTTTCTATATGGGTATATGGATTCATCTGCATTCGGGGTCTGCTTGTACGTAAGTAGTATATAAACTCCCTAAGGTTAGGACTCTCAATATTGGCTGTATTTTTTCTTTCTCCACAAAGAATGAAACCGATCACCGTCGTCAAAGGATATAGCTCGGTTACGGGTGAACCTTGTAAATCCGTGTGTGTTGCCTGCGCTTGCTTGCTTGATCGCTTGTGCATGTTTGCTTCCGCGATTCGCAACACGGGTATCATGTCATTCCTTACTTATGTTTGCAATATCCTCATTGTGACATGATCTGCTATATCTTTCAATAATAGTGGCGACTCCACCTATGGGTAGTTATTTCCTCCTCTTTTGTAAAGGTGGCTCCACCTCGAAGTACAGTGGAACGTACGACTTTTTGGGGACCCTTAGACAACCATCCAAATGCTTAAGACTAAGTTGCTAAAATAATTAAGCTCCACCTTATATAACCACACTCTACACTTTCCAAGTTGCTAAAATAATTGAATATTTGTTTTATATTTTTTTAAGTATATAATAACACATATTTTATCAACATCAATATTTATATCGCATTCGTATTTATGATTTAAAATGAATAAGGATATGATTTTAGTTATATTTATATACATATCCATCTCTTTTCATCATTAGTACTATAAAAAGGTGTTACATGAGGGATGTTTCACATTTTGATTGACCAAGAGATTCGCCTTTTCGAATTCAATTCCATTCCCATCTCATGCAAATCAATCATTACCCAATTGATTGAACCTCGCAACAGTCACACGTGACACATGTTGGGTTTGCACGTGACTTGTCGCGTCTTGATTGGAGGAAGAACGTCGTCTTTCTTAACAATGTAATTAACAATGATTAAGGAAAAGTTTTCTAATGATATGATAGCGAGCGTGAAGATGAGGAGAACGATATGCTCATTGTTGTAATAGTCACCCGACTAGATCGGTCAGTCGATCCGACTACGTTATTCAGTAGGATGATCGAATAGAATAATTTCGACTGATTAGTTTGTCATCTAATAAAATAATTATTTTTTATTATTATTTTTAGTTCTTTGTTCTTTTCTTTAGAGCAAAGAAAAAGCTAGATACATACACTTTCTTTGCAATTCAAATGTATCTTTATCTTGTATTAGTATATATCTATTCATATGTTTTAGACATAGATTTTGTATTTAGCGAATTGAATAATTCATATTAGTCTCCTGAATACCGTTTATTCTTTAGTAAGCGATCCTTCTGATTAAATACCGAATACTAACTTCTGCAACACTAGACATATTAGTAGGGATAATGACAAAGAGAAGACAAAGAGGAAGGAGATGATGGAGGAGAATTAGCACAGTTTATTACATACATTGAAAATATCTTAGTCGCGCCCGACTATCCATATAAACTAGCATGCCGAGGCGATCCTAGATTTAGATTTTTTTTCAAAATTTTGCTAGAGATCTTCATATACATCACAATAAATACGAAGATCTTCATGTGTAACGACGAGATGATGATACTAGTGAGTCGGTTTGAGTTCTAACCTCGCTTTCTCATGTTCAAGTTGGCTCCTTAGCCCATCGAGCTCGACGACCTTGATTTCGAACCAACTCAACTCATTTGAGCTTCGATGATGTAACGTCTCGGGCTTAGGTCCTCGGTCCGTTATTGAGGAAAACTGGCCCTGACAACTTGTTGGGTTTGAGCTCAAATGGACCCGTTGACAATTACCCAAAATGCTTAAGCCCAAGTTGTCGAGTAGTAATCCCCACCACTTATAAACCACACCCACACTTTGTGAGTTTTCCATGTGATACTATGTTTGGGGTTAGGGTGTTATAGATGATCTCGAACTTTACCAAACTTGACTGTCAAACTTGACTTTACTCGTTCGTCTCGATAGGCACCCTTATATAACTAACTCGATTTACCAACACACTAAGATAAAGAAGAAAAATGATAAAGACATCTTTTCTTAATCCATATGTAGAAGTAAAAAATGATTTTCTACACTTGTGCCCCTCCGAAATTCTGCAATTAGAGATATGCCCTTAACCTTTTGCACTAACATGTGTAGGGATGAAAACGGATCGGATATGCCTATTTCCATATCCATATTCGCTTCATCTATATCGAATACAAATACGGATACGGATATGATTCGGATATGCATTATGGAAACCATATCCGTAAAAATACGGATACGAATCCGAATCGAATAAAGAGCGGATCCGAATACGGATCGAATAAAGAGTAGATCAGAATACGGATCGAATAAAGAGTGAAATCCCAATATGGATCCAATAAACATGAAATCCGAATACGGATTGAATAAAAATCACATACGAATATGAATAAAATTTTTTAATCAAAGTTCATAATGATTTTAAAAATAGCAATGAAATATAAATAAGTTGCGTCATGACAAAAGGGAGTGTCGACGTGACATGTATTCTTGACCGGAAGTAAAAGGGGACAGGATTTCATAAATTTTGTAAGCGCTCATACCCAAAAAAATAGAAATTTATTAATATTGTTAATATATTGTATTATATAATGTATAATACTAATATAATAGCATAAGGTTGTAGCTTATATTATATTAACTAATATATAAAATAATATTAAATATTGTATTCGGATATCCGGATTCGAATCCGGATATTCAAGCTATTACCATATCCGTATTCAGAAATTTTTTACAACCTATATCCATATCCGATCCGTATTCGATTAATATTCGGATACGGATATCCGTATCCGATAATTTTTCGAATACGATAAGCGGATATTCGGGCATATCCGTATCCATTTTCATCCCTAAACATGAGTATCATTGCATTCTTACAAAATTCACAATAGTAACTGAAATTACATAATCTCGGAGGGACATAAGTGTAAAAACCCCATCCATCAATGATCAAAATATGATTGGGGTCCATGTACAACTCATGTGAAGTGGCACTTGCAACATCAAAGCCCCCCCCCCTCCCATACACAAACATGTACAACTCATGTGACATAGATGTGTCACATTTTACATAATAATACATAGGTTAGAGCATAGATGTGTCACATTTTACAGCAAGTTCTCGAGGTTAATGATACATGACTGAGGGTTTTTTCACCAGTGTGCCCCTCCGATATTTTGCAATTATATTTATACCTCTGCTTTTTTTGCAGCAAATTTTGTGCCCATATATTTTTACAAAATTTACAATATTATCTTTTATTATTACAGTGCGCCTCTGTATTGAAGGATGAAAATGAATACAAATATATCCGATCTACATTCGTCAAATAGCGAATATCAATGTCATTTTCTCATGTATGGTGAAAATAAATGGGAATATGAATATAAAAATTCAAGATTCGGCGAATGCGAATACAAATATGACATCCTTAATTTTGATGAATATGAATGTGAATAAAAATGTTCAAATTTTAGAGGAAACGGATACAGATATTTATTTTTCGAAGGATGTAATTACGGATATAAATATGAATACGAATGTTCAAACTTTGGAAGATAGTGATAATAGTATGATACATGTACAAATAAATATAGTAATATTTTTTAATATTTAATTATTCATTTAAATTTTCTTTTATTATTTAGTTTTTTATGTATATATTATTAAAATAGTTAATATACTTATTATATATTGGAAATTATTGTGAACCTGAAATGCTTGTAGCTTTAAAATAAAATTTGACATGTTTAATATAAAGGTAAAATAGGGAGCTATCTTGACTCCCTAGGCTTCATTTTTCCATTTTTTGTTTTTTTGAAAAATAAATTCGTGAAAATTCATTCATTGTATCCTTATATTATATCATTCAAGTTTCGTGCGAAACAGAGACTCCTACGGTCTCCACCTAGACGGTCATTTTTTAACGGTCGCAGAATTATTGAAATCAACCCCGTCTGGATGACGGTCGTAAGAGTCTTTGTTTCATACAAAAGTTGAATGACATAATACATTGATATAGTGATCAAAATACACAAAAGTATATTTCAAAAAAATAAAAAAATGGGAAAAATGAGACGGGGGAGTTAAGTTAGCTCTCCCTAGAGGGCAGCCCCATTTTATCCTTAATATAGTTCGTATTCGTTTATCAAATATCCACATCTGAATTGGTAATATCCATTTTGCATTCCTATTCATTTCTTGAGGATTTGATTTTGTACTTTACAATGATTCTGTAGTTTACACCTTTGTGCGTATTCGTATTTGCGTCTCGATTTTAAAATGAGTAGATCTGATTATACATATATTCATATTTATATCTGATCTTTTTCATCCCTATCCGTATTACATCAACAGAAGTGGAGTATTTTGAATTTTGTAAGAATAAAGAGGCATGACTGTTATTGCAAAAAAGTAGAGATCATAACTATAATTTGCATAATCTCAAAGGAGGCAAGTGCAAAAAAACCAAGAGTAAAGGGAACATATAATGCAGCGAGAGGTCTACGTCGTCGGTCTGTGTTATATTGACGTTTGCCTCCATTGCATGTGGACGTATGTTTCAACCGAAAGGCAACAGAAAATAAATAGGGGTATTAGTATTTGTACGGAAGTACAAGGAAACATGAATTTCTTGAAATATAATTTGGGATTTTTACCCGTCTGCCCCTCCGAGTTTACGAAAAAACACTTATAAGCCCTACCTTTTTAACAATAACGCGTGCCTACAGGGGTTTCAGAAAATTCTCAAGTTCGATATTCGTTCATATTCAACTCGTTAAAAGTTCGATTTAGATTCGGTTTGGAAATAAATGAACTGAAGATGAACATAAATTTAGCCACTATTAGATAAACGAACCGAAACTACAAATCATAGGTTCACTCAGGTTCGATTCGTTAAAAGTTCGACAAACACACACATACATACATATCTACAAATCCTTATCCGCGTAAGTGGACCTTATTTCGAGATAAGTGAATTTTGTCTTATGATAAGTGAAATTTATCTAGAGATAAGTGGATATTTACCGGATAAATATGTTTTATCTAAGTATAAACTATCCTGAAATAAATAATCACATCATAGTTACAACATCCATCATCTATATGGCTAGTACTTTTCCTTCTTTTTTCCTCAAATCAACATAACAAGAATAAACTTGACTTGTCGCCTATCCCCACATTATTTTATATCCTCATTTGAATGGATATAAAAATATATTGTAATTATATTTTTTTCAAAAAGATGAATCGATATTAATCTAACTTTTTCAAAAGATGAAGAAGAGTTGGATAAAGAGAAAGCTGAATAAATATTTGTTTTGATTGTAGTTACATATATATTTCCATTTGTTTTCTTTCCACTCCTCTCATTGGAGAATTCTCAAGTTCGGTATTCGCTTAGGTTCGACTCGATTAAATAGAGGTTCGATTCAGATTCGGCTCGAAAATAAATGAACTGAATCTGAACACAAGTTTAGACTCGATTAAATAAATGAATTGACCCTAAAAAATGTAGGTTCGCTCAAGTTCGATCCGTTTATACCACTTTGTGCCATTGTGTTCTTACAAAATTCAAGCACACCATCCTTCCATTGTTACACTTATGCCCCTATATTACATTAACAGAAGGGCATGATGGAAGACGGGCAACAAGCTGCGCCGTCAATCTCTTTTGTTTCTTTTAGTTTCCGAGAATACTACCAGAAAAATAACTAAACATCTTTTAATTATCTTATAAGTAGTGTTGCTAATCGAATCGAACACATTCGTATTAGATTAGAGTTAGTTCGATAATATTTCGAAAAACATATGTTC
Source organism: Ottelia alismoides (assembly GCA_037367405.1). Taxonomy (NCBI): domain Eukaryota; kingdom Viridiplantae; phylum Streptophyta; class Magnoliopsida; order Alismatales; family Hydrocharitaceae; genus Ottelia; species Ottelia alismoides. The sequence continues at coordinate 1,916,337 of JAZKJV010001376.1, forward strand.
GAACTCGACATGACTTTTATATTTTAGTTTGTATGCGTGCGAGAGTCTAGGGATGTGTTCGTGCATGCGTGTGTGCATGCGAGCGTGTGCCCGCGTGCATGTGCATGTGTGGGAAAGGAAGACAGAAGTACTGAGTGTATGTGTGTATGTACACATACAAAGTTAATTTCGGGTTTAAAGAAAACATGATATTAATAGGTGGGTTTCATGTTAGGATTAGGATCATGTTAGGATTAAGAATGCTAATAGGATTGAGCTCCTGATCCTAAGATTAGTTGAGTTGTATTTTATTTATAGTCTTAATGAAAAAGGACAATATGGTTGTAATTGGGTTATATATAGAGAGGAGATTATGGGCATTACCTCCATACCACCACTAGAACAACGTAATCCCTAGAGAAAGGGGAGAGAGCGAGGGAATGGATAAAGTTGTACTCATTTTTCTTTTAGTGATCTTTCTTCTCCAGTGGTCGCGAGAGATGATCGACGTCCATTGTTATATATGGTTCTTCTTTCTTTCATGTGCTTCTAAGTTGGTGAGTGATTGTGCATCCGCATTTGCATAAGGTGGTTTGTATCCGAAGGTTCATCCGTTTCATCCGGTATCAGAGCAGAGTTGATATTGACCGCTTCCGGTCCCATCAACAGGTATCAGAGCTGAGTTGGTACCGATGATTTGTGTCCCAACATTTCATACCACTCCAAATTGACCGGTTTCTTATTTTTACTGCTTTGAAACCTTATTATCAAACTCCAATTTTGAACTCATTCATGTAAATAATTTTGAGTTCAATGAGATCATTAATAGATACCATCAAATCGGACTCGAACTCAATATATTCTATACCTTTATCGAACCAAACTTTCTTATCGAACGGAACTCAAACATATGACATTTACTACACGGTTCGGGTTCGATCGGGAGCCCTATTAGTCCGTAAGTAAATCTTCGAAGTTACCGAAATACATTCTAAAGCACACTGTTCTACCACCAGATCATTTAACCGGATTCGCGACCCGCAATAATCGAGATTCGGGTACCGCGGGCGGGAAATTTGCTACACCCCAAACACACATGAGCTGTATGTGTGCTAACTCCCAAGTGATCTGCATGGGAGCAGACAGTGTGGTGGTGATTGCTTCCTTCTCTCTATATAAGGGGACTCTTCTCCCTGCCTATTACTTCCCACAATCAACTATACTCGTAGACAGCATCACCTCAGCTACATCTATTTCCTGCAGCTCTCCTCCTCAAGGTTCTCTCCTTTCTCCCATTTGGAACTTTTACTAGTTTTTTTTTTACGTAAGATTGGTACCGTATGATAACTAGTTGAAGTTCGTACCATATCAAGAAATTAGTCCGCATCTTAGCTTCGTTTCCGACAATGGCGAACCTAAATACTCTGCTCGGTGCGACTAGATCGAATGTATTTTGTTGTATATGTACGTCAAATTTCGTGTCGATCCGGTATCTTTAACCTGAGCGGATCCTCTGTTGTGCAGTAGGGATCTGGTGTAACCCGGGTGGGTGCCCGAGCCGCTCTATCAAGATCGAGCGGTTCGCACGAAATCAGGGGTTTTGTGGGCTTTTACCGTATGAACCGTTCGATCTCGATCGAGCGGCTCGAGCACCCTCCCGGATTACAGCAGATCGTGCTGCATAGCAGAGGATCCGCTCCCATCTTTAACTCGCTCATCTTGAACGACAAAGATCCATCGAACTGTGTGATCATTTTGAAAATAGTTGGATCTTGTTCTTGTTTCAGTTGAATGAGCTATGGGCATCGCATCGACATAATATATACTTTCAATCTATATGGTTGGATTTTTGTTGTGGGATTTTTTTAATGTAGAAGGGATTTTTACCCCACAGAAACTTTACCAATTACCTTCTCGACTTTTGAAACAATGTATTTCCCTCCTCAATCCCTTAAACTTGCTAATCCTTACCCCATGGACCATGCGGTTAACCCACGTCCATTTATCCTTTAAAACTAATCGGGTTCCGCTATTTCTTTTATATTACACTCATTTTTTTATCAAATTTACATTAAGGGCCCGTTCGGTAGGAGAATAAGCAGGAATAAGGACGGGGAATAAGGGTCTATTCTCCGTTCGGATGGAGGATAAGAATAAGGAGAATAAGGTGAAATAAAGGTAGGTAAGGTGGGATAAAGATAGGAATAAGAGTGAAATAAGATGAAATAATGGGGAATAGTCGTACCACGGGGAAGCGTGTCGGGGGCTTATTCCCCTTATTCCATTCCTCCTTATACCCCAAACGAACAGGGCCTAAGTGACACTTACCTCACCCTCCTACTCTTGTTCATTTCCCCACCAACACCCACCACCTCATCGACCTCTGTCGCCTTGCCCTCCATGTCCTCCCTGACCTCCCCCTCCTCCTCTAGGTCTACTGGCCTCACCCTTCAGGTCCTCCCTGACCTCACCCTCCTCCTCCCTGATGTTTGCCCTCGCCCTCGCCTTCCTCCTCCTCACTGATCTCCGCCCTCGCCCTCCACCTCCCGACCTATGACCTCGCCCTCCTCCTACCCTCGCCTTGATTCGGCCCCAATAGCCTTCTCCCCTTCTTCTGCCCCCAGTGGCCTCCTCCACCTCCATTTGCTCAGCCCCCAGTGACCTCCCCTTGCACCTCCGCCTCTGCGCCCTCCTCCACCTTCTTCCCTCACTTTGCTCCATCCCAGTTGCCTCCTCCTTCTCCCATTGATCCACCCTATCTACCTTCACCTCCGCCCCCCACACCACCTCCCCTATAAGGAAGAACAAACAGTCGTAGTCTATTTGAAGCACATGAAGAACAACCAGCCATTGTCGATTTGAAACACAGGAAGAACAAACATCGTGTAGATCCGCCGCCAGGAAGAACAAATTTGTGTAGATCCAGAATGCACAGTTCTCATAGATCTGCCTAAAGGATATCAAATCGACAGTTGTGATCAATAAATCACAATTCCCCCACAACCGTTGATTTGAATCAACAAAAGCAAAGAAGCATCGTCAGATCTACCGTGGAATGCTCCTCTAGATTAACTAAAGGTACTGACTCAAGTAAAGCAGAATTTAACTGTAGGATTCGTGGGGTACGACGGAACAAGTTTACGATATCGAAGGGGGAAATACACTGTTTCAAAAGTCGATAAGGTAATTGACAAAGTTTATAGGGTCCGCACTGTAAAAATTAGAAGGGTATACATAGATATTAAGCAAAATATTTATTATTTTAAAACTTTTATAGCATGTTATTACTGTAAATGATCGTTTAAAACAAATCCGAAATTAATATTAAATAATTGCTAAGATTATAGTGCGTTTCTTTTCCTTTTCTGATTATTGTTTTTCTTTTTTTTTGCTTTTTTCTTTTATAAGATGAGGGCCTTCCTACTAGCCATGATCTTCCTGCTGGGAGCTCTCCTCCCTCCCTCCCACGCCACCAGATGCCCTCCCCCGCCGAAACCGCCATGCTCGACGCCCGTCATCCCAAAGATCCCTCCTGTCGTCCTCCCGAAGCTACCGCCATTGGTTCCCACGATCCCTCCCGTCGTCCTCCCGAAGCTACCGCCGGTCACTCCCAAGATCCCACCTATCGTCGGCCCGAAGCTACCGCCATTCACTCCCACTATCCCTCCCGTCGTCCTCCCGAAGCTACCGCCAGTTACTCCCAAGATCCCCCCAATCCTCGGCCCGAAGCTGCCGCCGTTCACTCCCACGATCCCTCCTCTGCTGACATGCCCCATCGCGGCCCCGAAGATAAGCGGATGCATCAACCTCTTCGGCGGCCTCGTGAACATCGTCATCGGAAAGGGCACCCTTGACTGCTGTTGCCCCCTTCTGACCGGCCTCGACCCGCTCACCGCCTCGCACTGCCTGTGCAGTGCTGTCAAGGGCGTGCACCCCGACCCAGCTTCCTTCGTCCCGCAGTTCAAGGGCCTGCTCGGCGGCTGCGGCCTCCAGCCTCCCGCTGTCTTCCCGTGCAAGTAGAGACGAGGGGAAGTTGCGACTTCAGGGTCGATGGGTTCTAGATCGAAGTTGGTTGTGTGTGGACAATGGTGGAATAAATAGTGAAATGGCTGTAAGTGTTGTTCTGCTCTATTGGTTTGTTTTTGGACTTCGATTTGTTTAAGCTTTGGAGATTGGATGATTCGTAACGTTGTAAGTCTATTCTGTGGAGTTGTTTTCTAGAATATGTTCGCTAAATTTTGTTCTAATTCAAAAAGAAAGGATTTTTTACAGCTGTGCCCCTCAGATTCTGCAATGTTAAGTTATACTTCCTCTTTTTTTTAATATCAGTTCTGCCCTCAACTTTTTGGGCAATTAACGGCAGTGCCCCTCTGATTAGTTTATGTCCATTCCCTTCCCAAACGGGTATTATCTCAGGGGTACAAGAGTAAATGGAAAGAGAAAAGATGGGTACAAATGTATTTTTTAAAAAATTTCAGGGGCGCAAATATAAAAATAGAGCTCTGATATGTATAAACCATATTTTGATTTATCTCAGTAATGGCAAAACCAACAATCAGGCACCAGTTGCAAGAAGGTAGAGGTACACATAATATTGCAAAAATAATAGGGGCATAACTGATATTGCAGAATCTAAGGACACAACAGTGAAAAAACCCAAAAAAAACTATGCATTGAATCTAAGGTGTTGTTCGGATACAAGGTTTAACCACCCCCTGGTGGTTTAACTCCCCTACTATTTTCTCCCTCCACATGGACCCCACTTTATTCCTTTTTTAAAAAATTAAATAAATAAATTTTACATCATCAATTCTATCAAAAAATAATATATTATACCATCATATTATATAAAAAATATAAACTACTCCACTTCTACTCACTTTTTCAAACTCCAATACAATCACATAACAATAACTACTCACTTTTTTCAAACTCCAATACAATCATATCACCCCAAACCCACTTCTAACACACCCTCAGTTTAACCCTCTATCCAAACACCAAAACACAAAAATAGGTTACCTGCAACCAGTTTAACCCACCTAAACCCACTATCCAAACATACCCTAAATGTTGTAATTGTTAAAACAATGGAGGTTACAGTTATCATTTTGCATTAAATTATATATATAAATAGATTTGAGGTATCTATTTATCGAGTATTAAAAAGCAAATACAGAGAGATTGATGAGAGAGGGCCAAAATTAAACTATTTTTTTACATGTATGCCCTTTAAAGATTCTGCAATCGTTGTTATGCCCCTACCTTTTTTGCCATCACACTGTTGCACACGTATTCTTACAAAGTTTCACAGTATCGCTCTTCCATTAGGGTTCGTTTGGTTGCAGGGTTGGGCAGGGTTGGGTTGGCCCAACCCGAGGTACCCTTCCTTCCAAACATCCCAATCCTCCTCACAGTTTACTATTCACAGGGGTACCCCAACCCAACTCTGCCCAACCTGCAACCAAACGAAACCTTGGATATGGGTGTAACAGACAGACAATACTGTTAATTTTGTAAAAATATAAAAGCACAAGTGTTATTGTAAAGAAAAGTAAGAGCATAATCAAAGGAGCACAAGTATAAAAAATCTTAAGTTAAACATGTTATGTAATTGCTATAAAGTATTTATTATCTCATGTTAATTTCTACTTACGCATGGGCAGTATTCCAACGGATAAATACATGTACCCGACCCATTTGATTGTGATCCATCCTGATCCGTTGTTTTTGGAACGTGGGTCGACCCGTCTCATTCCAATGGATATCCGATCGTAACGGGTACCATGTTAATATCAACACGTAATGGGTATCCAGTATCCACGGTAACCATGGAAGTACCGCCTTTATTAAAATAAAATTACTTATTGAATAAATATTAATCAAGAGATAAAATCGATAATTATGATTTTTTTCATAAATACTATTTTTCAATTTTGAAATTCACAATATATTTTTCTCCACCACCGCCGCAACCACATCCTCCTCCAACAGCTCCAAGAACTCCCGAAAGAAGAACACAGTGAACCCATTAAAAGCCCTCCACTGGTATCTCCGACTTTGAAACCAAACATAAAATATGAATCCATCGACAGATTTCATATCAAAGACACATGTATTTAATTTTGTAAATCAAATTTTAATCACCACCGTCCAATCAAAGGAATCTTCAAATTTAATTTCCATGCATCTGCATTCTGGGTATCGATCAGCGTACGGTTCACCAATCGACAAATCGTTTACCAATCAATACATAAAAATAATATATAATATTATTCCGGAAAACTTTTTTACTTTTATATTATTACAAATAATATATAAAAATATTTGAAATTGAGAATCGGAAAATGGTTTGCCAATTCTCATTTTCTAAATATGTTTATGTATTATTTTTAATAATATAAAATTCAAAGTTTTTCCGAAATAACATTGATCGGCCGACAATTTGCCGATCGGCGAACCGTTCGCCGATTAATGCTCTGACAGGAAAATATTGAGGTCAGATGCCATGACAAGGCATTTATGTAATGAGCATGTCATGTCAAGGAAAAAACTCGCAAGTTGAGGCATCCAAACAAACTGAAAGTCTGACAATACAGTCAAATTTCAGCTAGAAGTTGTAAAAAGAGGGGGGAAACAAAGGGGAGAATTATTGTGCAGCAGAAATATAGTGCAAACTAAACAAAAGAACAACAAAGACAACCACAACACACGAATGCACGATGTTCACACTTAATTGAGTCACCCCTCTACGTATGGTGGTGAAAACAGTGGTACAAAGTATGCAGAAAGAAACCCTAACCCTAAGGTTTTATATAGCACCTCCATGTAGACGGATCTCTCTAAATAGGTGGATCCACAAATTCAAATACATAAATTGTAACACCCATACCTCCAAAGATAGTCCCACATCTAAAACTCACAAAATGCGAGAGTAGGTTATAAGTGATGGGATTACTACTTGACAACTTGGGCTTAAGCATTTTGGGTGGTTGTCAACGTATCCATCTGGGCCCGTACCCAACAAGTTATCAGGGTCAGTTGTCCTCGATAACGGACCGGGGACCTAAGCCCGAGATATTACAAATGGTATCAGAGTCAATTTCCCCATGATAGTAGAAAGGGCTACCTGAGAGGTGGAGTCACCCCCTACAAAGAGATAGGAGGAAATGCCTAACCGAAACGTGCAACCGCCACTATCACGGAGAATAAGTGATGAGCCATGTCGCAACGAAGACGTTGCAAATATAAGTGGAGGAGGTTGTAACACCCATACCGACATACCCCCAAAGATAGTCCCACATCTAAAACTCACAAAGTGTGAGAGTGGATTATAAGTGATCGGGATTACTACTTGATAACTTGGGCTTAAGCATTTTCGGTGGTTGCCAACGGGTCCATCTGAGCCCGTACCCAATAAGTTGTTAGAGTCAGTTTTCCTCGATAACGGACCGGGGACCTAAGCTCGGGACGTTACATAAGTCACCTGAAAACAGAATGCTATTGTGGAGGCCACCAAAATGGGCTCTACGATGCATCAAGTTGAATAGACAATTTGGAGTCAAGACACAAAATGTACTAAGCCTTCTACTATAAGTAGGGTCGACTACATAGATTCTTGCTCAAATCCATGTTGAAAGATTCGACTATAATTTGAAGTCAAGACATCTCAACAAAAAAAATATAGCGGCCAAGGTAAATGAAAGGAGCCTATAGTCAAAACTAAGTTTTACTGTCCTATATCTCCGAATTGCAGCAGTAATGTGCAAATTAGGCATGGCCTTAAATTTCGGCGAATTTCGACCGAAATTCGGTCGAAATTCGGTTTTCGACCGAAATTCGGTCGAAATTCGGTTTTCGACCGAAATTCGGTCGAAATTCGGTTTCGTGGCGATACCGACATCGAAACTAGGTATAATATCTGTTTCCAGGATTTCGGCCGAAATTTCGGCCGAATTTCGTTCATTTCGGTCCATTTCGGTGGAAATTGTTCACAGATTTCTCGGATTTCGGTGGAATTTCGGTTCATTTCGGTCCATTTCGGTCCATTTCGACTGAAATTGTTCTAGGTCACCATATGTTACGCCTAGGCCACTTATTGATATTCATAGGTACTATTTGGTCACTAAATGAAATTTATAGGTCACTATTTCAACCACCATTGCAATATAAGCCACTATTCCAACCACCATTGTAATAAATAAGGCCATTAAGGGTCCTATTTAAACCCAATAAATATAATGTATATGTTCTCATTCCATCTCACAACTTCACAAGTCACAATTCACAACCTAACTTAAGTCTTGGAGAGCCAAGTTTCCAAATTCCAAGTCTCGTATAACATACATTTTACGATCACAAACTCTACTATGCATTTTTTTTGGCATACATGTTAAAATATTCGTGTTTGTGTGTGTGTCTTGTTTTATTTTTAAATAAAAGTATTATTATTCTTTTGAGAATTGATAGAAAAATTGAATGCCAAAATTTAACCGTGTACTGAAATATGAAATTTCACTCTGGACGGTCATTGATATGATGACCGAAATCATTATTTTAAGGTACTGAACATTATAACATCTTATTATAAGCAAAAAAAACTTGTATTTATGCCTCTTTTATTGATTAAACAACATTACAAATCTTAAATTTTGAAAAAAATGAGTTTTCAAGTCGTTTTCCCAATTTCCGGCCATTTCACCGAAATTCCACCGAAATTCCTTTTCTGGGCTTACCGAAACGAAACCGAAATCCGACATTTGAGGCCTTGAAATTAGGTACAAGTAGCCAATAAATGATCATTGCGAGGTGAAAAAAACAAATTGCACAAACATGTTTTTGATATGAGGTTTAAGATTCCTTGCAACAGTAAAGGACATATTAGGTACAAGTAGCCAATGAACGATCATTGCAAGCTGAAAAAAACGAAATTGTGAAAACATGTTTTTAATATGAGGTTTGGGAGTCCTTACCTGATGCCAGTGAGAATAATCCAAATGCACGATCCAGATGCATGGCGGCCCCATTGGAACAGATCATTGCTCGCGTAACCCCACAGCATGCTCTACTGTCTCCTAAGCAACCACAGCCACCAACTAGTGGTGAATATTTACATGTCACTCTTCTCAAATCGAGAATCGGGTACGAAAAATTGTTAGTGTAGACCACCAGCTTCAATTAATCACAATCACCACTTCTGGGTTCTGTGGATTTTTTTCCTTCTGCTCATTAGCATACCGATATCGAGTTCCTTTGTAAGTCTCTCTGTCAAAAGTAAAAGACGGGCGACTTCTTTTTCAGCAGCAACAAGCTCCTGATTCTGATCTTCAGGAATCGAAGAATCACGGCTGGTAAAAGAACTAAAATCTCTACCGATTTGTTTCAAAGACATCCGCATCATATGTGCGTGACTATGAGAATAACCGCTCATGTAAGTACTTTCTATCAATGGAGTATCAGTGCAGTTGTCAGATGTGATTGCAGCTTGTTCATTGATGTTCCGCGCAGTATCCACAGGAGAGGATCGCAGAACTTTGTCATACCCCTCCTTTGTTGTTTGCAGAGAATGAACTTCCATTTCTTTGCCTATTAGTCTCGCCATTTTCTGCTGAGTCTCCCCCTCTAACTGTTTCGCCATGGGGATGCTGATACCCACATCAGGTGTGAGGTGTTCACGCCTCGGTTTTCCGGTAGAGTCATCCCAAGCAATAGAAGAAACTAGCAGGTTTGTCAGCTGGGAAATCCGTCGAAGCATGGCTGATGTTTTGGAAAACATGAGATTTGCGTCCTCCAAATCATAGTGTACTTTGGATGCATATTTCTCCTTTTCCTCCAGTGTTGCAACCAAGTGAACAATCTGATCTTCTTTTCTTCTCAATAGATGCCGCATGTCTACAATCGCGTTGGAGAGAATTTCCAGCGTCTCTTGTGTGTTCTGTATATCCCGGTCTTTCTCGTCTAAGGTGAGAAGGAGAGATGCTTGCTCGGATCTTAGATGCTGGATTTCAAGTCTAGCCTCTGCGAGCTCGCTTTCTTTGATCTGAATGATTTTGAGTGCCTTCTGAAAATTAAATTCCTTCACTTGGAGTTCCATTCTAAGAAGATTCAGCTCCTTGTTCACTTTGTCCAGACAATGCTTTTCTTTATCATATTCCTCCTGAAGTTTGTCTGCCAATCTTCTCTGGATGAATAGCTGTGATTCCATCTCTACTTTGTGCAATTGGGAGGCTCTTAATCTATTCCGCTCATCCTCAACTTCCATCTTTGCTTCATCCAAAGTTTTTGCATATGAAGCTACTAACATTTTCTGGTCATAAACTTCACGCCATTCATTTTCAAGAAGGGTTCGGTCCACAAGCTTACTTTTACAGGAAGCAATATGCTCCTGAGATGAGGTTATCTCAGATCTCACTTCAGAAAGAAGCGCTTTTACTCGATCAAAGTCTCCAGATACCTCAATAGCATCACTGTTGCTTTTCGAAGCTTGCTCAGTTAGATCCTTGATCTCTTTCACAGCTGCAGACCGACCATTCAAATAATTGTTTCTCTAAGTTCATTTCTGCAGATTTTAGCATCTCTTGTT